>JBBPEA010000010.1:0-623134 GCA_039096215.1 Blastocystis sp. NMH | reverse complement strand
CCTGGCCCTGGCCCTGGCCTGGCCCTGGCCTGGCCTGGCCCTGGCCCTGGCCTGGCCTGGCCTGGCCCTGGCCTGGCCTGGCCTGGCCTGGCCTGGCCTGGCCTGGCCCTGGCCTGGCCTGGCCTGGCCTGGCCTGGCCCTGGCCTGGCCTGGCCCTGGCCTGGCCTGGCCCTGGCCTGGCCTGGCCTGGCCCTGGCCTGGCCCTGGCCTGGCCTGGCCTGGCCTGGCCTGGCCTGGCCTGGCCCTGGCCTGGCCTGGCCTGGCCTGGCCTGGCCTGGCCTGGCCCTGGCCTGGCCTGGCCCTGGCCCTGGCCTGGCCTGGCCCTGGCCTGGCCTGGCCCTGGCCCTGGCCCTGGCCTGGCCCTGGCCCTGGCCTGGCCTGGCCTGGCCCTGGCCTGGCCTGGCCTGGCCCTGGCCTGGCCCTGGCCTGGCCTGGCCCTGGCCTGGCCCTGGCCTGGCCTGGCCTGGCCCTGGCCCCTAACCCTAACCCTACCCACACACACGCATGCACTCTCTGCTTCTCGAATTTCCACGGTCATCTCACTCCATGGACATCACACCATCAACACACTTCAACCTTCGTTCATGACTCATTCCGATTCTTCGCGTTGATCTCCTTTCATTTCCATTCACTCCAATCACTTTTATCACATCACCTTAACTAATCGCATCAACTATCACTTCCTTTCATTCATTCAATATCACCATTGTACTTATCTCTCAACCCTCATTCCATTTTGATACACTCCCATTTTCATACTTCCTCACTCACACTCTCTACCCTATGTCATTCCTCACTACCCTCATTTCTTCATTTCCTCTTCTTTCCTATTAACTTCATCATATCACTCTCTCCTCTTCTTAGTTTTACTCTCATCTCATTTCATCATGATCACACTTCACATCATCATTCTCATTGTCTACTCTCTCATCGTATTCATCTATTCATTCTAACCACATTCCTTGTCTTCTCTCATCATCTCATCTGCATCACGCTCATCACCTCACATATTCATCTATCATTCATCCCACATCATCCTCATTCCATCCTCCTTCCATTCCATCATTCTCGTATTTTTCACTTTTCCACTCATGCATTTCACCATGGTGCTCTTCGCGATTTCCTCAAAACTCATTTTCACTCATTTCATTTATCATACCCTCCTATTCATTATTCCATCCTCCTTTCCATCCTATTTCACCTTCATCACCAACATCACCACTCGTCTCTACTTTTCATTCTCATTCGCATCCATGTTCTTTATGCATCCATTCCCATCTCTCTCTTCTTCCTATCAACCACTTCAATCACACTCACTCTTATCCATTTCCATTCCATTTAATCATTCCTATTCATTTCCTTTCTCTCTTTCGACTCTTCGTTCTCTATCGTTCAGTGGTATTCTGTTACTTCATTATCCACCGCTCATTCATTTCATCTATTCCTATTCTCATTCCTCTATTCTCCATCCTACACATCCCATTCATCTTTTTTCTTCGCTTCGCATCTTCGTTTCTCTACTATGAGATCTATACCCTGTTTGTTCGGATACTCCTTATTGCATTGCCATTTGTTGTGTTGATAAGAAACACTCTCTGTCAATTAGACGTACTTGCTTATGCTTCTGATGTATGATTCCAGAGCAGTGGCATCGAATGATGAGGAAATGGGATAATGCTTACTTGATGATTGCAGGGAGTATATGTAGGTAAAGCTGTTATAACCGAATTTGATTCCACTTGATGATAATTGAGGGATATCTACATATTGATTAATAAATAGTGACTACTATCCAAAGACACTGAGCCGATATACTCGATGTTAGACCATCCACTACTTTTGAACGATATTAATGAAGGAAGATCTATTCATTCATCAGCTCATTCAATCCCACTTCGCATTGTCAATGTGTTCTTGTAGTTGTAGGGTGGATAGTCTAACGTCTTTCGACCATAACGATCATCGCCTTTAAGAGCCCAATCACCAAGTTGAATGGATTGTAGTTTAGGCAAATCTGAATCATCAATCCATCCATTCAATCACTCTCAAACACAGCCGATTGAACATAAGCGAATGCATACCCAAGTGTAATTGATTGTAGTTGAGGAAGATCTATGAGTTCAAACCAATCCATCAATCAAACCAGTCAATGAGAATAATTGAGTCCAGTAGAAACAATACTCACCCATATCTATGGATTGAAGAGAAGGGAGATTGCTCAGTTCAAATGAATGATAATCATAGAATGACTCATATCCAATCTGAATGGATTTGAGTTTTGGACAATTCACAATTCGATACGAACCATCACTTCGTTCATCACCACTGATTCTGAAACTCTTCTTCCCAATCACCACACTCTCCAACTCATCCAATCCATCCAACTCAAACATTCTCACTTTTCTAAAACAACCATTACCAATATATAAGATCTGAAGAGAAGTCAGGTTTTTTAATTCGAGTATGTTTACCGACCAGAATTGTCTATTGCCAATCACTAGAGTCTTCAGTGACTGGAATCTGCTCGGTAAAAACTCGGATACATCTGAAGTATCGAAGCGACCTATCCATAGTTCTTCTACATCCAACGGAATAGAATTGAATTCTGTTCTGTTTCTTACAACGGTACTTGTTACTGTTGGTTCCTGTTTTCCAAAATTAAGGTAATTCTCTAAACCAGTGGCATCGAATGATGAGGAAGTGGGAGAATGAATACTTGAGGATTGAATGGAAAAGGTGTAGTAGAAGCAATTATAAGGTATGTTAATTCCATTGGATGATAATTGAGGGATATCTACATCAATCAAACACCAAATCGATACTCTCCAAAATCACTGATCCGATATTCTCGAAGTTGTTTTCAACTCCTTTGAACTCCGTTAATGAAGGAAGATCTATTCATTCATCAGCTTATTCAATCTCACTTCGCATTGTCAATGTGTTCTTGAAGTTGTAGGGTTCAGTGCTAATCGTCTTTCGATCATCACGATAATCACCACGAAGAGCATATCCTTCTAGTTGAATGGATTGTAGTTTAGGCAAATCTGAATCATCAATCCATCCATTCTATCACTCTCAAACACAACCGTATGAACACGATTGAATGCAACATTACCAAGTTTGAGTGATTGCAGTTGAGGAAGATCTGTGAATTCAATCCAAGCCATCAATCAAACCAGTCAGTGAGAAGGATGGAGCATACTCGAAACACCAATCAATGTCAATGGATTGAAGAGAAGTAAGATTGTTCAGTTCAAATGAATGATAATCATTGAATGAATAATAACCAATCTGAATGGATTTGAGTTTCGGGCAATTCACAATTCGATACGAACCATCAGTCCGTTCATCATCACTGATTCTGAAACTATTGCCTCCAATCACCATACTCTCCAACTCACTCAATCCATCCAACTCAAACTCTCTCACATTTCCAAAACAATCACTTCCTATCTCAATTCGCTTCAGTTCTCCATTATTGGTTATGTTCAATGATGTATTGCCGTCTTCATTGAATAGCCCATTTGCGATAAGTAATACATTTGAACTCTCCATCAACTTCGACAGATCATTTTGGACATACTCGCTTGCACCCATAATATACGAATATAAGGCCGTAGCATCGAATAGTTAGGATCAGTAAAAAGGATTACTATAGGATTCAACAGAATTGGTGTATTGGAAGCTGTTGCCACCGAAATAGATTCCACTGGATGTGCTCTGGATTACATCTACCTCAATCAGCCTCCAAATGAATACTCTCAAGTGTGATCGTTCCAATACTTTGGAAATTGTATTGACCGCCTACGAAGGACGTAAGTGAAGGAAGGTCTATTCACTCATCACCTCGATATCTCACTTCGCATCGTCATCGTGTTCCTGTAGTTGTATGGTTCCTCCGTGATCATCTTGCGTTTATCACCACTGTCTCCCTGAAGTGCGTTGTCTCCCAGTTGAATCGACTGAAGTGAAGGCAAGTCTACTTACTCATTTCATTCTCTCCATTACTCTCCATCAGAATCGTTTGAATGCTCTGGAATGCACTACTTCCGATACTTAATCTTTGCAGCAAAGGAAGATTCGTCAACTCCAGATTCTTGTACTTCGTGAATGCTAATTCACCAATGTCAATGCTACTCAGGTTTGCACAGTTCACAACTCGCAGTCTATCAGTTCCTCCAATCATTCCTCCTCTCATAACCACAACACTCTCCAACGCTCCCAATCCACTCAGCTCTAATATAGATATGCTTTTCAACGCATTGAATCCCACTACTAGTTTCTTCATGAATTGCTGCTGCTTCAACACCAGGTTCTTTTTACCAGATACAGGGAAGATCGATATCCACACCTCCTCCTTGTCACTTGATATTCCATTCAACTCTGCTTGATTCCGAATTACAAAACTCGACGATGAAACCGACTGTCTGAAACTGATATAGCTTTCGAGTCCAGTTGAATCTATTCGTTAGAATTGTAACACATGCGAACTGGATGATTGAAGTGAATACGTGTAATAGAAACTCAACGAATGAATGCTGCTGTATGACAGTGAAGGGATGTCTACTGAGCAACATCGACGAATAGATACTATCCAATACCACTGAACCGAAAAACATGAAGTTGTTGCCACTTCCTGTGAATGATGTCAGCGATGGGAGATCTATTCCGTTCCCTTCCTCAATCAATTCTACTTTTCATTATCATCGTATTGTTGTAGTTGTAGGGATACTCATCAATCGTATTTCGATTAGAATCACCTCGGAATGCTCTATCACCCAGTTTGACTGATTGAAGTTGATGTAGATCTATTTCTCATTTCATTCACTCAATTAAACCAATCAACGAGAATGATGATGCTCCATTGAAACAATTCTGACCAAACTCAATGGATTGAAGAGAAGTGAGATTTGACATTGCAAATGATCTGGTTCTCCGGAATGCATTATCACCCAGTTTGACTGATTGAAGTTGAGGAAGATCTATTTCTCAATCCATTCATTCAATTATACCAATCAACGAGAATGATGATGCCCCTCCACTGCCATAGTAACCACCGAAACAATACTGACCAAACTCAATGGATTGAAGAGAAGTGAGATTTGACATTGCAAATGATTCTGTATAACGGAATGCTTCATTACCCAGTTTGACTGATTGAAGTTGAGGAAGATCTATTTCTCAATCCATTCATTCAATTATACCAATCAACGAGAATGAGGATGCCCCTCCTTCATTCCAATTACCACCGAAACAATACTCACCAAACTCAATGGATTGAAGAGAAGTGAGATTTGACATTGCAAATGATTTGGTATTCTGGAATGCTCTATCACCCAATTTGACTGATTGTAGTTGAGGAAGATCTGCGAAATCAATCCAATTCATATATCAAACCAGTCAATGAGAATGAGACAGCATGATAGAAACAGTACGTTCCAATATCAATGGATTGAAGAGATGGAAGATTGTTCAGTTCAAATGAATGATAATCAGAGAATGAATAATCACCGAACTGAAGAGATTTGAGTTTCAGACAATTCACAATTCGATAATCACCATCACTCCGTTTACTTTTCCACACGTCATTCCCTTCCTTGGAATAAGTGAAACTCCTCTGTCCAATCATCACACTCTCCAACTCACTCAATCCTTCCAAATCGAACTCCCTCACATCGCCATAGCTGTCGTTTCCTATCTCAATTCGCTTCAATTCTCCATTATTCGATATATTGAATGTGATGATACTCTTTCCATTAAAATAACCATCTGGAATCGTTAGTTCAGCTGAATGATTTGTCAGTTTCAACAGATCATATGGAATGTACACGTTCGTATTCATGATGTAGGCAGAGATGGTCGTGGCATCGAATAATCATAATAACACAGAATAACTACTTGAGGATTGGAGGGAATATGTGTATTGGAACCCATCTTCGACAAATTGGATTCCTTTGGATGCTAGTTGAGGAATGACTATATAAATCAATTGAATAATCAATACTCTCAAGAGCGACCGCTCCAATATACTGGAAATTGTGTTGCCCTCCTCTGAGAGATGTCAATGAAGGAAGATCTATTCATTCATCAACTCATTCAATCTCACTTCGCATTGTCAATGTGTTTCTGTAATTGTAGGGTGGATTGCCAATCGTCTTGCGTCTGTCACCATTATCTCCTTCAAGAGTATTGTTTCCCAGCACAATCGATTGTAGTGAAGGCAAGTCTATTTCATCAGTTCATTCTCTCATTTACTTTCCAACACAGTGGTCTGAATATTCTGGAATGCATGGTTATCCATCTTCACTCTTTGTAGCAGTGGTAAATCAACCAACTCAAGATACTTGTACTTCATGAATGACAATTCACCAATATCGATACTATTCAAATGTGAACAATACGTTACTCGCAGTTTACCACTTCCTCCATTCAATCCTCCTCGCATTATCACCAATCTCTCCAATGCTTCCAATCCATTCAATTCCAACACCGAAACTCCTGTCAATGCATTGATTCCTATTGTCAGATTCTTCATGGATTGTTGTTGATTCAACGTTATTATCTTTTGTTTCGATACAGGGAAGCTCACTATCCACACATCCTCCATATCATTTGTTAATCCATTCAATTCTGATTGATTGCGAATCACGTCACTTGATGATGGAACTTGTTGCCTGAAACTAATATAACTCTCGAGTCCAGTTGAATCTACTCATTAGAATTGTAACACAAGTGAACTCAAAGACTGAAGTGAATACGTGTAATAGAAGCTTAATGATTGAATGTTGTTATATGACAATGAAGGAATGTCTAGTAAGCAATCATATGATCACGTACTCTCAAGAATCACTGAACCGAAATACATAAAGTTGTTACCACTTCCTGTGAATGACATCAGTGATGGGAGATCTATTCCATGTATTTCCTCACCCAATCATACTCATCATTATCATCATATTGTTGTATTTGAAAGGATACTCCTCATTCATTTTCCTGTTACTGTCACCAATGAATGATCCTTCATTTAGTCTAATGGACTGCAATTGAGGAAGATCTATTCATTTGTTCTATTCCTCTGTTTTACCATTCAATGAGAATGATTGCACTTCAATGAAACAATTCTGACCAATCTCAATGGACTGAAGAGATGGTAGATTTGACATCTCAAATGATGTAGCATTTTGGAATGCCTTGTCATTGAATTGCACTCTTTGAAGTTGAGGTAGTCCTATTTCTCAATTCTCTATTTTTTCCAAACCATTCAATTCAAATGATTGCACCTTACTGAAATAAAAACTCTCAAATCCAATGGACTGAATGGTTGTGAGGTTCGACATTTCAACTGATTCAATACTAAGGATTGCATCTTCTCCTCGTCTCATTGACTGGAGTTGAGGAAGATCTATTATTCACCTCACTCTCTCAACCAAACCAATCAATCCAAATGATGAAGCATCATTGAATGCATAATCTCCAAATTCAAACAACTGAAGAGAGGGAAGATCTGTTCTCAATTCCAATCATTCTCCCCACTTTGAAGAACCAACGGAGAATAATAGAACGAGTATTCTCCCATCACAATCGATTCCAGAGAAGGCAGATTCGTCAGACTGAAGAAACGATAGTCACCAAATGCCACATCACCCATCTCAATCGATTTCAAATGGGCACAGTTGCTGATTGTGTAGTTGCCATCAGTTCGTTTACTGTTTCTCACATCTTCGTACTTGATGGCATCCATGAAACTCCATCTGCCGATTACCACTCTCTCCAACGCATTCAATCCATCAAGCTCAAAGGTGCGAGTGGTCAGGAAACACTCATCTCCAATCTCAATCAATTTCAGCTTGGGAAGTCTCTTCAGAATCAACTCCGTTCCTTCATAATCGTTGCATGTCAAATCCGTCTCTTCGATTGATTCAACCGTCTCGGGATCATATACCATATCCTCGGGAACCACAACAATGGGAATGGGAGGGAAGGTGGTGGGTGGTTGTGTGGTGGGAGCGATTGTGGTTGGTTCTATCGTTGTGGGAGTAATGGTTGGTGCTTGTGTTGTTGGTGTGAATACTGTGGGAATTGTGGTGGGAATGATCGTTGTAGGAATAGTTGTAGGTGGTATTGTTGGTATGATTGTGGGTTCAAGAGTGGGTTGTTCAGTTGGTTGAGAGGTGGGAAGAATGGTTGTGGGTTCAATTGTTGGTATCACAGTGGGCAACTGTGTTGTAGGAGTCATTGTTGGCTCGGTTGTTGGTATTACAGTTGGTGGAATGGTTGGCTCAAATGTGGGGGGTTGAACAGTTGGCATTTCCGTTGGAGTCGTTGTGGGAGGGATTGTTGTTGGGGTTTGTGTGGGGTGCATCGTTGGAGGTATTGTTGGAAAAATCGTTGGCTGAATTGTTGGAGGTATTGTCGGTTGCATCGTTGCTGGAATCATCGTTGGCACACTCGTTGGCACTTCCGTCGTCGGTACCATCGGCACTTCCGTTGTCGGTTTCACATACACTATCCATCACATCCCTCCCCCATACCCACTCTGTTCTCGAATCAACTTCTCTAACGCATCCGCATCTACCTATCACTCCCATCCCTTCCTTACCCTTCGCTTCCACTTCATACGTGAACGAGAACGCTTCCTTGCTCAACACCAACCTACTCTCTTCCAACGATGCAATGTCTACCAATCACCTCCTCTCCTCTCCATCACTCTCCACTCTCACTGAACCGAAGTACACCAGATTGTTCGACACTCCTGTCAACGCACGCAGCGATGGCAGATCTAATCATCACTCCCTCCATCCACTCCCACTTCGCATCATCAGCGTGCTGTTGAAGTAGTACGGATACTCAGAACGCGTCATTCTGCTCGTGCTGTTGTCACCCAGAAGAGCATTGTCTCCCATCACCAGCTCTTCCAAACTACCCAAATCTACATCACACCATCCATTCATTTCTACCTCTCAATTCAGCACTCCAAGCCTTGTTGAAACTCCAAGCTCCCAACTCCACTCGCGTCAGATTCGCATTCTCTCTCATCACTACCATCCCATACTCTCTCAACGATCCATCTCCAATCGTCACTGTCTGAAGAGAGGAACACTCCTCAACCATGAACGCACTCGTCTCTCCCTCTCCAAGAACGCTGTTTGGTCCAATCACAATCCTCTCCAACTTGATCAATCCACTCACTTCAAATCGATGGACGTTGTTGTAACTGTTCTCCTTCACCTCAATCTTCTTCACATTTCGCAACACACTCCGATTGTTCATTGAGAAGATGTAACCAGAACCATCCGAATGCAGTCCAAACGCATTCATTCCAGAATACCGAGTCATTCCAGAATCTGCCAATCGTCTTCTCCGACCAGCATTGCCAAGCACTAAATCCTCCACTCCACTCAGACTTCCTTCACCAATAGTCACATCATCCAACTGCAACGATTCGCTTATCACCAACTGCTTCACGGATGTCAGAGAATTGGCACCAATAATGACTGATCGAAGAGAAGGGAAGAAAGGAAGCGAGGTGAGGGAGTTGAGAGAATTCGATCCAATTGTCACATTCGTGAGTTGACTGAACTCTGTCGAGCCAACAATGATTTCTGTCAGAGCAGGGTAACTGCCATCGCCAATCTCGATACTCTTCAACGATTCCATTCCACTCAAATCCAGTGACGTTGCGTTCTCCATCGCATTCGATCCTATCACAATCGACTCGCAATTCTCGAATCGCTTCAAATCGACTGCTCCATCACAATCGAATTCACTTGAAAGGATGAGTTGGGTGACAGAAGGGAGTTGAGAGGGAAGGGAATCGAGTTGGGAACAGGAGGTGAGGGTGAGGGTGGGTGTAGGAGGAATGGTGGGTGTTTCAGTGGGTGGAATGGTGGGTTGAATAGTGGGTGGATTAGTAGGTTGTGTGGTTGGGAGAGTAGTGGGTTGTTCAGTGGGTTGTGATGTTGGAGGATTGGTAGGTTGAATGGTGGGTGATTGAGTAGGTGGATTAGTAGGTTGTGTGGTTGGAAGAGAAGTGGTTGGTAGTGTTGGAGGATTGGTTGGTTGAGTTGTGGGAGAAGTGGTTGGAAGTGATGTAGTAGGTTGAGTGGTAGGTGATTGAGTGGGAGTGGTGGTTGGCTGTTCAGTAGGTTGCGTTGTAGGAAGTACAGTGGTTAGTTGTTCTGTAGGTGATTGAGTAGGTGGATTGGTTGGTTGAGTAGTAGGTTGTTCAGTGGGTGATTGAGTAGGAATCACTGTCGGAGCTACAGTCGGTTTCACTTCGACCATCTCCGTCACAATCGGACGAATGGCGAGTCCAGCGATTCCACCCACATTCGCATTCTCTACTGTCTCCAGAATCGGAAGACGGAACACCATCGAGTCACATCCACGAAGACGTGTCTCCACGGCGAAGTACGGGTACTTTGCCAACTCATCCTTTCCATCCGCAACGAACTGAGAATACTCTACCACCACTCCATACACCGATGGCTGGTTGGAAGAACTGTCGAAGTAGAATTCACCATCACGATCGTTTCGATAGTATTGGAAGTATTGAGGATCCAATCCCATCGTCACTGCCACAGGTCCTCGCTTCATCAAATCGAACAGACCCAGCTTGTTGTACGTCACGGGCTTCTCGTATCCAGCGATGCGGTATCGGTGTTCCTCTCCAATCTCCTTTCTTCTACACTCACCCTTCTCATTCCTGTGAGGATAGTATTTACTGTAAGCGATTCCATACATACTCACATAATCGAATCCAGTAGCGAGAGAGAATCCAGCACAACCTCCCTTCTTCTCATCATACTCTCCATCGGAATCTTCACCATCCACACCCACACAATCAATCAATTCCTGAGCAGACAGAGACACATCCACGATCTGGTCATACTCCTCGAAGTACATCTTCTTGATCGCATACTCAATCGAGTTTGTGATAGCAAAAGCCCACGACACCGAACAGTTCTGAGGCTTCGAGATCAACTCTCTCAACTCACCATTCTCATCACACGGATCCATGGAAGGCATCAAATAGCGATAGTTGGTGTTGTTCACAATCGGAATCACCTCCGTCTCTGGCTGAACTCCCTTGTATCGCACCACGCTCGCCGTGATCTCCTCAAACTCCTCGGGATGCCAATCCGCGTAGAACGTGAATTCCAACTTGTACCTGCGTTTTCCACTTCCTCCGTGAATCGTCTTGCAGGACTGCTTGAAGTACTCCAGACGCTTCTTGAACTCCTCACTCTTCACATCACGTGATGTTCCCTTCTTCTCTTTATCCCACTTACTCAGATACTCCAGATAACCCTTTTCATCGCAACTGAAGTCCGATTTCTCATCCGTCGGATCCTTCGGATACGCCTCCTTCCCATTGAAGGCGACTGCTCCAATAGCCAAACATAAACACACTACGCATCACTCCTCCAACACCAATTCATACCAATTCCAAAACGAACTGTCATTTCAATAGAAATCTGAATCCTAAGAATGAATGGTGGAAACAGGGTACCACTATTAGGTCGTTTCACTACTAACATAGGGTCCATTCTCATCATAGCATCCCCAAATACGATTCCTGCCTTCCACCTGTCTACTGGAACCCTTTGGAACCCATTCCTCCATTTTCGATTCATTGATCAACATGGGAGTTCATATTCCATCGAATGAATGGGAGAATCAAGGTCAGTCCATGAAGAGTGATTGTTTGGTGAAACGATTCCTGCAAACAAAGGGTCGAAGAACGGATTCTCTCCGATTTGTTACGCCGTCCAATCAGCATCATTGTTTCACTTTCTAAAACACAATTGTTTTCGATTCACCCATTGAAATGCCAACTCATCCAATGATTCACTCTTTCATTGCTTGTAGAATCCTTGAGAATGGAGTTGGGATGATTCATTGGGATTCTCTCTCTTTTCGATGATCATTTGAAATGGGTTGTGTTTGTACATCTTGGATCCTTCAGCATCTTGATAATAGCGTTGTTGATTCCATTGATTCAATGGTGATTTCATTTCTATGGTCCGAATGAGATGTGGAATGGGTGTGTCAGACGCTTTGACATTGTGGAAGTGAAGGATATCGTTTGTTGTCGAATGAACGCTACTCCTTGAAAACAGAATGGAATCTCTCTTCACAGAGAGTGTTATTGGCTTGATTGTGACCTCTTGCGATGTTGAATCAATCGATGAATTCGTTTGTGAAAAGAAATGATCTGCTGATTCTGCTTTATTCTCTTGATCTCCTCCGATAACCTGAGTGTGGGAGAGGAATCATGCGAATCTATTATCCCTTGATTTCTTGATCCCAATTCATTTAGATCAATCCTATATCACTTGCATCGTCTCGCGTTAGAGTATCACAATTGCAATCATCACCACTCCTTTTCATTCCTTATTAATACTAAGCAATTCTTATCCAACCCATCTCCTCAAACCCATCAACTCAACTCTTTCCGATTCATCACAGTGATCCCTCTTTAATCGAATCAACCTATTTCGACACTTGTTTCTTCTTTATTCACCATGCAATGATTCATTTTGATGTACAATCCCACACCCAAATCAATTTCTCTGAATTGGAAGGAATGCCTTTTCTCTTTCACTTTGTATTCTCTATCACTCTTCTACCCATGCAATCATAACCCACCATCCCACTCGAAGTCGCACACTGGTTCATCACCTGCTTGGCAATGGGAAACCCCCAAATCCGACCCCACTATTGATACTCAAACAAACAAGTCCTGTCACACTCAATCCATCCACGAATCAGATTCGCGTAGAAGTCGCAACTCTTCAACAACTCTTCATGTGTTCCCTCAGCCGCTATCACACCATCGTGAACCATGAAGATGATATCCACAATCCTGCTCAAACGATATGCCATCATTTACGGATGATTCTCTCTCCACGCCTTCAACACCGTCAAGAGTTTCTCACTGTCCAAGGTACTCATAGCCTCGTCAAGAACCAGGACACGCGAATGACACAGGAGCGCTCGGGCAATCGCAGTGCGTTGCTTCTGTCCACCCGAAAGGGATGCTCCAAGCTCGCCAACAAACGTGTCGTAGCCCTTCGGGAAAGGACCGAATGAAACTGTTAGCCGCTTCCATCATTTCACTCTTCGTGCAGTCAATGCATCCATACATGAGATTCTCGCGAATGGTACCAGAAACCAATACGGGCTCCTGTGTAACGTAGCTGGTGTTGTCATGAATCCACGTATTTGACAGATCGTTCTCGTTTTGTCCATTCCACGCTCCGCATATGCCTAGTATAAACAAACCACATCCCCTTTTCTTTATACCAACGATTCCGATTTCTTGTCACCACTTCCGCAAAAACACTCCAGGACCATCAATTCCACTCACACGAATTCACGACATCACAAGTACCACATCATTCCTCCATAATTCCAGGACTTCATTTTCTTATTGTGGTGGAGTCTTTTCCTACTGGACAGAATGCACCTCTTTTTCATATCCTTCCTGCTTCTGGTTATGTCTCGCATAACCCAAGGGTACTCTTTTTCTGCGGCAACTCTCCTTCTAGACCCGATGGTGCTTCCTGTGCGACTCTTCCGTATCGCTCTTTTGCATTGGTTCGTGATCATTACTCAACCTCTCTTCAATTATCTCGTATATTGTCCAACACAACGTATACCTTCTCGCAGCAGCACGTTCATGTGCCGCTATTCACTCATCCCAGTGTTTCCTTTCCCCACGACCATATGAATAACAGCTGCTTGAATCACCGAATCAGTACGCTTGTGTCGATTGAACAGCAGGTTATTTCGTATTATTCCCAATCGGAAACGTATCGCAAGGAGTTCTACGAAAACTGTTTTGATTCATTGGTTCCACTTTCGGAGAACGGAAGCGCAGCCTTTTTATTGAAGAATCACAACAATGTCTATCTGGGTGTAAAACGCACCGCCGAGGGTGTCTGCGAAGGCTGCATGCGGAAGAGATCTATTCGGTACAAACAGAGGGATCGTTAAATTCGCATGTTCATTGGAAATCAAGAGGTCGATGACTTTGTCACCGACAATACGCGTATCCTTGTCTTTTTTCTGTCAGCGTAGCTCGCTATCCCTCTCCGGATGCTCCCTTCGAGGTCACGGCGGTAACTGTCGGATCGTACTCATTCCTCTCCTCTCAGAATCAGATCTGCACGACTGTTCATGCTTCCCCAAATCCTCTCTCGCTGGCAGGGTCGCTACGTCTTCGTCATCTCTACCACCAATGACACGCAGCAAGAGACGGTGAATCAGTTGGGCACTATCCATCTTCCCAAGCGCGTAACGACACTTGTGTATGCCATGAATTCATCCGACTTCCCCATCAATCGCCTGCGCAATTTGGGGATCCGCAACATCCAGACATCGCACTTCATGGTGCTGGACATGGACCTGATGCTCAGTCGCAACCTGCACCACGAGCTGGAGAGACTGCCAGCCTGGCTGAAGAAGAGCCAACGGAGTGCGATCATTCTGCCCCTCTTCTTTTTCGACCGTGCGCGGATTCTCCACTACTGCTCGCAACTGGAGGATTGTCTGCCGCTGTCGGTTTTCTCCCTCCCTTTCATGTAGCAACCTTCCCCTCATACCGCAAAACAAGAGCGATCTTATTCAATGCTTGAATGTGCATTTGTGCATGATGCGAAAGGAGTATGCGCGTACACACGTATGGTTCTTCTTCTTCTCCCATGCAGCTCTATGTGATGCCATCCTGGTTTGGAGTTCCCAAGGAGTCTCCCGTATCACAGATGGAGTGCGCGTTAACTGACTTTCAGGAACCGTATGATTGCATTTCCTTTTGAATCGCAGATATGTAATCCTAAAGTACACTCCCTCGACCCCTCTCTTTGACGAGCGATTTGTGAACTATGGACTCAATAAGATTCAGTTCATCGAGCATTTACGTGCTGCGGACTATCGGTTCTACATTCTGAATCATGCGTTTATGGTTGATTTGTCTCATGCCGAGTAGGAGTTGGAGTTGGGATTCAGAGTAGGTCGAAATACCGTACACAGTTTGTTGAAGGGGATTATAGGCGCATGCGTGAGTACTACGTTTCCTTTCAGAAGAGTCTTGATTACATGTACCGTTTTGATCAGCGTTTTCCGGTTTGCAATGACATGTCGTTTATTGATATTATGCGTCCGTTGTGATTGTCATGGTTTTTGTTTTGTTTAATAGCAGAGAATGTGTTTGTTGAATAGGAGTGTGTGGTATTGTGTTTACGGAATATGGTGTAGCATGTGGGTTGTATTGGGAGTGATATGGCATATGTGTATAGGATATACAGGTAAGTGCATGAAAACTTGAAAAAAAACTACAGGCAACAACATGCCATTCGCTCGTACTGTTTATTTGGCAATGACATCATCCCTTGTACTCACACGCTAATCATCCAACTCCACCCCATCCCTTTCCCATCTACATCATTCCTTAAAATGATACAATCCGCAAAAAAAGCAATGCAATCCTCAAAAACAACATCACGGAAAAAAGGAAATGAAACAGAACCGAACATTGATCACGACCATTCACCCCTCTGTATTCAACCATTCATCCACAACCTAAACTGAAAGTCAACATAATTCTCCCTATCATTCCCAACTTCCATTTCCCGAACAACTCAATTCTACGATGTCGGGTTGGACTCGCCGATTCATTCTCATCTACAGATCACCAGGAAGAGCAGGATATGGAAATCGAGGCGATGCAAGCCGTCTTTATGGACGACTTTGAGCGTTGGTTCTGCGTCTCTCTTTTCACCCGCCTAGTCATTTCTGATCATCCTGGCACTTTTAAGATCAAGTTGGTCCCCGAATTGGGAGGAACCAATTACGGTGCGTTGTTTTCCCCCTTCTATCATCATAGTTGGCGTGTCGATGGTGATTCGGTACACTCCCGACTATCCGGATGAGCTGCCGAACATTTGCTTTGTAGATGCGATCAATATTCCCGAAGATGATATTATCTCGCTTACACAAATGGTCTACGTACTCTTATCACTCTTCAAAGACACCTAGGATCGAGCTACCGAATTCGTGGGCATGGCAATGGTTTATAACATTTCCGAAGTCGTAAAAGACTGGCTGATCGACCGCAATGTTCCGCACGTGGAGGTTCGCATTGGTGTGCAGTTTTAGTTCAGGAGGGTTCCATGTACGACGTGATGATGAATCGCCAGAAGCGCGAGAAGGAGGCTGAGGATGCCGCTGCCGCCGAGGTCGTTGCATTGGTGTGCTTCCACCGTAGAAGGCTGAAGAGCAGGCGAAAGTGGAGATGCATGAGCACCCGAAGAACTGGGGAACGCCCGTCACGCCCGAGTCGTTTGCTGCTTGGAAGGCCAAATTCGACGAGGAGATGAAGGTAAATGAAAAGGTTGTGTCGACGAAGCCTACCGGACGCGAGTTGTTCGAGAAGAACGGCAAGTCGATTCTGGAGAATGAGGATGCCAGTGGGTTGCGGGAATGACCTCTAATGCGTAGTTTTGGACAAGGCAGATCAAGAAACGGAGGAGGATGGTAGGAGTGCACTGTTATTCGCATGTAGACGATCATGTTTTGCAAAAGGAGGACGAGGAAGAGGAAGAAGAGGATGTGGAATGGGTTGTTTGTTGAGATGAATGCGAGTGAAAGGGGTGGTTCACAATTGTAGGGCATTCAAAAATGGGCTTCGTAAGGTCACCTAAACGAGAATGGATTACTAGAAGACAATGCCACAATCCATACTCAAGCACGCTCCCAAATAGAGACTTCAAGTGTTCACAAACAAACACACCACCGCAAATGCTTAAGCGCTTCCACTAAATTAACACGATTCGACGTCTTGCATTGAAGAGACAACTCCTGCCGTTCATTCCTCCTTACACGCCTACATAGCAAACACGTTTCACACTATCCTCCAAAGTCCACACAGGATCCTCCGCCGTCTCCAGCACCTCGCGGACGACGTCCTGCATGTTCTCGTTTCCCAAGGCGGCGGCTTGGAAGAGCTGCATCGCACGCTCACCTTGGGGCTGCAAAAAGGGGTGTTGTAGTAACCCACCCGCTCCGCTGATGGGAGGACGCTTCGCAGGGTTGCGCTGGAGACACGACTTCAACACGTCCATCAGCCACGGATTGCTACGTCTCACCTCTCTGCCACACCTACTCCAGTTTGGGAAAGGCGATGGGCTGCTTCTCGTTGGTGATCGCCACCAGCTTCTGCGCAATCGGTAGGCTCTGGAAGGGCGACACGCCATACACCATCTGGTAGAGAATGCACCCCAACGACCACACGTCGCAGGAGCGGCGAATCTACGCTCAACGCAGCCAGACAGAGAGACTCGAATCCCGTTGCCTTCGTCCAGAAGGGCTTCCGGAGAGATGTAGTTGAGCGTCCCCACCTGACTGTCGCGCAGCACGCTCGTCGACTCGGGACCCATGCTTCGCGCGATCCCAAAGTCGATCAGCTTCAGACACCCTCGAACGAACAAAAAGTTGGCAGGCTTCAGGTCGCTGTGGATGATGCTTGCCTGGTGGATCGTGTTCACCGACTCCAGCATCTGTTGCCAGAGGAGCCGCACAGAGTTCATGTCGATCGACGAGCCCTTGTCTTGGTGTTGGGAGAGAAACGACTTTAGATCCGTCTCGCCGTACTCCATCAACTAGACTTCAGGGGAGAGGGAGGGGACCACAATGTTCAGCTTCTTCGCTTGCGTGTCAATCTCGTAGTCGACGAGATCGATAATGCCCGGCTTCCCACGCAGACGGCGGAGTAGTCGCACCTCGTTGACGTAGTCCTGCAGCTGGCTCTTGGGGAGATCCTTCAGATTGACGCACTTGAGGGCGAACACATCGTTCTCCTCGTTAAGCACCTTGTACACCGTGCAGCTGCTCCCCTTTCCCACCTCGTTAAGGCGAATGAACGGTTTCTGGTTAATCTACGATTCATCGTGGAATGTGGAGAGGACATAGACGGTTTCAAAATGAGGGAGGAAGGGAATGGTTGATTGTTGGAGAGCGGGATTCTGAGGGAATGGAGGTTCTTGTGTGGGTTTGGTTTCTTCCGGATTCGTCTCCGTGATTGG
The DNA here is from genome assembly GCA_039096215.1 of Blastocystis sp. NMH. Classification (NCBI taxonomy): domain Eukaryota; class Bigyra; order Opalinata; family Blastocystidae; genus Blastocystis; species Blastocystis sp. NMH. The sequence continues at coordinate 605,048 of JBBPEA010000010.1, read as the reverse complement.
ATTGTTAATCTTGTTGTTAATCTTGTTGTTAATCTTGTTGTTAATCTTATTGTCCACCTTGTTGTTCATCTTATTGTCCATCTTATTGTCCACCTTGTTCTCCACCTTGTTCTCCACCTTGTTCTCCACCTTGTTGTCCACCACCTTGTTCTCCACCTTGTTCTCCACCTTGTTCTCCACCTTATTCTCCACCACCCTATTCTCTACCACCCTATTCTCTACCACCCTATTCTCCACCACCCTATTCTCCACCACCCTATTCTCCACCACCCTATTCTCCACAACCTTATTCTCCACCACCACCCTACTCTCACCAAATCGCTCTCCCAATTCACCACCCTCCTTCTTTCTTTCAACAGAAGCGCTTTCCACCAAGTCATTCGACTCTCCTATAATCCTTTCGGCAACATCAGCCGAATGACGCTTCAATGAACTCCTTTCCAGCGGCGTCTCCGGGACTGTGCTGATGCTTCTCCGTACAGACGAATATGTATGTCGCTTCGTTGCCTCCAAATGACGACGCAATTGTTGTCGATCCATCTCCATTTCCGATTTCGTCACACGACGTGCACCCACTATTCCTAACGGATACTGGATTTGAACATACTTGAATTGACCAACAAGGGACGATGGGAAGGACGGGATGGCGTGTGAAACTGATCGTCCCCATCCATTATAGAACAATCGTAGCAAAAAGACGAGTAGGGATGAGAATCAATGGAATCACTTCCCCCTTTGGAAACAGTACCATTCAAACACTCTGAGGTCTTGTGATCGCGTACGATGACCAACAAACACACTACAAATCCATTTCTTTCATCCTTCTCTCAATCGACATCTGGTGGTGCGCACTCTCGTACTCGCGATACAGAGTCTCCACTTCGCGTTTGCAAGTCATGGAGTCCTGAAGCGTGCTTTGAATGCTAAGCAAATCGCGCATAACGTGCTTATCCACAGCGCACCCCTTCAACTGGCCCTGACTCTTTCGACGCAACTCCTCCACCACTTCCACCGACTCCTCGGCGTCGCGGATGCGGTGACGCATCTCCTGAATCCGCTGGCACAGAGACGACGCTTCCTTTTGTAACCTACTCATCAACAACGCTATGCAACCCAAACAACACCTCCTGCTCCGATGGCAACTCCAACACGTCCTGCAGTTTCTTCGCTTGACGATGACCGCCACTCCTACCTCCAGAACCCGCTGAAGCGTTTCCTCCAGCTGCTCCTGCTTTCCAACCACCTTCTTCGTCATGGCTTCCAGCGCCGTATTCTCCGTCTCCACCGCGTCCAGCGTCTCCCGCAGGAACGACGAGGCGTCTTCCGCCTTCTGAAGATCTGCCGCCCGCGCCGCTGCCTCCTGCTGTAGCGTCTTCTTCACCTTGTGGAGCGAGGCGACCCACGGCGTCTACGGTCAAGCACGCGAGAGACCCAAACCATGTACTCCTTCAGAATGCGGCTGAGGACGCTGTGGTACACGTGCTCGTCGCTGTTCGCGGACGCGTTCAGCTGCTCATTGTAGCGGCTGACCAGGTCAGTGGCGTTGGAACGCATCTCTTCCAGTAGCGAATCGAGGGGAGATTTGTGTACAGTGTCTTGAGAACTGGGAGAGTGTGCATGGTCGCTCTGCGCACCTCCGTTCGTCTGTTTACCATTGTCGTGAGGTTGCTGATTGTTCTGTGATGTAGGCTGTTTATTTCCTTGCAACGCAACCTCCTTCCTTCCCCCCAACGCAACCTCCTTCCCTCCCTTCAACGCAACCTCCTTCTCTCCCTTCAACGCAACCTCCTTCTCTCCCTTCAACGCAACCTCCTTCCCTCCCTTCAACGCAACCTCCTTCCCTCCCTTCAACGCAACCTCCTTCTCTCCCTTCAACGCAACCTCCTTCTCTCCCTTCAACGCAACCTCCTTCTCTCCCTTCAACGCAACCTCCTTCCCTCCCCCCAACGCAACCTCCTTCCCTCCCTTCAACGCAACCTCCTTCCCTCCCCCCAACGCAACCTCCTTCCCTCTCTGAATCCCCACATCAACACCGGAAAGAGAAATCGTAGAAAGAGGACTTTTGTCCATTCGTCGGATGGTAACTGTCTTCTCTACCACCTGACAGAGGACGTGACCGAGGAAGGGCGAGTTTGCCACTATCATCCTTCCCTTTGGAGCCTCTTCCATCACCGTAACGTATTGTGGTGTGAGAGCAGAGGCGACAGGGTTGTTTTGAATAGGTGCGTCGCCACTTTCCACTTGTGTCGTGGCATCCACCATGTCGTACAACCAGGGCAGTCGCAGATTCACCACTCTGTCCGCAAACCGGAGCAGATACGAAAAGGGAACCACGTCGCGATCGATTCCCAAACACCCCATCGAAGCGAAGGACAGCGAACGCACCAACACCAAACTCTACCCCTCACATATCTCTCTCATACACACCTCCTCGTCCAGCGGTTCGTCCAGGAACCGAATCCACACGGAGAGACGATGATCGTTCGCCACACAGCAGATGGATGTCGCGTCGACAGATACGGGCTCACTAGATGAACAGCGAAACACAAACCAACATGAACAAACGGCCCTTTTGGATGGATGCGTCCCCTCGCCACAGGGGAATCACACGCGTTCCCCACTTGGTGTCCGCCGTGGTTTGCATGAGATGACCTGCCTCTCCACCCTCCTCTTCCCACGACAGCAGCCATGCATGTCCCTTCCGAAGCAGCTTGGCGTACGCGTCAAATGGAAGCTCGTACCCAACAATCGGAAAGGGAGTCACAATCGAAATGCACGGGGAAGCATCCAAAACATAGAGACAGAACTGATCGCTTCCCACACCGCTTCCAAAGCAAACGTCCAAGGGGTTCCGCGCCACCGTCAACTCCATCACCGGCTTTAGAGAAGACAACGGATTGTACACATAGAGCGTACCGTCCTGGAATGCAACCACTAAGCAGTCCGTGATACGCGGATGACAACGCACACATACAATGGAGGAGTCAGATTTGTTCAATTCCAGCGACCTGCATCTTACAATACAACATAGTACACTACGAGACATGGAGTGGCCCTTCTCGTGCGAGAGAGCGCTTCATCCCCTGTTTCTGCAACGAAAAATGGACAATGACCACTCTCTTCGATTCGAATATACAGAGATAGCGACCCCGACTGTCACATTCCAGTCCCTGCACATCCTTCAACACGATGGGAAAGGGAATTGTCTCGGTCGTTGGGTGCTCCTCCCCAAGGAAACAGTGGGCTAGGGACGAATCCTCCAGGAGCCAAAAGCAATCAAGTCCGTGGGTTACGATCGGATTCCGTGAAAGCAGACTCTTCTGCATCCTTCGTTCAAATCGACTGAAAACCAACGAACTGAAAAGACAATAATGATGGATGCTGAAAGTCATGGGCACTCTCCGACGATCTATCGCGTGAACGGTTATTTTAAGTGACTCATGAAAGGAAAGGGCGAATGGGGAATGGATGGGAAATACTCAGCAAAAACGGTCAGTTCGCCTTGCAGTTGTGTAGGATAGTGGATGATCGCTTTGGATACAATGCCATCATCATCGTATCCACTGATATCCTCCATATTACTTATACTCCTCACGTATCTCCCATTTCCACTACATAAACGAACAACAAACATACTCCATAAATGAATAAAACTACCCTTTTCTCTTTCCCTCTCCCTTCTTTGGAGGTCCCTTGCCCTGGAATCGCTTTCTCCGAGCCTTCTTCTCCCAGTAATCGGCTTGGTCCGTTTTGTACGCACTCGTCACCTGGCCATTCACGTATCGGCGGGTCTTCGCGAAGCGGTAGTAGAACTGCTCCTCTTCGTCCACCAATTGTCCCGCCTGTTTCTTTGCAAACGGATCTGAAATCTTCTCAGAGTAGCGCATCCACTGATATGGAGTATACCCGTTCAGAATCAAATCATCCGTCGGGAACTGGAGCGGCGCCTTGAGAATTTCGTGGATCGACCGGGGATTCGTCAGTTCCATCGGCGTAGCAAGGGGTCTCCTGTTGTAGGGCTTCAGTCCCGATTTCGCGAGGGAGGCCGTCGGAAGATTGCCAAACAGGACGCGACTAATCTCCTGAATCTCTCGAGGGATAATCACCTTCTGCATTTGGAGGCTGTGCAATCGAAGGGATGGACACAGTGTGCAAATTGGGGGATCCCCATTTCCCTCCATCAGTGCATTTGAACTGTATTTGGTGTTTCCCTTCTATTTTTGTGGGTAATAAGTACCATCTACCCACTCTCTTCTCATCATTTCCATTCATCACAACATCGACCCCATATTCTACCCACTTCATCTTCCTTCCCCATCCACTCCACTGGCCCATTCTCAGAGATATTCAATCTTCACCCAAAAACAACCCAATTTCAGGAATTCCACTTTCCTTTTTCGGGTCAGTTAGGAACGTTAACTTGATGGAGGCTGTATCAAGGCCTACGGTCGCAACAGATGATGAGCGAAGTGCTCCTATGTTACGGAAACAGAGCGGAGAGGATTCCACTGTCGGATGGCGAAACCGAAGCGACTTTGGAGAAGAAGCTGGCTGAAACCTTTCAAATCCCAAACATCTCCGAGTTGTTCGGAATCCAAGACCCTCAAACGCGTCGCGTGTACTCGCTTCAGGAGATCTTAGCTGCTCCTTTTCTCTTTCGCAGCCAGGTGGGAACGGTGATCATTGGCTGTTCGTGTTGTGCATGTTGCCTCATCTTGTAGGTCTCTCTCCCGTTTCTCAGAAACGACAGGCATCTGCAATTGTATGCATTGGATCAACACGTTACGACTAGGAAACGCTGTTCAAATACATATTTGAAGAATGCAATAAGGGGGGCGAATTCAGCCATCTCGATTATCTGGTCCTCCGTGTTCTCTACAGCAAGAAGGCGGCAAACCTGACCTGTGCCGTGAACCTTCTGTATGAGAATGATTATCCCGGCTTGAACCGCCATCTCCACCTCCTCGTCAACAAGGTGAAGGATATGACCGTGATCAAAATGGGCGTGCTGCGTCTCATCACGGTAAACATGCGGATGAATAAGGAGTTGTCCTACGCACACACGTCCGTGTTGCTGAACCTCATCCAGCAGGAAGACGGATTGGTGTGTGATGCCTACAAGCAGTTCGAGGTCCCGTTGCTCCCTCCTCGTCATGTATAGGTCGATGACGACTTGGCTGCTCTGAAAACGACGCTGCTCCGCATTCTCATTCTCACCGTGAAGCCCTCGCTCATCGACGTGGGCGAGCGGGACGAGGCGCGTCGCCAGCAGTCGTTGAAGAGAGCGTCGTGGCGCAGCTCGGCGGATCAGCTGAATCTGGAGATGGAGATGGAAACAGAGAATCGCGTCGACCTCTTCCTCCACACCTTGTTCGAGGTGGGGATTCTCTCAGAGAGTCTCTTTCTCGGTCTGCTGCAGACGGTGAGCGAGGACGTGGCGACACTTCACGCCTTCGTACCCCTGATGACCAGCGAGGACGCGTCGGCGCGAAACTCCCACGTATACCAAGTCTTTTACGATTCGCACCGAACCGCCGCCTCGCAGCACCACGTCGCCGTCCCGAGCTACCCCTCGGAGCGCATCACCGCCAAGCTGCTGGAGCTCCAGCAGCGGAAGACGCTCACGGCCGACGAGTACGTTCGTCTGCACCGGCGCTGCGTCGCCAACTCGCCCGCGCTGCAGTTCGTCTTCACCGCCTATGCGAGAGACGGGAAGGAGGAGGATCTTGTGGAGATGCTGAAGCTGGCGGACTCCATGTTCCTCCGTCTGCGTCCCACGTGCAGCTCCTTCTCCAACCCCTCCCACGCGTCGATTCTCGCGCACATGGAGAAGGAGCGCTTGCTGAACGCAGAAGAGCTGGAATGGGTGAAGCAAGCCTACTGTCAGGGAAGCGAGGTCGTCCAGAGCGCCTTCTCGCTGTGCGCGGAGACCGGTGACGTGGCGGGACTCGTCTCCATGCTGCGCAGCGTGATCGAGATGGTGAGGAACTACGAAACGGCGATCGAGACGCAGAAGTTCATCGGCGAGCTGGTGAAGGAGCTGCTGAACGAGGAGAGTCTCTCTCCCTCGCAGGCGGCGGTTCTGAGCGCGTTGCTGGAGAAGCCGGCTCCTTGTCTGTGCGAGCTGTACAAGGAGTACAAGCAGTCGGGCGACTTTGAGGGACTGCTGAGCGCCTTGCTGTATCTGAGTTCGAGCGATCCGCTGGTGAACGAGGAGCTGCAGGGAGAGGAGGTGGACGAGATGGAGGTGGCTTCTCAGGACGACGACGGTGACATGTCCCTTCCGTCACGCGACGATGTCATTGCTGTGATTAGGAGTTTGAAGGAAGCCTTCTCCGAGCGGGAGAAAGATGCGCTTTATCGTTTAATAGAAGAGGGGAATGTAGATGTTGTATTATCTGTAAGGGATGTGAAATGGAGTGACGGGTAGGTTTCGCAGTACGGAGTCCACAGGGACCCAAAGAAGTTGGTGGCGTCGCTAAAGCAACTGATTCGTCTTCATTCAGAGGATTGATGCAGGTGTTGATTTGACTTGCCTTGTTTTCATTCAGAACCAGTGATCATTCCGATTGTGGATTCCTCCATCCCACAGTGATATAGGTCCATTCCCGCGGTTCGATTGGATTCACACTGAATAGCTGTCACATTCTTTTTGCGAAGATGTACAAGCCTGCTTTTCAAGCGCTCACCAATATTGGGGGGTCGAATTTCTGTTTCATGAACAGTATCATCCAAGTACCTATGTGGAGTGGGTTTGAGACAAGAACATTTGGAACATCAAAGAGTTCAAGGATGCGCTCATCAGTGGCTACATTCCTCACCAGAGTAGTACGAATGGGTTCGTTGTTTCATCTAGTTAATGGGCCACAACCGTGTACATGCTTGTACTGCTCCCTTCGAGTATCGGACGAGTTTCCCCTCTCATTCTAGAACTTCCTTATTGTGTATGATAAGCAAACAGCTCCTTGCACGCTGAGTGCAGTGTCGTTTCGCAACTCTGTAGCTGCGCATTATGGACAGGGAAAGGATGAAATGGCGGATGCGTACGAAGTGCTTGTATTCATTCTATTCGTATATGACCTGTAGCAAGAGATTCTCGAGTATATCCATAAGATTAGTCGAACGTGCTCAGGTAATGTTCAGACTCCGAGTGCTCCTCTGTGTATCAGTCATGCGGTTTGATTTCTTCCAACTTGTCACGTCTAGTTCTTTGGATTTGGTCTTCGTGAGAAGAGTGTGTGCAGTTTCTGTGGAGATGAGAACGGTTCTTCCCAAACCAACTTCTTTTACCAGGTGACCGTTGAGCAGATTTTGGCGGGAATGGAGTTCTACAAGAATATGCAAATCGGCTATGACTCCTACTTGTCGACGCTGCTGCTCTTCGCGATGAAGACGGATTATCCGCGCTGTCTGAAATCGAGCGGCTGTCCGGGAACCTTCTGCAAGTGGTAGGATTGGGTGCCGAGTGTAACTGTAGCGACGTCCTTACCAGCTTCCCTCCCGTCTTCACGATGAGCTTCATCGTCGCCAGTGATCATATGGAGAAGGATCGTCTTCGTCCCTTGTACTACGTTTGGTTTCCTTCTTCTCCTCCCATGTAGTCCCTTGTGATGCCTCTGAATGCTGCCATGCTGACGCGTGATATGCGATACCAGAATACGAAGATCAACTATCACTTGTCGGGAATGATTTTGTACTACGGAAAGCATTATATTGCTATGTGCCTTTATGAGAATCAGGGACGTTACTACTGGATGGAGTGCAACGACACCAAGTTCCGCAATTTTGAGGACAACAATTCCATGATCGAGCATTGTGTGCAGGGTGGCTACCAGCCGATTCTCCTCTTCTACCGCAAGGATGACATGGCTGTGCCGCAGGAGCCGATGAAGCCTGTGGATGTGGGGGCGCCGATGAAGCCTGTGGATGTGGGAGCGTCGATGAAGCCTGTGGACGTGGGAGTGTCGATGAATCTCTATGGCAACGGAGCGGAGGGCAATAGCGCCTACGTGATGCCTTCTCCTGCTCCTGTCCAGCCGGGTCAGTATCCTCCTCCTCAGCAGAATCAGTATCCTCTTCCCGGTCAGCAGCCGTGCCCATGTTCTCCCCAACAACCGAGTCAGTATCCTCAGCAGCAACAAGGCCAGTACCCTGTTCCTGCTCAACAGAATCAGTATCCTTCTCAACAGGGTGCGTATCCACCTGCTCAGCAGCAACAGGGGCAGTACCCTCCTTCACCTGTGCCTGCTCCTACTCAGCAGCAGAGTCAGTATCCTTCTGCTCCTCAGCAAGGACAGTATCCTTCTGCTCCTCAGCAAGGACAGTATCCTTCTGTTCCTCAGCAAGGACAGTGTCCTCCTACCCAACAACAGGGACAGTATCCGCCTGCTCAGCAGCAACAGGGACAGTATCCCCCTCCACCTCCTCCTTCCCAACAGGGTCAATACCCTCCTGCTCCTTCTCAGCAGGGTCAATACCCTCCTGCTCCTTCTCAGCAGGGTCAGTACCCTCCTGCTCCTCAGCAACAGAGTCAATACCCTCCTGCTCCTTCTCAGCAGGGTCAGTATCCTCCTGCTCCTTCTCAGCAGGGTCAGTATCCTCCTGCTCCTTCTCAGCAGGGTCAGTATCCTCCTGCTCCTTCTCAGCAAGGTCAATACCCTCCTCCACCTCCTACCCAACAACAGGGTGCGTATCCGCCTGCTCAGCAGCAACAGAGTCAATACCCTCCTGCTCCTTCTCAGCAGGGTCAATACCCTCCTGCTCCTCAGCAAGGACAGTGTCCTCCTACTCAGCAACAACAACAGGGTCAGTACCCTCCTGCTCCTCAGCAGCAACAGGGACAGTATCCTCCTCCACCTCCTACCCAACAACAGGGTGCGTATCCGCCTGCTCAGCAGCAACAGGGACAATACCCTCCTGCTCCTTCTCAGCAGGGTCAATACCCTCCTGCTCCTCAGCAAGGACAGTGTCCTCCTACTCAGCAACAACAACAGGGTCAGTACCCTCCTGCTCCTCAGCAGCAACAGGGACAGTATCCTCCTCCACCTCCTACCCAACAACAGGGTGCGTATCCGCCTGCTCAGCAGCAACAGGGACAATACCCTCCTGCTCCACAGCAGGGTCAATATCCTCCTCCACCTCCTTCTCAGCAGGGTCAATACCCTCCTCCACCTCCTCCTCAGCAGGGTGCGTATCCGCCTGCTCAGCAGCAACAGGGTCAGTATCCTCCTTCTACTCCTCAGCAACCCCAATACCCTCCCCAACAGCAGCCACAACAACCTCAATACCCTCCTGCTCAGCAGTATCCTCCCACCCCTACTCCTCAACAACCCCAATACCCTCCTCAACAATCGCAGTACCCTCAACAAAGCCCCTACCCTTCCTACGCCACAGGCGCCATCCCTCCCCCGAACAATCCCTACCCTAGATTGTCCCCTGTTTGTTTGACACATTCATGCTGTTGCATTCATCACCCCTCCTAACCCATAGAGACAACCGACTTCTATCGGGATCCCTCACAAACAGACTGCTCCTGAGCAGCTTCTCGTCCTCATGGACCGGCCTTGCCCTCGTCGCCTTTTTCATTTCCCTTTACGCGGTCGGTGGCAAGCCGTACCATTTCTCTCATTCTCTCATGGATTAGCTTCCTGGGAATGATTGCCGTTGCCGTTATCCTTTGTTCTGCTTTTGAACTATTGAATCAACCGAAACGGTACGAGTCTTTGCGATCCCATAAGCAGCAGACAGAAACAAGCATTCTACACATCCTTCCTTGTTGTCTCCTTTTATGAGTGCTTTCGGCTCCGTAACTACTACGAGTGCGCTTTTCATAAACCAGTTCACTGTAGATTTCAATTCACAACCATCCCTCATTTCCTCTTCATCATTCAAATCACCGCGTGCGTCTGTAAGATGTCTCTCTTCTCCGTCAATAGACTTGTGGATCGCACAACAATCACAGCATTTGGTCCCCAATTCCACACAACCCGTTGTCCCATTCTACACACCTCACCCCCAGCTCTTGTCGCGCCTTCGCAGCGCTCTCTACCCCTTGGTCCTATCCATCCTTCTCGTGACCCTCCTCCTTCTCTTCCACTCCGAAACCTACGTCCCCTTCCTCTTCCAGTGGATCCTCATCGGCCTCTTCTTCTGCTTCCAAATTGGCGTCTCCGACACGGCCACCATGTCCTACCAGTTTGAAATCTGGTTCTACTTCGTCTCCACCATCCTCCTTCCCCTCTCCCTTTTCCTCGCCTCCACAGTGGGTTCCTTCTTCCGCTCGCCGCTCCATTGGATCCTTTCGCTCCTCCTCCTGACCACCTTTCCCATCACCGTCTTCCTCGGCTTGCTCTCCAGCTGCTACTTCGTCTGGATGAGTCGCGTCCATCCACTTCCCTCACCCAGAGATTGACGTGAATCGGCTCCAAATCCTCAAACTCCTCTTCGGTCTCGCCCTGCTGCTAACCATCTTCCTCCTCCAGCTCTCCTTCTTCGACATCCCCCTCTCCTCGCACCTCCTTATCACGCTGGCTCTCTTCTGCATCTTCTTCCCCGTCCTCGCTCATCTCCTCCACTTCACCGGGTGCGTCATCCTCTTCCTCTCCCATCAGACGTCGCGTTCGCAAACTGAGTGCCGTCGCCGCTCCTCTCGCCGTCTTCCTGACCGGTCTTCTCGCACGCCTCTCCGTGCAAACCATGGCGCTGCTCGCCGTCTCCGCCTTCTTCTTCTCCCAGTTCTACTATTCGCGTCGTCTGCGAGTAAGCTATCAGGCAGTCGCTCATTTCCAGCATTATGTGGCGTTCGCCTTCCCCATCCTCCTCCTCGTTGTGCTACTCCTCCATCGCTTCATTGCGGTCATCCACTTCTCACTCTCCGACCCCTTCTCCAACCTCCTCTTCCTCCTTCTCGTCCTCTTCCTTGTCATCCTCTTTTCCATCCCCGCGAGTCTCCTCGATGACTCCCGTCTCTTCCTCTTCAACTTCCTCCTTCTCTCCCTTCACCTCGTTCTCTTCGCCTTGGAGTTTTTGCTCATTAACATCCATATTGATTTCTCACATTGTTCTCTTTCACCCTCTCGCCAATGCTTAGCCTCCATCGAACTCTACCGCTTCTCCTTCGTTCTCGCCACCTCGCTCCTCTCGGTTGCCGTCGTCATCAAGTAGTACATCCTCTCCTCTTCCATCCAGACTGACCATCCAGCGACGTGCCTTCATTCCAACGGCCCTCCTCTGCCTCACGCTCTCCTGCACCAAGGCGGCGCTCCTCCTCACCAACTCGCTGCGATCCCTCGCTCTCATCGCCCTCCTCCTTTTCTGCTACCTTTTCCTCTTCTTCTCCTCACGGCTTTCCCTCCTCTCCGTCCTCTTTCTCTTTGGAACCGTCGTGGGCGTTGACGCGCTCGCCTTCAACGATCTGGTTCACTTCTTTGCCAACTATTTCCCGCTTCACTCGTCCATCCTCTTTGCCATCTGTCCTCCTTCTCTCGTTCCTTCCCCCTAGTTGCCATCTTCGCCTCCATCTTCCTCCTCTTCGCCGACATCTCCTCGCACGTGTCGCCGCAAAAGGCCACCTTCCTGCGACGGCTGAATCTCCTCCTCATCGTCGGAGGCATGCTCCTCCTGTTCCTTCAACCAGATCTCTCCTTCCTCGTCGAGAAAGGATTCCACATCCATCAGATGAACGGATTGTAGTCTCTTCTCGTCTCTCACCACCAGCTTCGTCCGTCCGCTCGTTGTTCTCTCCGCTGGCATCCTGCTCCTCTGCGGCATCATCCTCCGCATCTTCCCCAACTCCTACATTTATCAGTTCCTCGTCACCGTCACCACGTCCCTCTGTTTCAGCGTCTACATCGTGCGAACCTTCTTCCCGCCCAATCGCGTTCTCTATCTGCTCATCCATGTGCTGACTGTTGTTTTCGGCGTCCTCGTTCTCCACACGACGATGGCACTCCAAACGCCGTCCTCCATCACCGTCTTCCTCTTCAACTCCCTTCCCTTCCTGTACCTCTCCCATGCTCCTCTCATCCCAGATCCGGCGTCTGGTGTCTCGTCGCTCTTCTCCTTCTCGGAACCGCCTACTCTGTGTTCAAAACGTATCCTCTGCGCAACGGCATCAGTCACTCTTACTCGATCGCGTCATCTGTAGACTACTTGGCGTACACCACGGAGGCTTCCATCCTTGTGTGTGTCGCGATGGAGCTCCTCTATTCACTCCTCTACCACATCCGGTTCGCCTATCAGATTGCGTCGTTAAGGGTATGCATGGATCTGCTCCTTTTCCTCCCAGAGCTCCACGTCCGCTGCCTCGGCGAGAGAAGAAGACCGTCAGAGATTGATGACTGTGGTTCGGCTGAATAACGGAGCTGTCATCCTCTCCTTCCTCACCTTGGTGGTCGCGTGCTGTTTCTACCCCATCGACTCACTTCTCCTCTACCTCCCCTTGCTCTTCCTTCTCCTTGTCGACTCCTCTGCTCAAGGGAACACTCTCGCCGATCGCATCGCCTCTTCCCTACGTCCTCTCATTCTTCCATTCGTCACTGTCGCCACCGTCCGCTTCGTAAGAGAGATTATCTCCATGAAGACACTCCTCAGCAGACCCAACCCTAGTCTTCTCGTCTTCATCCTCACCAACCGTCGTGTCCGGAGAATCCGGGACGTCCTTCTCTACAGCGCCTGTCTTCCATCCTACTATTCCGCCTTCTTCATCAGTCGAGGCTTCTTCTCGCTCAATGAGTCCTACGTCATTGTTTTCGGTCTCCTTTGCTTCATGGGTCTCTTTGGAGAGGAGACGTCGTTGCGTCTCTTTGCGGCGGTCGGTATTCTGCTTTCGCTTCTCCAGTACGTCTACATTCGTGTGAAGGAACGGGAGAGCCTAAAGTACATTTAGTTGGATGTGTTTGTTTATGCTATTTTCGTCCGTGATTGTCTATCATTCTCATTATCGTACTAGAATCTCAAAGGTCACCCAAACGAAAGTGGGTCATTTTCGTACCATAATTCTCATGAACACCCTTCATCCACACAAACAATCCAATTCCATATACGAATCATTCCATCCATGCAACTCGTAACAACCTTCTCCTCTCTGCCGTCTCCAGCAATCACCATGTCTACACCTCACACCTCACACCTCGCACAAACCCGTAATCGCCATCGTGTGAATCGGCTTCACCTCCTCGCCAACCGCCGTCTTCGTCGTCGTCTTCTCTTCCGTGCACGTGTAGCGCGCGCCCTGACGTTGGTACACGTCGTGAACGCCGCTCTTCTCAACGCCACACACCGTACGACTCGGCTTCATCGCGTCAAACGACCAGAATCGGACGCAGCGGTCTCCGCCCGCAGTTAGCATGTACGCCGGCGCATCTACTCCTCACCCTCCCCTCGCATCGCCACATCGCGACTCCGCCGTAATGTAGGGAGGAAGCAGGAAGGACGTGATTCCGTGCTTGTACACCTTGCACTGCTTGCCCACCAGTCCCGTGCCCAATACGTCATTCACTCCCTACGTGCCACCGACATCCCACTCCTACACGCACGGGAACCGCGTTCAGAACCACCTCCTCGGACTCCTGACACTCCTCGCATACTGTCACCGACGACAAGCAGTCTCCCGTCTTCACGTTCCACAGCAGCACGCGGTTGTCGCCCGAGGTCGTCCACACGGTGGGATCGATCGCGGTGCTACAATCGAGCTCGCCTCCATCGCCCACTCCTGACCCAACGTCATGTGCGTAATGCACGCGCCGTCCGACTGTTGCCAGAGATTCACCATCAGAGGATAGCGCATGTTGTAGACGGACATGTATCCGCGCGTCGTTCCCGCAATCAGCACGTCCGTGTTCACGTCTACATGAAACCAGCGCCACAGTCCGCACCGTACACCAGCGACGAGATGGCTCCCAGCGACGAGTTGAGACGCAGCGTCTGCACAGGCGCGCGCACGCGCAAGTCGTAGACCGTAATGTCGCGGAGAGACGAGAAGAAGAAGCAGTCTCTCCAGTGCGACGACTGCGAACCCACCGCCGTAATCTGCCGTGAAGAGCCACACACACGCCTACCAGTGTCGGAACCGCCTGCGAGTACTCTACCGTCTGCGAGAAGGAGTCCTGGTCGCGCGACCTAGACGTCACCCCTCGCTCCAAGCACGACTCAATGTGCAACAGCGAGAGTAGTCCGTCCTGAGTCGAGTACAGCAGCCGCTCCCCATTGTCCAGAATGTGCAGGTTGTTGATCGGACCGCTCTACAATCGACTCCTCTCCGCAAACGCACGGTCTGCTGGATGACGTGGTTCGAGTACTCCTTGTTCTTGCACTGCATGTCCACATAGCCAATCCGACCCATCGTGTCGCCCCAGTACAGCACCTCGTTCCTCTACAGTCGCACGCCTCTCCCAGACCCACGGGCACCGTCGCCAGCTTCGAGACACTCATGCCGAACTCGTTCGGGATCGCCTTCACCAGCTCTCCACGCACCGTCCAGTCGTTCACGTCTATGTCTCACGTCCGTCCCGCCCCCACTCTTCAGGATGCGCGCCTCTCCCAGCGCGATGTGGCTCTCTCCGCTGTCCTCTTCCTTCTCGAACAGCGAGTTCGAGCGTGACTTGCTCGCCACGGACGTGGCGGCGTCGTCGTACATCGTTCCCATGCGTGTGCGCGACTCGAACAGCGACATATACCCCTTGTCCAGCTGGAACACTTGGCGGATGAACACACGCATGTACATCTGCTTCGTGAACACGTCCGGCTTCACCAGGTCCGTTCCCATGTCAAAGTTCAGGTACATCGACTCGGTCGCCTCCGGCTCCGGACGCAGACCCGTCAGGTCCTGCTCACGGCGCTCAATCGCCTCCGCCAGCTCCGCGTCCGCCATCTGCTGCTCCGTCAGCGGCTCGTAGAGGTGCACCGTCAGCGCCTCGCGCGTCCACGGCATGTAGAAGATGGGACAGTCGTAGTAGTCCTGTACCAGACGGATCATCATCGCCTGCGTCGTCGGCTTCGGGTACACGCGCTCCATTAGAAGCAGACAGTCGATCACCTTGTCGCGAATGGCGGGGTTCGGGTGCAGCAGCAGCGGACGCTAGGGAACACGCACGCCGAGCCTCCTACGATGGCGATGATAATCTCCTCCGCGTTCTCCTTCGGCAGAACAATCTCCTTGTCGGAGAGCAGCGCCACAAACACCGAGAGCACCTTGATCACCACCAGGTGGTGGTGGTTGTAGACCGTGTTGATGAAGGAGCGCATGCAGCCCTCCAGACTGTTGTTGCTCAGCTTGTACAGCAGCGTGAACATGTCGATGAACAGGAAACGCACGTAGTTGTAGTTGCTGTTGATCTTCTGCAGGAAGAGGTTCGCGACCTCCTCCAAAAAGTACTTGTGTCCGAAGAACTGGTAGTAGTCGTCAATGTGACGAATCACCGCGCACGCAATCTGCGGTCGACTCCCCTCCCAGCGCCTACGGCGGGCATCTCCTCGTCGCTGCTGCTCATCGCCAGCATCAGCAGCGTCTTCACCGCGTTGCGCAGCCGCTTCATGTTCTCGCGGTAGTTGCTCTCCACGCTAATCTCCGAGGGATCCACGCCAGGATTGCGCTGCAGCGCGTCCTTCACCATCTCCTTCTGCGCCAGGTTCAGCAGTCGCTTTCCCGCCAGCGCGATGTCCGTCAGACACTCCGCCAGCGTCAGTGCCACCTGCTGCGAGGGACTGGCTGTCAAACGACCGCCCGCTCCTACTTCTCCTGCACGCGCAGCAGCGTCGGCATGATGTAGTGCGTGATCAGGTTGAAGTCCGAGCGCGGCAGCGAGGTGATGCGCGAGAGAATGCGCGTCATGCAGCGGATCGCCTCCTATGAGCGGCGCCGTCATCTCCTACCAGACTCATCACGCTGGCGTACTCCTCCTCATGCTCAACGTTCTCGTGCCCGTCACCCTCGCTCAGCACGTTCATGATCGGAGGGAGGACGCGCTGGAGAATCACGTCGTTACTCAGGTACTTGGTCAGGTCCGTCAGCATCGACATCGCCAGCATCTTCGACGCCACGTACTTGACCTGGCGCAGCGACGCCGTCAGCAGCGGCAGCAGCAGCAGCACGCACTCCTCGCCGTGCGCCTTCGCGGAAAGCGGCTCGTCCGCCGTCTCCTCGCAGGCGTCCTCCTCCTCCATGGGCGTGGGGGAGCGCAGCATCTGGTCGTCCTGGTGCGGCTTCTCGCTCTCGTCGATGTGCATCTGCAGCGCGGCGATTCCCTCCTGCAGCGCGTGGAGACGGATCTTGAACTCGTCGGGCTGGTGCGGCTCCGGCGTCACGTTCTGCGCGACGCTCTGCGTGCGCTGGATGGTGCGCGCGGCGATCAGCACTTCCGCCAGCTGCGAGCAGAGGAACGCGTACTCCTCCTCCTTCTGCTCATTGCGGACGCCCAGCATCTCTGCGATCAGTTTGCCCCGCCATGCCCACCGCGCATGATCTGCGAGTACTTGCTGGCCACCAGCAGGATGCGCGAGTCCGCCGAACAGTTCTCCGGAAGCATGCACTCGCGGAACAGCGGGTACACAACGTCGCGCAGCAGCAGCGGGAACACCGAGGAGTCCGACGTGTACTCGCGCAGGTACCTGCGTCTCAGCCGACCGCCACAGCCACTCCTCCGCCGTCCGCCGCTCGCGGTCGCTGCGCGAAAGCATGCTCAGAATCAGCGTCTGCGTGTGACGCCGCCTCCGCCCCCACCTTCACCTCAGCGTTGCCGATGCGGTTCAGCAGGCTGCTCGGAAGCGACGCGGGGTCGTTGCGGTAGCGCAGCAGACTCGAGAGGTCGAACAGCTCCTGCCCGCCGTCGAACAGCTCCGCCATCACGCAGCCCAGCGAGAAGATGTCGCTGCTCCAGCTACGCTCCACGCGAGGCGCCGCGCCTACTGCAGGATGCACGGCTGGTCGGGTGCCGGCGTGGAGTCGTCGTAGGCCGCGGGGTAGCTCGGCTTCGGCGCGTCGCTACGGGGAGAGGGGAGGAGAGCGGCGACGGCGAGCCCTGGACGATGCGCTCCGGCGCGATGTAGCACGAGTGGCGCTTCTGCGAGCCGAAGAAGTAGGTGAAGTAGGCTGCGTGTGAGGCGGGGAGAGAGACGACTGAAGATATTGTCCTCGACGTTCAGCTGCGCCGGCTTGTAGTAACCAAAGTCCGTGCGATGAAGGGAGCGTGCTCACGATGCCGCAGGATATGTCAAGTACACCCATCCGTTGGACGTCACCATCACGTTCTGCGGCTTGATGTCGCCGTGCGTCAGGTGCGCGTCGTGGAGCTGCTTCAGAGCCTACATTCCCAGACACCCAGCTCCATCACCTCCAGACACTGGTAGAAGAACCAGATCTTCTCCATTTCCGTCGGGAACGGACGCGAGCTGCTCCTTACATCCACTCCTCACCGTTACTTCAAGCGCGCCTCCAGGCAATTGAAAAAGTAGGGACGCACGAGATATGCCGTACGCGTTCGGTCGTCAAAATAGAATTGCTAGCGGTTACATATCTCCAATTCTGGATTACAGAGAAGGGCGCCAAGTTGGGTTGATCGCGAGGATTCAGCTTCGATTTCACAAAGAGCAGGTACTTCTCGTGTTCCTTGATGTTCACCGATTCGTTCGGAACCGTGAACGCCTTGATCACCGCGTATCCATGTTTGTGAGGCGCGAGACCCGTCTTCATGTACTTCCCATCTCCTATCTGGTACTATTCTGTCACGCGATCCTCCGTCCCTACGGGTATGTAATGACCAGCGGATGTTGTAGTGTCTGCAATGCTGTGTGTCTTGTTCCGAGAGAGCACGACGATATTTCCCATGACAGTCGAAAACAGTGAGCGGAACACAATAGGGTCGGTATGCGAC
The DNA here is from genome assembly GCA_039096215.1 of Blastocystis sp. NMH. Taxonomy (NCBI): domain Eukaryota; class Bigyra; order Opalinata; family Blastocystidae; genus Blastocystis; species Blastocystis sp. NMH. The sequence continues at coordinate 587,181 of JBBPEA010000010.1, read as the reverse complement.
CAATGGACCCGTTTTGCTGCTTCCTTTCCAGAGAGGAGGAACGCGATGCAAATAAGAACAGACAGGGAAAGAGGACTGTCGACGCGTTTGGGGTGGAAAGGGACGAATCTGCATTGATGGGAGGCGATACCGTGCGTACTGTTTCGGTGCTGTTCCAATACACTCCCATCCAATCAAAGGGAAGATCACTGATTCTCTAGCTCTTTTCTCATTTTCCTTCCAATGTCAAAAGAATTAGCTAGAGGACGTGTGGGATTGAACAACCTGGGAAATTCCTGCTTCATGAATGCGGCTCTTCAAGTGGGTCCTTTTTTCATCTCATTCATCTCCCAGTGTCTTTTGCATGCTCCCGAGTTTGTGTATCCCTTTTTGGACACCGATGAGAATCCCATCGTATTGTTTTCCCTTGGTTGCTTACGGAAAGGAAGGTCAAACGAACAACAAATACAAAATGGTTCGCGAGTTCGCGAAACTGGCGCGCGTCCATTACTCCAACACGGTGAAATCGCAAAACCCGCAGCAATTCAGAAAGGCAATCAAGAATATCGCGAGTTACCTCTGCGACGGAGACCAACACGACTCCCACGAGTTCTTGGTACCGCCTAACAAGCGCATCGACCGTAGAACTACGTCCTCCAGGGTTTGGAGGAGGAGCTGAACAAGCACAGCGGCGACCCCGTGTCCATGGAGAACAATTACATCCCCGACTACACGATGGACGCGAAGGCGATGGAGGCCATTATTCAGGACGAGCTGTTCCGAAAGGCGAAGGAGTGGTGGAGCAGCTACAAGTGCGCAAACGACTGCTTCATCACGGACGTCCTCTACGGCGAGATTTGCAACTGTATTCGCTGCACTGAGTGCAACAAGGTACCGCTTCCCTGTCTCTCCCACGCAGTGCACGTACAACTACTCGGCCTTCAACACGCTGTACGTTCCCGTGAAGCGCGACGCGGTGACGGTGACGGTGACGCTGGTCGTCCAGCAGTTCGACAATGACGTCGGCACCTTCAACATCCAGTACTTCGCCATTCCCGTCTCCGTGCGCGCCAGCGACCCGCTCAAGCTGCTGGAGATGCGTCTGCGCGAGCGTCTCTCCTTCTCCGTCGCCGAAACCGTCTCCACCGCGACTCCGCTGGACACCTCGCGCTTCAGCGCCTGCAAGCTCCTCTTCCTCACGCAGACGGTCAGCGACCGCAGTCTCCGCTTCGACCGTCCGTCGCTCGACCGCTCGCTCGCGGACCTCGCCGCCGCCCGCGTTGCGCTGCTCGCCTACCTCGTAGTGCCCTCGCCTCTCTCCCACGCAGGTGCCGCCGCAGCAGCCCGGCAGCTTTCCCGTCTTCCTCCACATGGCGCAGCTCGCCGCCAGCCGTCCCAACGGCAGTCTCGCCGAGGACCCGCTCGAGAGTCGCCAGTGGCTTCCGCGCGTCTCTGTGCCGCCCGTTCTCTTCACGTTCGCGCGCGGCGCCACGCTGGGGGAGCTGCATCGGCGCGTGGAGCAGTTCCTGCGCGCCTGCCAGGAGGATCGCGTCTTCTCCACGCGCAACGGCGAGAATCCCTCGGGGGAGTTCCAGAAGCCGTTCGCGCGCGTGGCGGTGGCGGTGGATTACTTCTACGAGAGTCCCTTCTTCCCCTCGGCGGATGTGGGTGATGAAGAATGGAGCGAGGGAGTGGATGGAATGGGAGAGGGAGAGGGAGAGGGAGAGGGAGAGGGAGGGAATGAGGGAGTGGATCACACAGTGGATCACACAATGAATCACGCAATGGATCACACAATGGATCACACAATGGATCACACAATGGATCACGCAATGGATCACGCAATGGATCACACAATGGATCACACAGTGAACGAATCATCAAATACATCGCCCAACTTCCTAGCAAGCGATTCAGAGAAGACGGAGTCCCCCGCCGAAACCGTTGCCGAACCCATTCCCGAACCCACCATCCAACCCACCACCCAACCCGCAAACAACGACGACGCCACTCCCGCCATCTCCTTCCCGCGCATCTATCTGAGCTCCCTGCGCGACGCCAGCAGCCCGCTGAGCCACCTCTCCACGCTTCCCCTCGCGACTCCCGACGCCGCCACGCCGCTGCGCGCCGCCTTCGACTTCGTCGACGCCGCCAGCGACTTCCGCTGCGTGCTGGCCGTGCTGGCGCTGCTCGCCGCCGACGGCCTCTGCCGCCAGCAGTTCCGCCTCGCCGCCCAGCGCTCGCCGAAGAAGCTCTGGCTGCACCTCCGCGACACGCTGTTCGTGAACTGTCCGCCAGCGACGCTCCAGGACGAGACCGAACCCCCCTCCCCACGCGTCTGGGGCAAGGCGCGCGCGGAGCCGAGCGAGGCGACGCTGACGCTGGCGGACTGCATCGAGCTGAAGAAGACGACGACGGTGATGCTGAGCGGCCGCAGCGTCTGCCAGCATTGCCACCGCGCCACGGCGCTGGAGACGACGCCGCTGCTGGCGCGCCTGCCGCCGCTGCTGCTCTTCCAGCTGAAGCGCTTCAAGTACGCGCTGAGCAGCGGCGTGGGCCGGGCGCGCGGGCAGGCCTTCGGGCGGCAAAAGATCAACACGTACGTGGAGTACCCGCTGGAGGACCTGGACATGACGCCGTACCTGCTGGAGGAGACGCGGGCGACGCTCGCGCGGCCGGAGATGGCGCACTACGAGCTGCTCGGCGTGGTGAACCACAGCGGCACCGCGGACTTCGGACACTACTTCGCGTTCTGCAAGGACGGGTACAACGGCGGCGATAACTGGTTCGAGTACAACGACGCGTCGGTGAGCGCGGTGAAGGAGGAGGCCGTGGTGAGCAAGAACGCGTACGTGCTGCTGTACCGCCGCAAGGACCTCGGTCGCGACCTCTACGCGCGCATCAGCGCGATGAACGTGGCGGCGCCGGGGAAGAAGCTGGACGTCAGCAGCGAGGCGGTGCGGGACGCGATGCTGAGCAGCTTCGAGCAGATGAAGAAGAGCATGGAGAAGGACAAGGAGGAGGCGAAGAAGCTGGAGCGTCCGCGGAAGGAGGGGGTCGACAACGAACGCAAGGACGGAGTGGCTTCGACGAGCGCGAAGAGTTCGGTGAGTTCGACGGACTCGACGGAGCGGAGGAAGAAGCGTCTCTCCGCCACCGAGCGCAAGGAGTTGAAGCGAAGGGAAAAGGAGGAGAAGAAAAACAAAAAGAAGGGCAAATGAGGTGTTTGTTTCTGATGAGAACAATCATTGCTGCACAACAAACAGGACCAAGCTATCATTCCTTGCGCTTACTAATCTCCGCCCACAGAATCAAACCCACCACCGCAATCACGATCAGGACGATCAGCACCAGAAGCGTCCAGCACTTTCGTCGCGACGACTTTTGCTGCGACTTCGCCAGCTACGCCTCGCCGCTCACCCGATCACCTACGAGAACCTGGCGCACTCCCTGCTTCGACTGCTCCGCCGCCGACGTCATGTTGCTCTCGATGTCCTCCACCATCTCGCCCTGGTCGTTGATCATCGTCGCCAGGTCGCGGAACACCGTCTGCACTTGGTTCATCTCCGCCGACAGCGCCAGAATGTCCTCGTGACGCTCACGGATGATCAGGTCGTTGTACTGGAGATTTGCATTGCTCGGGTTCACGCTGCCCGTTACGAGGAGAAAAATCGCTCACCTGTTGAATTTGTCCTCCACTTCCTCGGTATCTAAAAAGGCTGACTGACTACGGCTGAGGAAGAACCCACACATTTACTTGGCAACCTGGGGAGGGTTCGACTTCATAAACTCCTCCGCCTTGGTGATGATCGTCTCAATCTGTCTGGACTTGAGCTCCTTGTTTCTCCGCAGCTCCGAAAGCTGCTTCAGCATCGTGCGCTACACTTTACAGAGGAAGAAACGGACTACGTCCTTCGACTTGGATTTCACATACTGTTCCATCTCGTCCAGGTGCGTGTTCAGCTTGGACTGAATCGAGTCAATGTCCCGGATAGCTCGCTTCCTACCTCTCACTCCACTTCGGCGTACCCACATTTCCGTTCGCAGCTGCTGGTTGTCAACGCGCGTGCCGAGGTTCTGGTACATTCGGTTGAACTCGGTCAGCTTGTCATCCAAATGCTTGAGATCGAAACGAATGTCGTCGATGGTTGTCGTCATCTGATCTGCGCCCGGAGCTCGGGGTTGCGGACTACACGGTGACTGCCCATCGTCGGTGACAACACGACACGTCCGCTGACAGCAGAGTAAGCGTTTCCTTTCTTGGCGTTAATGTCTCGGAAGCTCATGATTCCCGAAGTGCGTTTTGTGTGAGACACAGTGTATCGCGGAATACCCGCGGGAATCGTGGGATGTGTCGTACAAACAGAGAGAAACTAACCACGCATATTCTGAATAAGCGTAACAGTAGAGAAGTAGGTAGCCACCACCATGAGGACGAAGGCGGCGGCTCCGAGTGCAAAATGAGCCGTTCTCTGCTTCTGGGTGAGAGTGGTTCTGTACACGCAGAAGTGGATGACGACGGGGATCAGGATGGAGGTGGCGACGAAGGCGAATCCTCCGAGTGGGATGAAGGAGACGGGACTGGGAGTGGCTCAGGATATAGATGTTGACGACCTCTCCGAAGAAGGGGACGAGGTAGGAGACGACGGCGAGGAGGAGGATCTGGACGAGGCGCGAGAGGAGGCGGCCCTTGTCGCGGACGAAGAAGCTGCGGTCGCCCTGGGGACAGTTCTTCTCGAGGACCTCGGCGGTGGAGGCGAGGAGCACGGGCATGGAGCAGACGCAGGAGAGCCACATGAGCGCGTAGATGCCGGCGCCGCAGACGCTGCTGGGCGGCAGCGCCTTGACGAGGTTGGCGGGGATGGCGAGGTTGCCGTCGGCGTCGCGCACGCTGCCGTAGATGACGGTGGCGGACACGGAGAAGAGCAGGTACACGAGACACACCGCGAAGATGGACTTCTTGGTGGTCGCCAGCGTGCGCGGCTGCTGCGCGCGCTCGACCTGCTTCTGCGGGTGAGAGAGGAGACGAGGACGCACGTAGTAGGTGAGGAAGCAGAAGTTGTAGCCCAGCGTGTAGGGCGCGGTGCCGAGGTTGGAGAGGAAGCCCATCGTGCTGCGGCTGAAGAGCAGCGAGGCATCGAACTTGATGTTGATGGTGCAGAGGCCGTAGCTGCGTCTCACTCTGTGCGGACAACGTACATGATCACCACCAGGTAAGAGAGCACCAGCGTGAAGATGCCGAACCACGATACGAAGTACAGCTTCCTACGGTGAATGGGAAATCATAACGTGACTTGGTGTCGCGAATCAGACACAGCACGTAGGTGACCACCGTCGTGAACAGGTACATGATGATCGACCGCGTCTTGAAACCTCCGAGGAAGTTCTCCGGGTAGGGGAGATTCGCAATGAACTCGAACATGGAGATCATGCTTCCCAGCATGACACCATACACAGTCAAGAATAAAAAGACCAGGAAAATGTAGTAGCCCCACATTCCAAACAACTAGAGTGAATGGAATACATAATACTCACCTGATACATCAGATTGGCATAATCGTTCTCAATCTTCATATCGCTCTTGAGAGGAAGCTTGCTTCTCTTTATGCCGTCGTTTGCATCAACTAAATAATACGTGTTGATAATGTTTGCGGCTGTCACCAACAGGTACATTATCGTCATAGGAATAATGCCCATCTACGGGTGAGAAATCACACAAATGCGGACCTGTGCCATGGCGCAGGGAATTCCCAAGCAACCCATTCCCGTCACACTCTTCACAATCGTAATTGCAAACTACATCTCATGGCCCTTTTCATTCCTACTTCCGTGTTCGTAATGGTGGCTGCAGGCTTCTCCTTCGGGGCTTCTTCCGTCTTTTGCTCCACAGGCTTGGAAGGAATAACCACAGTGGTGACTCCGGGTTTCACATCAACCATCTGCTCATTGTTGGTAACCTCCGGCTTCTTCAGATCCACCTCCACTTTGGTTTCGTCGTTCATTCTGCTAAAAGAAAATAGCTCCTTTGGGAAAAGTGAGTATTGAACGACTAAGGAAGAGGCACCAACTGATTGGCTTTCCCTATTACTCCACCCGCGGTTATCAATGTCAGGGGTCTGATTCAGTTGCGTTTGTCTCGTAGGCTACTATGTAATATGGGAATATGGAATAACTCAATTGAGTGGAATTGTTCTTTTTGTGAGTTGGAGGGAAAGGTGTGATTGGAGAAGTGGCTATAGTTTTTATGTCGTCATCTAGGGCGGACTTGGAGCTGATTACCACAACGCTTCGTGATTTGAAGAGACTGGTGTCGGGTAATGAAGGGGGTCCTTCCAAGAAGGTGAAATTATCACCAGCAGTATGGGATAATGGAGAAAAGATCAGCTGGGCTCGTTTGTTCAACTTGGGTTCATCGGTTCCTCGTCTCCTTTTGGAGGATGGTATAATGGAGTCAGAATCGGTGCATTCAATGGAGTTGGTTCCTATGTTTTCTTCTCTTCCATCCGTTAATGCGTCACCAGAATTGCATTCCGTTCCTGTTGCGGAATCGGAATTGCATTCCGTTCCTGTTGCGGAATCGGAATTGCATTCCGTTCCTGTTGCGGAATCGGAATTGCATTCCGTTCCTGTTGCGGAATCGGAATTGCATTCCGTTCCTGTTGCGGAATCGGAATTGCATTCCGTTCCTGTTGCGGAATCGGAATTGCATTCCGTTCCTGTTGCGGAATCGGAATTGCATTCCGTTCCGAAGGCCTTTTCTCCAGTCCATTTGCCTTCTCCATCAATCCCTATCATCAACTCACCCCTGCTCAATCCACCTCCATCCTCTCAATCCCCCACTTCCATCCCACCCATCGTTACCTCACCACACACTGACCCTACTGAATCCTCACCCATCACCACATCCCACCCACCCACATCACCCACCTCGCGGGAGCAGCAGCTGCAGCGCATCCTCGACCAGATGCAGCTCCCGCCCAGCCCGCTGCGCGCCGCCTTCAAGCCGCCGCAGCGCCTCGCGCCCCCTCCCGCCATCCACCACCTCGTCTTCGTCTACCTGGACCACCGCGGCTGCGCCGTCGCCCCGCCGTCGCCCCCTCACCCGCAGGACCGCATCCGCCTCCTCATCAGCCTCGTCGCCGCACGCCGCCTCTCCCCGCCCCTCTCCGCAGCCACGCTCTCCCTCCCCGGTGCCTCCCCTCGCCGCCCCTCACGCAGAGCTTACCAACTACGCTCGCGACCGCGCGCTGCCCCCGCTCGCCGTCCCCGTTCTCGTAGTCCCCGCAGCCCTCTCCCACGCAGGAGATCCACGCTGCCGCGCAGACGCAGCTCCTGTTGCACGACGAGCCCATCTTCGCCTTCCTCCTCCAGACCTACCGTCTCGACCCCGCGCCGCTCCCCCTGCGCCTCCGCGCGCTCAACGTCGAGGCCTCCTGCCAGTTCGTCCTCCGCGAGCTCTGGTGGCTCCAGCATGCCTCCCACGCAGACCCCAGCGACGCCGCGCGGATGAAGGTGGGCGTCCGCCACTCCTCACACGCAGCGCAAGAAGCAGTTCATCGCCTCCGTCCTCTTCCCCAGTCTGCAGCTCATCGACGCCGAGTTCCAGCGGCTCCGGCGCGAGGCGCCCGACCAGGTCTTCGGCTGCGACCTCGCGCTCCTCTCGCTCCTCTCCGCGCTCGATGACTCCTTCGACGTCATCGTGGACCTCTTCGCCGGGATGAAGCGTAGGGTCGGCGGGAGAGGGTGATGGACAGAGTTCATGGAGGAACTGAAGGGCCGGGACTTTATTGTGAATTGTAATCGGTATTGCGACTGTTTGTTCCCAAGAAGGATTGCGTTCCCAGCCATTAGAAAACACACGTCACTCCAAATGTCGATCAAAGTGTTCGATGTGTTTAAGCTGGTAACGATATCCAAAAACAAGATAACGGCCATCGCCGCAGACACGACACACATCTACATCTCCTGCAAGGACGGAAAATTGATGGTATTCGAGATGAAGAACCGTAGGGAGAGAGGTGCGGTGGTGAGGAGTAGCTGCCGACCTGCAATTCGCGGAGCAGCAGTCGATTCCCCAGTTTTCCGGAGTCAAGAAGGGAGCCATCATGATGCAGTGCGTTTACAAGTGGAACCGCCTCTTTTCGCTGAATGACAAAGGAATCGCCGTGGGTGGAACGGTGCGGCGGTGACGCGTAGGTGCACACGCTGGACGACTTTTCGCGATACGCCTATCTGCCGAGTTCTTCGGGTTGTTCCTTGTTTGTGATCGATGAGAGCCGCAATCTTCTGGTGGCGGCCCTCAAGAAGAAGCTGCTGGTGTACGCCCTCGGGGAGACGGTTGCTCCGAGTCAGTCGCTCATCAAGGAGATCGCCCTGTCAGGTGAGTCGTATTCGCTGTCCACTCCTCTCCAGACACCATTCAGAGCATGGAACTGCTGAACTCGCTTCTGTTCGTGGGTCTTCGTCGCATGTACCTGCTGGTGGACATCACCGAGGGCCGCGTGTGCAAGGAGATCTGCGCGATCAGCAAAAGCACGTCGACGCCGCTCTGCATCCGCATGGAGCAGCCCGACGGTGTCCGTGGGGACGCCGAAACGCCCGAGCAGGGAGAAATGTTGCTTGCGAACGACCGTCGCGGGCTTTTCTACGATTTCGTGGGAAACCCCGCGCGAGGGGTAGGCGTGGACCCAGGGGGTGACTGCAGAAGGGGCAGAATCTCGCGTGGTCCGGCGACGCTTCCGCGGGACTGTATTTGTGTCCCTACATGTTGGTGCTGGTCCCCGCGGGGATCGAGATCCACAATTCCTGGCGATACGAGCGCATCCAGGTATCCCCGCGGGAATCCTCTCAGGTAGATCGTGAACTTCGCCTCCCCGCGGCAACTGGTTCCCGCGCATTTCGTCATTGGAAACGAACACGGTGGATCCCCGCGGGAATGATGATGTCTAGTGGATGGCGCGGTCGTTTCGTCGACGAATTCCGCGGTTATTCTGCGCATGGCGTCGCTGTCGGAGCAGGTGGGAAATTCCCGCGGGAATGACGCCAGATTTCGACGCTGATTTCGACGGAGTTCAATCGCTTCGATGACGCACTCACGCTCTGCAACCTGTTCCCGCGGGGAAAAGAGCAGATTCGCGACCAGTTCAAAACGGAAATTTCCCGTCTGAAGGGGTATTTTCTCTTCAGCCAGGGTAGTTTTTTCTACCTCTCTTCCCCCAGGGCGTTTCGATGACGCGGTGAAGTTTCTGCACAAGGGACAGACGCCGCTCCCGCGGGTATTGTCGCTCTTTCCGTTCCTCATTCCCGCGGATCTTCCCGCCAACATGTGTCTCTTTCCCGCGGTTTCCACGTAGTTCCCCGTATCCGGCACACGTGTTCGCCTCCCGCGGGGAAGAGAACGCGGCGGCGGAGGCGTTGCTGCCACTGCTGGAGAGTCGGCGTCAGGAGTTGATTCCCGCGGGGGACTCGGAGGAGTTGCGTCTGTTGGACTTCGCGCTGCTGCGCGTGTATTCCCGCGTTTCCCGCAAGAGTCTGCTTCCATTCCTGCGTGGCGGAAATCGGCTGGATTTCGAGGACACGCAGCGATATCTGGCGGGCGCGGGACTGGAGCCGGAATTGGTGGCGTTTTACGGCGCGCGGGGGCGAGCGGAGCTCGTTCTCCTACACACATATCTCTAACACACAGGCCATCGCACAGCTGCTGCGGCCGCTGCGGGAAGGCTCCTTGTCGCCCTCAGAGCGACGGCGACGACTGGAGGAGCTGCTGCGGTACGTGGCCACGCTGGGCGTCGAACACGAGCCTTTAGTCCTCGACTGCAGTCGCCTCCTCTACGCGGAGGCCCGCGAACTCGCACTTCAGCTCTTCCTCCATCCCCACCCCGATGAAACGCCCCTCCCTCTCGACACGATATTGCGCCAGCTGCGTCGCCTGGCGCAAGAGGACCCGCAGCTGGCGCAGCCCTGGGAGAAAAACGCCCTCGAAATCACCTTCCTCCGCCAGCTCGTCTGGGAACAAAAAAGCGAAATCCCCGCGGTTCACACGCGACTCGCACTCCTCTACGCCGCCTCCGTCCAACAGCTCGTCCAGGCCGAGTCCCGCGGGGAACCCGTCGCTGAACTACGACAGCGCAGCACCGCGGAACTGAGAGAATTCCTGGAACTTTCCGACCGCTACGACATGCAGACCGTGTTGGAGACCCTCGATGACGCACTCGTCGAGGAACGCGCCGTCGATTTCCCGCCTTTTTCTGACGTAGATCGTGTTGTCGAAAATGGGCCGGTTTTTGGAGGCGCTGACCCTCATTGCGCACAAAATGGGCGACGTGGACAAGGCCGAAGCCTACTGTCGACGCATCTTCGAACAGGGAAATAACCGCGGGATCTTCCTTCGACTCATCGAAACGTATCTCTCGCCGCCTGCCGACTCCGTGCTCTCCCCGCGGGAGAGTCACCAGCTGGCGCTGCGCGTGTTCGCGAATCATGTGGAGTAGATTCCCGCGGGAATGGTCATGTAGCTCGTTGGACCCCCTGGGTGTGTTGGCGCTGCTTCCCGACGATTTGCCGCTCGATGAGGTAGGGGTGGGGCGGGCGTTTCATTCAGTTAATGGAGAGTTTGGAGGCGGCGCTCACACAGCTGGACGAACGGCGTCGCGGGAAGCGGATGTTGCGGAAGCTGGCGGAGCTGCGGCGCGTCGACGTGGCGAGGGAGTTTGTGGACATGCGCAACATGTCGATGCTGAACACCAACGAGACGGTCTGCGAGGTCTGTCACCGACCCATCGGAGAGTCGGTCTTTGTGTGGAAGTCGGACGGAACGGTCATGCATGCCGCATGTGCCAAGAAGCAATCGTGATTGTATTGTTTGCACTGATACATGTACTTTCATGTGTGCACTTTGTTGCACTTCTCTATACCATCTCCAACAAACACATCACTTGAACACAGAATTCATAAAGTGCACATGGAAGTCGTTCCGAATCGTATCGTTAATGAACCGCTTCTTCTTCTTCTCCGTCTTTCCCTGATTTAAAAACAAAACATCGTCGTCCCAGCGACGCTTCAGAGACGCATTCTCCGAAGAAAACATCAGCGGGTTCGAGTGCAGCATCTCCTCGCGATTCAACGCCGCCTCCATCTGCGCCTTTTCCTCCGCCTATCCCTCAGAACTCACTCCCATCCGCACCTCCTTCTGCTTCGCCAGCTCCTTCTCCTTCTTCACACGAGCCAACTCCGCCATCAACAACGCGTCCTCGTCTTCCCTACACCATGAACAACCAATCCAACCGCGACGATTCCGACTCATTCGACGACGATGACTCGCTCTCACTCTCGTCCGAGTCGTCAAAATCGCCAAAGTCGTCATTCTTCGCAGGCTCCGGCTGTTTGAGTGCCAGCGGAAGCTCCGGCTCTTCCTCCTTCTTCTCCTCCGTCTCTAACTGCTCAAACCGCGTTTCCCGCACCTACTGGTTTCCTTCTTCACATCGCCGGGAGCCTTAATCTCGGGAATCGTCTCTCTGCGCGTCAAATAGGAAGATCGGACTCACCTCATCTTCAGCTTCAAATGGCCGGGAAGATCCTTCGCAGAGAAGTGCATACTCAGACTATCTGCCCCGTTCACGCCCCATCGCATCCATCCTACCTCCCACCAAGTAACCGTCCGACGAGATGCTGCCGCTGGTGCTGCTTCTTCCTACTGCAGGGTTCCAAGTGGGTTTGTGTGCGGTGGACATTATCAATGGTGTAGTATTGCTGATACTACCAAGCAAGATTGTGAAGAGCATAATCAAGCAACCCTTGCAACAAACACGCCAAAAGAACAGTTCCTCTACTTCTGCTTCTGCTTCACCGAGTCGTCACGCAGCGACTCCAGCTCCTCCAAGTACTTGGCATCCACTCCGCCGGTGATCTACCGCTCACTCCCTCTCCCCACCGCTACATAGTTGCCGTCGAAGCAGGAGCACTCGAAGTCGTCGGGCGCAGGTCCATCTACGCCTCACTCCCCCGCCGCTGCCCCACAGATGGCGGCGTCCTTGACGGCTTGCTTGAGGTCCGCGAGCGTCTGGTAAATGAGATACTCGGCGTCGATGATCTTGGCGACCTCCTGGTCCTCGCGCCCGTGCGCGATCAGCTCGTGCGTCGTCGGCATGTCGATGCCGTACACGTTGCAGAAGCGGATCGGCGGCGCCGCCGAGGCCACGAACACGTGCTTGGCGCCGGCCGCGCGGATGGCGCTGACGAGCATCATGGTGGTGTTGCCGCGGACGATGGAGTCGTCGACGACGAGGACGGAGAGTCCCTTCACGGCGTCGTGGATGGGGTTGTGCTTGATGCGGATGGACTTCTGCCGCAGCTCCTGCGCGGGCATGATGAACGTGCGTGCGATGTAGCGATTCTTGGAGAGGCCCTCGATGTACCGCTTGCCCAGCGTGGTCGCGATCGACAGCGCCGTGTGGCGTGAGGTGTCCGGCACCGCCATCACCACGTCCACCAGGTCCTCCAGCTTCGGCAGCGAGGCCTCATAGCCCTCGTCGCCCTCGTCCACCACGTGCACACGCTCGCCTGTCTCCTTCACACGCAGACGCCGCACACGGGCAGCCAGCCGCACGCCCATCTGCACGCGCGCCTCATAGACCGAGATGTTGTCCATCACCGAGTCCGGACGCGCCAGGTACACGTACTCGAAGATACACGGCCGCAGCGGCTGTGCCAGCGCGTCCACGTGCGTGTGCATCTGCATCGCCATGTCCACGAACACCACCTCGCCCGCGCCCACGTCGCGCTGGCGGTCGATGCCCAGCGACTCCACCGCCACACTCTCCGACGCCGCCGCGAACTCCACGATGCGCCCGCTCGCGTCGCACTTCGTGCCGAAGCACAGCGGACTGCGTCGGAGGGATGGTTCAAACCTACCGGATGCCGAACGGGTCGCGGAACGCCACCACGCCCACGCCCTTGATCAGGATCGCCACCGCGTAGCCACCCGTCACCTGCGCCATCGTCGCGTGCACCGCATCGAAGATCGTCTCCACCGACGGCATCGGAACCTTGCCCTCCGCCGCGCAGCTCTGGCCCTCAGTCTACCCACTCTCACCTACGCGGTCGATGCGCTTCTCCAGCTCCTCCGCAAACACGTTCAGCAGAAGCTCACTATCCTAGGCATTACTACCGCGCCACGCACCCACGCTCGACGTGTTGATGCAACGCAGACTGCAAAGCAGCTTCTTTCTCAGCTCCGTGCAGTTGATGAGGTTACCATTGTGAGCAAGCGCGATTCCATAACTACCCTCAACGCCACGCCTCGGTCGTACGGGAAATTGGTGTAGAACGGCTGTGCCTCCTTGCTGTCGGGAGATCCCGCAGTGGGATAGCGCACATGACCAATTCCATAGTAGCCCACCAACTTGGAGAGATTGTTCTGGTTGAACACTCTACACGTCAATCCGCCCAACCACCGCGACTCCGAGACCAAACCGTTGTCCTTGACCGTCAGAATCTGGTTGCCATCACAGGTCGTGATTCCACAAGCATCTAGCCATCATATCCACTCTCCACGCCCCACCCTGACCACGATGCTGCAACATCGTCAACGCCGTGTGAATACCTCCAACCACGCTGATATGCGCCTTTGGGTCTGTGAAGTAGACGATAATTCCACACATCTTCAAACGGAGAAGTAAATAATCAATCGTTCAAGCCAGTCATCGATAGAATCTTCCTCCGCCGGATCTGTTCCATCCCCGTTTTCGTCGCTCTGAAGTGTAGTTGTGTTGTTGATGGTCTTCTTGTACAACGACAACGGAAATCGATAAACAAACAGAACACTCACAGATGATACAGGCAGCTCGACCACTCCAAAAACATGTCTTGAACCGGTTGTTAAAAAGGCAGTCGTACAGGAAAATGCAGTTCGACTTCTCGAAGGAGAGAACTACCCCATGCTTGCGGCAACTCGCCGAAATCGTCACGGAGAGAGACTCCGCGACGCCGACTCCGTCCAGTGTCTGGGACGTGGTTCCGTCCAACACCTTCATCTGTTTCTCGGCATCCAGTCCGCAAAGGAAGCTATGCATAATCCCCTCCCTCGACGCATACACCTGATGAACCGTTCCCGGCTTCTTCACCTCATCGGAGACCACGTAGATCACCGAGAGCGTGGTTCCCGGCGTCGCCTTGTACATCCGCAGCGTTCCCTGCATGGCGAACTTGACCGCGGCTCCCTCCTTGTCGCGGAGGGAGAAATCGCAGTAGCGCACACGCTGGGACTCCGGGAGCAGCGTGACGCCGCGAAGGAGCTGCGGCGCACACTCCAGACAGAGCTGCGTGAGGGTCAGGTACCCGAACTTTTTCTCCTTCTCGGAGTTCCAGAAAACAAACACGTTCTGCAACAACTCATGCAGCGAGGCCTCACGGCCCGCCACGAACCGACTCAACTCGCACGCCAGTTGCATCACTCCCCTGGCGCGCACCGCTCCCGCCTGCAGCAGCACCAGCTTCCTTTCCTCCTCCTTCCGCTCCGCCGCCCACGCGCTCCGCCGCACCAGCGTCTCCCACACCGGCAGCAGACGCTCCAGCGCCGCCGGCTCCAGACTCGTCTGCGCGAGGTCCGAGAGCGGACTGCGCGCCAGCAGCAGCTCCACCGCCGCCGCCTCCCGCGCGCGCCGCACCGCCAGCCGCGAGAGCCGCGTCGCCGGCGGCAGCAGTCCCAGCGGCGCGAAGAGACAGAGCGAGACGGGCCAGGCGGCCTGCAGTCCCGCGACGAGCGTCAGCGTCTTCCCGAGCGTCTGTTGGCGGACCTCGCGCACTGCGGGAGAGAGGGGGAGAAGAAACACCTTGCTGCAGCCGGGGACTCGTCAGTACAGCCGCGGGCGCCGGCTGCGAGAGGTCGACGGCGGGCGCGCGCAGACGCAGCAGCGGCTCGTCGATGACGAAGGCGTAGAGGTAGGAAGTGGTGCGCGTGTAGCAGCAGTCGGCGGCGCTCGAATAGACCACGTCCAGACGCATCTGGCTGCGTGAGGGAAACCGCTCGCACCCACAAGCTATCGCTCGCGTACACTAGGAAGGGCAGCTGCGCGGCGCCTCCCGGCTGCAATGGGAGCGACTGCCGCAGCTGCTCCACGGAGCACTCGTCGTAGAGCAGGTAGGAGGGCGTCACGTTGCCGGCGGTGGCGGGGAAGGAGATGAAGCGCAGCGAGGGCGTCGCCGCCTCCTTGCGTACGTCGATCGTCGAGTTCACGCAGAAGCCCGGCTTGTTGCTACGTGAGCAGGGAGAAACGCTCGCACCCGTCGAACACCCAGCCGCCACCGCGTCGCTCGCCCTTCACTAGCTTGATGTGCACCGTCAGGTCATCGACCGCCTGCGTCAGACAGCGCAGCGTCACCACCATCGCGTGCGTCTCCCCCGCCAGCAGCGGCTGCGGCGCCGCCGAGACCGTGATGGGCAGCTGCGGGAAGGGAGGGATGACCGTGACTGCGGGTGAGGCGGGGAGAGGCCGCTACTGTCGATCGGGTTCGTGACGCACGAGTAGACGTCGCTCCAGATGTTCCCCAGATGCACCTACGTCCCAGAGCGGTATTGCTGCTACGCGCACGCCGCTGAGACGCAGGTCTCCCTCCTGGTTCGGAATGATGTAGAGACGTGTGGTCACCGTGGAGAGCGCCGGGATGTCGATCTGGTGCGAGGCGATGCACGTGACCTCCGTGTCGCCGTGGAGCACCTCCAGCCGGTTGATCACGATGTCCGCCGGCAGCGGGTTCGAGAGGAGGATCTCCAGCGTGTACGTCTCCTTCGCCACCCAGATGAGTTTCTGTGGAGAAGGAACGCAACCGAACCCACCTGCTTGCTTGACGCGTTCTTCGACTTGAACGACGGCATGAACATGAACGTCTTGTTCGTAACCACGCGGCTGTCTGTCACTCTGCAGCCACTCCTACGGCGCCACCACGCTGCCCGGGTCCAGACAGTCCGCCCGGATGTCCAGCAGACGGATCGGGAGCGGCGCCATGCTCTACATGCCAATCGACGTCCACGATGACGTGGTAGTCCTCGATGCCCGCGCTGATGTCCAGCAGCTCTCCCAGCAGCTGGTCCACCGTCGCCGTCTCCGCGCTCAGGTAGTTGCAGTGGCAGCACAGTAGCAGCAGAATGTGCTCGATGCGCAGGTCCGTGAAGCCCAGCACGCGCACGCACTGCGTCATGTTCTGCAGCAGGTGGTACGCCAGCGACGACCAGGAAGCCGCTGCGCGTGACTCTCTCCCGCCGCACAAACAGGTCAGGACATGTCGCTGCAGCGCGCCGTCACTCGACGACTCCACGCCCTCCATGCGCCGCCGCGCCGCCTGCATGAACCCCAACGGCTTGGAGACGCCCTCTCCGTCAGGTCTACGCTCAGATGTGTATCCAACACCCACGTCTGGTAGAGGAAGTCGATGAGCATGCTGTAGATGGCGTAGCAGGTGGACCAGTGGTGCTGCGACTCCGCGAACTGCCCCAGCTGCGTCATTCCCTCTCCTCACGCCCACCTTGTCCATGAAGAGCATCGCCTTCCGCCGGAAGCCCAGCTTCTCGCAGAACCCGATGCACTGCAGCAGCGGCGACGTGAGACGCTGCGCGTGAGGAAATAACGAAGCTGCCACGTCTCCCTGCAGCGTCATGATCTCGTCCGCCTGCGAGAGCGACTGCAGAACCATCACGCGCAGCCGGCGCGCGAAGAAGCCGCTGGGACCCTCGGCGGCGGCCAGCTCGCTCTCGGTGACGCCAAGGACGTCCAGGAGCAGCATCGGGTAGCGGTACTTCTCCACGCACTCCAGAACGGTCAGGTAGAAGCGGATGAGCTTGAAGATGGTCTATGGAAACACGTACACGACAAGCCGACGCCCAGCGCCACCTCCGTGTAGCCGCCCTTCAGGTAGTGCGCGACCGCCTCGTCCATCATGCGCGTCACCTCTACGCGTCGCCGCGCCAGTCCGTCTTTACCGACGACCATGGTGGTGAGGTGCGACGCATTCTCGGGGTTCTCCAGAAAGTTGCTAAGCAGACAACAGGACTTGCCCTCGTTGCAGGCTGCTTGAGAGGTGGTTCACAAGCCTACTCGCCTCCAAATACGGGTCCTTTTTCACCTTCAGCGTCGCCGCGCAGAAGAGATCCACCGCTTTCTACGTGCGAGGCCGCAGCGAGAGCCACCTTGTAGTCTCCCCAGAAGACGGAGAGGAATCCCTGGACCATGATGCCGCGCGACGTCTGCACGCGCGGCTTCTCGATGAAGGAGTCGCTCTCTCCGGGGAGAAACACGCGGCGAGAGGAGGTCCCGTGGAGGATGTGGTACGCCCAGTCGCTCAGCTGCTGGATCACGCGCGTCGCCACGTACTTGTTCAGCGACGTCAGGAACAACTCCACCAGGTCCGCCACGAAGGCGCTGCTCACCACGCCCGAGCCGCCCTTCACCGGCAGCTGCGACATCTGCGACGGCTCCGATGAGGGACTACGTGAGAAGGACGCAGAGAACCCACTCGGAGAACAGGAAACGACTTTTCCCCACGCAGATCGGCAACTCGTAGACCTCGTCCAACACCTTCAAGGAGACCTGCGGTGGAGACGAGGGAGAGCAACTACAGGGCCGCCCTGGACGTTGTGCGCGCGGTTCTCGAGGAGCTGCACCAGGTGGCTGTACTCCTTCTCCACCTGCTCCTCCGTCAGCGCGTCCACGGGCTTCAGCGCCAACAGGATTTGGAACGGGACGTCGGGGGACTTGCAGCACTCGTGCTAGGGGAGAATGAATCCAGTGTCGATACGATAAACAACTTCTCGATCGCATCGAGCGGAGTCCCGATCCGCATGTCGTAAACGTAAATGATACCGTAGACACGGAGGTAGGGCTATGCGTTTGCAATGAGGCGTTGGAATTACGAAAAACGTGTCGAAGGAAGAGGTGATGCCCTCGAAATAGTTGGTGTGATTCGTCTCGTATAGCAGCTGAATTTGGTTCGTTGGAAAGTCCAGGGACTTGAAGTTGGTCGCATACACCTCGAACGCGGGGAGATTGTTCAGCGGCACTGTGCTACGGATGATGTTTCCAACCGAAAGAAACACCTTCGACTGCTCAACTGGCGCTGCACCGTGATCACGACGTCCTCGCGCGTGTTTCCGATGGGAACGACTGCAATTCGGAGGGAGCGTTGAGTTTCGAGGGACTGCAGATACTCCATTCTGGAAAAGAGGAAAAATGAAGGCACGTGTAAACGGTTTGGATTTCATTTATCTCAGTTGGTCGATGGGTGTGTTTGAGTGGGAGAAATGGGATCGACTTGTGATTCGCCGGAAAAGCAAGTGGAACGGCTTTGTTGCGCTCAGTCATCGAATTGGACTTGGGATCTCGTTTGAATTGTTCGGAACGCAATAATGATAATGGGGATGGGGCAGAGAATGGATGCGCCTCCCGCTTCCCAGCAATTTGCGACCCCCTGGTTGATTCGGCAGTTCGCATTAATCCTCTTTGCAACGTGAGTTTGTGTTTTATTTCCCCAATCTTATTTGCATTCGCAACGTCTCGATTCTAATCATCGTTTAGATTTTGATACACCATGATCAGCGCGTTGTTGTTGATTGATGCTAAGGGAAAGAACATTGTATCTCGTTATTATCGGTAAGGCGAGGAAGCATTGTTGTAACAGCGTAGTGGCGATGTGACGAAGGAGAGCGCCGATGCGTTCTGCACGAACGTCATTGCCAAGAAGGACACGGGCAGCAAGCCCCCAATTACGTACATCGACGGAACCACCTTCATCTACGTGCGTAACGCCGATCACTACATTG
The DNA here is from genome assembly GCA_039096215.1 of Blastocystis sp. NMH. Classification (NCBI taxonomy): domain Eukaryota; class Bigyra; order Opalinata; family Blastocystidae; genus Blastocystis; species Blastocystis sp. NMH. Next base: position 568,394 of record JBBPEA010000010.1, on the reverse strand, counting down.
TTGCTGTGACGAAGAAGAACGCTTCGCCCGGTATGCAGCCCTATCCATTACAGTAACCATGCAGGTCTCATTTTCCACTTCCTGTTCCATCTGGTGAAGATGTTCAAGAGCTACTTCGGTGCGGACTACAAGGCTGTAAATCCATCCATCCCGCACTCACATACAGGACAATCTGCGTGACAAGTTCTCTGTGGTGTACGAGATCTTCGATGGTACTTTTTCCATTCCAATGTAATGCCTAGAGGTGCTGGACTACGGCTACCCTCAGAACAGCGACATCACGCTGATGAAGTCGCTGATCCGTCTGGGCAAGGCGACGGAGGAGCAGACGGAGGACGAGAGCACGATCACGTCGCAGATCACGGGAGCGATCGACTGGCGTCGCGAGGGCATCACGTACCGGAAGAACGAGATGTTCATCGACACGTTGGAGAGCGTGAACCTGCTGATCTCGAACACGGGCGCGGTGCTGCGCAGCGAGGTGATCGGCAAGATCGTGATGAAGGCGTACCTGACGGGCATGCCCGAGTGCCGCTTCGGTCTGAACGACAAGCTGCTGATCAGCAACGAGAAGAAGGCGAAGGGCGTGCGTCGCGGGAAGGGCACGGGCGTGGAGATCGACGACTGCTCGTTCCACCGCTGCGTGCGTCTGGGCCGCTTCGACCAGGACCGAACGATCACGTTCATTCCGCCCGACGGCGAGTTCGAGCTGATGAAGTACCGCGTGACGGAGAACATCAACCTGCCGTTCCGCATCCTGCCGGTGTACGAGGAGATCAGCGGGACCACGCTGAAGATCAACATCAAGCTGATCGCCAACTTCAGCAAGCAGGTGGCTGCGCAGAACGTGGAGCTGAAGATCCCCGTGCCGCCCAACACCGCCAACGTGATACCGAAGGTGGCTTCCGGCACCGCCACGTACAACTCCGCGGACCAGACGATCGACTGGGTGCTGCGCAAGCTGACGGGAGGCATGGAGGTGACCTTCGCGGGTAGGCGTGGAGAGGGGGCGTGAGTGGTAGCCGAGGTGAAGATGCTCAAGATGACCCAGGACAAGGTGTGGAACAAGCCGCCCATCAACGTGATCTTCGCCGTGCCCTCGTTCACCTCCTCCGGTCTCCATGTCCGCTTCCTCAAGGTCTACGAGAAGTCGTCCTACCAGACGACCAAGTGGGTCCGCTACATGACTCGCTCCGGAGATTACCAGATCCGTCTGTAAGCTTTTTCTTTGCTTTTCTAATTATTGCTTGGGTGTGTTTGTTGATAGAGAAGTGGTTGGGATGGGTTAATTTGGGATGAGTGTTCTGTAGGTTCCATTTCCATAACGAATCACAGTTTTCTATTATTCTTCAATCCATTCGTCTTATTCTCATTCTTATCCCTCGAAACAATCCGTTCATCGATTCCATGTCAGCGATCACACTCGAATCCATTATCTCATGTTTATCCAATCCAATTACCCTCTCCAATCCGTGTTGCACGATCAATCCTCGCAGAACATTCCAGAATTCCGCCGTGTTCTAGAAAAGGTTCGTTGCAACAGTATTGTTTTCATTTTAAGAATCAGTCATGGAGGAAGATACAGTGCCTATGGAGACGACCAATGCAACAAAGATTGAAAAGGATCCTGATCACTCTTCTCAGGTGATCACGCCAACCAGCTTCTTCATCAACATTAAGTGCATCAATTCAGACGGTACCATCAACGGAACCGACAGTATCCAAATCGAGGTGAAGCGTACCGATCTGATCGCCTTGGTGAAACAGAAGTATATTGACTCGGGAAAGTGTCCGCGACCCGACTACATCGTGTTACAGTACAACGGAAAGGAGTTGAGTGACAACACAACGGTGATGGAGAACGATCTGCGCGAAAACTGCACGGTGTTCCATCAGTACTCCAATATCAGCCCTTTCTGCAAAGTAAACTACGGAGAACTGGCCAAGAAGATCCATGACGAGGCGCTGGCGAAGAAGTAGGTCTGATGTTGCTTGCTTACATTTGTAGAGACTATCATCACGCGGGCTTCGATCCGGTGTATGGAGTGTGGGATCGGGAGTGGGACAAGGGAAAGGAGTGGGAGACGTACCCGCCCGTGATGGTTCCCGACCAGGAGGAGGTCAACAAGAAGGCGGCGATCATTCCGAAGCAGTCAGCGTACACTTCGATAAAGCGTGACTATCCCAATCGTGTGTTCAAATCCATGTTTGTTTCCGTCGTCGGAGGTTTCATCTACGAAGTCATGCACCGCATGGAGGGAAAGTGGACTGGTAACAGCATGATCCCTATGGACGGAGAGAACGTGGACAGCGTCACTACGTGCGACCTGCGGTTTGATCCCCATGGATACTGGATCGAGACGCGTTCCAATGTGGACGCCACGGGTCTCGTGATGAAGCGCACGCTCCGTTACACGCCCACGGGAAACGGCAAGCTGCGTGTGGATATGAGTGACGGCATGTATGCTGAGTGCAAGGTGGAGCTGGTGGAGGCGTCTCCGTACTTGCTGATCACCACGGCTGTGGACGCGCGCACGGGAAAGCCCATGATGGTGGAGACGGTGACGATTATGGACAATAGTACGCGTGTGAGAACGATTCAGGATTTTTCGTCCTCTGGAAGCATGACAGATGTTTTTGTAATTAATGAGATTCGTATGGTGGATCCAGCTGCATCCGAAATCGCTCCCTATGATAGTGAAAAGAAGCCAGAGTGCATTTAGCGTTGTTTGTTTGTAGTCACAATGTGTTTGCTTGTGGTGGCAGCCAAAGGGGCCTACGACATGTCTCTCCTTGTCTTTCGCCGTCCACAGTAATCGATTTCGATTCATTCTTCTATCGTATAACATCGATTTTCACCCATGTCCGGACTTGAGTACTCCTAATTGCTCTGTTTTCTAACCTTCCAGTGAATCCTTCCAGCAGGCTCTGATGCAGGAGCAGCAGAGAGCTATGGTGATGGTGAGAGAGCGCGGAGCGATTCATTTTTCTAGGAGGCGGTGCGCAAGATCACGAATGTTGCCTTCGATAAGTGCGTGCAGAAGCCCGAGAGCTCGCTGACCTCTCGTCAGGTGACGTGCATTGCTCAGACGACGACGTCCTATCTGGAGTCGAGGTAAGTGCACTTCCCGAGCGGTCACGCGTAGCTCGTTCATTGCCAACAAGATGATGAACAGAAACTAAGCGGGTATATCGTTTGTTTGTTGAAAGACGCCACACATGGAGGAATGAATCGATTGTTCAATGGGAGATCAAGAAGACAATGCTCATATTTGCCTTTACCCATTGGACATGCAGTTCGATCTCGAAGGACTGACCGTTCTGTTTCCGTATTGTATAGTTTGCACGCCTCACTGTGAGATATCCGAGCATCTACCCCGAGCAGTATGAGTATATGCTGGAACTGAAACAAATTCTGGAAACGAAAGAGCAGAAGGGCCACGCGCTGCTGGAAATGCCAACGGGAACGGGAAAGACGATGTGTGTTCTCGCGGTCTATCTGAGCATGCGGGACGTCAATCCGAGGTTAGGTATGCCGTTTGCACTCAACCCCTGACTCCCCAGGCAAGCTGATCTACTGCACTCGCACGATCAAGGAGCTGCAGCAGTGCATGGACGAGTTGAAGCGGTTGGTGCAGTATCGTAAGGAAGTGTTGGGATCGAAGTTCAAGCCGGTGACGGGTCTCTGTCTGAGCAGTCGACGTAACCTGTGCATCCACCCGAAGATCAACAAGCAGGACATTCGCACGCAGGTGGACATATCCATGAACCCAATGTCCTCCTTTCCTTGACGACACGATGAGTGTCATCGGTACCGCATGAGATCGGAGCGGAAAATGTACTCGCGTGGAGCCGTGCGCGAGCCCGTGCCATCGGGCGACATCGAGGATCTGGGCTGCAGCTTCTATGAATCGTACGTGTCGTCGTCGGAGAAGCTGTCTCTCCCCGCCGGCATGTATGCTCGCAGTGTGAGATGACACCAGCTACTCGCTCTCGGATCTGATGCAGATGTGCGGTCGCGCTTCGGTGTGTCCGTACTACTACGCGCGCACGCTACTGAGCCAGGCGGATATCGTGACGCTGAACTACCAGTACATCCTGGACCCGCACATCAGCAACCTCATCCTTCCGTCGCTGAACAACAGCAACAACATCCTCCTCTTCGACGAGGCGCACAACATCGAGACCATTCTCTGCGAGAACCACAGCATCTTTCTCACCTCCACGCAGCTCCAGGACGCGTACGCGCAGCTCACGCGGTAGGTCTCCCCCTCTCCTCTCACCAGTCTCTCCTCGCTCCTCCAGTCCGCGCAGCAACGCGACCGCCAGCGACTCGAGATCGCCTTCCGCGACCTGCAAACGGCCTTCCGCGAGCCGCAGCTGCAGCAGGAGGACGCGACGCCGCCGGTGCTGTCGCTGGGCGTCGCGCGGCAGTTGGTGGACGGGCCATTTATGCTGGCGGAGAGTTTCCTGCCGCTGCTGAAGCTGGTGGTGATGACGCTGCAGACCTGGCTGACGACCGCCGAGGCACGCGAGTTTTCGCAGAACGAGATTCGGCTGAAGCTGTTCGAGGTAGGCGTGGGAGAGGCGTCTCGTGGAGAGCTGCGTGGTGGACACGGATACGCTGCGCATGTTCCACGCGCGGTTTCACTCGCTGCTGGGGGCGTTTGCGCAGCTGGACCCGTCGCTGCCGGTGGCGCCGCACGCGTTGCAGCAGGTGGTCGCGTATTGCACCTTCGTGGGGCTCTTCGAGCGCGGCTTCGTGACGCTGGTGGAGCCGCCGTTCCGCTCGCAGTCAGGTAGGGTGTGGTGTATTATTGTCAGATGCAGGTATGGTGTGGTGTATTATTGTCAGATGCAGGTATGGAATGATAGTCTATTATCATAAGCAGGTATGGTGTAATACTCCATGATCAGATACAGGTATCATGTAGCATTGAATAATCAATTGCAGGTACACCATCTCACTCCCCTTCCCACACAGGTACACCATCTCACTCCCCTTCCCACACAGGCACCGCCTCGCAAGCGCGCCTCCGCCTCGTCTGCTGCGCCGCCTCGCTCGGCATGAAACCCATCACCGACATCTTCAAACACGTGATTCTCACCAGCGGCACGCTGGCGCCCATGGACACACTCCCGAAACTCCTCGGCTTCCAGCCACTGGTCACACGCTCCATCTGCGTCGACGCCAACCCGCGCCTGCTTCCCGTCGTTGTCACGCGAGGAAACGACCAGGTACGAACGACAGCCCACTGAGATGCAGTCGCCGATGATGATGGAGGGCGTGACGCAGATTGAGGAAACCGAGAAGGACGCCACGCTCACCAGCAAGTTCTCGCTGCGCAACAACCGCTTCATGACCGTCAAGTATGGTGGGTCTTCGCACTGGCTGTGAGGGAAGGCAGTCTCCTGGTCGAGCTGAGTCGTGTGGTCCCCGACGGAATCATCTGCTTCTTCACCAGCTACTCGCACATATCCTCTGCCGTCTCCCAGAAACCCCTTCACACGCACCTCGAGTACTACTTGGCCGAATGGAACGAAACCTCCATCATCCGCGACCTCTTCGATCGGAAACTCCTCTTCATCGAGAGTCGCGACATCGCCGAGTCCAACCTCTCCGTCGAAAACTACCGCAAGGCCTGCGACGCCGGAAAGGGCGCCATTCTCTGCTGCGTGGTGCGCGGACACATCTCCGAGGGTGTCCACTTCAACGACCACTACGGCCGCTGCTGCGTGGTGATGGGCGTTCCGTTCCAGTGGCGATGCGGAGAGAGCGAGACGTAGAAACAAGAACGACCGGGCGTTCCGTGTGAAGCAGGAGTTCATCCGCAACGAATACGGAGTCGACGAGGACGAGTTTTACGCCTACGACGCCATTCGCCAGGAAGCGTCACGTGACGGGCGTAATCGGTAGACGGCGCAGTGTATTGGACGAACCATCCGCAACAAATCGGACTACTCATTCATCGTGCTGGCGGATAATCGGTTCAGCTTTGCAGAGTACCAGAACAAACTCCCGGAGTGGATTCGATGCGTTGCGGTGAGAAGGGAGAGTGAGAGGTAGAGAATGAAGCCCGAACACAACAAGTTGTCGGTGAGCATGGCTGCGACCACCGCGAAGGTGTTCTTCAAGGAGATGGCGCAGGACAAGAAGGAGTATCAGCCACGATTGCTGACAAGTAATACCATCCTGCATTATGCGTTAACGCGTGAGAATTGGAGTGTTTGTTGTCTCTATTTCCGTTCCATGGTCTTCAAATCCAAGGTGTCAGCTATACTCTCCATAACAAACAAAACGCCTAGCAACTACATGAAACGTCACACCTCCTCGTCCGTCAACTCCTCCCTTTCCACCTCCTCCTCCACATGCCGTCGCTTCTCCGGTGCCTCCGTCTCGCTGGGAACATCCTCGTCCAACAACACGTCCTTCTCGTAAATCTCGTTGGACTCGGGAAGATTCGCGACGCCCTCTACTCCTCACTCCCTCTCGTCTCACCCACGCGGCCGAATCGGAATGTACTTCTTCATCAGCGACTGCTACGCATCAGCCCGCATCCCCATCCCCACCTTGCTCGCCGTGTTCGCAGGCGTGATGAGGAACAGCGGCATGTCCTCGCGATGCGACCTCGCCGCGTAAAAGTACCGGTTCAGCCAGTAGTAGCGCAGCGACATCTCGCTGTAGAAGTAAAAGTACAATCGCTGCAGCGCTCGCCAGCTCGTCACTACCTCGCACCCCCGTGAAATGCCTACGATGCGTCATGATCAACTGGCAAATCTTCTTGTACACGGAATCGTCCCATTTCCGGAACTCCGAATACAGCGCGAAATACCGCCGATGGACGTTCATCCGATTGCTTTTCCCGTTTCGCTGGTTTTTCGACCGGTTGCGGAGCTGCGCCGACTCTTTCCCCGGCAACAATTCCTTCCGAATTCGGTCATAGTCATCGCCCAGCAAAACTCTGCTTTGATCCCCCAACGAAACGCCCACACTCCAAGAGCCAATAAAACGTCTTCGGAAGGCGTAAACTGGAGTCGCCCCGAAGAACCGAAGCCCCCGCGGGGATTCGCTGGAGACAGCATGGGACGCAACCGCGGCTCGAAATGCGGCTGAAACGCCTCCATGACGCCCAAATACACCTTGTTTTCGGTCAATTTTCTGCCTGTCACGCCTTCCGTTTCGCCTACACAAAATCCGCCTTTTTCGTGCTCGGTGGACTCGGCGGGAGTTTCGCCACCAGCTGGTCGATGAGGTCACACGCCCGCGAAACCGCGGCAAAGTCGACGGCGCGCGGGAGTTGCGCGGCAACAGCGCGGGCGTCGAAGAGAGGAAGCGCGGCAAGCTGCTGCAGCAGCGGACCGTCGGCGGGCGATTGCGCGGGCGATTGCGCGGGAAGCCGTGTCTGCAGTGTCTGCAGGAGCTGACGCAGGGGAGCGAGACAGTTGCGGTGGGAGCCGTCGAGCGAGCAGAGGAGATACAGCTGCAGCAGCAGCTGCGCGCAGCACATGAACTGCGTCTTCAGTACCAGACGTTGCATCGACGTCAGCGTCAGCGGCTGCGGCGTCTGGCTGGGCGTCAGCGACGGTGCAGACTCGCGCGAGAGAATGGGCACCAGCGGACGCGGAACGTTGGGGTCCTACGTGACAGCGAAAAAGAACGATCACGAAACGGACGTCGTTCACCTCCTTCGCCGAGAGGCGGCGCTTGTACGATCGCTCCGGCTCTTCCATCGCTGGAGGAACGAACTCCTCGTCTGAAGACTCCACCGTCGATTCCTTGTCGTGGTCATCGAAGAGAACGCCCTGGACGAACTGGCGATATCTCCATGTCATCCAACGCCAACGAATTCACTCCTCCTTCTCTTCAAGAAACGGGTCGTCCTTGTTATTCTTCACACTGTCGAACGGAATCTCGGGCTCGAAGTGTTGATGGACTCCCTTGTGTGCGCGTGTTCGCTCTGCAATGGTACCTATCCCAATTACACATTCAGATCGCAAATCGCACTGGTTTCCTGATGAACCACGTTATATATGTTCTCCGGAAGCGGAATAATCTCCGGAACTAGCTCAAGAATCTACTCCGATGAGTCGTTGCGTGTACTCTCACATAGCGATCCCCATCTTTGTCCTGATCTCCGTCCTCGACCGGCGGAGTGTATTCTGCATCGTCGTCCGAACTTGAAAATCCATAGATCCCCATCCGATCGACTCTGTGTTGTCATCAAAGAGCCAATTCTCTTCGTTTTAATCAAGAAGGGCCCAATTCCGCTAACAATAGGGCCCTCAACTTAGCTTCCTTATTCTACATGCAGAACACCATCACATTCGAAGTCAGCTATCCTCCGGGAAACGGTTGTGGATGAGAGAAAGAGTGTCATGATTAGAGGAATTAGGTCTCTCCCTGGAATCACTCGGTCGGTTTACAATTGTAAGTCAGTCGTCCGCTCAAAGTGAGCTATACGGAGTCAAATACGAAGACCGTATCCTTTCGATTAACGGTGTATCTTGCGACGACTTGGATCCGGGTGACGTTGCGCAAATGATCCGATCGTTCCGTTTCAGAGTTGGTCGTTACCGATAGAAATCTAAACAACCTGAAGATTACCTATAAGCGATCCTTCAAGCCCGACGAAATGGACGGACTCAACAAGCTGGTGTCTTCTCCGGTCCAAAATGACTTCCTTTTCTACGAAGGCTCTCTCCTCCTCTCCCTCGGTATGGGAAATGAACCCTTCCAATTGCGGTGCTCTCTGGTTTCAGAGTCTGAGTTGTAGCACGATACGCATTGTCCGTGTGACGGGTCCCTTGCTCCTGTTTGCCGAGAGTTTACATTTCTCGATCGATCCCACCTAGATGACAAACTCATTCCGTTCGGAATCGCTCTCTTGTGGTATTCATCTTCCGACCCCGCCAAGGTGAAGTACAAGGACACTCCGTTTGGAGGCATGAATCTACTTCCTTGCACGATCAGCCCCCGCGGCGGGCAGAACAACTACTTCATCATCGAGTTTCGAGGCGGTCGCAACATCCGAATCACCGTATTCGTTTCTCCGCGGATGAGAAGCAGAACCAAGAGAGAGGGCCGCTGCTGGACTTCATCGAGGCAGTGTCCACCGTGTATCCGCGCGACCTGAGCTCGGTGATTACCATGTTCAGCACCAACATGCCCAGCGCAACGCCCAATCGAAACCCCATGAACCCCATGAACCCCAGCGAGAACAGTCTCGGCAGCTACCGCTCCACGTGTATTGTCGACTCCTCTCTCGCACGTAGTGAACATCCCCTACCCCTATCAGATGATGGACTCAGTTGCGCACCTCTACAACGGCCAGCTCTCCCAGGCCTTCACCGGCTTCGAGGAGAATCGTGTTCCCTTTATTGTGTACTGACTGGAAGTTGACAAGCTGCTGCTGACGGGCTTCCATCCTGAGCAGCTGAGTCACTCGCTGACCGCACTCTTCATCCACGCGAAGCAGTTCGTGAACGCCGCGCTGTGGGACGAGAAGGTACAGACCAGCATCCGCAACATCATCGTGAAACTCTCTCTGCGCAGCGCGGACTATCGTCTCTCCTCTCTGCGTCTCTCCCATAGTGCGCACGACGGTCGTGCGACCTGCGGGGTTCCTCGTGTTTTGCAGTGGCGATAGGGACTGCAGCGGCATCTTCCGAGACCGAGGAGGCTACTTCATGTCCGACGCGGGATATTGTCTGGTGAGAGAGCGATGAGTCGATCACGCCCAGCTTCATCGGGACGCGACGCAGTGGGTGCTGCTGAACAAGGCGGGCGTGCCGGTGTACGCGATTGACTCGTCCGACCTGGTTCCTCCGAGGTTCAACTGGACGGTGTTGCCGAACATGCAGGCGCCAGGTAGGTGGCGAGGCGAGGAAGAGACGTAGCGCCTGTCGTGCAGGCGTTCAGCACCACTGGATGAGTTGTTTGTTAACAAACACGCAAGGGAGAGATAAAACTAGAAAACTGGTGACTAGATGAGAAGGTGCGCGAAGAGGTACAAAGAGAGGTAGCCCAGTTCGTCGACCTCCACGACCGCGCCGACGTTGCCGACGTAGCCACAGTAGTTGGGAGCGGAAAAGACGGTGATCACCTTGTTCTTGTGATGCATGACGTATCCCTGCGTGTCAATAAGAGACGAGACGTACGGTCATCACCGACTCGTGTCCTCGAACCAAGTGTCTCAGCGAGTTGTCAACTAGAAACTGTTCCGATACATCCACACCGAATACCTGGCTGATTCCACGACTGGAAGGATTCCACCCGCGCTGCTGGGACGGATCCGACCACAGAATGTCGCAGAAGAGTCCTTCGTTCGCAGTCAAGGGATCTCTGCTAGGAAAAGAGGGATATGAGTGGGATCTCTTGGAAACGATTCAGCGCGCGGATATCGTCTATGCGTTTTAGCAAGGGACTGATTCCAGCGTGGACGGCAAACACGGACTGATTGACCACTGCGCACAGCGGGAGACAGTCACACGTCTGCATGAACGTATTCCAAACAGAGGGATCCTCATAGTACTTCATGCACTCCTGATAGAATCCAAACCTAGAATTGCAGAAACAGATAGTGCTGACGATGCGGAAAGAAACCGGCTTTCATGGTTCCCGCGAAGCAAATAGATACGCTCAGGAAATCGAAGCTTCAGAGAAAAAAGCAGAAGCAGACATTCAATCTATAGCATCAGGGTCACGTTCAATTTCAACAGAATAGGCACCGCGATCAACGTAATCACCTAGAAACAAATAGTTCGTGTCCGGAACCGTTCCATTCACTCTGAATAGCTCAAGGAGATCGAAAAATTGGCCGTGAATGTCACCACATATAGTACAAGGAGAATGGATTTCCAATACATTCGGTTCTTTCTTCAAAACACTCGACACCTTTTCCGTTACTCTCTACAAACAGAAATACCTGGATACACAATTCGAGGATATCCTCTTTCGGAAAACGAATTCCTTGGTAGGCATTCTGCAGCCATGTGTCGACCTTGGAGTAGAATGCTTCTCCAGGCAAATCCATTCCAACAAAGATTAGGAATGAAGAAACACAAATAGAATAGTCAATTACAAAACTACGAATCGTTTGGCGAGCCGATGAACCACCCATTCATTGCAGTTGGAGTTGGGTTAAAGTCTGTATACACAAAATCACCGTAATGCACTGGCTGTTGCGAAGAGGTACTGCCAACATGGAAAGAGAGACCGGTGGTTGTATCGGAGAACGTTTGCTGGGCTGAAAAATCATCGCTAATTGATGGTTGCAGAGTCAGCATCAATGGGTCCGGAGTGCTGTCATAGTTATCTGGCTTATCCTCCATCATCAAATAGAACGCTTGATATATTTCATCATAACTGGGATCAGGAGGAAGGACCTGCTTCTCTTTCATTTCATTCACCGTATCTTCCATTATATATCCATCCATATCATCGGGAAGAGGAGTCAAAGGAACATCATTGAGGGAAATGGATGATATATCACTGTTGGGTAAAACATTCCTGTTAGAATCCAATGCGACCGTTTGCTCTTCCTCAGAGTCATCTGTCTTCGCAGGTCGTTTCATTCCTGGTTTCCGACTCGATGGATGGAACGACTTATCGTTTTTCCTCTTTTTCTTTAAACAGTTCTCCATGCGTTGCCGAAATCGAGACTTCTTGTCATACCCCACATACCCAAGAGTGATCATAATGTTGTTCACAGCATCCCTGTTCCGGCTGTCACATTTGTAGTTGCAAATACTGACCAGCTTGTCGACAAGCTCTCCTTCCTTCTTTCCAAACGTTCTCCGCTTTGCATCCTTTGGTTTATTGAAATCATTCACCTCTTTCTTTATTTCCTCCCACCTTTCCATAATCCAATCAACAAGCAATGCCGCTTCCGTTTCTCGACTGTTTAAACTTCCCAGCGAAGTAATAAGTGACTTGAGTTGATCCATATCCTCCAAGAATTAACTGAAATCGCAAGAGCTGGATAACTGAAAACGGACTCATTCTTCCAACAAACAGAAACGACAGAGATAGAACCATTCACTTATTGTGATGACTTGAACTGAAGCGAATCATAGTCCTGATCGTACTGTTTGTAATAACCATTCATACAATAGAGCATGGAATCGTTACCAGTTTCCCAGAAAGTACTTCTCGCGTCATTGAAACAGTCCTCCTGCTTCATATACATATCATCATACAATGTGCCTGAAAAACCAAGCGCAGCAATACTATTGCCCGAACCAATGGTAACAGACTCCTGACGACGGTTGAACATCTCAGAAGGCGATATCGATACAGCAGCATTCACGGATGCCGGAAACAAAGGACTGATACTATTACTATTCTGAACAAGAGGAATCGGAGAGGGCTCACGCTCCCCCATAGATTCCATATCGGTGTCTGCTGTGGAATTCAAACCAGTAGCAGAATTCTCACCAGGCTCGGATGCAGGAAGAGGCATGTTAATGGTAATGGAAGAGATAGTTGGCTGAATAGTGGTATTAGGAGATAGTACAGGTGATTCAACTGGAGATACAGTGTCATCTCTCGCTTCAGTATAGGATTCCGAATCCGTCGTCGACTGAATAGAAAGCTTAGATTTGCGTCGGCGATTGCTCTTCTCACTTGGTTTCTTATCCGTATCTTTCTTTTGCTTCTTCTCAAAATCCTTCTTCTGCTTCATGCGCTCGGCTTTCAGTAGGTTTTCCATCTTTTGGCGGAATCGGTTACTCCTCTCCAGATACGACCTGTATCCGAGGAGAAACATGATACGACTCGCCTTCTGTGCGTTACCATTCTTGTTCTGCTTGTTCACCACCTTGGCAAGGAGTTTGAAGATAACCTTCTCTATCTTCCCAGAGGAATAGCGCAGATCACGGGAAGTCTTCTCGTAGTCTTCCTTGCACATTTCTCCACTCTTCCGAATATACAATACAAGCTCTTCGGCGGCATCCTGGGTTCCATTCTTTTCTCCAAGGTCACGCACTAAGTGGAACACCTCTTCATCAACCATTATAGGAAAAAATGAGGATTCGTTATGGCCTCATGAATCAAAACCCCGATCAGTGTGAGTGGTAACAAACAACTCAGTTATCCAAGACCTTATGTCAACAGTTAGGCACCAGGGAGTTGTAGTGATTGCCTAATGAAAGATACTTTTTATGGAACGATATGCGTAATGGAGCACTCTATACTCACCATATTCCATACCAGTTCATACGGAGATGTCCTCACCCATTATCACCACCGGAGAGTCTGCGCTGTACACGTAAACAGGTCGGTTAAAAGCCATGGAGATGGCTCGCAGTTCAATCTGGCCTCCCCATTCTATTCTCTCAGAAACGATGCGAACCTACCATTTGAACTCTCCACCTTGGAACAGAAATCATCAAAATCAATATCATCCTCAAGGAAACAGCAAAACTCGTCCTTGTGCTGACGCATGTAGTTGGCTGCTCTTCGACGGACCACGCGGTACGCAGTCGCTCGTGCCATCGATGGATCATCCAAGGACAACTGCTCCGCAATGGATCGGTACCTACCCTCACACTCCAACAAGAGACTTTACAGGCAGTTTCCATCTGCCGCCATCGGTTTGACATGTAACCCGAGGTCTTCCACTTGCGCGTTGATTTGGTTCGTCTCCTCGTCTCTCTCCCGGTTCTGTGTCTCTATGGTGATGCGATTCTTCTCGTCCTGCTCTCGCTCCTTCTCCCGGCGCTTCATCTGGCGTTTCAGATACTTTTCGCTCACTTTGGGTTTCACATCCTCCATCCCAGAAATGAAGGCCAAAATAGGATCATCGCTCTTCATACCTACGAGTGTTGAAGATGGCGACTCTACGCATAAGGACTCTTCCCATCTACAACGCTCCTCTTTCTTTTCCTCTTTAACCTCCTCTGCTGGTGCACAACCTGACTCGCGACGTTTCTCCTCGATCGCCTTCTGCATCAGCTTCTGATGACTACACATGGCTCTTCCGTCCCGACTCTACCGCTTTCCCTTCTTGTGACTCTCCCATGTGGGTTGATTTGGCGCTGTGACATTACAGGCGCGACAACGCATCAACTCGTCTGAAACGAGTTCCATTATTACACTTTCTTCAATGGGGTCACTCATAAATCAAATGATGGGGTGAACGAGATGATTCCGATGATTGTTTGGGTTTCATTTCGTATATAGGGTTGTAGCATTGGTTGATAAAGAGTCAGTGACATGCTCATAAAGTGAATAATCCTCTTCAAACAAACACACAATCACCTCCACACAATCGGCATCTCATCCGTCCGATAACGCTGTGAGCACACAGTATCCTCGAGCGCAGTAGCACCATTATACATGTACGACAAAACACCTGCCTGCGCGATCATCACGCCATTATCAATGCAATAGCGCTGATCCATCGCACAGAGACGGCCACCTCGCTCCGCCACCATCGCCTGCATCATCTCCTGTAGCCGCTTGTTGCATCCTACGCCGCCGACAATCAGCACGCAGTCTCGCTGGCAATGTGCCATCGCACGCTCCGTGATCTCCACCAGCATCGAGAACGCTGTCTCCTGCAGTGAGAAGCACAGATCTTCGACGGAATATTTGTCCTGTAACTCCTTTGCTTTCTTGTCGATAAATGTTGAGAGACCCGAAAAGGACACATCCATGCCTTTCACGGTGTAGCTATGCATTCACGCTCCGTCAGACGTCCTACGGCAGCTCCACGAGATTCTTTCCCTTCTTTGCCAACTGCTCAATGTTGTAACCCGGCGATGGCGAATTGGATAGGTGAAGCGTCCGCGCAAACCGGTCCAACATGTTGCCGATTGCAATATCGATGGTCTCTCCGAAGATGCGGTAGCGCTGGAACGAATAGGAAATCACCTGCGTGTTTCCTCCGCTGACATATAAAACGATCGGGTCGTCGGCTCCCGTCACGATCCGACCCATCTCAATGTGGCCCACACAGTGATTCACCGCCACCAACGGCTTCTTCCACAAAAGCGATAGGGTGCGAGCGGCCACAGCGCACGACGTGAGCGGGCCTCCCATTCCGGGTCCTACGCTGATCATCCAAATCCAAGAGTACCCTTTGTGAAACAGATAATGTCGATATCTTTTGGCTCCACCCTGGCCGTAGTTAGCGCGTGACGAACGAGCGAAATAACGTGTTGCTGGTGATGCCACGCAGTCTCGCGAGGGAGAAAGCCCGAACCCGCTGGGGGAATGAAGGTTTTCCGAAGGTTCGACAGAATATCACAGTGTGAGCCGTCGCTCCGAATCACGCCCACGCCACACTAGAAATGAAAAGGATGCATAAAGATCACTTTGTTGGCACTTCCTTCGATTCCTAATGCAACATACGATCTGTGTTCGACTTGCATAGTATCATTGTGATTATCTTATTACAGTATCGATTGTACGTCAGACTTTCATCATGTTGTTACATATAAAAGGAAAACAGAATAAGGAGATGATCACCATGAAGAGAGCAGATGTCATCCACAATCAATAGGATAAGCTAGCTACTCATAGACTAAATCTCATTCAACTCTTGGTCATCATGGAAGCTGCTCTGTTGTCGCTTTCTTCCACCGAAAAGGCAACGGAAGAAATGGCAAAACTGGTGTTTCACTCCCAACCGCATCCCTCCTACACCATTCGCACAGCTACAGAAAAGGACCTGAAATGGATTGAGGAGAAGAAGTACACCGTGTAGGAAGTGGGGCGTGAAGTGGTAAAGGTAGAGAAAAGGAGCGGACCATTCCAGAGATCCTTGAAGATATCAAACGTCTCACAACAATGTACGGCATTCAGAAATTCAATTCCATGGTAAGAATCCGAAAAGCTGATCAGCAAGATCAAACAGTTCTCGCTTCAGTACGGGAATATCACCAACCAGATTGCACTGTACAGAGAACAACTGGGTCGCGTAGTGCTTTCATGCTTGTTTCACAGTAGCTGGAAGGCGATGGAAAGGAGCAGTACCTGTCTCACAAGAAGGAGAAGATCCTCCAAGCGTTCAAAGAAGAGGAAAACATGGTTCGCGCGGAAATCGCCACCTACCAACAGACCGCGGACGCCTACCGATCGAAGTTGGAGGTGCTGAAGCAGGAGGAGGCATCGCTCACGGCGCAGTTGGCGAGCATGCAGTCAGTCCTATCGCAGTACGAGGAGCTGATGCGACAGAACAAGAAGCTTCAGGACGCAGTCGACCAGGAAAAGAAGGAGCTGGAGGAGTTGCGGAGAGAGCGGCGCCGCACCTACGACAACATGCTGACGGCGGAGGAGTAGCAATTTATCCACTCGTTCATCTCAGAGCCGCAGAACTCGACCGCAAGCGCGACGAGCTGGACAAGAGCGAGCGCGAGGAGGCGGCACTGATGGTGGAGCTGGAGAACCTGCTGAAGGAGGGCGAGTCGTCGCTGTCGCTGAGCTCCAACGTGAAGAACGAGACGGCGCAGCTGACGGCGACAATCGCCAACTACGATCGTCGGCATCAAATCCTGCGGCATCTGTGCGAGGAGTTCGTCGCGGAGGCGAGGAAAGGCGGCAGCGAAGTCGGCATCGCCATGGACATTCTCCTTCGTCACGGAGGCGAGATGCTGCTCAGCGACCTGAAGAACGAGATGAAGAAGGAGATCTCGGGGAACCCGTCGCTGGTGCTGTCTGTGGGGAAGGAATCGCGCGCTCAGCAATAGACCATCTACTCCCTCGTCGGCAACCAGATCGTGCGGATCGACCGGAGCAGCAAGGAGCAGAAGGTTGTGTGTATGATATGGATTGTTTGTTTTGCTCATATGTGAATGGGTCGTCATCTTTTGGACACCAATTAAGAACATGCAAGAAAAGCAACTCTTCCAACAAACACGACACAGGCTACTTAGTACAGCTTCTCCACGGAGTCCAGAACCTCCTTGCTGGCCCAGTGGGCGTCGGTCCAGTTGTAGCGCGGCTCGCTAGCGCGGGCGTTGTCAACCGCCAGACGGGCGTTGCTGTTGCCCGACCACGCGCGACGCGCCACGCCGTTGTTCACGTCCCAGAACAGCATGCGCTCCAGACGGATCTCCGTGGCCTTGCGGCCGTCCAGCACCATGCCGAAGCCGCCGTTGATCACCTCGCCCCAGCCCACGCCGCCGCCGTTGTGCAACGCCACCCAGGTGGCTCCACGCAGCGCGTCGCCGATGCAGTTCTGCACGGCCATGTCGGCGCAGAAGGCGGATCCGTCCTGGATGTTGCTGGTCTCGCGGTAGGGCGAGTCGGTGCCCGACACGTCGTGGTGGTCACGCGAGATCACCACGGGCGCCGTCAGCTCGCCACGCGCCACCGCCAGGTTGAACGCGCGCGCACAGGCAGTGCGGGCGTAGCAGTCGGCGTAGAGAATACGCGCCTGCGAGCCCACCACCAGCTTGTTGGCGCCCGCCTGCTCGATCCAGTGCAGGTTGTCCTTCAGCTGCGAGGCGATGGGCGCAGCGGGCTCCTGCGCGATGTAGTCGCGGTAGATCTTGGCGGCGATCTCGTCGGTCTTCTCGAGGTCGCTCTCCAGACCCGAGGTGCACACCCAGCGGAAGGGTCCGAAGCCCAGCGAGAAGATGTCGCCCATGATGTCCTGCACGTACGAGGGGTACTTGAAGCCGCCCACGCCGTAGCACTTGTCGCCCTTCTTCGCCAGCACGTCCGCGCCCGCGCGCGAGGCCTCCAGCAGGAAGCTGTTGCCGTAGTCCCAGAAGTGCATGCCGCGCGCCGTCAGCTTGTTGATGGCCGCCACCTGTCTGCGCAGCGACTCCTGCACCAGCTCCTTGAAGCGCACGGGGTCGTCGTGCATCATGCGACGCGACTCCTCGAAGCTCAGCTGCACCGGGTAATAGCCGCCCAGCCACGGGTTGTGCAGCGAGGTCTGGTCGGAGCCCAGCTCCACCAGCAGCTCCTCCTCCTCCGCCAGACGCTCCCACAGGTCCACCACGTTGCCCAGGTAGCCGATCGCCAGCGGCTTGCCTTCCGCACGCGCGCTCTTGATGCGAGCGATGCACGCGTCCAGGTCCGAGATCTTCTCGCTGATCCAGCCCTGCTTGAAGCGCTTCTCCAGCGCCGCAGGGTCGATCTCCGCAATCACGCCGATCGCGCCGGCAATCAGAGACGCCTTGCCCTGCGCGCCCGACATGCCGCCCAGACCCGCCGTCACGAACACCTTGCCCTTCAGGCTGTTCAGGTGCAGGTACTTTCTATCGATTACTCTGTTGTGTTGATAAATCACCTTCCAGCATTCATCACCGTGATCGTCGTGCCGTGCACGATTCCCTGAGGACCGATGTAGCAGTACGATCCGGCCGTCATTTGGCCGTAGATCGTCACGCCCTGCGCGTACATGCGCTCGTAGTCCGACTGCTTGCTGTAGTTGGGAATCACCATTCCGTTCGTGATCACCATACGAGGAGCGTCAGGGAACGAGGGGAACAGACCCATCGGGTGACCCGAGTACATCGACAGCGTCTGCTCGTCCGTCATGCGGCTCAGGTAGTACATGATCAGATGGTACTGGGCCCAGTTCGAGAACACCGAACCGTTGCCTCCGTACGTGACCAGCTCCTGGGGGAACTGCGCCACGCGGGCGTCCAGGTTGTTCATGATCATCAGCTGGATGCAAGCAGCCTGCTGACACTTCGCGGGATACATACTCAGGGGGTACGCCTTCATCTCGTACTCCGTGGGGTAGAAACTACCTCTCAAGGCAAACATACACACTTACCGGTACATGTAGATGTGTCCGTAGGTCTTGAGCTCTTCGGCAAACTCAGGTCCCAGAATTGCGTGATACTTCTCGGGGAAGTAACGAAGGGCGTTCTGCACGGCCTGCACGAACTCCTCCTTGCTCAGCACCACGGGTCTCTTCGGGGCGTGAGGAACGTTGGGATTCAGAGGCTTCCTGTCGGTGATGGAAAACACACAACTCGTACAACTCGGGAAGGGGATCCAGAGGAATACCACGAGCAAGAATACTAAGATCAACAGACATTTGAAACGATTAAGACGATTTGTGAGCAGGACAAAGGCGCGTACCACCGTTTCCCCAGTTGGATGGCAGAAAGAGACGCTCTTTTGGACGGACGTTTTGTTCTTCAGGGGATGAAATCTCTAATAACCAACTCTAGCGAACGACCTATTATAGAGAGAAGTAATAATCGATATTTTGGAAATGACCTGCTGGGGACTTGTAGTCTTCATTTTACTTGTCAACAATACAAAGGAAGTAATGTGATGATCACAATAATATGCTTGAAAATTGTTTACCATTAGCGAGTATGATGATTGTCCATTCATATTCAGGACTATAGACGATTAATGGATGAATGATGATTAGTCAATTAGCGTTTCCTAAATAGCTATTTCATAGGTAACTGAGCAGCACAAGAAACAGCCATTCTGTAGTATCGAATCAGACTTACCCTTTAATGATGCTCACTATGAACAATCTAGTATACCAAAGAGAGGGGGATAAGAAGTTATTGTTGTATGCAAACATACGGGAACAACTAATCAAAAATGAGAGAGAATGAGCCCAAATAGTCAACACGGGAATATCATAAACACCCCAATATATAATGGGTCTGGAATAACCACGAATTTGGTTATTAGAGAATGGTTGATGGAGAAAGAGAAGGAGAGAAGGAGGAGGGAGAGGGTAGAGGAGGGAGAGAAAGGGGAGGAACAGGTTGTTGGATGGATGAGGTGGATGAAGTGGTTAATGAAAAGAGTGTGTCAAGGAGAAGAAATTGTATACATCTCTCTCTATACTACGTTGAAACGACTCGATTCCCATTCCATTGCTCCAATTATTCTACAACCCCATCCTCCATCCTTCTACGCGGTGTTTCATTACAGCAAACCGCTTCTCTGTATTCAAAGGAACAAAGCGTGCAGTGGTAACGAGGGATTGATAATCATGACAAACCAATCAGAACAATCGAAGTCGTGGGATTGCGTTCCGAAAACCAGAAAAATATGAAGGGTGTCACTGCTTTTCTTGTTATCAGTATGGATGGGGGAAGGAGTTTCAATGCGTAGTTTCACTGGCCGCCGCGTTGGAGTGTTCTAGCGACAAAGTGTATGCCAAGGTAATCAAAAAGACGCTTCGCTGGGCAAGCGAGGAGTCGTTCACGATCTCTGCAGGCAATGCGGTTGAATTCGTGTCTCCTCCGCTCGCTGAAAACGAGGAACGTGTGATGGAAATGTGTCTCTCGATCACGAACAACCACGTCTACACACTGAAGATGAAGGACAGTCGGAATGATTCCTGGTCCGATGGCGCTTGGATCGCCATTGAGGACAGCAATGAGCATATTATATTCAAGAATATGATGACGGCAAGATCGAACGAAGAAACTCTCTTCGCCCTCTACTCGCCCATCTCCAAGAATGGAGAATGGAAGATGGAGTTTAACTTCCAGAGCGGTTGGAACCAGTTCTCCTTCGACGTCAGTGCTTGGTCCTCCTACACCCACGGATCCACCACGCAGCAGTCTTCGGGCACGCTCTACTTCCGCAAGACCTTTGCTGGAGTCACCGGCATGGCTGCCGTCGATATCCAGTTCCGCTACGCCCACGGCATTCTCGCCTTCATCAACGGAGTCGAGGTCTTCCGCGACAATCTCCCCTCCGGCGCCGTGTCGCCCACGACGCCCGCCTCCGGTTCCTACACCACTTCCGACTATCACGGTGTGATTCGTCCCGCCGCGGTGGCGGAGGCGGGCGAGGCCGTTCTGGCGGTGGAACTCCACTTCACCGACGCCAGCTCGCGTCCCGTCGACTTTGATGCCTTCCTCTCCTACGGGTCCGGAATCTCCAGCGACAACAAGTGCTTCGTGTCCTACGCGGAGATCACCGCCACCTCTCCCAACTACGCCAACATCGCCAAGGTCTTCGACTACACGCGCAACAGCGGCGCCACGGCCCTCAAGGCGGATCTGCCGCACACCTTCTTCGTCTCCTTCGGCAACGTGGTGCCCATCGTGAACGGACTGCGCATCTACGCGCACCTGAACCCCGGCTACTGTCCCTCCTCCTTCCTCGTGGAGGGCGGCGACTCTCCCGCAGCCACCTCCTGGACGCCCATCATCGGAGCGACCAACCAGGAGTACACGTACATGGCGTGGTCGCAGCTGACGGTGATGACGGAGCCCGCCTTCTACAAGACCCTCCGAGGCACCATTCGCCAGTCGCAGGGAATCTCCACCTACCTCTACGAGATACAGTTCCTCGTCTGCAACAATCTCGTCACCACCGTCTCCTACCCCGAGGAGAGCTACTCCTTCTACGCACGCTACGACCCCGTCCACCTCGAGATCGTCGAGTTCGGCATCACGCACTGCCAGATCCAGCCGGCGCTCCCCGACGGACTCCTCTTCGACACCTCCAGCTGCGCCATCACCGGCTCCGCAGTCACAGGGTCCCCGGAAACCACCTACTCGCTCACCGCCACTGCGGGCACGCGCTCGCTCACGGGAACGGTGCGACTCACCTTCCTGGCGTGCGAGGGGACGCTGCTGCGTGTGGTCCGCAGCTACCAGTTCTCTCCCGAGAAGGAGGCTTTCCGCATCCGCGACACGTCCAACGACGCCGTTTTGCTGGAGGTGCCGCTCGGGAACACGCTTCCCGCGTCGCAGGAACACGTCGACTATCTATGTGTGGACGCGGAGCGCTTCGACGTGACGGTCGATGGCTCCGGCGCCAACTGGTCCTATGGCTCCTACCTCTCCGTGTTCGCCGTTCTGGCGGACGGAGAGGAGGAATTGATGCTGAAGACGCGCTTCGACGCGCAGCAAGGCAACGACGCCACGTTCTACCTGCGTCGTCCCTCCGTCGGCATCAAGGAACAGTGGTTTTATCGGATGGGCGACATCCCTTCCGACTGGTTCAATGAAGACACTTCTGGCTGGAGTGTCGGACAGCGCGACAGTTTCCCCGAGGCTCCAAACCAACTCCAGTTGTACAAACACACCTTCCCGATCACTAATCGGACGCTAGTCTCCGGCGTGATTCTGAACGTTCGCTACAGGGACGGCGTCATCGTCTATCTGAACGGTCAGGAGGCCTTCCGCAACCACGTCGTCGGAGCGCTGAGTCCGACGCTGGTGGCGACGGGACGCTACGATAGTCTTCGCTACCGCACGGTGACGATTCCCGGTCGCTTCGTCTCCGAGGACGCATCACAGGAAGCCGTCTCGCTTCTGAAGCAAGGAACCAACGTGATTGCCATCGCCGTGATTGGTTCCTCTGCCGTCGAGAAGACCTCGGTCTTCGACGCCACGCTGCGTCTGATGACGCGAGAGCCCGAAAGCCATCTCTGGGAGAGCTCGATGACCTCCACGGGACTCCTGGGGCCTGCGAGCAGCGCGTTCGACGGAGACCACTCGACCTCCATCAATTACCCGTACTGCGGCGAGAATTCGCTGGTGGTCACGCTGGACAACGACCGACGCGAGTGGGTGAACATGGTACAGATCCAGAACGACTACGCGAGTCTGGACGGCAGGGTGGCGCAGTTCGACCTCTTCGGAAAGAACGCGGAGGACGCCGAGTGGACGCTGCTGCGTCACGCGACGAACGTGACCTACTCGATGGCCGGTCAGAGGCGGAACCTCTTCTTCATCAACAACCGGTCCTTCAATCAGTTCAAGTTCGCCAACTTCGCCACCGGAGGCGACTCGTGTCCGTGGCGCGTGCAGTCGCTGAATCTGTTCGCAGTCTCGGTGATGACGCCTCCGACGGAGCTGGCGTATCCGGCTTCCTCCTCCGTCTACAAGGACATCGAGATGTCGGAGATCATTCCCGAGGGCGAGGGCTACTTCGACTTCGCGATCCGACCGACGCTTCCGCTCGGCATCGTCTTCGACCCCACCAACGGCTGGATCCACGGAACGGCGCACGCGACCACCGAGCGCACGACCTACACGGTGACGGCGAAGCGGATCACCGGCGGGTCTACGAGCGTCTCCTTCTCGCTGGCGGTGGAGATTTGCACGGGAGGAAAGAGTCTGATGACGGTGCGGATCGCAGCGGACGATTTCCCCTCGGAGAACGCCTGGAAGCTGTTCCAGGGGCGCGGCGTCACGGGCTCGCTGCTGCAGTCGGTGGACGTGTTCCCCGTCTCCTCCAGCTACTACTACCTGGACTTCTGTCTGCGCGACGGACTCTACACGTTCCAGGGCATCGACACGTTCGGAGACGGGTGGGCGAGTGGCTCGGGGTACACGCTGACGGCAGATATGGGTGCGATGGAGCTGGAGGTGGAGGAGTTGTACGGGGCGCGAGAGGGGACGGTGAGGAGCGTGACGACGGTCTTCTCCTCGTTCTTCCCCTTCCAGGTGGAGTACTCGAACTGGAAGGTGTATCAGGGAGAGAAGGTGGATGGATGGAACGGAGTTGGCTTTGACGATGCTGTGTGGGAGACGAAGAAGGCTGCGGAGATTGTGAACGGAGAGACGGTGACGACGTATCTCCGCAAGAGCTTCCAATTGACTGGCATTGACGACTATCAGGTGCTGAATATTCGTATGAAGTATGCTGGCGGTGTTGTTGTGTACTTCAACGGCAACAAGGTGGCTCGCTTCAATCTGATCGAGGATTTCGACTCAAACACCGAGTCGATTGAAATCCACGACGCCACTCTCTTCTCCAAGTTCCACATCATTGTTCCCACCTCCGGCGTGCAAGAAGGAACGAACGTGGTCGCCTTCGAGATTCACCGTCCTGTGGGCACCTCCTCCTCGGCTCCGTTCGTGTTCGACGCCACCGGTGTGTTCGGCGTGAACGACTGCTCAACTACTCTCGACTCCTTCTCCTTCCTGAACGCCACACAGCCCGTGACCGGCACGCTCGCCAGCCTGCTGGACCTGGACCCCGCCACCGTCGCCGCGATGCCTCAGGACCCCGGCACCTTCATCGAGTGGACCGTGGAGAACCTGGAGGGCAGTCGCTGGAACGCCTTCAACATCCTCGGCGCCTCCACCGTCGACTCCTGGAACATGGAGCTGACGGGGACGCTGCGTGGCGAGCGCGTCACCCTTCTGAGTCTCGACACCACCATCCACCAACGCACGAAGCCGCAGATCGCCGTCCCCGTGGCGCTCGCCGGCTTCCGACACCTCCGCTACGAGGCGCTGGGCGTCTCCAGTTCCGACGACGTGGGAGCGCTGTTCACCGCCTACTGCCGAGGCTCGGGCGGCGTGTGTCCCGGCGTGGACGCGTATCCCTCGGTGGCGGAGGGACAGCTGTCGCCAGCGCTCTGTCCCGAGGGCTTCACAGGCTTCTCCTACCGACGCTGCAGTGGCGGCGTGCTGGGAGAGGTGCAACTGGAGCACTGCAGCCACAAGGCGCCGAGCGACCTGCGCTACCGACTGAGTCGCTTCGTGTTCGTCAAAGACACGGTGATCGCGGAGACGCCCTCGGTTCGCAACGTGGTCACGCGCTGGTACATGGACGCTGGAGCGCGTTTCCCCGCCGGATTGACGCTGAACGAGCTCACGGGCGAGATCGCGGGCGTTCCTACCGAGACGAGCGGCGCAGCCAGTTACACCATCCGTGCGGAGAATCCCACGGCGACCATCTTCACGGTGCTGGAGATCCGCGTGCGCGAGGGACAGTGTCTGGCGGACGGACTGTTTCCCGTGACGAGCGTGGGCGAGGAGGCGGTGCTCGAGTGCGGGAGAGAAGGCAGCTACGTGGGGACGCAGCGCCGCAGGTGCGAGCTGGGGGAGAAGGACGGGGAGTGGCAGAAGATCACCGGCGTGTGTGTGTCGATGGTCACGGTTGTGTTTATGATTCTTGTTGCGCTCGCGGTCGTCGCGATCGTCGTGTTTATCGCGGTGAGGACGCGCGGGAGAACAAAGGCTGTTGGCGGCGTGAAGGGGAAGAAGACTGTCAAGAAGGCTGAAACGGCGAAGAAAGTGACTCTGTAACTGGAAACCTACTGTAGGGGTCCTTTTTGGACGGTTCTGTTTGTTGGTAGTCAATTGAGGGATGAGATGGAATCTCACTTGGATGCAATCCTTTCTCATCTTCTTGTATGCAACTGCACTCGAATCTACACGCAGAAAACGATTCTTGTGATGAGCGAATCCACCCCGAAGCCCAAGTTGAGTTTGCTGTTCAACAAGAAACGCGCTCAGGGAGAGAAGAAGCCGGAAGAGACGGAGAATGCCCAGCCACCCGCTACGACGTCGTTTGGTAGGAAAATGGGAGTCAGAGCACTCATCAAATAGGAACGCGCAAGCATCCGGTGAAAGTGACGGTCCCGAAGCGGAAACAGAGCACGGGCCTGACAAATCCTCTCCAGCTGCTGACGAACAAGAACATGTTTGCGGCGTCGACCTTTTCCGATATGAATCTGAACGAGAAGATTGTGGGGTCCGATTCGTTCGCTCACCGCTAGGTGGAGGTGTTGACAAAGCCGAATGTGTTCGGTTTCTCGCAGCCCACCATCGTCCAGTCGTACGCGATTCCCGAGATTATGAAGGGAGGCGACGTGATGATCAAATCGGAGACGGGATCGGGAAAGACGCTCGCTTATCTGATTCCGATCGTGCAAATGCTCCAGGCGTCTCCGCAGCGCATCGAGCGTTCGGACGGCGCATACTGTGTGATTCTGGTTCCCACGCGCGAGCTATGTGTGCAAATCGAGGAGGCGGTGAAGAAGCTGCTTCTCCCCTTCTTCTGGATCGTGCCCACGGTGATCTGCGGAGGTCAGAAGCGCAAGGCGGAAAAGAGTCGTCTGCGGAAGGGCGCGAACATCATCATTTCCACGCCGGGTCGTCTGTTGGACCACGCGCTGCACACCGCGTCGCTGTCGCTGAGCCGCGTGCGCATGCTGGTGCTGGACGAGGCGGACCGGCTGCTGGACATGGGCTTCGAGCAGCAGCTGCGCGACCTGCTGGCGCTGCTGCGGAAACAGGCGCCGCGGCGGCCGCAGACGGTGCTGCTGTCGGCGACGCTGAGTCCGGCGCTGGAGCAGCTGGCGACGCTGTCGCTGCAGGAGCCGAGTTTCCTGGATGTGGACAAGCTGCGACGGGAGAAGGAGGGTGATGATGAGAAGAAGGAGGAGAGTAATGAGAATGATAAGAAGAGTGAGAGAAGAATAGTGAGAATGATCGATAGAGGAAACGGAGACAGAAGCCACCTTCCAGGTGCCGAAGCAGCTGCGACAATACTTCGTGCAGGTTGAAAGCAATCTGCGGCTGCCGACGCTGTGTGCATTCCTGCGGAAGGAGCTGCGTGCGGTGAACAGCAACCACTGCCGTATCCTCGTCTTCGTGAACACGTGCGACAGCGTGGCGTTCCACGACGAGCTGCTGCGCGAGCTGGCGTGGCCCGGCGACGGCATCGACGCGACAGCCTACAAGGGGACACTGGTGAGTCTACACGGCAACATGCCGCAGCACCAGCGGCTGAAGCACCTGCGCGACTTCTGTAAGGCGAACTATGCGACGATGCTCTGCACGGACGTGGCGGCGCGCGGACTCGACATTCCCACCGTCGACTGGATCGTGCAATATGACCCACCGACGGAGATTTCCGAGTATATTCATCGTGTGGGACGAACAGCACGTGCGGGAAAGAGTGGGCAGTCGGTGCTGTTCCTGCAACCGTCGGAGATGGGGATGCTGTACACGCTGGAGAGTCGCGGACTCTCGCTGAAGCAGTTCAACTTCGACGTGTGGTTCGACAACTGCGTGCGGGAGAGCGGGCCGGGCAACCGCCTCATCTATGCGAAGCGCAACCACGCGGCGAGCGAGATCCAGGCGAGCATTTTGAAGACGGTGGAGGAGAGCGATGGTCTGAAGGACTTGGCGATCGTGGGCTTCACGAGCTACTGTCGCGCGTACACGACGTACAGCAAGGAGCTGAAGACGGCGTTCAACGTGCGGTCGCTGCACTTCGGACACGTGGCGCGCAGGTAGGGAAGGGAGGTCGGTGGGACGTAGTTTCGGATTGCGGGAGACGCCGAAGAAGCTGGGACGGAAGGCGATGGCGAAGTCGAAGCGGCACGCGCTGGAGATGGCGAGCGCCGTGGGCGAGGGAAGCGCGAAGCTGGACTTCGGACACACGTCGGAGAAGAAGCAGCGGATGTTCGACATGATCAAGAAGGAGAAGGAGATCCGAAAGAGTCGCGAGGAGAAGCGCGAGAAGAAGAAGGCGTCACAGGGAGACTTCCTGAAGGGAAAGAAGAAGGTGGAGAAGCTGATGAGTGTGCGGGAGTGGGACTAGTCTTATAGGGGGTGTTTGTTGAATGATAGCAGTGAATACGAACAAACAAGCGAGAGAGAAGTTAAATACTCGCCAGGAACTCCTCCGCAGCCTTCTTCTCCTCCTGAAGCTCCTCTACCCCTCAACCCTGTCCTCCACAGCCTACCGATCGTCTTCACGAAGAACTGCTTGCTGCGATCATCCAGCTCCAGTCCGTCCACAATGGACCACTTTCCGTCCTTCACGCTCACAGGGAAGGAGAAAATGAGTCCCTCGGGCACATCGTAGTGCTTTCCGTCCGAGCACACCGACATGATGCTGAATTCGTTCTCCTTGGTTCCATGCACCCAATCACGCATCATATCGCACGCAGCCTTGGCGGCCGAGCACGCGCTCGACAGTCCACGCGCGGCGATGATCGCCTTGCCACGCAGCTGCACCGTCTTTATGAAGTCTCCGTCCAGATACGCGTCGTCGCCGATCACCTCGCGGGCGGGCTTGCCCTCCACGGTGGCGAAGTTGACGTCGGGGAACTGCGTGTCGCTGTGGTTGCCCCAAATGATCACGTTCTTCACGTCCTCCAGAGGCACGTCGCGACCCAGCTTCTTCGACGCGGTCTCGCGCAGCAGCGAGCGGGCGCGGTTGGCATCCAGACGCGTCATGGCGGCAAAGTTCTCACGAGGAATGGAAGGAGCGTGCGTCATGCACACATAGCAGTTGGTGTTCGCAGGATTGGCGACCACCAGCACCTTGATGTTTCTGTCGGCGACGGCCTCGATGGCCTTTCCGGCAGTGCTGAAGATCTCCGTGTTCTTTGCAATGAGGTCCTTGCGCTGCATGCCAGCCAGACGGGGGAAACCTCCGATCATGAAGGCGTACTGGACTCCCTTAAAGGCCTCCATGGGGTCGGTGTATCTCTTGACGCCTACATTACAGAAAGGAGGAAACGCTCACTTTTCACGAGAGGATACGCGGAGTCGTTGATCTCCATTTCCAGTCCTTCCATCTTCGTGATGGCGTGCTCGGTATCGAGGAAAACGATCTCCAGAGGCTACAAGTGAACAGATGAAGGGAAGGCTACCTGGTCATGACCGAAGACGTTTCCGTTGCACTAAGAGGTAAACAAAAAGAGACATGGATACAATCATGGGGAGAATGGCGTAACCGATGTTACCAGCGGCTCCAGAAACGAGAACACGAATAGCAGACATTATTAACAAACAGAGAGAGAAATCGAAAAAAGGAACTGAATGGAAGGTCGCTGTGGGGGGCTGCGGATATTGCGGCAGAATTGCGGAATTGGCGCAAACTTCAACAAGAAGGTGTAATACGTGAAGAAGGAGGATATGAATTGTTACAGGAGTCGGTGGGCGGAATTGTCAAGTTTTGCATATACTTATTGATCATCTAGTTGTGTGGTGACTTCGTTGTAACTATTGTATCTATTTCCAACTGGCTATTCGCTGTACACATATGAATCAGAATCCCGTTGCTCATGAGACTGGATGCGACTCGTTCACTTTACTGTCAAAGCAATTCACTCCACTTGGAAGAGGTCTGGATATCATTGATGATTCCGTTGTAATCACGTATTCACGAAGGGCGGATGGGTCTTATGACGAGGTGATGAAGTATAATGTTAAGAACAAGAAGGTATTTCAAGTTCAAAACTATCGAGAAGATGATCAAGTGGATATCATCGTTGTGACGGAAACGGGGGGGATTGATCTGGAAATGTCGGGCAAACGTTGGGAAGGAGAATCTATCGCTGGCGTTCCGTTTGGGTGGGGATGTATGTACGACGATGACAGTCATATCGTTTACGAGGGGTTCTCCAACAACGGTGTATATGACGGATACGGTACGGAGTATGTTTCCAAGATTGGTGTGAAGGAATATGAAGGTACCTTGTTGGATGGCAAGCATTGTGGTCGGGGAGTGTTGTACGATCTAAATGGAGAAACGACAAGAGAAGGGGAGTTTTTCGTTTTTTTGGTTTGTGAGCAGAGTTACCACTTGACCGATTCCTCGTTTCCCATTAGCAACCGGATCCTCCATCTAGTGATTGATCAGTACAAGAGTCCTCTTTCCCGTTTCGACATTCTTCATCTTTCGCAGCTGAAAGAACTCAAAATACAAGGCGAGAGTTTTCCGTGGACGCATTCGCTTCATGTTGTGCATCACCCTTCAATCGAATACATTGAAATCGAGGAGAATTGTTTCGGCTCCTCCACGAAAGGATGGAATACTCCTGCAAATCTCCACGATGTCCTTGTTTCCGATTGTCCTCATCTCGCCTTTCTTTCTATTGGTGACGATTGCTTCAGTCACGCCTCGTCGTTCTGTTTCTGCGGTAGTTCTGTCGTCGATGCCTCATGTAGATTGCCCACAGGTACGCTCTCTTTCGATTGGAAGCCGCTGCTTTCGACTCTGTAAGGAGGTGACAATCGAGCGATTGAATGTGCTGCAAATGATCGAGATTGCGTCCATGTCCTTTGATCAGGCGGCGACGATCCGTCTTATAGGTAGGGATGGATGGAGGGATGAATGGGAGTATTGCCTGCGCTGGAGACGATGGTACTCGGTTTCTTCGTGTTCGACGGGGAGTACTGTGACGAGACATCAAAGCTGCAGATGATTCGTTCGATGTGACGAGGATTATTGAGTAGATTTGGATTCACTGAAGCATCTGCAGTTTTCTGGATTCAACTTCAGAGGGACGAAATCGGTGACGCTGAAGGGTGAATGAATGCGATTGGCTCAATGATAGACATTCCGAGTCTGACGCAATCGGAGTGTATTATGGGAGACTCGCTGTTTTCAGAGGTGTGCCATCTGGAAGCGGACCAAGCAGATGTGTTGGAGGGTTTTGTTCATTACTACTCTGCAGATTTGGAGTGAGACTAGTTGATGCTCTGTTTTCTGGGATACAATGGTTTTCATAACAAACATGCCATCTCCGACTGGAGAGATCAACAGAAGAGGTGTCGCTTGCATTGTCCGACGACGGGGGCGCGCGAACACAAAGGATTGTTCCACATTTCACGCGAATCAAGGGAAGAATCTTGGGAGACTCGTTGCTCCCCTCATGGAAGGTCACTGCCATCAGATCGTCATAATTATCTGGCTCCTCGTTCAGCGGAACAACCTTCACAACACATGGGGCATCTACCATGATGGCCTCGATTGTTCGCGATTGCGGTGACGGCAGCGGATTCTGCGTAACACAATTCTCTCATCTCCTACTGCTTGTACGGTCGCTGTTTGAGGTTTGAACACTACGAGACCGCGAGCGAAGAAGCGTATCCGTTCCACAGGCAGCTGGATTTTGGTGTCCATCATCTTGGACGACATGACGAGCACTTCAACGCTCTTTTGCTTCGGGAACACGCGTGTCACGACTGCTTTGAAGATCTGTGCCTAGTGTCAAATTCGATTGAAAATACTACCTCATAGGTCACTGTAACGATGTCGTTCACTTCCACAGCAATATTGCGAATGCCGACTAGGGATCATCCACTTCAAAAGAAACTACCTCTATCTGTGTACTTTTCTGCGATCTGTATGAGTTTGCGGTTGACCACTTTGGGAGAATTCACGTTGTCCAGTTTCACGGTTACCGAATCATTCTTTTGCTGAACGGATATCACTTGCGCGCGTAGTCGGTTGCGCTACGATTATGATCCTTGTAAACAAACGACATTGTTCATGACGTTCACGATGTCTCCATAGCTTGGATACGACTTGCTCTGCGGCTCCACCGCAAAGTAATTCAGCGTCTCGCTCATCCCCGGTAGAACGGATTTGGTAGTTGCGCCAGAGTTGCGCCACTGGCGCCGAAACTTGAATTCACAAACAAACAAATGCACATTAGTATACATTATTGTTTTCAAATGGAATAGAAAATGAAGTAAAGGAATAGTCATAATCGCAAGCGCCGTCATTGCCAGACAAAAACGGGGAGGGTTCCCAGTTGAAAGAATACACACCCTGCTGTGATGGATTCATAGGATCTTCCTGCAAAGGCATTGAGCAGCTCGCACTCGTAGGATCATACACCATTTGTTGCTCTTCTCCCCTTCCAATGGCAGTACACTGGAATCCGTCCAAAATACCGTCATCTGCAAGGATGAAATTATCGTTGTCGTCGAGGATCCCATTAGGGTCATCGTTGCATTCGGTTGCAACAGGAGAATTCTCACTGTCGCTCACTGTTGCCTCGTTTACGCCGAACGTCGAGGAGAGAGTACTGGATTCATCCTCCAAGAGATGTGTGGAGTCGACACTTGGAGTATCATCAAGAGGAGACGGCTCCTCCTTTTCCACACGGGAAAGAAAGGGCTCAGCGGAGGGGATCTCCGAGTGGCGTTTGGATGGGGGACGAATTCCCCGTTCCCGTGCTTCTCTGCACTCATATTCTACGGGTGATTACATTTTGTCATGCAATACTCCAATAGTATTCCGTTCTTCTTGATCGACATAATTGACATGTCTTGGGTGTGACTGTCTTTCCATTGACGATGATGGGCTTAAAGTCCCTCGATGGTTTCATGTTTTTGCAACTTGAACACTTCACCATTCTCTTCTTTCTTCCGCGGCGACCTCTTCCCTCTTTCGTTACTGTACACGCTCTCGACATTTTCAAAGGTAATTATGAATCTGTTCATTTCAATTGCTGAAACTGCCAAAAGGGGAAACATGGAGTCTGCGAATAGGATGATGGTTCCGCGGGTAATCGCCTAGTACAGAACTCCTATTTTTATGGTGTGTCGCTCCTATTTTTATTGGAAGAGGAGGGTATTTATAGGAATGCCAATTTGATCCGGAATGAAGTCATTTATTCCATGACCCTACTGACCTGGGTTGGCTCTACTGATGGGACATTTGCACTGGTCTTATCCCAATGATTGCATTGTACCTATTGGAGTGGGTAAAATAAAGTGCAAGCAATTCTAATACGATTCTACACGAAATGCACTTCATGAACAATAAACACTTGGTAATCGTCAAATCCAATATACACAAACAGAATCTCCTACTACCACGCTTCAATCCTTTCTATACGCGCCATCAGAACTTCATTCTCCTTTCGTATCTATTTGTAAAACAATTCATCCAAATCCACCTTCTCCACGTCGCGCAACATGTACTCGTAATTCTTGCAGATCACTGCGACATCGATCTTGCGAATCTGCAAATTGATCGTCGTCAGTGAATCATCCGTCTCGATGATCCGAACCAGCACCATGATCAACGAATGAAACAACTACCTCTCACTCTCTCTCCACCCCCACTCGCTTCATCTGCGAATACACATTAAACAGAGTCGATCCTTCCACTTCATTTCCGTACAATTCTTTCATCTCCATTTCGATCGTCTTCTCCTCCTTCACGATCTTCTCCGCCACCTCTTTGATCTCCTCATTCATCGCAACGATTTCTCGTGTCACTTTCCCAATTTCCTCATTTTGTGTCGTTTTTCGTGTCGACAAGGTGTTCAAACGATCCAAATACACATCGCGAAACGCCTGCTATTTCTCACCTCCTCTTTTCGCCCCCACTTTCGGCATCAGCCGCAACATCGTGTCTAACTCCTCCTTCTCCTGCTTTCGCTCGCCTACAACCGCGGTGATGCGTTCGATTTCCTGTCGACTCTTCTGCACGTGACCTAACAGTGACTGTGATTCTTCCCACAGCAGCTGCTTCTGGTGATCCAGTTCGTCGATCACGTGCGTCACCTCTTCTCGTTTCTGTTTGAAAATGTATTCTTCTTTCGATCTTTCTGCGGAAATGGCGTCGCAGTTGTCGTGGATGCGTGTTAGGTATCTGCCAATCAGATCGCGCGGTGACACGAACACGTCAATGTCGCTGATGATGTCGAGAATGGCGTTTTTCTGGAAAATGGCTGTTTCCGTGAATTCGATCATTTTCCGCAGCTCGTCGACGTTGCGCTTCAGCTACAGAGAACCACGGGAGTTGCTCTACGGCGTCCAGTTTGCCGTTGATTCCCTTCACCTTGCGAACACGATGATAAAACACGCGATTTAGCCGAAGGAGGTCCATCTGCAGCGACGCCACTTCCTGCGTGTCAGAAACGAACACGATATCACTTCGCTCACTGCGGCGTTTTCCGATAGTGCAGAGGACACTATGGGAGAGAGAATGCGAAATGAGTACGTTTGATGCGGCGGAAGGAGATGGAGTCGGAATTGTCAATCATCGCAGCGACTCTTATCTGATGGGGAGGAGAGAAACTTGCCTACACGGGGGATATCGCGCCACTGATAACGAAGACGCTCATGGATCAGTTTGTACTCCTCGGATTGAAGAAGATCGGAGGCGAGACTCGGGCGGGGGGAGGACACTGGTGGTGGAGTCTCTTTCCATTGCCGGATGCTCTGGAGAATCCGCTCCGACTCTACCAGACTGCGATTGACCACCTTCTTCTTCGTCTAGGGAAAATGCACCTGAAACTGAAAACCTCGTCTTTCAGACATAGCAGGGTCGAGGCTAGCCAAGAGAGAACACGAATCACATCAGAAGGCTCGGGATAGAGAAAGGTGTGAAAACTGACTTCTGCCGAGTACCCAACGTACTACAATCCAATACGATAGGAGGAGGTACAGTGAGTTCATCGGCCAGTTGCATGCATTCCGCGTGACCAATGTCCTTATCACTCGTAACGGGTTGAATGGCATCCGTATTCGAGGAATCCAAGCGTTTCAAGCATTCGAGGCAGAGATTGAAAAACAAGACGCGATCAATGGATTCAACTGTGTTTACATCTTCGGGAATGGGTCTAACAGTTCATGGGAATGACCATCACATACAATTCGAGTTCTCGCAATGAATCGAAGACGAGACTGTCCACAGAATTCATTGGTGGAAAAGATAAGGATGAAGGTGAATGAAGGAATCGGATTGTGAGTATAAGGAGATATGAATTGAATTGTGAATGAAGTGTAGTGTGATAGGAATAGGATTTATCGGAGAGCTGCATCATCCCTTGGAGGATCCGCGTCCTTGGGATCGTAGTGACAGCCATTGATCTTTTCACATTACGTATATGAATGCACCCAAAACGTCTACTCACAGGATCAATCATCATACCACATTTGGAAATGAAGCTGTATCAGGTTGTTTGGTGCGTACTCTTCGTTTTTATGGGGTATAAAGGTGACATTCCGTCGTTGGGTTGATGGGTAGCGGTGATGAGTGCTCTGGGCTACGGGACTTTTTTTGGTGGCATGACCGATGTTTCGTTTGACGATGATGACAGTTCAAAGGGTAGGATATACTGCTGGATGTGAATCCAGGTCAAGACTCCAAATCGATGCTTGCAAAAAGCAGGAACTCGTATCTGGTGTTGATTGGAAGTGACAGCAACAAGTACTGTTTTCTGTACCAGCCCGAATCGTTGGATTTGTTTTGCCGCTTCATTGTAGTGTGGTGTACTCCTTTGGAGGGTCGCGTCGCGCCATTTTCGAGCAGACCTTGGTGGGGTTGCACATTCATCACATCATCGTGTGAATTTGTATTCATCCTTACATACAGACCATTGTGGCGAATGACGGCGTGAGAAACAAAATCAACGAGGATGCGCAGAATCGGAACATCAGTGACCGGTGGCATGCGATTCAAATGAACCAGATCAAGCGGTGGTATTGATAAGACTCTCTGATGCGTAGAAGTGCGAACATGCGACTGGAGATCCGAAAACTGAAGAACAAGATTAGCGGAATTGTTTCACCCACACCAATCGTGCCTCCATACACCATCATTTTCGACTTGGGAGAGTACTGTGGGTATTGCTCTTGCGTGTTACCGTAGCTGCCGATTTTCTGAAGATGCTGATTCACACGTATCGGAATTCGTGTGTTCAGTACGTCATTTACAATAGGAAGCGAACAATGACAAATATTAAGAGTATCAACCTGATGATGCAGCGAGCAGGCTATCGGCGTGTCCAAAAAGTGCAGTCGCAACTCATCGCGACGTTTGTCATTAAAACGTCTCCTATTTGGAAATAGTGTAGCATGATGTGTTTGTTGATGTGTACTGAATTCGATTTTAGAATAGAAGCGCCATCATCACCCATGATTCTCCTACCAAAACAAACATCCTCTAAACAAACTTACTTCTTCCCTCTTGCCACTTTCCCCTTCTTTTCCATCTCCTTCTTCTCCATCCGCTCCTTCTTCTCCTTCTTCCTCGCTTCTCTCTCCCGATCGACTTCTCGCTTCGTCTCCAACTCCTTCTTTCTCGCCGCCTCCTTCTTCGCGTCCTCCTCCTTCGCTGCCGCCACCTCCTTCTTCTCCAGCCGTTTCTCCATCGCCCGCTGCGTCGTCGCCTCTTTCTTCTCTTCCCCGTTCTGCGCATCCACCAACAGCTCCCCGCCGAACAGACCGCCCTCCACCGCCAGCAGACTCAGCCGCATCCGAGGACCCAATTCCCGCAATCGCACCGCCTGCTTCGCTGCGCCATCGCCCGCGCTTTCTCGCAGGATGAACTCGCTGATGTCATTCAGAGCGTGAAGGTCCGGAAGCGACTTCTTCACGATGCTCGCCACCGCCTGACCCACACCCGTCGCAGAGCGCGTGATTCCGTAGTGCCGGAGGAGAATGGTCGATGTGGTCTGGGTGGGACAGAAATGAAAGTGCTACAGAATCGTACTGCAGGAGCAGCACGCGGCGGCAGTGCTTGATGGCGATCTTCTCGGGGTCGATCGCGGGGAACATGTTCTGGAAGGTCTTGCAGACGAGCTGCAGTGGCTTGTCGTTGTCAGGGAAGTTGTTGAGAACGACAATGGGAGGGTCATAGTAGGGCGACTACATGGCAAGGGAGAAGGAATCGAACGATCGTGTCGACACCCTTGGAGGAAGTCTTCAGGAGGTCGCGAATCAGTGTGTATTCCTCCACCTGGACGTCATCAGGAGAAGAAAGCCATACGCGGAAGTGTAGCGTCGGTCCCTGCGGGAAACAGCCGATGCGCATGCGTGGAAGCGTGCGCATCTTTGTGAAAAGGATGATGTGGGTGACTCCATACGGTCCGGCGATATTGATATAGTCCTTCAAGCTGTTCGTTCTGGATGCGTGAAAGACAGTATCCAGACCCACCTTCGCTCCGTCAGATGTGACGCCGTGTTCGGGGCCATTATCATTCGGAAATTCTTGACGAGCTCCTGCACCGTGATGCCGACGGACCCTTTGCGGGCCACGATGCTTTGGGGCATCTTCTCCGTCGATTCGCTGTCCTCCTTCTGGGTGCGTGTCTTCTTCTACGCGTGACATCCATCCACGCACTATCGCACTCTCTTCTTTCCTCTGTAGGGCATGGAAACCAAAACAATGAGGGATTGCTTGATGAGATGAAACAAACAAGGGGTTGAGAACGTATCCGCAACGAATTTTGCTCACTACGATGATCGCAATCTCTGTCGAATCAGCCCAATAATATACGATTACTATGTAATCACCGAGGGTTTCTTTCTTCCGGTCAATGCCTCCATCTGCGACAGTTCCAGTGCGGCCTCCACCAGATCCCCCATCACATCCTAGGACTCACATTTCCCCTCAAAACCTACGGCTGTGCGCAGCTCGAGCTTCGCGAAGTCCTTCTCATACTTCTCCAGGTACATGCGGATGGTAGCTCCGGCAGATCCCGTTCCCGAGAGTCGGAACACGATTCGGCTTCCGTCCTCGGCGAAGAAGCGAATGCCCTGATGGGCGGACACCGAGCCATCGATGGGATCATGGTACTCGAACTCGTCCATGCGGACCAACGTCACCTTCTTCACTGTCAGCGGCGTCTTTCCGTCGAATTTCGCGACGATGCCCAGCAATCGCGTCATCACCATCTGCGCCTGCTGGGTCTCCAAGCCCTCGTAGTCGTAACGCGTGTAGTAGTGGCGTCCGAAGCGTCTCCAGTGGTCCACGGCGACATCGCGCACAGTCACCAGCGGTTTTCCCGCCACCGTGTTGCGATCTTCTCTCACAGTCAACAAACAAAAATACCCGCCAAAATCGACAACCAACACAAAATCGCAAACAATCCATCCTTCTCCCGAATATAGTCCGCTCCCAAGCCGAAACTACCTCCGATTTCCGCACCGCACCTACCTCTCCTCTCCGCACAAAAAAGGGTGGTAATTTTTCCCGCCCAACTCCCCGCTGTCCATTAAATTTCCGAAAAACTTCCAGCCCGTCGGCACTTCAAAGCCCGAAATCCCCTCTTTTTCCGCCACCACGTCCGCCGCCGCCGACGTCGGCATCGACCGCGCTACCGCCTGCGTCTCAAGAACGGGGGATCCCCACCGCCAGTCCTCCCGCGAAGAACGGCACGCAGCGGCAATTGGCGGCAACCATCGCCAATGAATCTGACGGACTCACGAAGAAACGCCCGCCCAGGATCATCGCGCGGTCTGCGTCGCCGTCCGTCGCGCAGCCGAAATCGGGGGGAATTGGGGCATCCGTGTCGGTTGTGCGGCCGAAATCGGGGGAAATTGCGGCGTCGAGCGGCTGGCCGGTGGAATCGACGCCCATAATCGTCACTAATTCCGTCGCGTAGGTCAGATTCGGGTCGGGGTGACAGCCGCCGAAATCCTGGGGAAAAGTGGAGGACGGAAATCGACGGGTTTTGGAGTGCAGTGGTGGAGGGAGGATAGTGGGGCGCCGAGCAGGTCGTGGAAGAGCGGTTTCGCGTAGGCGCCCGAAACGCCGTTTATGGCGTCGAAGTGGAAGTGGAAGTCGGGGCGGGAAAAGAGGCGGGCGATGCGCGGGAAGTCGAAGACGGTTTGGAGGAGGGACAGGTAGTCTTCCGTCGTGGAAATGATCTCCACCGTGAAAGGAGACGAGTCCACTGTGAAGGAGAAGCGATCGCCGCATGTGTCGATCGCGATCTCGGGGAGGTCCGCCATCTTCAGCTCTGAAAGAATCTAGATTCGGAGATGAACACAAACACGCACCAGTGACTGCTGGTAGATGGCATTCGTAACGGCTTCCGGCGCAGCGGCTCCGTTCGCTCCGTTGAACCTTACGGTGAAAGCTACCATTCACACCCACTTCACGCCAAAGTCCGCATTCAGACCACCCGGATTGTGGCTGGCGGTGAGAATGAAACCTCCGTAGGCCACTCCGTTCTCACGCGTACTACGTCTCAGACCGAAGGAACGCGGTTACCGAATGACGCACGACATGGCTGGCGTCGACATGAGACCTAAAAATTCGACTTTCTCACACACCCCTACCATGCTCTGCAACCCACACACGTCCCACGCCGTTTCCAGCAGCGACCTTGAGAATGGTCTGAATGGCTTCACGCGAGTAGTATCTGACTGGTGAAACACGCTGCAGACGCTACCTTCCGTCTCCTCCAACAACAATCGTACAACCCTTGACACGATCTGCCGGAAGAGAATTGAACGTCGCCTGGTGGTGATAACGACAGGGGCAACACTCACCTGAATGAAATTCGCCAGGTAGTGGCCCTCCATGAAAATGGGGGTCTTCTTGCGGAGTCCACTGGTTCCAGGCTTCTGGTCCTTGTATGGAGTGGTCGGTACACGCTGAACAGAAATCATCGAAAAAAGTATGGTGGCTTGTCAATTATACCATGCTTTGACAGAATAGTGTTTCCACCCACCAAAGGATGCAACAAACACATCTTAAAGATACAGGGACGCAGCAAACACGATGTCGCGCTTGATCAGTTTGGAACCCTCCTCGAACTTCTCCGCCTGCTTCTTGTCTCCAATCGCCAGCAGCGCCGCATACACTTCCAGAATCAGCTCATCTACGCTCCACTCCTCCCACTTTATCTACCTAAGAGACGAATGTACCGAATGATCGTTCCCTCAAACACATTCGTCATCTTGCAGATGTCGCTGAACTTGGACCCGCTCGCCCACTCGTAGAGAATCTCCATCATCGTCGGCTTCAGCTTCCCCACGTACTCCTCCACGTCTACCGGCAGCTTGCACTCGTTGCACACCGTCGCCACACGTCGCGCCGTCTCCTTCAGCTTGTCGTACGCTCCCTTCATCTCCGCTCGCACCTTCATCGTCTCGTCGTCCTTCGCGTCACTCCTCCAACCCATTCTCACCTTCTCCTGGAACGTGATCGCAGCCAGCAGCGCCACGCATTGCTTCGGATCCAAATCGATGAACACGCCATCGTAAATCAGCTCCGTGATCAGCAGCTCGTCCGCCGAGTTGATCTCGCAGGCCACGCGACCCTTCTCCTGCACCACGTCCGCGTCGTCGATGTAGCCCAGCCGACGCAGCACGCGCTTCATCTTCTGCAGCGTCTCCTTCATGTCAGCAACATATCCCACACTCACCATCAGCACCAGCTCCTTCGACTTCTGCAGATCCTTCTTGCGCAGCGACAGTTCCTCCGTCAGCTCCATCTTCCGCTCGTATTGCTTGTACGCCTCCGCGTTCGCGTCCGTCGTCGCGTCCACATTCAGCGCCTTCATACGGCCGTTCAGACGGTCGAAGTTGCTCACCAGCTTGTCGAAGGTCTCGTCGTTGATCTGCTTCTCACGCTACGACGCCATTCCCACCTTCAGGTCCTTCTTCGGGTCCAAACAAGGAACCTCGCCGTTGTAGCGCTTCACCACCTCGTCCACCGTCTTCTCCACCGTCGTTCGGTTCGGAGCCGGTCGCAGGTCCTTCGGCATGAAGATGCGCACCGTGCTCAGCTCCTCGATGCAGTTCATGAAGATCTGCGTCACCTGCATCTTCGCAGGCTTTCCCGTCTCCGAAGGAATCAGCGACGCCAGCGTCGACCGCTCCGAACACTAGCGTGAAAACAAGCATAGAAAACAACGCGAATGGCCACGTCGATGATGTATTTGGTCTCCACGCTCGACTCCGCGTCATTGTAGTCCTTATTCTTGTTGAAACACACGATTGCACCCCAACCGAAGTCGTTGCGACCCTCCTTCACATGCACCAAACGACCATTCTGCAGGAAAGGGAGAATGTACTTCGGCGTCATCTCGATCGCGTGGATCTGCTGGTTCAACTTCTCCGCCGCCTGACGCATCTGGTACAGCGTGAAGATCGTCTTCTCGTTCTCCACGTGGATGGCGTCGATCTGCGTCTGCAGCGCGTCGATCTCCTTCTGGATGCGCGGCGCCACCAGCTCGTTCTGGTGCTGGAAGAAGGACTTGCTGATCATATACTCGGGGTCTGCGTTCTCTACGCGCAGCAGATTCAACAGCATGTTGTATCTACGTCACAGCTGTGCGACTCGCCTACCCGAGATGGAACGAGCTGAACAACGGGTCCGCCTTGCCTGTGAGGATGTGTTTGATGCCGTCGCTCTGGTTAGCCTCGTCCACGATCTGGATGACGATTCCCTTCGCGTCCTTGTTGCGACGGCCCGCGCGGCCCGACATCTGAATGTACTCGCCGGACGTAATCATGCGGTACTCCGAGCCGTCGTACTTCCGCAGCGACGTGAAAATGCACGTCTTCGCAGGCATGTTGATGCCCATGGCGAAGGTCTCCGTCGCGAAAAGGATCTTCAGCAGTCCCTCCTGGAAGAGAATCTCAATCGTCTCCTTGATGATGGGCAGCAGACCGCCGTGGTGAATTCCCACGCCGCGCACCAACAGCGGCAGCACGCTCTTCACCTGCGGAAGGTTGCGATCGTCGTTGTTCAGCGAGGAGATCGCGTTCTTGTAAATCTACGTGAAAACCACCCTCCAAACGCACGTCGGCGATCAGCTTCTTCTCGTCCGCGGAGGTGAAGTCCATCTTCGCCATCTGCAGCGCGTAGTTCTCGCAGTCCTTCTTCGAGAAGCTGAAAACGATCACAGGATCCAAGTTCCGCTCCATCACTAGCGTCACGATACGCTGCAGGTCCTCCGTCGGCTTCTTCGGACGCTTCTTCTTGTCCTCGTTCACCTGCATCTCCAGCGTGTTCATCCCCAGTCCCGCCAGCGCCTTTAAGAAGTTCTGCTCGCGGAAGTTCCCCTTGTCGTCGATGACCAGGAAGAGACCGTCGCCGCCCACGGGAAACAAATAATGCTGCAAAGGCACCGGACGGTACTCTGTGTACACCACGTTCACCTTCTGGTTGTGGATCTTCGCGATCCAGCTGGCGAAGTCGCGCGCGTTGGGAATAGTGGCCGAGAGAAACACGAAGCGAACGGAGTCGGGCAGGAGAATGATCGACTCCTCCCACACCACGCCGCGCTCCTTGTCGCGCATGTAGTGGATCTCATCGTAGATCACCCACGCCACCTCACGCAGAATGTCACTGCCCTTGTACAGCATCGAACGCAGAATCTCCGTCGTCATCACCAGAACCGTAGCGTTCGGATTGATCGTCACATCGCCCGTCATCAGACCCACGTCCGAAAACTCCTGCTCCAGGTCGCGGTACTTTTGGTTACTCAGAGCCTTGATGGGAGATGTGTACACGACGCGCTGGTGGTCGCGAAGACTCATGGCGATGGCATACTCGGCGATGGCTGTCTTTCCAGCAGATGTGTGCGCCGACACCAACACCGATTCCTTGCGTTCCAGACAATCGATTGACTTGCGTTGGAACGGATCCAACTTGTAGGGATACGTTTTAGCGGGAATTGGATTGATCTCCACATTGTCTCGCGAAAAATCATAGTCTAGTGTGATAGAATAGGACTAATGAACTACTGTCAGGGTAAACAACCTCATATGTAATCTTCTTGCGAGGGTCCACTAGGAGATGAAGAGTAAACGATCAAAACACACTATCGTCCGTCCAGTAATCATCACTCTTCTTGTCCGGCATCGTATCCTGAGAAGGAGTTTCTGGAGTCTCTTTCACCTCCTTTTCATCTTCCTCAAACGATCTCCTGACAAATGACGAACAATGGACAGTCCCACTTTAGAGAGTGAATATCCGTCGAATCAATTGCCGTTGACATTGAAAACACGTCGACTTCGCAAATCGAATGGAGGAACGACAAGACAACTACAGACGAGAGTCACGGTTATACCGTTATAACAGCAAACAAAGAAGAAGTCTTTCCATAAGACATCATTTTCAAAATGAACGGTTCCTATTCCCGTGTAGACGCATTTGGAAGAGATATCGGGATTCGACCGGAAGATGTGGTTCCATATGACCCAAGTCGCAGCGAGATTCACCACAGATATATGGACGGTCACTATGACGATTCGCGAAGTCCGTCCAGGAGAAGGTATTCTTCGCGGAGCCGATCGCGATCGCCGTACAGGAGATACCACCGTCACAGTTGGGAGGTGCCAACAAATCCGCTGTCTCGAAAAGATGATTCCGATCCGGAAATGGAGGAAAGGAGGCATCACCGACACCATCACCGACACCACCACCATCATCGGCATGGGTTGAGTCGAAGTTCGAGTCGAAGTCGCAGTCGCAGTCATCATCACCAAACCGAAGCGGACAAAAAGGAGCGTTGGGGACATGAGCTATATATTGAAAAGGTGATATTGAATCCGGAGCCGGAGCCGCCTCGTATCATTACAGAGATCGAAGCGCCTCAGGAGAAGTGGATATCAAAGGCCGGTGGTGTTGCTATCTTTACGAACCGTCCCACAAGCGCATCATCGTATCAGGGGCGTAGGGATTATTAGTGTACAATATTGTGTGTTTGTTCGTTGATGATACAGAAATGAAGGATTCGTGAAAAAGGAAGTGATGGTGAAGATGCCGCGATGAATAGAGATCCTAACTGAAATGATGTTTAAGCAGACTAAGATTGCCCTCTCCACCTCATCACACCTTCCCCAAACTGGGGGATCCCATCTCCAACAAACAATCCATTCTACATTCCCAAACACTATCTTCCCATTACACCGAATCACCGGTAGATTCGTACGCTCAATCTACTCTTCACACACAATTCACACCTTACATCAAACAAAAACTCCACATGCGGATACACTCGCAACAACGAATAATTCGGTTGAATCGAACGAATCTCTCCTTCACTCACTCGAACCAACAACAACGGATAACCACTCAGCGCCGATTCTCTTCACTCATACTACACATCCATTCATACCGTAACATCGAATTACGAAGCGACATCGACGTCACAAACACACCCACCGGATTCACCACTCCTTCTTCATGCACGCGACTCAACACACCCGTGAATTCACGCAACTACCTCATACAAACACTCTTCCTCTACCATTCCTGTCGTACAATGACTCGTATCTTTGCACTGAACTACCAGTGGAATTGCAGGCGAATCGATTGTCCAAATCCCC
This sequence comes from Blastocystis sp. NMH, assembly GCA_039096215.1. Taxonomy (NCBI): domain Eukaryota; class Bigyra; order Opalinata; family Blastocystidae; genus Blastocystis; species Blastocystis sp. NMH. The sequence continues at coordinate 524,912 of JBBPEA010000010.1, read as the reverse complement.
TTCCTGTCACCATCCACCTTCTCACTCACCTGCAAATCGATTCCACCGTCATTCGGACCACCACAACGATGGAGTTGCATCTGAAGCGTCCCCAACACACGACCAACCTGCCCATCAACCCTCTCCAACGAAAACAACCTCCTCCTCATATGCAACACCCTTCGATACCGTCGATATCGTCATCTGTGAGATGAGGGAGAGAATGGAGAGAAACAGCCACTAAGGGACGAATCGGGAATCGAATTGGATTGTGGAAAATGGATAGCATACAACGACAAGGAGTGTGTTCAACCAACAAGACTCATATACACTTCACTCACACTTCTCCTTCTCTTCATCCACATCTATTCCTCACCCATCCTCGCCTCACCCACACGACTTGTCACTTTTCCGAAGATACAAAAACAGCAGGAGCGTCCAATGGGCGACTTGGAGGAGAATGGAGGAGAGCGGCGTGGAGGGATAGATGTTGAACACAATCTCAATGGACGCGAGGAGGATCAGTTTCTACGTGACACCTCTCCCCATCCCTCACAGCGATCACAGGCAGGTCGGTTCGCCAAGCGAGGTAGGGCAGCGAGTGGAAGTACCAGTCGTAGTACTGATAATGCATCGAACGCGAACACACGACGCCGATGAAGTTGCTGGCGAACAGCGTGGTCATCACGTGCTCCGGCGTCAGCTTCACCGGTCTCTCGCGGAACCGGAACCAGTCGAAGGCACGGACGAGGAGATTGCGCGGCTTGGGAGCGAAGGGGTCCGACTGGACCACGCGCCAGATGCCGCCCATGGGTCTGCTGGTGAGTCGCCACGAGTCCTACTGCGTCCAGCGCGTGAAGATGAAGAGCAGCAGCAGACCCAGCTGCAAACACAGCAGCGCACGACCGAACTGCGGACTTACGAACACCTGCGGGAGGAGAGGGAGAGGAAGATACCTCGTAGGGGAGGAACTTGAAGTTGACGGTCCACTTGTAGGTGAAGACGCGACCGAACTCGTAGGCGCGCGAGAGGTATCCGGAGGCGTTGGCGGCGAGGAAGGGAAGTCCGAGGAGGAGTTGGACGATCACAACGACAGCGAGGAGGAGGAGCGCGAAGGGAACACCGACTGACTAGAGGAGAAGGGAAGGGAAGAGAGACCTCGAAGAGGAGAAGGAGGAGAGCGGGGAAGAAGAGGAGAATGTTCATCTTGACGGAAAGGGCGAGCGAGAGGAGAAGGACGCCGAGGAACCAGTGTTGGTAGGTGAAGAGGAGACTGGGGAGGAGAGGGAGGAAGGAGATACATGGCGAGGTAGAGAGGAAGCATGAGAACGGCCTCGTTGAATAGACGCAAGTAGTAGATGCTCTTGACGCGTTTGGAGAGACAGAGGAGGAGGAACGCCCATCTGAGGAAAAAGGGGAGGAGTTGGAATACTGCGGAACGACGTTAGAACGATGATAGAGAATGAGAACAACCGCCAGTGTCGCCAAATAGAGTCCCAGAAAGAGGTACTGAGCTACAATCAGAAAGAGTAAATGAAACAACCGAGTCGCACGTTCTCTCCTCCATTTGTTATCTTGTAGAGGAAGGAAAAGACGTATACGTAACCAGCGGGATACACAGCAGGACCGGTTTCTCCCATGAATTGTTCATAGTCCAGTGTCTTGTAGAGCGCAGTGTGCATCTGTTGCATATAGGCTTCCCAATCGATGTTTGTGTCTATTGGATAGATGAATGAAAAGAAGAACGGACAGGGAACAAAATGGATAATGAGACATCCGAAAATGAGTTCGGCGAGAAGGATGTAGGAGAAAAGATGCCAAAAGTACTGACGGTTTGTCAGTACGTTGGTCCCATATGCAGTGAGTTTACGCAGAAGGGTCATTTGTACAGAGGAAGTGGGAATGTGAAATAATCGCGGTGAATGGGAGGGATGAGGAAAGAGTGTGAAGGATGAGTAGGAAGGGGAGAGAAGAGAAGAGGATGAAGATATCATTATTTGGTAGGAGATGCCCTTCAATTATCAGATATTTGATAATCCATCTGAGCATGCTATTGAGAATAATGTGGAGATACTGAAAGTAGAGAAATGGGGTGAGAGTGTGAAGGAGTATTGTGTAGTTCATTATGGGGATGACTATGAAAAGTTCATAATGAAAGTGACTCGAGTGAATGGGAAACGAGAGGGAGAAGCGTTGATCTTGGATGGAGACACGTTGTATATGAAATTGAAATATGTGAATGACGCTCTAAATGGAGTGATGGAGATTTATAGTGGAAATGGAGTATTAGTGGTTCGAGGTCCTTTGTTGAATGGTAAAGAGAGTGGTTTGTTTGAAGAGTACGTGAATTCATTTGTGGTTTGGCGAGGATACTATAAGGATGGAGAACGATACTCAGTGGTAAGGAGAAGTGAGGAAAAGCGAGGATACTATGAAGAATGGGATGTAAAATCGGATGAATTGTTGAGTGTTGCAGAATATGACAAGGAGTTGATGAACAAGAATGGTCATTGTATGGAGTATGAGGATGGAGAAATGAAGCGAGAGTGTTGGTATGAGAATGGAGTAAGGAAGGAAGTGATTTCAAACTCCATGAAAGATGGGATGGGAGAGGATGACAATGAAGAGAGAAGGAAACGAAGAAGAATCGATGCTAAACCGGAGAAACTGTGTTTGGATGAAATATCGAGTGAGTTCAACAAGGATTCGTTGGTTCTGTATGATATCGAATTGGAGTGCAATTATGGAGTGTGGAAGACGAATGAGAAGTGTTACATGATCAAGCAATCATTGTATGAGAATCAAGTGGTTGAGGGTGATTGGACGAATTGTTGTATGAGAGTGTATGATGACGATGAATTGAAAGAAGAGGTTATGAAAGAAGATTGTGTTGGTAATCAATGGGAAGGAGGAGTGAGAAATGGGAAGCCATTTGGTTATGGAGTGATGTATGATGAAGAAGGGAGGAAGGAGTATGAGGGTTTCATGATGGATGGAATAAGAGTGTGTTATGGAAAGGAGTTCTATGATGATATTGAGAAAGTGAAATATGAAGGCTGTTACTATGAAGGTAAACGATTTGGGAAGGGTGTTTTGTATGATCGAAATGGAGGAATAGAGTATGATGGATTATGGAAAGAGGATAAGCAATACTCCAGCACGTCTGCTCTGCGATTAACGAAGAAATCTGGTACCGGTAAGAGTCTTGCCAAGTTAGTGAAAGGGATGGGAGAATTGTATTCAACCAGTATGCAACTGGGAAGTGAGGAGTGGCTCACGAAGTATATGGAGTATCAGCATCACAAAAAGAATACAGCAATCAGCAATCATGCACAGTCCTTATCCATACCCAGTGGTGTGTTATACTGTGTGGAGTCGTTCATTCTGTCTCAATGACCTCAATCGTTGAAGAAGATTGTGATTCGAGATCATTGTTTTGGGAGACTCCATTTCTTTGTGTTAGATGGACTGAGTGAGTTACAGAGTTTGGTGGTAGAAGAGAAGAGTTGTATGGATGAAAGTGATTACTATGATGATGACTACTATGAAGACAGGAATACAGTTGGTATTTGTCGAATTGTGAACTGTCCCAAACTCAAATCCATCAGTATTGGTAAAGAATCGTTTCGATATTATCAGTGTCTGGAATTGAAGAATCTCGCTTCTCTGAAGTCAATGATCATTAGTCAGAGTTGTTTTGAAAGGACTCAGGTGTTTTCATTGATTGGTTTGGGTAAGTGGTTGAACTGATTTTACAGATCTTCCACTTCTTCAGTCGATTGTATGTGGTTATGATTCATTCTATCATTGTCATTCAGTGACATTTGAGAGTAAATGAAAGGAATGACTGATAATCCAGATTTGTCGAAACTCCAGTCGATTGAACTCGAGTATTCAGCCTGTAGAGGAGATTCTGATTCCAGTCGAACAACCATGAAGAACAAACCCTACAACTACAAGAACACCTTGACGATGAGAAGTAGTGTTTGTGTTGAAAGGAGTAATGGCAAGATCTCCCTTCCTTAACCAGCTTCAAAGGAAGAGGAAACAATTTCACATGTATTGGTTCTGTGATTCTGGAGAGTAGTGATTCATGAACTCACCAATGTAGATATTCCCAAACTCTCCTCAAACGGAATCCAACTCATTGGCGACTGTTTTTATTCTACGTTTTCCCTTCAATCTTCAAGTACTCCTTTTCTCTTTCCTCACCCTTTCGATGCTCCTGCCCTCACTTCCTTCATTCAAAACAATGGATCATTATCAACGTAATCCTCCTTCTGTTTCCTTTCAAATTGAAATCACATCAACAAACACACCAATAAGGATGGAATAGATTTACAATCACTTGATCGGATGTGTTGAAATGGTTCACAACACAATCCTCAAATGATAAACGACATGGAATACACTGAATTGGATTGGACTCACTCCGTCTCGCAGGGAATCCCTTCACGCGACGTGTGTACTGAGAAGAGCAAATTGACTGGAACGTGTACAATGGTTCCTTCGCTTCTTCTTCTTTCAACGCATCCGATGCCTCATTCTTCACGATAAACGACTACACATCAACAAACCTCTCCATTCCTACCGATTCACGATAACCCGCCTTCACTCCCTCAATCACCTCAGCAAAACAACCAAACTTGTAGCGATTGGCGATGGTACAGAAGCCCTTTCCAATGGAACAAGGAATGGGGGGCACGATGAGGACGCGATTCAGTCGGTTGGCGATGGAGGCGAGCAGAGTCAGCTCCTTCTGTAGCGGAATCGCGTCGAAGGGAAGACTCTCCGCAGTGAGATAACGCGTGTCCTCGGGATCCTTCGTTCTGTGACTGGTGTAGTTCATCTCCAGCATGCGATACTGCTTGCAGACAGACCCCAAGATGTAGTTGTTGTGCATCATCACGATCGAGGGATCGATGGGATCCCACCAGTACTGATGGCGTCGGAAGAAGACGGAGCCGCTCGGGAAGAGGTTGCTGGGGAGGATGGACGCAGTGAGCTTCAGATCCTTGAAGGTGCGGATGAGCGATCCCTGGTCCGTCTTGTGCTTCTCCTGAATGTAGACGAGGGCTCGTTGCATGAGATCGAAGGAGAGGGGCGTCGGTTCCATGTAGAAGAAGCCAGTGCAGATGGTCATGTCCTTCTGGAAGATGGAGGAGTTGAAGGGAGTGGACTGGATGACGGGAATGGGGTTGTGGTAGATGATGATGTCGGAGTCGGAGTAGAGGACGTTGACGCCGAGACGCAGAATGGTTTGGATGACGGAGAACTTGAAGGAAGAGACACGGTAGAAGGAATCGGAAGATTGTTTGACGAAGGAGGTGGAAATGGGATCGTCGTGAGTGTCGTAGAAGGCGACGGGGATGTTCATGGACTCGAAGAACTAAAAGTGAGAGTAGAGGGAAGAAGACACGGAGTAGGTGAGTTCATCCTGTGTGACGACGAAAAAGGAACGATACTGAGTGAGGTTGCTGTGTTGGTAGAAGTCGACGGTGAACAATCGGTAGGCATAGGTTGCGATGGTAATAAACACGGCGTTTCGCTCCTTTCTGGCGAGAACAACCTCTTGGAGACGTTTCATGGACTTGGAGTGAGAGGGTGAGGAGGTTGGAGGTGTTGCTATCGATACATTATCCGATGCAATCGTTGTTGCAATGGTTGGAACGACAGTAGGAACACTCGTTGACACATCAAACAAGCTATTCTTCTTTTCACTCACCACTGGAACAGAAGCACTCGGCTGAATCACCTCCCTCTCCACCAACGGAACAAGAAAACCTCTATCCAGTTCCTCCTCTTCCTCCTCTTCCTCCCACGAAACCACTGTCGTGTTGTCAGAATCCTCAATCACAACCGTCTAAAAAGGAAAATGATCCACTTCAAAGAGATCCCTCTTGACCTGAGCGGGTCGTGTGAAATTGGCGTAGAGACAGAATGCAAGAAGAAACAGGAACAACCAGGAATTCATTTCTTCTGTAGAATGAGAAGAGAACGAAATGGGAAGAGTTGATGGAATTTGCGAATAACCGTGACTGTCGTTTGGTAGTGGATAACTGAAAGGGGAGAAATCGTAATGTGTATGTATCATTGAAATCAATCACAACAAACACATATACGCTTCCAACAAGCGAGACACTTCCAACATATCATACTCTTTATAATACACTTTCAATAACTTCTGAAACCGCTTCATCGCCTCCGGATCCACTCCCTTCGTCTCCGCCTCCTTCTTCCCTCCTTGTCCCTTCCTCTTCTTCTTCCCCTTCTTCTTCCCTTCCACCTTCTTCTCCTCCTCCTACCTTCATATTCACTCCTCACTCCCACCTCATCCCAGTGAGCCAGTTGGTAGTCCAGATGGAACACGGAGCAATCACACCCCGAACAGACGAAACAGTTACACTCGGAACAGAAGGTCAGGTCGGGATCGCGTCGACTACCGGTGACTCTCTCGTCTCGTTCCCACAAGTAGTAGCGATGACAGATACCGCAGGCGACGAAGTAGGTGGTGAAGAAGCTGAGAGCCTGTTTCTGGAAGGACGACGGAGTGACGCTAGCCTCGTGGAGCAGCGAGATGTTCATGCGGTCCACGTAGGGGTTGCGTCCGTCGGTCTCCAGCTTGCTGTCGCCTGCCTTCTGCGTGAGTCTGTGCGTCCACGCCCACGATCACCGCCTCCAACGCGTCGAAGACGTCTCCGTTGTGGAGGTTGTTGTGGATCATTTCCTGCAGCACCTCCACGACGCCCATACGCACGAAGTAGTCGACCTGCTCCTCGTTGCCGCAGGTCACACCGTTCAGATACACCCAACAGGCCTCGCTCTTGACCTCGTCGGCGACGGGCGGACGGAGGAGTCGCGCCACCTGCTCCACGCATTCGCTGTCGATCACTGCTTGGATCTACTCGCCAGCGAGACCGAGCGGTACCTGCTCCTCGGAGCCCGCCACGATGTTGCTGAGGATCCAGCAGGTCTCCTTCTTCATCTCTCGGTTGGGCGTCTGCAGCAGCGCGCGCAGTCGCTGCATCACGCAGCAGTCCAACATGTACTCGTCATTCCCCCCAGCCTCGCCTACGTCCGTGCAGTCGAAACTCTCCGCGTCACTGCGGTCCAGCGCCACCACGCAGCCGACGACGTGGAGCGCGGCGGCGATGACGGCGGCGTTCTTGTGGGAGAGGAGCGAGAGGACGGAGGGGAGCACGCAGGAGGCAACCAGATACTGTGTGTCAGAGAGAGGACAGATCGACCATCACGCGCGAGAGCGTTGTGAAGTGCGCGCTCAGCGTCTTGCAGATCGCGATCAGCAGCGGGTCCAGATCGGGACTCGGCGAGGCGGCGCTCGGAAAACAGAGACAATGTGTCGAGGGAAGCAGCTCGCTCAGCCACATGTTCGTCGCCACCAGCGTCTCCATACACTCGTCCCCACTCAGACTGATCTCGTTGGTGTACTGGGAGAGACAGGAGAAGACGGCGGTGAGGAGGGAGAGAGGGAGGTCAGGTTGGGAAACCATGTGGAAGAGGACGAAGACGAAGTCGGTTCCCAAAAGTGACTGACGAATCGCGTTCTCAAACTGCTGACTTCGCGCGAATATCTTGGCTGGAGAAGCGTACTGTTGGACGATGAAGGTGAGGAAGATAACCGCGTTCTCTCTCACCGCCGTGTTTTCATGAAGTAAATAACTCTTCAGTATGTCGAGAATACCCAAACGACACAAACGCTCGACATATTGATAGTTGCGTTCACACATGGTGGTGAAGAGATTGAGAAGCTGGAAATGAGAAAGCGAATACGAAACCCACTTCGGAAATGAGAAGGGGATTCTTGTTCTTCTGGACTTGTTGAATGAGTTGAGGGAGATTCTTGAGTGCCTGATTGGATCCCAGATGCAGGAGATCTTGGTCCATTCGTACGGTATCGCGAATCGTCTTGATCTGTTTGAGAAGCAATTCATCTCCCGTTCGATTCACCTTGGCAACAGGAAGCGAATTCTCTTCACTTTGCGGAGGTTGGTTTTCAGGGAGAGAGGAAGGGACTTCCTCTGTTGTTTGTTTTGTCTCTTCTAATGGGTAATGAGTGTGTTGGAGAAATACGTGTCGAAATCCTGACTTGTCACAATCCGTGAGACTTGTGATGAACAAACAAACCCAACGAATCCGTTTCATCAACTGTGCGATGGTGGCCGACTTGTTCCGGAAGCAATACCACTGTTGGATTCGGAACTCGGTCTTCTCCATGTGTCCCAAGGGGAGATGGAATCCGTTCTTTATTTCCTTTGACTCACGCTTCTCATCCGCACTCACTTGTACACAAATAGAGTATCCCAAGGGGAAGTGGAAGGACACTCGGTTGTTGACAGGAGAGATGGTGTATCGAATCTGTCGCTCTTCTCGAAACACGCGGAACGAAGTTTCTTCCTCTTCTGCATGGAACAGATGGTCTCGCATCCGATCGTTTGTGACGAACTACCTCCCATCCCCTCTCCCCTCCTACCATTCTCGAAGGACTCGTCAACGCCGCATGAAGCCAGTACCAGTCGTCGTTGCTTCCTTCCTTCACGAAGACCAGTTGTTGTCGTTTCTGAAGGGTCTAGAGAAGAGGAAGCAGTTATTCGCACTTCCATGGTCGCAAGACTCTGTGGTTCCTTCATGTGTCGCAAGTGGTAGCGATGGAGAATGACGAGAGGATGGAGGTTGCGAGCATCCAGCGCGTCCACCATACTTTCAATGTTGCGTGTGTTGAGTTTGAGTTCTCCGCCGTGTTTCAAGTCGAAGTTGGCGTTTGCGAAACCGACATTGGCGCCATCGACCACGACATCGAAGGGAGGAAGGGAGGTGAGGAGTTGTTTGAAGGCATCGAACTGTTGACCTCGTGAGAAGGAAGTGTCTGGAGTGAAGATGAAGAGGAAAGGAGACGAGCCATGAGATCGATGCTGTGAAGGAGACGAGAGCGATTGGTTTCGGAGAGTCGGTGCTTGGGCATGAGAGAATGACAGATGGAACAGGTGTTTCGAGTGACGCGCATGGGAGCAAGTTCCCAAGAAGGATGACTGGGAGTGAGTAGAAGAAGGAGAAGGAACAGAACACAGAAGCGCGAGAGAATGTCAATAATTCCATTGTCGAGAATGTAGTCGTTGGTTTGCGCGATGGTGCGAAGGGATTGGATGACTCCTTGTTCGTCCCCTTTCTCTGCATCGGAATGAAAGGAAGCGTGATTGCCTACAGAATCGAACGGTTTCATTCCGCGTTTGGTCATTGACATCTAAGGAACTGGAGGAGATGAACTGGTTCAAGGTCTTCAGCAGATCACCGTCCTTGGTTTCTCTTGCCAGTTGCATAAGCGGAATCACATGACGATTTCTATCGGTGAGAGAAGGGAACGAAGTCGACCGCAAAGCGATTCCCGAATTACGCATTCGATGCATCCACTCGATTGCTTCCTTCTTCTTTCCATAGTGAGCATAGGCGGATAGAATGGAGGAGTAGGTGTTTTCAGGGATGGAAGAAATTGTGTTCAATTGATTGATCCATTGATTGAATACAGGTTGGGATTGTTGAATGGATGAAACAGAGGAGAGGATGAGAGTGATCAAGTCCCTAAAGATGATAATACTATGAAAGGACGTACCAATCGATGGAGGATTGTTTGATCAATGAATGGAAGGCAGTATCCAACTCTGTGAGATTTCCATCCATTCTTGCTTGAATGAGTTGTTTTCGCAGTTCATTCTTGTGTTGTCGATTCATGGTGAATGGATAAGGAAGAATGGAATTCCTGAAAAGGGAATGAAGAATCGCGGTTATTGGTCGATAATGATGAAGTAGAACAGAGAAGAATGTCTCTAATTCGATTGTCTTCGTCGTGTGGAGTGTTGAGGGAATGTATAGGACGAAGAGTATGGTTTTGTAGTGTGTTGAGAAGATTTGGAGGAGTATATCAGAGAGTTCAGTTTTTGAATTCATCAACACGTGTAGTATTGAATGAAGTGTATAGTCGTAGTTGTAAGTGAGTAGTGTGAGTGTAATGTAGTTTGTTCGTTGAGTGTAAAGGAGAAGGAGAAGTTGGAGGCGAAGAAGAAGAGTTTGTTGGGGTTTGGTCACAAGTTCAATGAGTTGGGTGGAACGAAGGTGATAATAGCGTATTTTGGATTGTATGTAATTGTGTGTGAATGGTGAGTGGTAGAGACGTGTTTTGTTGGTTGGGTTTCTATGGGTTATTCAAGGCTGGTTTGTTGTCTCCCGAGATGATCGTGACGTTGATGAACAAATGGGAGTTCACAGCTCGTTTTTCTCACATCATAGCGAACAATCCGACAGTAGGGGTGAGTGTGTATGTGTATGGTAGGCGAGTTTGTTGACGGCGGCGTATGCTGCGAACAAGGTGATGTAGGTGAAGTGGTTTTGTGTGATGTAGTTCTCCGCTTCGTATGGCATTGGTGACGGGATATGGAACGTATGTGGTGAATAAGAATCGGAAGGAGATGAAGAGTGAGAAGGGGGAGTGTAAGTGTAAGAAGGGTGAGGGATGTGGAAAGAAAGGAGAGTGTGGTGGAAAGAATGGGGAGTGTAAGAAGGGTGAGGGATGTGGAAAGAAAGGAGAGTGTGGTGGAAAGAATGGGGAGTGTAAGAAGGGTGAGGGATGTGGATGTGGAAAGAAAGGAGAAGGATGTGGTTGTGGAAAGAAAGGAGAAGGATGTGGTGGAAAGAATGGGGAGTGTAAGAAGGGTGAGGGATGTGGAAAGAAGGGAGAAGGATGTGGTTGTGGAAAGAAAGGAGAAGGATGTGATGGAAAAGGAGATTGTGAATGTAAGAAAGGAGAAGGATGTGGATGTGGAAAGAAGGAAGGATGTAAGAGTCATTGCAGTAAGAAGCAATCTCAAACGGAGTGCTTGGTTGGTGTGATGGAATGAGTTGTTTGTTGAATCACTGATCTCATTTCACTATTCGAATGTCATCTAGTTATAATAACTCATCCTAAGGAGAAAGAACACTACTGGATTTCAATAACCGTGAAGATATGATAACCCTTCTCAAGATACTCAGATAACCGCGGGAACTGGAACACTCTTTCATTAGTATCATTCATTTCTTTGTTATGAGATCTTGGGTCCTTTTCTTTCTAATTTGCTGCTCCGTGGCTTTCTGCAAATATAGCTACACGGATAAGTGCTATCGCTTCGAGAAAGTACACGATAAGCAGTGTAGTTATTATGATGTGATTTCACATTAGACACATTCTACTATCAATACTATTTCAATCGTAAAGGAAAGCCTTTGAGTAGTGATTTAATTGTTTATGAATCAAGTCATGGAGAGAATTCTAGTTTGGCTTGGTCATACTATTACCAGTAAGATCTAGTTCTTTCTGTAATGAATAGTTATGTGTTAAGTGATTGTGATAGAACGGAAAAGGAATTCAAATGTGTGAGTACATGCGAGTCCGTGTGGTTCAAGATCTGGAATATTACAGCAGCTGGTTCTATTGGTGCTGCTTGTGACAAGGCATTCATTGGTAAATATGAGAATGTCATGTATGGCTTATTGGTTGTTGTGAATGTAGGAAACATGATTGCAAGAGTGGATCAACTGACTTTTTTATGATTGTGAAGCAACAAATCGGTACGGTGAGGAATGAAACGATAAAGATGAGTATTGCTAGTGTATCAGATTGAGGATTAGATGAGAAGGAACCAGTCACACCTTCAACCTTCACAAAGCAGGACAAGTGTATTTGGGAATACAACATTCTCGGGTTGTGGTCGATAGGTGAGTGTTTGAATGGCTCTATTGACTATAGTGACTCTGGTGATTGTGTGTGTCATTGCTGTTGTTGCGCTGATTATCCTAATTGGATTGGTTGTATTCACTCAGAAGCATTGCGCGAACAAGCGCAAGCGTCTTGAAGGGTCGTTGGTACAAAACGATGCTGCTGCTGTGTTCTGTGTTTGTGTGAACTACAATATACCTTTTCATGTGTTCCCATCGACATCGTCTATTATTTGGACTCTGAAATTGATTACATCACAGCTTTTGTCACTATGAAGGCTGTTGCGATTCTGAAGGAAAATGGCTGTTGGCGGTGGCTCCATCTCGGAGAGTTGCAAGTTCATTGCAATGGCGGGTTTCCATGATTCTAATCCATATGATCTTTTTGTGAAGGGAGTCTCATCTTGCACGAGAGCTGTTCCTCTGGGTGTGATTATGGCGCTTCCTGCAACAGGTTCGGAGTCGAATAACGGCTGCGTGATTTCCTGTCGTCGCACTCACGGCAAGTATGGCATGAAGAAGGCGTGCGCTTGCATTCAGCGTATTGATGACTTCTACTCGAAGGTGATGGGCGTTCCTACCCACATCAGCGAGTATCTTCAGTATAGTCAGGACAAGGTGTAGATTGAAGAGGTTCATAAGAAGCTATCGAATGCTCTTCTTGGTGAGGATGGTGATATCGATGGGGTTGCTGCGTGTGAGATTATTAGAAATAGTTACTAAGTAGTGTGTTTGTTTGTTGTGTAATAGTCGTTGGCTTCAGGTAGTTTGGTAATCAAGACACTCCAACGAATGAACGCAGGTAATTCGCAATGACAGAGTCATTGCTTCCATATTAGAGAACAATGACTACACTGTTCAGTATTCAGTTTCCCATTTTCCAGTTCTATTTTCCGTTCGTTGTTTTATCCTAACATGAAGAGTAGAAATGATTTCCGAAGAGCTCAGAGCTACTATTGCAAAGCACGATCAGTCTCATATTCTGAAGTATTATGACGCTGGAGTACTTACGGATGCCGAGAAATCGGAGTTGGAAGCTCAGGTTCCTCAAGATCCACACTTTTCACTTCCTAGTTGAATGCCATCGACTTTGACCGTCTTCAGAAGATTTACGAGGTGTCGATGGCGGAGACCAATTCGGCACAGCATGATAACTCGCTGGAGCCTATGGACAACGTGATCGAAGAATCTTCCTATTACACGTAGATCTCTGATGTAGAGAAATTGTCAGAGGAGGAGAAAGCGAAGTATCGTGCTATTGGCTTGGATGCGATTGCCAATGGAGAAGTTGGTGTGATTCTGATGGCCGGAGGCCAGGGAACACGTCTTGGTTGCTCTGGTCCGAAGGGCGAGTACGACATCGGTCTTCTATCGCACAAGTGCCTGTTCCAGTTGCAGGCTGAGCGTCTCATCCGCACGGAGGAAATGGCGTTTGAGAAGACGGGAAAGAGTGAGTTGCTTTCTCATTCGTATAGAATAGAGAGCCGTGTGTTTTGGTACGTCATGACGAGTCCGATGACTCACACGGACACGCTTTCCTATATCCTTGATGATGGTCGATCATGTCTTCTTCACCCTACTTTTCTCGCGTCATTCGTACTTCGGCCTTGACCCCAACCAAGTTCTCTTCTTCTCGCAGGGAACGCTTCCGTGCATTGACAATGATGGTCACATCATGCTGGCATCTCGCAGCTCCATCGCCACTGCGCCCGACGGCAATGGCGGAATGTTCATGGCGCTCTACAAGAGTCCGGTGACCATCAACGGCAAGGAGACCACTTCGATGTCCATCGTCGATCACATGGTGGAGCATGGCATCAAGTCCATTCACATCGTCGGAGTCGATAATGCGATTGTCCGTGTATGCATTCCCGCGGTTTCTCACACAGGTCCCTGATCCCGTGATGTTCGGTCTCTTCCTCTCTGAAGGAAATGACGCAGGCAACAAATGCGTTGCCAAAAATAGTCCCGAAGAGCGCGTCGGAGTGATGTGCAAAAAACAGGGGAAATACTCGGTGGTGGAATATTCGGAGATTAGTTCGGAAATGGCGAATCTGCGTGACGCATCCGGAGAATTAGTTTTTAGCGCAGGAACCATTTGCAACATTTGGTACACGATCGACTTCATCCGTGATCATTGCTCGCCATCGCAGCTTCCTCTTCTGTATCACGTTGCTCACAAAGCCATTCCATTTTATGACACAAAAACGGACACGTTCGTGAAACCTGCGAAACCAAACGGAATCAAGATGGAGTCCTTCTTCTTCGATGTTTTCCCCGCGTCGCAGAAAATGGGATGTCTGCTGGTTCCCCGTTCGGAATTCACGCCTGTGAAGAACAGCAATGGTTGGGATGATGATGCGATGTGATTCGAAGATGCCGGATTCGATTGTCCCAACTCGGCGAGAAAGATCATCACTGCGACGCATTCGGAGTGGCTACGTAACGCTGGATGCAAGCTGATGGGCGAGATGACCGACGGTTGCGTGGAGGTGGGATTGTTTGTATCTGTTTACGATAGGTGTCGTCGCTCGTGAGTTTTGCCGGAGAGGGATTGGAAAGCCTGAAGGGATTGGAGCTCCAGATGCCGTGCCTTGTCAGCAGAAAGTGCGAGGTGTCGGAGGAGGCACTGAAGGATGCTGAGAAGGTTACCGACAAGGTGTCGCTTCTCAAGGGAGCCGTCAATCAATACATTGTGATGTAGTGGATACTTGTTTGTTGCAAATCATTCATCAAGTGGTATATATATAGATCATCCTATTCATCCATCCATTCCATTGGGAGAGAGCCCAAACAGAGTACTTGCCGATCCGCCGGTTTGGATTCCCCCGTTTCGACGGTGGCTTTGGCAAGAACCATTGGATTGGTGAGACTGATTCACTTTCGAGTCCATCTGACATAGTCGTGTTGACATGTTTCTCTTTTCTCGAAGTAGGGGCGGGATCGATCCATCATCAACAGATGTTGCCAGTTCCTTTGCAGGATGTATGGGGAAGACGATGCGGACCAAACTGTTCATGAGATCGACGCAGGCAGTGTTCGCGCGCTCCCTTTTCGGAGGCTTTGGAGGAAATATGGGTTGTCGTGGAAATCCTGTTGACAGGAAATACTACGACTTGCTGGAAGTGAAGGTGGATGCCACAACCGAGGAGATCAAGCAGGCTTTCCGCAAACAGGCGATGAAGCACCATCCTGATAAGGGAGGAAACATTGAAACAGTGAGTATGTGAGGTTGAAGTGATGGGTAGTTCAAGCAGATCAAGGAGGCGTACGATGTGCTAGCAAATGAGGAGCGACGTCAAATTTACGACCAGCTCGGTCCCGACGGCCTGCAGCAAACAGGCGACGCGGGTTTCAACAACTACGCCGATCTGAATGACATTTTCGAGTCGATCTTCGGCGGCGGCGACGGCTTCTCGCAGCGTCCTACGCGCACGGAGGATATGGTGCAGCGCCTTCCGCTGACGCTGGACGAGCTATACACGGGTGTGAAGAAGGACTTCGCGGTGACGCGAAACAAGATTTGTCCGGACTGCAAGGGGTTGCGTTATCGCTACCTCCTCACACGTAGAGTGGGAACGACGAAGCCGAACGCGGTCCACCGATGTCCGCGTTGCAACGGGAAGGGATTTGTGATGCAGACGACGGTGGTGATGGGGATGATGGCGCAGTCGCGCTCGGTGTGTCCCGAGTGCGGCGGCGAGGGCAGCAGCATCAACGGGAAGGACAAGTGCAAGACGTGTCACGGGAAGAAGGTGCGTCGCGAGCGCGAGCAGATGTCAGTGACGATCCGACCGGGCATGGATCACGGACAGAAGGTGATTCTGCGTGGCGCCGCGGACCAGGATCCGCATCTGGAGACGGGCGACATCGTGTTTTACATTGATCAGATCGAGCACCCGGTCTTCCGTCGCCGCGGCAGCGACCTGTTCGTGCGACGTGACATCTCGCTGCTTCAGTCGCTGACGGGCGCGGAGGTGACGCTGGACCACCTGAACGGGGAGAAGGTGACGCTGCGGTCGGAGGCGGGCGATCTGCTGCCGCCGGACTGCGTGCGATGCGTGGAGGACTTGGGAATGCCGGTGTACAACGCGGAGGGCAAGTTCGGGAAGCTGTACGTGCAGCTGCGCGTGCAGTACCCGAAGGGTTTGACGGCGAAGCAGATGGAGGCGTTGAAGCAGGTGCTGGGAGAGGTGGAGCAGGGCAAGGAGAGTGTGGAGGTGGAGAAGAAGGAAGAGAAGGAGAGTGTGAAGGAGGAGAAGGACGACAAGAAGGACGACAAGAAGGACGACAAGAAGGACGACAAGAAGGACAACAAGAAGGACAACAAGAAGGACGACAAGGACGACAAGGACAACAAGAAGGACAACAAGGACAACAAGAAGGATGCCAAGACAGAGTCCACGCCCAAGTCTTCCGTCTTCACGATGAAACAGTGCGACCAAACCATCTACGGCAACAAGAAACTCTGGGATGTAGTTTTCTCTTTGCTTTCCTCACGTGTAGGCATTGTTCCAGTAGAATCAGTATCATTTATGGTTGTTTTGAAATGTTTCTTTGAACAAACAAACTGCTAAAGGACAATACTATTATCGTTACAAGTGACAACGAGACTCTCTCGCATTGGCGAACAGAGAAACTCCGAATCGAACTGGAGAACGCGATTCACCACTTCATGCGACTCCACGCGCGAAGTATCTTCTTCCGTCATCGTAGATGCTACCTGACAGCAAGAGATCAAACGCACTCTCCGTCACACGTTGACGCTTCAAGTAGTCATTCAACAACGGCGGCAACACCATCGGCTGCTTCAACACGGCGACATTCGGAAACAGCTCCTTTCCCTCGTATTCCTTTCGCATCACCGCGTCGTAGATACAGTCGCGAAAGTAGGAATGCAAACAGACCTGCTCGATGGGAAGACGATCGGCAGGATTCAGCTTGAGTAGCGAACACAGCAGGTCCACACCTTCGTCGCTGCAGAGCGAATCGGGAATCATGCGTCTTAGTCGGTCTCTCAGCGACACGCTCGGAAGTGTTTTCGCCATGGGAACGAAACCCACATCCTTGAGTTCCTACAATGAACGAAAACACACAGTGCTACCGGCCAGGTTGCTTCGGAGGGGTTTTCGCCGACGAAGGCGAAGATCGTCTGACACATGGTTATCTCCGTTTCGTTCTGATATCATTCGTCACTGCAATTCCCACTCCTCCCTCAAACGTGACGCCCAACAGGCGGAGCCACGTCAGCGCGAACGACCACACGTCCGCAGCAACGGTGAGTGTCTTCACTCCAAGGAGTATTTCCGGAGCGTTGAAGTAGCTGCGTTACAGACAACCTTCATCAATACAGCGTGGAAAGACAACTCCTGGTTGCCGTGTAGGAGCCGTTGCCGTCGCAGCGTCGAGACGTGCCGAAGTCTGTGAGCGCGATGGAGTTGAAGGAGGAGACGAGGAGATTGGCTGGTTTCACGTCCTACCAACGAGGAAGTGCACAGCCTCCTACACCGTGAATGATGTTGCGCTGTTTGAGAAAGAGAAGTGCTTTTGCTGCTGAGAAGAGGATGAACTTGATTTGACACTCGTTGAAGGGAGTCCCGTTGTCCAACAAGTACTGCTGGACGTAGGACGGATAGTACTCTTCAACGAGGTAGAGATCACCGTCGTGAGGAAACACATCGATGAGCTGTTGGATGATACTTGAAAATAAACAGTACGTTGACAATGTTGGGATGGTGGTACACCATAAGCTCCTTCAGCATACCAATTTCCCTAATCAGGGTGGGACTCACACCATACCGATTCCGGTTCTTTGAATATCCCTTTTTGATCGCGACAACTTGCTTCGAAACAGGATCAACCTAGAGCTGATCTCCGATTTCATCACCCACTCCCAAATGAACTTCTCCTCCGCCGCCCTTAGCGTAAATCTCTCTGCGCATCTTGTAGTATTTGATTTTGGACTCAACAAACTCTCCAGGCATATCCAACTCGGATTGAAGATAACCTAGCGTCTTAGTTCGGTCCGCTTTCCCTACTCATCCAAGTGCAATATCCTGGAGTCGCAAAATCCATCGAAACGAACAGTGATGGAACAAACATGGAGATTACCACTTCATTTCTCTAAATTGACTCTCTTTTCCCATCAGTGACTGGTTGCAGGACCCCTTGACGAGTCCCTTCTTGCCTCCTCCCTTGCCGCCGTTTCCAATCTACCTATCATCCCTTCACATCCCGAACAGAGAAGATGCTCTGCTTCATGCGCTCCGCATCCTCTTCACGCACACCCTTTCTGCACAGGAGCGTGAACGACTTGTTGTGAAGAATCAGACAATTCGCTTCCGCCGTTTCCTTCTTCAGTCGGTTCATCAACCGCGTCACGTATTCCGTCGGCATCTCTGCCGGCACCTCAAATACGTGCAGCACTCCTCCTTCTACCTCTCACGCCCCTCTCATCCCTCACCTGCCTCAATCGAGAACGTCGGCGAACAGGTTTCCACGGCAGCGCGCATCAGCGTGGCATTCACGCTCGTCAGCGCCTCCGCCACCTTCTTCGTCGCCTCGACGGTCTTCACGAGCTCCTTCTCTCCGCAGCCAGCCACCCTCGTCACCTCCCGCAGGAGCTGGCGCTGCGCCAGTAGTTCCTGGACGGCGGTGGGACCGGCCTTGGCTTCGATGCGCTTGATGCCCGCGGCGACGGATTGGACGCCGGTGACGATGAAGGGGAAGACGGCAGTGGTGTTGGCGACGTGCTGTCCTGTGCGTGAGTGAGCGACGAAGAAACCACCGCAGCAGTACTCCGAACTGACGCCGGGGACGGAGACGGCGCGGATATGATCGCTCTTGCGCGAGAGGGCGGCGACGTCGCCGATGAAGTGCTGAGGAAGCGAGTGGTGTTGGAAGAAGCGCCAGGAGATGGGAATATCTGGATGAGGGGAAGGGAGAAGCGGCACCTGACTGCGCGATGGCGTTGACGCGACGCTCGAGGTCTGCGACGAAGGCGCTGGGGTTCTTGAGCTGGTCTCCCAGGAAGCCGGCGTAGAAGTCGAAGGAGAAGGAGGTGGGCGCGATGTGGCTGCCGGTCTGGAGCGATATCTCGTGCTGCTGCGTCGGGAAGGAGAGCGACGACAGGACGGAGTGGAGGAGGTGGGTGGCGGAGTGGTGGACGGCGATTTGCCTGCGTGGGAGGAGTGGAAAAGAGGTACTGGCGGTGGTGGGTGTCGATGCGGCACGTGATAGTTTGAGAGTTTGGCAAGGTGGTTGTAGTGGATGGAATCGTAGATTGTTGTTGAGCTGCCTCATTCGATCCATCACTCAACACACCACTCAACGGCTCCGCAAGAACACAAACCGTTACATTATTCACCTTAATCTACCCTTCACTCCCACTCACCACACCTACCGTGTTCACGACCGATACTCGCTTCCCATTCACAACCAACTCGCCACGATCGCCCTCCTGACCCGCCTGGCAGGGAAAGAACGGACAGGGAGTCACGACGGCAAACCCTCCCTTTCCACTCGCTCCGGACGCGAGAACCGTTGCATCCACCTGCACTGGCTCCAGCGAATAGAGTAGCTCCGCAGGTGACTCCTGCAGCTTCTGCAGCGATCCGTCCACGTGGATCGTTTGGTTCCCCTCTCGCATGGTTCCTTCGCCCTCGCGTGTGTCGCTGTTTCTCCACGTAGCGACGCCCGCCTTGTCGTAGGCGACGCCTTGCTGGTCCAGCAACGTCGTCAGCATGTCGATCGGCAATCCCGTGTCGGAGCGGAACTGCGTCAACATCTTCATTCCCACCGCCGTCGTTCCCTGCGATGAGAGAGAGGATACACAACCACCTTCTTGAACTTGGAGGCGAAGAGCTTCTTGCCGTCGCTGACTGCTCTCCAGAAATACTCCTCCTCGTTGCTTAGAATGGTCTTCACACGCTCCTGCTGCTCTGCGAGCGTCGGTAGCTGTTCCTCTGCGCTTAACCGACAATCACGACCGTACGCATCACGGAGACGATCAGCGGGACGAAGGAGGCCAGGAACGGCTCCTCGATTCCGTTGAGGTAGGCAAACTGGAGGAGACGGCGAATGATCTTCCGTAGCACGTATCCGCGACCCTTAGAGGAGGGGAACACGTTTGCGGAGAGAACGACGCTGGTGCGGAGATGATCGGCGAAGATGTTCAGATGCGACGTGGGGAGAGACGGAAAGCGTTCTCGGAGGGGGCCCGTGATGGGCGTGAAGATGTCCGTCTCGAAGTTCGTTTTGACGCCGTTCAGCTACCGGTAAGTGAAGGGAGGAAGACAAACCACGGAGAGCATGCGCTCACATCCCATGCCGGTGTCGATCCAGCCGCCCTAGAAGTGACGCGAACAGGGAACGACGACTCTGTTCTTGGTGTTCATGAACACGAGATTCCAAATCTCCAGCCAGTCGTCGTAGGTCGAGTGCGTGTCGGTCTACTGAGAATGGGAAAATACGCGTACAGTGAAGAAGATTTCGGAACAGTAGCCGCTGGGAGAGTCGCTGGAGCCCATGCTCCAGAAATTATCAGCGTCGTCGCGCGTGGCGATCTGGTCGTCGCGGAAGCTACCGATCTACAGTGACAGCGAAAACGAGACGATGCCTTCTTCCAGAGCTCTCTCGCGGTGGGGTCTTGCTTGTGGACACTGATACGCAGATTCTCCCGATTCATGCCAATCTCGTGAGTGAGGAATTCGTTGGCCAAGAGAATCGCCTCCTCCTTGTAGTACGCTCCAAGCGAGAAGTTGCCCAGCATCTCGAACATGGTCTGATGACGGGGAGTGAACCCAATCTGGGAATAAACTATAATCGATAAACCAACGTTGTCCAAATCGTTGTGCTTACCGCCGGCGCGGATACACAATTGCGAGGTAGTTAGCTTCCGATGTTCTCTATTTCGTGATTCCACTGAAGTGTACATACGGAATTGCTTCGCCCAGATAGTACTTTTTGAATTGGTTCATTCCAGCATTCACAAATAAGAGAGACGGATCATCTTCTGGAATCACACTGCTTCCAGGATAAATCAGATGTCCTTTCTTCTCGTAGTATCCCAAGAACTGGTTTCTCAGCTGACTCGCTGTAACCAGTGTCGCCTTTAGGACAGACGGTACGTGAAGTAGTCTGCGCGATTTCAGACTCACTTGCTTCGCACACAACATTCTTATGAGAGAGATGCTTCTTACCAAATCAATTGACTTACAAGCCAAATATGAATGGAATAGAAGAAAACAAGAACACAAGGGATCAATAAAGACTGACTCCAAAACGCTCTTCGCACTCGGCGAGGGGGAGTAGGACCGATTTCCTTCGTCTGAAACGGAGGAGAAGCGTTTCCGTGAGAGCCGCTCCTTCCGTCGCTTCTTTTCCTCGATATTGTCGAATTCGATTTGGAGAGGAAAGTTGTCGACTTCATTGAAGAAATCGATCTGGGATTTGGACCAGCGATCCTGAGTCTCAAACTTTGCCAATCCATACAAAATCAAATATGGGCTCATCCGGTTCCGTTTGCTTCTTCCGATGAGAAGGCGATGCCTACACTCACAATCCATGATCATGAGAACACGTGCAGGAGATGAGCGCTTGTTACGAGACGATGCACTGCCATCTCTATTTGTTTGAACAATCGATGAGTCATACAAGCTATCGTCGGATCCACGAATGGAGTGATACGAGAGTGTACCTGAATATGAGGATACATTTACTCCAACTTCGAGGCGACTGGAATGAAGCGATGCTACTGCCAAGGCTGGATGAGGTGGATTCGGAGAGTTCACAAACACTCTTGGGTTCCGACATGGAAAGAATGAAGCATGATTAGAAAAGAGTGGGGATCTTCGTTTCTCCGCATAGTCCGATTTGGGATAGCATTGAAAGTTCAATATGGAGAGTGAAACTCCACTGCACGCGAGAAAGAGAAGCACTGGAATTCAGATTACAGACACATCGTTTTTTCTTTCCATGGAAAACACGCCTCTGTTACGTTCCGAGGTGGCTCCGGAGAGTCATTCTGGCGAATCGAAGCAGACTCAGACCTTGATGCCCAGTAAGACGGATGTGTTTTGTGGCGTTGATCCTTGCTTTAACCGTCCCGTAGGTCAGCTGGAGCAAAACCAAATACACACGTCATCTGTCAAAGAAGAGATGTCTGTAACGCCTTCGGGAACAACGGTGGATGTAGCGGCGGCGATGTCGCATCAACTGTAGACCAGCAATCCGTCGCCGAAGCCGGCTTCCCAAATCATGGCTGCAGAGGGTTTCCTCGCTATTTGCGGAGGATGCCGAGTGGGTGTGGATGCAGCTGCTCACATTTCTAGGGAAAGGTTCTCTTTCCCTTGGGCTACAATCGCGTGACGTGTATTCAGTGCGGAGCGATGAATTTCATGTCCCCTGATATGATTCCTATGGTCACAAGAAAAGGTGCGAATGGTTTTTCCTCTTTCACTGATAGCTCTTCTAACTTGCCCAAAGTGCCACTCCTCTATTGTAGATAGCTAATTTACAGGTGTTATTTGTAGCTGTACACTATCGGATGCACTCACTTCCAATGCACTTGCGGTTGCGTGATTGAGATTCCCGTTTGTTGCTCATGAGAACTCACATCTAGATTCCCGACTACTACATCCCTCACTTTCGTAATCAAGATGGAAACGCAAGGTAATCTCTTTATTTGTTTGTTGATTCCATACACTCATGTCTTCGATTTAGAATTGACTGATACCAAAAATACTCAAATGACCGCAAAGGTGGTAACATTCCCCGTTTCTCCGATTTCATCACAATATCGTTTTCTTCGCTTCTAGCGCCGTTAAAATGTTTGCTAACGCTCTTAAGCATTCGCTTAGATCGTCGGCCATCGCTTCCCGTTCTCTGAACGCGACCATGACCAAGTCTGTGTGTACTCGCTTCTTCTCCGAGTACAAGTCGGTGCGTGCTGCTATCGATGGTAACGAGGCTGCTGCTGATTCCGCCTACAACGTGAGTGATGCGGCTATTCTGTATCCCATCTCCCCTTCCTCTCCCATGGGAGAGCACGCTGATGCTTGGGCTGTCAAGGGAAGAAAGAACATTTTCGGAAACACGCTGAAGGTCACTGAAATGCAGGTGGGTTGTTTCTTTATTTTGTGACCGTAGTCTGAGGCTGGTGCTGCTGGTGCCCTTCACGGAGCTCTGGTGGGTGGACTGCTCGGAACCACCTTCACGTCCTCGCAGGGTATGATGCTGATGATCCCCAACATGTACCGTATTGCTGGAGGTCTGCTGCCTGCCGTTATTCACGTGGCGTCGCGTGTGGTGTCGAAGCAGGCTCTGTCGCTGCTGTGCGAGCACTCGGATGTGATGGCTACCCGCCAGACGGGATGGGCTATCATGTCGTCTCACTGCGTGCAGGAGGCTCACGATCTGGCTCTGGTGGCGCACCTGTCTGCCATCACGACGAGCATTCCCTTCCTCCATTTCTTCGATGGATGGAGAATTTCTCACGAGGTGAACTCGATCAACCGTATTCCTTGCGAGGAGGTCGCCAAGATCTATCCTTACGAGGCTGCCAACGACTTCAGAAAGCGTGCTCTGAACCCCAACCACCCCTACCAGCGTGGAATTGCCCAGTCGCAGGATATCTACATGCAGAACTGCGTCGTGGCGCAGCCCTTCTACGATGCTGCTCCCGATAAGGTGCAGGCGGCTATGGACAAGGTTGCCAGCATCACGGGTCGTCAGTACCACCTGTTCGACTACACCGGAGCCAAGGACGCTGATCGTGTGATCGTTGTGATGGGTGCCGGAACCACCGTGGAGGAGACGGTGAACTACCTGAACAAGCAGGGAGAGAAGGTGGGAGTGGTGAAGGTGCATCTCTTCCGCCCCTTCAGCCGCAAGCACTTTGATGCTGCGATCCCCAAGACCTGCAAGAGCATCTGCGTGCTGGACCGCTGCAGAGAGGACGGAGCTCCCGGTGAGCCTCTGTACCTGGATGTGGTGGCGACGATGAACCAGCTGAAGCGCAACGCTACGATTGTGGGAGGACAGATCGGTCTGGGAGGCAAGGACTTCACTCCTGCCATGGTGAAGGCGTGCTTCGACAACCTGAACAAGCCTGAGCCCAAGAACCGTTTCGTGATTGGTGTGAATGATGATGTCTGCCACACGTCGCTGCCCTACGGAGCTCCTCTGCCTACTCTGCCTGAGGATGTGAAGCAGTGCATCTTCTGGGGTTACGGTTCGGATGGAACGGTTGGTTCGACGCATGATGCTGTGAAGCTGATTGTGAAGAACACCGACTTCAACGCTCAGGCGTACTCTGTGTACGATGCTCACAAGTCGGGAGGTCTGACGGTGTCGCACGTGCGTGTGGGCAAGGAGCCCATCCGCTCGGAGTACCTGGTGCAGCAGGCAGACTACGTGGCTTGCCACAACAGCACCTATGCTCGCAAGTTCCACATGGTGAACCAGCTGAAGGAGGGAGGTATCTTCGTGCTGAACTCGCCCTGGAACACGATTGAGGAGCTGGAGAAGAACCTGCCCAACCACCTGAAGCGCGATCTGGCGAACAAGAAGGCTCAGTTCTACAACATCGACGCTACGGCTGTGGCCCAGAGCGTGGGTCTGAAGCAGCGCATCAACATGATCATGCAGAACGTGTTCTTCACGCTGTGCCCGATCATTCCCGGTGGACGTGCTCCTAAGCTGCTGGAGGCTGACGTGAGCGCTCGTTTCGGTTCCAAGGGCAAGGAGGTGGTGGAGATGAACCTGAACGCCCTGAAGCAGTCGCTGGCGAACCTGCACAAGATTGACGTGCCCGCCTCGTGGGCTACGTTGGGTGACGACGCTCCTCGCGTGTGGCCTGAGGGAACTCCCGAGTTCCTGAAGACTCTGTACCCCGCTCTGTACAGCGAGGGAGACACGCTGCCTGTGTCCAAGTTCGTGGTGGGAGGAGTGCAGCCTGCTGGAACCTCCAAGTACGAGAAGCGTGGAATTGCCACGGTCATCCCTGTGTGGGACGCGGAGAAGTGCACGCAGTGCAACCAGTGCGCCACGCTGTGCACGCACGTGTGCATCCGTCCGTTCCTGCTGGACGCTGAGGAGGTGAAGAAGGCTCCCGCGACGTTCAAGTCGGTGCCTGCTGTGGGTGACGAGCTGAAGGGACTGAACTTCCGTATTCAGGTGTCGGCGATGGATTGCTCGTCGTGCGAGGTGTGCGCTGTGAACTGCCCTACGAACGCTCTGACGATGACCAACTTCCGCGAGGTTGGCGAGAGAGAGAGCAAGAACTGGGAGTACGCCATGACGCTGACGAACAAGGGCAACCTTGTGGACAAGACCACGGTGAAGGGATGCGCCTTCCAGACTCCCATGCTGGAGTTCCCTGGAGCTTGCGCTGGTTGTGGAGAGACGCAGGCGGTGCGTATTCTGACCCAGCTGTTCGGCACTCGTCTGATGGTTGCCAACGCCATGGGTTGCTCGCGTGTGTGGGGAGGAACCTTCGCTTCGAACCCTTACACGATCAACGCTCGTGGTCAGGGACCTGCTTGGGGCAGCTCGCTGTTCGAGGATAACGCCGAGTTCGGTTTCGGTATGATGACGTCCACGCTGATCAAGCGTCGCAACCTGGCTACGCGTGTGCAGCGCATCCTGAAGGACGACAGCATTCCCAAGAGCAAGGAGCTGTGCGCTTCTCTGCAGACGTGGCTGGAGAATCCTCGTGACGCCGACAAGTGCGAGGCGTGCTATGACAACTGTGTGAGACTGCTCGCTGACGAGAAGAAGAACCACAAGGAGCTGGCTCTGCTGGAGGAGGTGATCGATGTGATGCCCAAGCTGACCCAGTGGGTGATTGGAGGAGATGGTTGGGCGTACGATATTGGTTACGGAGGTGTGGACCACGTGCTGGCTCAGGGCGAGGACATCAACATCCTGGTTCTGGATACCGAGATGTACGCCAACACCGGAGGCCAGCAGTCGAAGGCCACCCAGATGTCGGCGGTCGCCAAGTTCGCCGCTGGAGGCAAGCCTCTGATGAAGAAGGATCTGGGTCGCATGGCGATGCAGTACGAGAACATCTACGTGGCTTCGACGGCTGTGGCTGCTGATCCGCGCCAGGCCATCAAGGCCATCAGCGAGGCTGAGTCGTACGACGGTCCCGCTCTGGTGATCAACTACTGCCCTTGCCAGCAGCACGGAATGCCTGCGTCGAAGGGAATGTCGTGCATGGCGCAGGAAGCTCAGAAGGCTGTGGAGTCGGGCTACTGGCCTCTGTACCGCTACGATCCTCGTCGTAAGGAGAAGGGCGAGAATCCCTACCAGCTGGACTACAAGAAGATCAAGATGGACGTCGGTGACTTCATCAAGGGAGAGAACCGTTTCACTACTCTGGACAAGAGTCTGCCTGAGGTGGCGAAGAACCTTCACGCCACTCTGCGCGAGCAGCTCAAGGAGAGACAGGAGGAGAGAGTCCGCATGGCTATGTCCGACAAGCAGCTCTACAAGTACCTTGCCAAGAAGTTCGAGAAGAAGTAAACGTGTCCCATTATGTTGTCGTAACCGTGGTATTTTTGTTACACTCATTATCGATTTGCTACTCACTTTCAAACCATGGATAGTACTCAGGTCGATCCCAAGCCGGTGGAAACAGCCGAGACGATGGAAACGGAGATGGCGAAGAAGGAGGTCCTGCCGAACGCCGGAAGATGCGGTATCTTTAATATCGGCAACACATGCTACATGAGCACTGGAATCCAGGTAGGAACGGAGGTCATTGGCGATTGCGTGTAGTGTCTCTCCCACATTCCGGATCTAGTCAAGCTGCTGATCACGGACGAGTTTATCTCGATGGTGGGAGTGGAGTGTGTGGATGATGCGTAGTTGAACAGGGACAATGTGATGGGCAGCAACGGCCTGGTTACCGAGGCCTTTTCCGTTTTGCTGAAGCAGCTCTGGGCGAGCACCAGTCAGTACATCTCGCCTCATCTTTTCAAGCGAACGTTCCAGGGCTACGACAGTCAGTTTGTGGGAAACGACCAACACGACAGTCAGGAGTTCTTTGTAGAGACAGGTCTTCCCGTTCACGCACTAGGCGAAGCTGGTGGACGTGCTCCACGAGGACCTGAATTTGATTCTGAAGAAGCCGTACATCGAGAGTCCCATCTACAAGGAGTACGACGCGAAGCAGGCGGAGGAGATGTGGAACATCTTTCTGCAGCGCAACACGAGTCGCATTGTGGATCTTCTCTACGGCATGACGTGGAACCAGATTCGGTGTACGGAGTGTGGTGAGGTGGGTGCTTGTATGTGTGGTGACGTGCAGATGCGACTGAAGTACGAGCCGAACAACGTGTTGATGCTCCCGATGCCTGCAGAGACATACAAGATTCCGATCAACATCCTGGTGGATCGCGAGGAGGGTGATGTTGAGGAGAAGAGTGGCAGCGATGTTAGGACGATTGGGGAGGATGATGCCTAGGTGAAGATTGATGAGAAGGAGAAGGAGAAGAGTGATGAAAAGGAGAAGGATGAAAGTAATGAGAAGAAAGATGACAAGGCGACCGCAGATAACGATGTCAAGGCGATGAGAGACTGCAAGGAGACCACCGACGATGAAAAGACGGAAGCGGTTCCCGCAGCCAGCAATCCGCGTCCCCCGAAGAAGCTGGCTCGTCAGCGCGTGAGCTACCTGGAGGTGCAGTACAACTTCTACGGACTCTGCAGCGAACTCTACGAGGCGGTCGCCGCCCACCTCGATCTCTCCGTCGATCGTTTCGACCTCGTCATGAAGACGCAGCTGGAGTACGATTCCGTAGGATTCATTGCGTTTTCCGACACAGTACACGCCTCTGCACCCCAGCGACCCGCAGAGCCAACTGTCCACCTTCGAACAGCGCAGCAGCTACTTGTTGTGTCTCATTGTGACTCCGTTCGCGTCCTCTCACCGCTAGAAGCCCTCGCCCACCGCACAGCTGCTGGCCGTGTATCCGTCGCAGTGGAGCTTCATCCTCTCGCCCTTTCGCGCGCCCATGGGCGAGCTCTCGCACCTCGCGTCCACGCTGGTCTACGTGGAGCCCGAGCAGACCGTCGAGGAGGCGCTGAAGACGGTGGAGAAGTGTTTCGCGCCCTCGCTGCGGGCGCTGGCGACGGCTGTCGGCGAGGACATCGAGAAGAAGGAGCGGTTCTTCATCGAGCACGTGCAGAATCCTGAGAAGTTCCGACAACAGCAGAAGACGGTGGACTTGACGGAGAAGGAGGAAAGCGAAGAGAACGAGAAGGAGGAGAAGAAGAATCCGTCGCCCGATCAGAAGACGATCACGTCGCTTTTCAAACCTTCGCAGGAGACGGAGGCGAAGGAAGGAGAGAAGGAAGAGGAGACGAAGGACGAGAAGACGGAAGTGAAGCAAGACGGAGAGATGGAAGACATCGACAGCGAAATGGAAGGTTCCAGCGAGGAAGAAGAGTACGCATACGGCGAGGAGGGCGAGGAGAGCGAGAACTCCTCCGCCAACAGTAGCGAGGGCGACGAGGAAGGCGTGGACGTGGAGACGATGGAGGCCCTCCGTCTCAGCGACGACAGCGAGGACGACGCCATGGACGTTTTCGCCGCGCAGCGATCGGGAACGGACCCTGATGCGAAGCGTTGCTGCGTGCAGGACAACAGTTCTCCTGACGGTGATCGATTGATGAATCCATAACTCGCAGATTTCGTGCAGTGGCGTCGCTTCGGCCTCGGTCTCCCCGTCTTCCCCAGCGCCTACGCGACGCTGGTGATGATGCCGATGCCGATGCACGCGTTCCTCGCGGTCGTCGACGCCCGCTCACAGAGTCGTCCGATGCGAGACTATTTGACGTCGCGCGACGGCGAGCTGCCGGGAGTGGCAGTGGTGGTCTCCGCAGAGGTGGTGGAGTCCTTCTACGGCAGCTACCGTCTCTCGAAGAGCGTGGAGGCGTCTCCGCAGCAAGACGCGATCGATCAAGCGCTCGCAGACACTGCGGAGTGTTGCCACACACGCGTGCGGTCGATGCACTACTGCCGGTCGTCGCGCTACGTCCTGCGCAGCAGCGAGTCGCAGACAGTCTCGCTAGCCGACTGTCTGCGCCTCTTCCAGCAGAAGGGCAATATGGACCCGAAGTCGCTCTGGTTTCGCTCGCTGCGAGGATTTACAATAGGTACTGTCCGCACTGCCAGAAGGACGTGCTCGCCGAGAGCTCCACGCGACTCTGGCGCGCGCCGCGGTACCTGATTCTGCAGCTCTCGCGCTTCGAGTATGTGTCCAACGCGCAGCTGGGCGCGGAGTTTGATTTCGACTCGCGGAAACGGAAGATTGCGACGAAGGTGGAGTTCCCGCTCACGGATCTGGACGTGACGGAGCTGGTGCATCCGGACGCGCGCAAGGAGGGCGAAACCTTCCTTTACGATCTGGTTGCCGTGTGCAATCACATGGGCAATGTCGATTACGGACACTACATTGCCTTCTGCAGGGATGACAATGACGGAGAGCCGAAGTGGTTCGAGTACGACGACGAACGCGTCACGCTGATGAGGCCCGAGGATGTGATCACCGAGGGAGCGTACATGCTCATCTACCAGAGGAAGAACGTCGGAAACATCTCGTCGCAGGAGGTCACGGAGCTGGCCAAGAAGATTATGGAGGAGAGTGAGAATACGGAGTGTCCTGTTTGTTGTACATCATTTTCTTTCTTCACATACACATTGCTCATGGATATCAACTTGGGAGAACTGTAGTGTTGGGTTGCGGTAATAAAATCGATAGATTCGGCACCATCCCACCGATCACTCTGGGAACCTCGCTCATATCCATTCTGCTGGGATCGCTGGCATCTGGTTTTGCTGGGAAGTGCGTTTAACGGCGTAGTGAAAACGGAATGGTCTCAACTCTTCTTCTTCAGCAAACGGCTATGTTTCGACAAGGGCGAAGTAGGCTTTGACGATTTGCGGACTCATCCCAGTGGTGGCGCCTCATCACCTCCTTTTTCTATATCGGCCCGCTTTCCTACAATTTCGCGATTAGCTTGTATATGAATGGGATTTACAGTGCCCGGCTGGAAAACACCTGCTTCTACAAGAAGTCTGCAGACTACGTGTTCATGATTCTCTTCGGCATTGTGCTGATCACGGTTGCATTGTTGCTTGCATCTCACGTAGATCATCTCGTGTCTCTATCCATCCACGGGTTTTCTTGGAATGGCCCTCCACTCCATGAACATTTACGTGTGGTGCAGGAAGAATCCGCACATCAATGTGCAGTTCATCTTCATTCCCATGAAGGCTCCGTGGTTCCCCGTCATTCTCCTCCTGTTCCATTACATTTCCTACGGACGTGTACTGGACTCGGACATTATTGGCTTCGTGGTTGGTCACATCTACTACTATCTATCGGACGTTCTTCCAAAGATCGCCAAAGCACGCAAATGGAAACACACAGAGTTTATTCACACGCCGCGCGTGCTGTAAGCGAAGAGAGGGATTGCCATGTAGATCGTGGTTGCTTCGCGATGTGGATGCTTCGTATCAGGACGAAGAGGAAGAGATTCCGGAGGCTCTGCAGACGCCGGAGGAGTTGGAGGAGGCGAATGTGGTTTCGGATAACGAATCATCGGAAGAGGAAGCAAATGAAGATTCGGAGGAGGGAATACGGAGGCGAAGAGGGGATGATGAGTGATTTGTTTGTTTTACCAGTTTATGAATCGGATTACTGTGTGTGATGGAGTACAATGAGATGAATACCCAATCCCACTCATCATCATCATTCCCATAAACAAACACGCTCTTAAAAGAGATACTCCACTCCAAATCCAACGCGGTTGTTTTCCGCACTCAGATTCTTGCAGTCCACGCTCAGACATCCGCTGAACGTCATCTTGCCATCAACCGTCGTCTTGAAGCATCCGCTCACAACTCCGCTGCTGCTCGCCTTTCCACGCAACTCCGTGTTCTCAGCAACCTTCGACGCAACGCCCACACACACTTCCGGAACACTCTTCAGATCGCGCACCTTGCACATGCATCCAACACGTGTCTTCTCGTTCGCAGCGTAGAACACACTCACGTCCGCGCTCTTCGCAAGGTTGTAGCCCACGCAGCTCACCATCACCTTCTCGAACGCGTACGACGCGCCCATATCCACCATTGGCTTGCTGCTGCAGTCGCCACGCACCTTCAGACCCACGCGAGCGCCCTTGTACTACGTCTCACCCGCACATCGCCACCCACGCCGTACACCAGACCCGCGTTGTAGCGCTGACTCGCCATATCGAATGAAGTGTCGAACGCCACGCTCTCCGTCATCACCTTCGCGCCCACGGCAGCCTTCGCAATGCCGCTATCGCACAGGTTCTTCTGCGTGCTGAATATCAATAAGATGAACTGTCATTACCGAATAGTGAAGGTGGTGTTGCGGATCAGCTTGGTCACATCCACATCGGCAACCATGGCTCCCATATTATCGACAGAGAGCTTCTTGAAGTTGCAGTGAGCGCAGGGAGCGAAATCGCCCGAGATCTTGCTTACCACGGGCTTTCCCTCGGTGGCCTTGGCTTCCGCCGTGAGACTCTAGTGCGTGACGCGATCCATTCAGGCACCCACCATTCCCTTGATATTCTTCACCTTCATCGTCATCTTGGAGCCGACGAAGTAATCATCATTGAGGACGTCTGAAGGTGAGTGAGGAGGAAGGAAGCGAGGTACCGGACGCCTTCTTGCACAAATCATCGAACACAGCGGGATAGGACATTATTCAAAGGAGATATTGCGAAAGATGGAAAGGGGTCCATTTTGTTGAAAGTGTCCGTATTTGGAATGACAACAAACAGCGTCAATCAGCATAACGGATGATAGCGGAATTCTTCGGATCCCGCTCGATATACTCGCTTTCGATCAGACCGTCAACGCATTTCCGGAAGTCCGTTTTATCCATGTTCCACTTCTCCATTTGACTGAGCACCTGACCCTCCAGCTACACGTAATTCCGCCATCGAAGATTCACATCATCGTAAAGAATGCGCTTGGTCTTTTTTACCACCTTCACGATGGCCGCCTTGTAGGAGTCAGTATACTTGATATCGGCCGCCGAACTCTGTTCAGTCCGCTGATTCACCGACAACTACATGCCACCCTTCCCAGATCGCTACTCCTCGCAATCGAATGAAATCGGACGGCGGAACAAACTCCGTATTGAACGCATACACATCGTTCTCCGAGATGCCGGTGGGCGGTCCCTCGACCTTCTTCAGCAGCTACCTGTCATTCACCGTCGATCTAGAACCTGGAACTTCGAGAAGAGCAGCGACGCGATCACCTGTCGCAGCAGCGCATCGGGGACAATCACCCGCTTGCTCACCTCTCCCCATGCAATCCGCTCGTCTCTCTGGAACAGCAGCAGCACCACTGCCTGCAGTGGCAGCATCTGCAGCGCGATGCGTCGCTCGCCGAGCGTCATCTCCAGCGTGACGAAACCCCGCACGAAGGACCAGCGGAAGGTGCGTTCGGCGTCGACGGAGAGCGCGTTGAAGGTCTCCACGAGCGGCTGGAAGGTTTCCGGGAGCCGAACGGCGGCGGACTTGTCGAGGTCTTCGAACTCGGACTCCGGGAGCGGCGGCCAGATTCCCTTCGTCAGCACGTTGAGTCGGAAGGAGAAGGGACAGTCGAGGATCTTCTCGTGGAGCTTGCGATCGAACTCTCTGGGTGAGGGAGAGGAAAAGGAACCACTCGGTGATTGCGTTGTTGACGTCGCCGAGAATGCCGTCCATCACGTTCACCGAGAGGGCGCCGGTGCTGTTTGAGAGAGGAGAGAGAAACCCACGCGGAGCGGATGCGCGCGACGATGCTGCGCTCGATGTCGAGGTTGTTGCTCGGAGAATAGAGCAGGCGACGCGAGAGAAGCACGTTATACGTGGTCGTGAAATCATCCTGTGTGAAACTCATTAAACAAACATCACTTTATTATTCACGTTGCTGTAGAGAAACACCAGCTCTGTGATCTGCGTCGATAACTCCAGCGGCGACAAACTTCGATCGATCACGTGACGCAAACCTACTTCTCCTTCCGTACAATGTGGTCGATGCACTCCGCGATGCCGCTGGCGACGGTCGTTTCGGGACCCAGCGCGCGGTCGCTGACGGTCGCCATCGCGAAGTAGAGCGATTGGAAGAAAGAAGGAACGCCGTCGAACTGTTCTCGAATGATCTATCTGTCGCACTCACTCTCCATTCTTACCGTCGACATGTCGAAAAAGTGGTGCGCCAGCGCTCGCACGTATTCCCAGTTCACTTCCCGTTTATTGGCAGCCACAGCGTAGCGAACGGAGAATTCCTGGAAAACTCTCTCGCCGGACTGGACAAAGACAGTCTTCAGCGTCTCGGCGACTTTCTCGACGCCGCCCTTCACGCTGCGGACGAAGTGGAGAAGTCTCTGGACGGAGGAGAGATCGTTGGGGAAGAGTTCGCCGAGATGGTCGGCGAGCAACGAGGGCAGCTGGGGGAGAGGAGGCGAGAGAACCGACGATGTCGCGCAGGAGACAGTTCACGGCGATGTCCTGCAGCGAGGAGGCGAGCGAGGCGAAGCCGAACTCGGAGGCGATGCGGGCTTCCAGCGCGCAGACGGTGTCCAGCTGGCGTGAGAAGGGAGAGAAGAGGCTACGGAGGAAAGGACGGTGGCGACGGAGTCGGCGACGAGGGGCTTCGTGATGTAAAAACGATCGACGTCCACGCGGAGTTGCGACTGCGTGGGAGGAGGGAGGAAGTGATACTTCGAGGAAGTCAACGATTTGCTTGTCGTCGTCGTCCTTGCAGGCGTAGATGATTTGGACCGCCTGGGAGGCGAAGGGTGAGAGAACAACGTGGTTGTGCAGACGGTAGTTGCGGACGACGTAGCGGATTAGATTGACAACGTTGTTGCTGAAGGGCTGGTAGAGGTACTTGATGAAGTAGTGCTTGATCACCTCGGAAATGTGGGGAGTGTCGGTTCGCGATACATAGTTCTCTTCCTAAAAATAAGAAAAATCCAATAAACGCACAATGTACAACAAAATCAGCTTGATCACGTCGGTAATATAGAGCATTTCATTCCACTTGCAACAGAAATGCTGGAGTATAACGACCTGACTGTTGCCCAGTGGTGATGTGCGCTGGAGATTTACGTAAAACTCGCGAAGCATCTACAGTGAACGAAAACACGGAAGCTAACGAGCTTCGTCTGGTTATATATGTACTCCTGGTACCCGTCGTTCCCTGCGTTCCGTGAATTAAATAAACTGAACAACTGTCTACATGTCACGACGATGCAAAGAAACATGCCGATAGCAATCCATCATCTTCTCTCTTGAGATGAATCGATCCACGGGCTCGCATTTCCAGGAGGAAAAGTGATCCAGTAATGGGGTCAGAACCAGTTCCTGAATTGATTGGAAAGTCGCCTCTTCCTCTTTCCTCGTGTTCTTTTCAAATTCCATGGATTTGAGAAAAAACTGTTTGACAAGAAGATATGTCATTGTGGTATTGTTACGCCACTCAGTTCGGTTATCGCATTGGAGTGGATTGCATGCTTCTTGTATGAGTTTGGTTTCGTTGTAGATGATCACTCTGAGTTCTTTGAAATGTTTAGTCATGACGATAGCATCAATATCTACAGTATCATAATGGACACTCATTCCAACAAACACACTATGATACAATTCCTTCACCTGACGCCACCTCCTCCTTCTTCCCCTTCCGCTTCTCGCAAATCCACTTCTCCCACTCCGAACGATGTTTCCGGTACACCAACAATGCCGCACGTGCATCATCCACCGAGTTGTGTTCACCCTCCTGAATCGCCTCGCCAACCTCTCGACGAACCAACACACTCAACTTCTCCGCGTGCTTCTTCCCCTTCCATCCAACAACCAAATCACCCTTACTCGCATCAATGGCTCGTAGAACGCCGTGTCGCGAATCAACCCCTTTGGATGACTCACCATCAACGCTTCAAAGTCGTTCGGCAACCCATGACCCACCACCACGCGGTTCTTCAACAAACTCACCACCTTGTTCTGCGCCTGTACCTCAAAGCAAATAAACAACAATACCTCACGAAGACTCACCACATTCGGTCCCTCCAAATCGCTCGGACGAATCCCCGAGTATTTGGTGCGATAATCCACCACCTTCGATTGCGGTTTCACAAACGAATCGTACAACACCTTCACATCAAACCAACTAATAATACTCACATATCCATAATAATTCACAATCGATACGCGTGCCAACGCCGATTCCTCCCCAGAACCAATACCCACCATCTCACAATCCAAACCAATCACTGGGGTATTCCCCTTGCTTCCCTTCCCATCCGGATCCAACAAATCTTCAAGACTCTTCTTGCTTGACACACTCACGCTCTTCTCACGATTCAACGCGTGTGCACTCCTTTCATTTATTTGTTCAATCAATACTCACTTCTTTCGTGATTCCTCTGGATTCTTCAACACCAAACGCTTCATCGCCTCCCAGTTCGATCCCTTCTTCTTTGTTCCATTCAACCGTACTTTCTCACTCCCCTTCGTCTTCTCGTCCTTCTTCATTCCTCGAATCTGGTTTGGTTGTATATTTGCATATGCGATTTGTGCTAATGGGTTTCGCCTTCGTTTGAATTCAGTGAATGCAATTGTCCACCTCGCAATTTGACGAGGAACGCGCTCTATTCAACCAGATTCGTCAGTGCATCGAACAGCCGTTCTCCTTTCGTCAGTTGGAAGAGTGGGTTGTGATTGGAGTGTGATATTGAGGTCTCCGTTGAATAGTGTAACACTGAGTATCGTTGGAGAGAGTGTTGGTCGTTTTGTTCGTGAGAAGGCTCGTGGTTGTCTGGACGATTCGACGATGGATGCAATGATGAAATCGGTGTATGCAAGGGAGATGGAGCGTTGTGTGAGTGATTGGTCGTTACGACGTCCTGGAGAGGAAGTATCGATAGTATTGATAGTATTGGATGTAAATGAATAGGATACAATACTGAGTCTGTTTCCAGAGATCGAAGGTGAAGGGGAAGAGTTGGCAGAATACAATTCGCTGCGCAAGTCGTTGGAGTCGAGTGTGAGTTTGTTTCGTTCGTTGCGAGATGAGTTGAGTTCAGTGAAGGTGAGTGAGAGTGTGTGAATGGAGGGTTGTAGAAGCCAATGAGGGAAGAGTGGGATTCGTTTTATCGTTCGAGGGAGAATGCATCGAAGTTGTTGGAGACGTCACAGCAGTTGTGTAGGAGTGGATTGGGAGAGTGAGGTGAAGTGAATTCGTTGGCGAGTGTTGATTCGTTGGAGGAGGTTCCGAAGGAAAGGGAGTCGCGTCGACGGTTCTGTTCGTCGAGTGAAGTGTTTGGAGGGTATTTGAAGCGGCGTAAGGAAATGTAACATAGGAGGTGTTTGTTGGGAGAGTGTAATGAATGAGTCATAATCCAACAGGAAGAGTGAATCATAAGTAATGAATTCCAATACTGATACTACAAAGAACTTAATAGCTGGTGGTTTCCTGAGTGGATTTGTAGAAGTTAATGTTGAAAAGCCTGCTGATGGGTTGAATGGGGAGTGCATTGTTCACTATGGAGGTAAGTATAGTCAGTACAGAATGAAAGTACCAATAGTGAACGGGATAAGAAATGGGATGGCACTGATAGATAATAATGGCACTCCTTATATCAAATTGGAATATAGAAATGAAGAAGTGACAGGAAATGTGGAGAGAATGGATATTAATGGGCATGTAGTGTTACGTGGTAGTTTGGTGAGTGGAATGGAAAAGGGACTCTTTGAAGAGTATGATGGAAATATGGATGTGAAATGGAAAGGATACTATCGGAATGGTGAACGATTCTCAGTGGTGATGAAGAGTCAGAGAATGAAGGGGTATTATGAGGAAATATTGGAGGCGGATGGTTCACTCCTCAGTATAGCTCAGTATGATGATGGTTTGAATGATAAGAAGGGTCGTTGTATGGAGTATGAGAATGGAAAGTGGATAGGAGAATGGGTGTATGAGAATGGAGTGAAGGTGAAGTCTATTTGTGAGGATCGAAATGAAATACTCATTCGATATGATGAGAATGGAAGAGGAAGAAATGTGGAGGAATGGGAACGAATTCTCGTGTTGTTATCGAATCGAATCAATCCAAATATCCATTTCCATCCCGATTCCATGATGGTGTATGATATTGGGAGTGAACAATCATATGGAATGATGGAATGGAATGAGAAGTGTTTTGTTATTGATTGGTTGAATAATGTCAATCGTGTGACAATGATTGATTTGATTAAGAATGAGATGATTGTATATGAGAATGGTGAAGAAGTGAAAATGAATTGTGTTGATGATGTGATTGATTTGGATGTGAATGGGAAGCGATGGGAGGGATATGTGAAGGATGGAAAGCCATTTGGTTATGGAGTAATGTATGATGAAGAAGGGAGAAAGGAGTATGAAGGATTCATAATGGATGGAATGAAGAATGGTAGAGGAATAGAATACTACAGTGATATTGGAAGAGTGAAGTATGATGGATGTTTGTGTAAGGATAATCATAATGGAAGAGGGATTCTGTATAATCGAAATGGATTAGTGGAACATGATGGGTTATGGAAGAATGGCAAACCCTATTGTAATCAGTTTGACGGGTTAACAATAGATAATTATACTGAATCAATAGAGATTGTTAACAATTCCTTCAATGAAGTGAAATCCTTCGTTCCTCCTTTCTTTCTTCATTCACTGAAACGAATGATGATAGGAGATAATTGTTTTGAGAGAGTGAGATTGTTTGAATTGAATGGATTGATTGAATTGGAGAGTGTGGTAATTGGAGAAGAAAGCAATACAATACTGAAAGACTTATGTGGTTATTCTTGTTTCAAAGAAGTTGACGGTTGTTTCCGAATTGTGAACTGTCCAATACTCAAATCCATTCAGATAGGTGATTATTCATTTGGTGACTATCGTTTATTTGAATTGAATAATCTCCCTTCCCTTCAATCCATTGATATTGGATATTGCTGTTTCTACTGGATTCCATCGTTATCACTGACTGGTTTGATTAGCTGTCTGGCTATTAAATATAGATTATCCTCAACTGCAATCAATCAGACTTGCTGATGAAACATTTGACCGTGTTCGATCCGTTGTATTTGAGAGTATTTGAATGAATGGATTGACAATGCAGATTTACCGATACTACAGTCTATTGAAATAGGTCAGGAAGCTCTTGCTGGTGATCGGTGTGACGATCGAAAGATGATTCGTGATGAACCCTTCAACTACAAGAACACATTGACAATGCGAAGTTGGATTGAATAGACTGATGAATGAATAGATCTTCCTTCCTTGATCAGCATCAGAGGAGACAAAGACAACTTCGCGACTATCGGCTCGATGATTCTAGAGAGTATTGCTATTATGGTTTTCTGATGTAGACATCCCTCGATTATCATGTGATGGAATCCAATTCGGTGATGGTTGCTTCAGCTACACGTATTCCC
Source organism: Blastocystis sp. NMH (assembly GCA_039096215.1). NCBI lineage: Eukaryota > Bigyra > Opalinata > Blastocystidae > Blastocystis > Blastocystis sp. NMH. The sequence continues at coordinate 486,656 of JBBPEA010000010.1, read as the reverse complement.
TCCAATCTTCAAGTATGTATGATGTCATCTCATCACTATTCGATTCTCCTGCTCTCGAATCAGTTATCAGAAGCAAAAGCAATTATGTGAATTCTTCACAATCGTAATACTCTTTCCTATCAGTACCCTACCTCTTCCATTCTACCAAACAAACACATTACCGCTGCTCAATCAATGACATCACTCTATCAATTCCACCCACAACACTTCCTAACACTTCCACCAAATAATCGTTCGTATATTGCATCAACTACATCTTACTTCATTCCTCCTCTCCTACCATCGGTGGGAACGTCTTCTGACTGATGGACGGAGTCATGTTCCCCAACGGATCGATCTTCGGCATTAGCGTGAAATGCTCGCTATCCGCTATCCATCACACCCCAACACCATTCCTACGATAGACGAACTTTACCTCCATCGGCTCCTTCTTCGCCTGCCGCCCCGTATTCTCCTGAAGAGTCAGCGACGACAGCAGCGCCGTGAACTTCTTGTTGCTCTCGTCACTGTCCTTCATCTCCTTCACGATCTTGTTGAACGTGTCCATCAATGCCATGTAATCTAGGTAGTTCGTCGACACCTTAATCACATCGTCAAAGTCCGTCTGGTATTGCTGCCCGTCAACACACTTTCACATCCTTACCGTGATCGAAATGACCTTCTCTGTCGTGACCTTTACGTCCTCTTTCATCAGCAGCTTCACTTCGGGAAGTCCCACGATCAACTTCGGCACACTTCGTTGTCGGTTACGCTCCTCCTGGTTCAACTGCGCGCTGCTGATTTGAGCCAACAAGTCACGCTTCAGTATCGCTGTCGCCTCGTACGGTGCCTGTAAGTACTGGAGGGACATGTCGTCCACCAACAACTGCGACCACGTTCCGTCGCCACTCTCTCGGTATCTACAGTAGTAATATAACACAATTCCAACATTGCCGCATCGATCAACTGGATGTGGACGCTGAGGACGCCATCTTCAAAAACGGAATCGCTCTGGGACCTGCTCAATCGAGGCGAAACCTCTCCCTTCTCGATGGAATGCGTCACGGCGAAGCGTTGCGTCTGATTCAGATCTACCTCATACCACGATTCCACTCCTACTGCTGCATTGGATACGATAGAGTTCCTGCGTAATGTAGTTCCTAGGATGAAAATCTCATCAAATGAATACCGAATCTCGCTCACCACCCGAATCACCGCATCCACCATGAGCTGCTCCATGATCGCCTGCGTTTCCTTCATCACCACGTCCACATAGTGGCGATAACGAATGGGGGGTTCATCCTGAGACACCGAGCGTGTTACCTTCAGAGGGTCCTACACGTCACTCCACCCCAAGGAGAAAACCGTAGCAACAGTTACGGTGAAACCATTGCTGAGAATCATAATCGCCGGACGAGGATCGTTGTCGTTTCCGGTCGTCACCCCTGTCACACGCAACTGAAGCGAGGGAAGCGACAATAGTTGGTTGGTTCCCTTCTCCATGTCGTGGTACTGACGATACTGAACCTGAAGCGCGCACATCGTGTCCATCACTGCAATGGACCAGTTCATGTACTTGTCGCGCTTTCGCTCCTCTCCACGATGCCGTCTCTCTCCCGAAGACGCATCCATAAGGGAGATGTCCATTTCACGGAACAGCGCAACGCAATCCACGATGCTGCTTCCATTGTAAGGAAGACCCAGAAGATAGGCACAGAACCGGTCTACGTTACATAAGAAATCAAGCACTACCGTCAAACGTCAGTAGACACTGCGCGTCATGAAGAGCGATCGTGAACACAGAGGCGATGGCCTTCGTGAGATCCACCTTGGTTTCCAGGGTCTGGAACTCCACCATGATGGCGTACTGGTGCATATCATACTCCAGGTTCGGAACAGACAGATTTGTAGTCTGCGTTCCCCAATCCAGTTGCAGAAGCTGCACAGCATGCTGATACCAGGCGTTGATCCATGCATAGCCAGTCATCAGACGACCCAGCAGAATGTTGAGGGAAACGCGCCCAATCTGAATGAAAGCGGTTATTCAACTGTACGTGAACATTGAAGGAGGAAAAATCCCATCCGTGCATGCGATGCTTAAAGGGCATCTATTCGTCAGGACTCTCATCATCGGGAACAGAATAGATGCTGATCGTCACCGGAGCTACTGTCAATGCGAGGAAGGGAGAAGAGGGGTTAAGCGAGAGGAGCACCTCATCCAGCAACAACTGGAACGACTGGAAGTAGTAGCCAGCGTCCTCGTTGCGAATCACATAGGTTCCGAAGGAGATACTGAGAGGTTCTGAGGATTAACAAGCGGGAAATCGCTTACTTGGCATTGAGAGCTCCATCCACGACCCCTCACTCATTTTCATCGTATCGTAACTGGTCAGAAGTCGAACGGAACTCGTTATCATCTGCACGGTACAGTGGACAATCACTAGGAGAGTCATCATTGGGATACTATACGCTTGTTCTTCTCTACCGTGCTGTAATCATTCTCTTCGTAGAACGAGGGTGTTTCCTGCATGCTATTCCGCTCTTCCATCTTCACAGCTCTTTCTACCTTTTCAGCTTCCTTCACGGAGGACGTCACTTCGTGCGTATTCAGGATCGTACTCAACAGATCCAGCAAAGCCACGGACACAGTGGCAGGCGCAAACTCCACACCCAGTGTAGCCATCAGCCAGTTTTCCTTGTTGTACTCGAACTGGTGAATGAGGTTGAGAGACACGCGAGGGAATCCAATCTCCGCAGCCTTTGAAGAAACCACAAAGGTGTCTACGAAAGCTAGAATCATTCCGGGATCCTCGACGCCTAGCACAACTTCAAAATCCACCAAAGGGAACTGAGGAGGAGCAACCGAATTGGTATCGACGGTTTGGTTGCTGGAAACAGATACCGAGGGAGAGAGAGACGTTTCAGTCTCGGACACAAACCGGGTGATTAGTCCGACGAGAATGGAAAGAGATCGCTCGAGAATCGCTTCTGGACGGGAAATGACCACTGGAATGAAATCAACAAAAGACTACTACCATCAACGGAACACTGGATGCTATTGTCGAAGTTCATTTGCTGCGAATCGTTGACGGTAAGGAGAGATTTGACTGTGAAGGACTTGATTCTATGGGTAAGATCGGGACACAAAAGAAACGATGCTCTGGAAGGAGACGCCAGACAGAGATCGTGCAACGCCTTGTACTTGATTGTGTCATCGTCAGGGACGTTTGGATGCAATGAAAAGAGCGGAAGGTCAAGTGACAGACGCTACGGTGAAACGAACACATAAAACCAACAATAACCACATGACTGCTTCGGATCCACGACTGGTTGGTCGTCGAATAGAAGCGGGTCTAAGGGAAAAGGGCTTTAAGAAAAGGCACATTCGATTCGTTCTTCAGAGCAAGAGTGATTTGATTCACGTCCATAATAACTCCACAATGATTGCTCGTTCGGAACAGAACGCCCAATTCGCGGATACAGACACTCATCACGATCTTCCGCTGCGTCTGGTGCACCGGATCCTAACTCAATAGGAAAGAACAATGGTACGAGGAAATCAGATGTCGCAATGGTTTCGCGAATCTCGGATTTCACAGAAGAGGAGGGTGACGATTCCGTTAGGAGATTGTCGATCCAACACTTTATCGACTTGTAGCAGTCTTCCTGTGCCACCAACGAGGGCTGTGTAATCAGCACCGAGCAACGGAGATGTCCGTCATCGCTCGTCGTATACACAGATATCCGCGGAACGAGGAACTTGAGATTGGACACTTCATAGGCAGAAGAACGCACGACCTACCTTCCCGCTGATGACCATACTGGCTATTCTTGAAGGTGTTGGAAATCTCGAAGGAGTCGAGGGAAAGAAGAATCTATCCGTGACTCTCCATTCCTAAGCCCACAGAACTGGAGACGCTTTCGGTGCCCTCCACCGTACATTCTCCGGATGAAACGAGGATGCTGCTGGTGTCCGCTCCAAGGGATGCGCGAATACTCCCGTTGAAACCCTTCAGCACTATCTTGAAATCGTACCGAATTCGATCTCTCTCGGTTGGCTTTGCTCGAATGTCCTGAGGAACGATGTTCACAGTCTGCGTAGATGGGACGGTGAACAACTGAAGTGACGTCTCCGAGTTGACTGTCGGAATAGTTGGCTCCGGCGTCAGCGAATCCATGGGGTATTGAAGTCCTCGCACCTGGTCCGCCAACTCCACCCACTGCTTGTAGTGCTTCGTCTCCTTGATGTGGTTGAACTGCACGCTAACGTCGCTCTAGGGTGAAACAAGATGAAAATGCCCACAATGAAGGAAGCGAACTGGTTCACCTGCTTCGTAGTGAGATCGATCTTCAAGACGTCCACCGCTATGTTCACGTGGATCCTCGATTCTTTCTCCGGCTGAATGCCACTACTGCTGTTGAACGCGGAGGCTGCCGCTGATTTCTTTCCGATGCTATTCATTCCGCCTTCTCCCGCCGTAGTAGGTCGGATGACGGGAGGAAGGTTGCTGGATGACGTTGAGGTCGATGGACGACGCACTGCACGAGGAGAAGAGGGGACGGGAGAAGTTGATTGCTCGATGACGACAACGAGCTCAGGCAGTTTGGGACAGTTTAGAAGATAATCGGTGTACAGAATATCTGTTCGCGCAAATTGGATTGAGTGGTCCAGCATGTTAAGGACGAAGGATGACTTGGAACTCATCAGGAGGAGGTCGCTGATGGTGTAGGACAGGATGAGAGCCTTGGACACCTGGACGTGGAGCTTCAGATCCTTCACACTCAGCGTCGCCACAACAGTGCGCGACGTTTCTATCTTCTTCGAGAGGGACGGTCCGTTTCCTGAAGCCACGTTCTTCATCGACGTTGCCATCTTCTTGACGCGCGTGGCTCCCTTCTGAAGGAACGACTGCTTCTGTCCGATTCGCGCATGCTCTCCAGCACGCTGATTCGGCATTCCAATAATCGAAGAGGATGTACCCATCATGAAATTGAGCGAGGATGAGGAGTGATGATGGGACCTCGCTTCCCTCTTGTATAGTTTGAACTGCAAGACCGTCTGAATCACTTCGTTCGTGTAATCCAATAGCAGATCCTGGAGAATGATAAAGGAAGAGAGGTAGAGGGGAAGGAGAAGCGTCATACCCTCCACTTGGACATGCGGAAGGACAGCCTCCTTCGTAATGGGAACGTACAAGGTGATGCTCTCCAACAACAAGGAGAGACGATTCTCCAAAGGCTCGAAAGAGCGTGACTTTACCAGCTGGTCCTCCACGCTGAGCTCACTGCGCTGCATCTAAAGCTGAACGAAGGGTCTCGGAAGTACCTCCATGAAGACGGTTTGCACCTGCTTACTGGAATCATACATCTGCTTCAGCTGCACGAAGGTTCCGGGCGAATAGTGGTAGGAACAGTGAATCGCCTTGTTCAATAGACGCAGCTGTTGCGTTGAATCAGGACGGGAGGAGAATAGAATCGTGGAGTCCTGGAGCGACAACTGGAAAACGATACAACTCTTCATCTTGAAACGCTTCTCCTTCTTTCCCGAAAGGCCTCCGGATTGGGTGGCTCCATCCTGACGGATTCCCTAGAATGGAACACACCACTTTCTCCTACGAAGACGCTGAGACGATAAGAACTCACCATGTCGTTCTTGTACACGACGCTCTGATCGCTGTCTACAGGGAAAATGCAGAACGCACACATACCATCCGAGTCATCGGAAAACTCATCTGGCTTCTCCTCCAGTTGCTGATGGATGTTCTTCTTCGCTTTCTCCTTCTTCGGTTCCTCCAGGTCCAGCTTGAGAAGCTTGGCGTAGAAGAGTTTCCCCAGAAGGGTTGAGTCGAAGGTCACTAGAAGTCACTCTGCACTAATGAACCAACGGAAGCAACCCGAACGATGGCGATGGTAGGAAAAACCGTATTGCTGGATCAATCGGGACTTACGCATTTCGCACCACGTCAGGAAAAGAGGAGTTTCCGAGTCATTCACGCTCAGGAGGGATTGGAAACATCCGGCTTGCTGGATGCGCATGATCTCCTCCACAAACAGGAACGCGGACGAAACAATCGCTGGGCGCACTTCCACTACATGTCAATACAGATGAAGACAGCTACCCAAAAACTTGCGATTGCTGATGAGAATGTCCACATCCTTCACATTGCCGTACGGGTTGAACACCTGACTCAAGTCGACAGTGAACTGGTTGTTGCTGAGGGACAGGAATTCCTTCCCTCCGGAACTGAATGTGCAGTTCACGTTCTGAACGCGGCAGGAGAGGTCTACAAACACGTCGTCCTGATCTACGATGAGAGAGGGAATGAGAAGCCACGTTTCTGCGCATTCATCGTGTTTTCGCTGATCTCGGAGAGCATGACGACGGAGCGAAGAGAGAGTGTCTCTTTGCTTGTGATGGCTTCCAAGAGGTGCTGGTAATCGGCAGGCAGCGGAAGCACCGATCCCAACAGTTTGCTGTAGTCCACGTCGTACTCCTTCTTTCGCATGGAGGAAACGATCAGACGCGCCATTTCCTGAAGGGAATCGGATGTTTCACGCATGGTCGCCGTGTTCAGAAGCATCAGAAGCGAATACGCGGTGATGACCATGGGCCAACCGAACGCTACGAGTCATTTATCAACAGAAAGTCGACCCATGGGCGAAATAAGGAATGGATACAAATTCAATTCGTTTCCGTTTTCATTCTACATCAGAAAATGCTGATACACCCACATAAATCTTGTACGTCTGTTCGCTTGTCTCTGGAAGCTGGAGCAACTACGTGAGAGAGAAGGAGGAGAACCACTTTGCCGAGAAGCTTGTAGAAGAGAATGGCGTTCTGGTAGCGATAGCACGTCTGCACCATGCGCATCTTCATCAGAATGTCCTCCAGCGTTTCCATGTTCCGCATCGACTCCTGCAGCAAGTAGAGCAGAATCTCGTTGCTCACAACACACTTGATGTTCTCCACGACGATACTGAACTTCTCGCTCTTGGTCGGCGCCAGATCGGTTCCTCCCGCCAGATTCAGAAGCACACCACCGTCAATCACAGAGGACTTGCTTGACAGGGAGAGGAGACCCACTCGCAACTCCAGAGGACTCAGTGCAAGCGACTGCTGCGGCAAGTGCATGTTGGACTCCACGTATCGGTATCGAATGCTGAGTGCGATCTCGCTCAGTTTGAGAACATTCGAGCCGAAACTGTTGGCGGTGCTGTCATCGGTAGAATTCTTCACCGTTTTCGCATTCTTCTGCTGACTCAGAGACGACGGAAGAGCATCGGGGAACGCAAACCCGTATTCTGCCGTGATGTACTTCATGAATTCCCTGTCCAGAGAGCGGTGAATCAGGAGGAAACTCTGGAACTCTGTAGAGAGAATCAGCAAGTGCTTCTGATCGGACAAAATGGGCTGCGAAAAGGGATTTGTGGACGAAGGATTTGCGGAAGAGTTCTTTGTCAGCTACATTGATAATATCATAGTCAGAGAATTACCGTTGTAGGATGGAAATGCTCAATGTGAGTAAGGAACGAGAGACGAATGGCGCTTCCCGTAATCACAACGTGCTGCTTGTTTGCAACAACGAGAGGATGAAGACCGGCTTCGGTGAATCCCAGGAACAACTCCTACACAAAACGTTGTACTGGTAGAGCTCAGAGGGAGAGACAACGGGAAGCGGGATCTGGGAGCGAATGTACTTTTTGCTCCACTGCTCCAATACAGAAGGACAGGAGAAGGGAATGGAGAGGAATGGATCAATCAAGTCATTCACAACATCGATGCACTCCTCCGTCAGGGTGAGGCGTGTGTGGTTGTCGAGATTGAGAAGAATCGTCTTACTCGAAATGGATTGAAAATTATACGCGAACGGGATAGGATTCAATGTCGGTGATCGGATTCTTCGTCGTCGGCTGAGCGCCATTCAGCGATTTTGGAGCTGCGTCATTCTCCGACAGGAGTACATGTGATAGCATGTAGAGCTGCTCGAAGAGATTGGAGTCGCGACTGGTACACGGAGGAGCGTCTGTCCCAGGCCAGAGATCCGGAAGAACGGTGTTGACGCAGGTGCACTGAACGCTGGGATGATAGGGAGGACTAGTTGTTACCGCCATTGTCAGCACTCACTCGAAGGGAGAGGACGCCTTACGACGCAACACGTACTCGCAGCAAATATCGCTCAACGGAACAAAACCGTCACGACTGCTCTCTTTCTGTGAAGTCTCAACGGGCATATCTGTGATTAAGGATTACAACAACACCGACCACTGTCAGTCGATGCGGGAATGCTGTCAAAGGAGGCGACATCCTCTTCCGAGGAGCACACGGTCTCCCAGTCAGAAGTACCTGCGTCGATGGATTCCATACCGTCACTCACAGCTTCCGGAATACTGTACTCGCTCTTTCGGAGCGGTTCCATTGCCTCTCGCATTCTCTCCGCGGGATGCGTCATTCCTTCGGAGAAGGACGGTGCTGCATTCTGTGACATCGGATTAAACTGCATGTTGAACTGCTGCTGCAGATGGAGGTAACCCGCCGAGTCAACGCTCGCCAGCGACTCCTTAATCTGGGATGCGAACTGCTTGCACAGATTGTAGTGCTGGCTGTACTCCGCGAAGTGGTAGTCGAGGGCCTCTCCCTTGTTCCGCTGCGAGATCATGCGACTGCGGTCCACAGCGCTGATGAAGCTGTACTGGAGGTACGGTTCGCGATCACTACTGCTGCTGTTGTATCTGCATATAACGAAGCGTATACACAAGCTACACGGCAAGACGCATCGTACACGCCAAGTCGCCGATGCAGAGATAGCGCACTTCGCCGATCCGACTGCTGCGGGATTCCAGCTTGGCCTCCGACCCCATGGCGTTAGAATGAACAGCGAGACAATTGTAATCAACTCCCTTGAGAATACGAACAATGACCGTTGGGAAGGTCATCGTTAGGCGATTCCGTGAAGTCGGAGTGATGATGGAATCGTAGGTGAGCGTTACGGGATTGGGAAGCGAGAAGAAGAAGCAGTTGGTCAACGCGTCTGCATTCACGTTCATCAGCTGCGCCGACAACGAGGGAGACATTTCCTTGTTGGGGTACATGACAGTCAGCGTCAAGGAAGGAACACTCACCTTGTAGTCCTCCACGATGTACCGGTTCATGTAGTGGATCGCCATGTCGTAATTCTCATTCATCCGTTCGCAGGAGCAGAGCGCCTCGCGGCTGCCGACGTACCCAAAGTTCTTGCTGCGCACGCCGATCGTTTCGTAGTCCTCAATCGTGCTGGAGAGACTGCAGTCGCTGCCAGATTCGCTTGCCGTGTACTCGTGGGACTCCTCAGCATCCGTGTTCTCCGATTTCGCCACCTCCTGAGGGATGCGAACCTGAACCGACCCTGTGCTGTCCTTTTCTTCCTGGTAGATGATGCAACTATCAGAGCGTTGGCCGACCTGTCCTCGTGTCGGACAATCAGACGTGAACGAGCTCATCTCCCGCTAATCCCTTTCTATCACTCCTACTGAAGGCATGTAGGTGCATTTGACGGAACTCTCTGCGATTGCATTGCTGGTACAGCTATCCATGTGCGAATTCGGGAAGAACAATATGCTGTAGTTGTCGTCGCCTTGTCCCCCGCGTTGTTTATTGGTAATCGCCTGTAGCGCCAGATTGTCGATTTTTGCAACACCCACACACTTCTGGAGACCCGTCTTGGTCAGCACGTAGAGGTATACGAAGAAGGGCTGACCAACCGTGTAAATCTTGAATTCGTGCACCGCGTGAATGTCGTAGACTTGCTTGAACTGAGCTGCCCGCTTCTTTACACTGGAAGCCTCCACCAAGCGGCTCTTGGTGCTGTAGTACTGCTCGTCGTAGCTCATCACGAGGAAGATGCTATGAACCGGCTCCGACTGCATGAACGTGCTGAACAGAGACACCGTGTTGATGGAGGCAATCACCTCTCCCAGCTGCATATGACGGTGAACAAAACGCCTACGAACTGGTTCTGTAGTGACTCCCCCGAAGAGAATGCGTCGAATCCGAAGAGCCAGTTATCAGCGATCGTTGTCACGCTGAGCAGCGAGTTAATCGTCAGCGAGCTCTCCACCTTTCCCACATCCAGCTCCACCTTGCGATAGTAGGTAATCGACGGGAAGAAGGCGTACGCATTGTACAACTGCTTTACGTGCAAATGCACTGGGTCGATGAGGAGATAGTCGACGTTCTTCTTCGTAGTTGCCGTTCTACAATTCACTACACAGAGCAACGGTACTTCTCCGTACTGGGAAGCGAGCACACAATGGATGTCGTGTTCAGATTCATGTCGAACACCGACGGATTGGTGGCGAAATCCATCTCAATCTCGTCCAGCTCGAGAAGAATGCGACTTCCCGGGTTGACATCCGTCTCCTGCATGCGGTACGACGTGAATGGGAGAGGCACGGTGAGGAAGAGGTTGCTGGGAATCTCGATAGACGCACCGGAAAGAGTGATCGTCGAGAAGGTTGTGAGCTAAAATGTAGATATGACATCTTGCCTACCACGTTGCGCTTAATCTCCCGGAAGTCGCAGAAGTACTTGTAGTAGAAGAGCCACCGATTTGCGTTCTGCATGGAATGATAGTCCTCCTCGCTGACGAGATACTGGTTGTCGCTTAGGACATTCATGATGAGGTTGAACATAGTTTCGTAGATTTCCGGATAGAAAACGCAGTGAATGTTGGAAAGCGACAGATTAAGGAACACCGAGTCCGTTGCATCGTCCGAAACGACGGGATGGTAGTAGTAGTCTCCCTTCAGCAGCAGCGATTCGCATCCGAGAAACTCCAGCGCATGGTCCTCCTTCTGTCCATTACGGATTTGCCCCATTGGATGACGCTTGTGCGGTTTGAAGGATAGCAACACAGGGAAGCGTCCCGTCGCCTTGTTATCCCCTCCAAGCAGCACTGTGAAACTGTAACAGCCGTTGCTCTTGTAATGCAGTTCTGGTGCCGAGATCTCCACGAGGAGAGAGGCAATGTCCAACTTCACGTGGTTAAACTCATCCAGTCGCGTCACATCATTCACCACGTTTCCCTCGACCGTTGGCACGATGATCGCCAAGTCGTTGGCACCAATGGTGTAGCTACTGTTTCACCCCTTGGCAATCTCTACGTATTCTCACTCTTACAGAAGAACTCGTAATTCTTGACCGTGTACATGCCGAAATTGCTCAGAAGGTCCGTCACGATGTTGACAATGTTGTAGTAGAAGCAGAGGGAGCTGTGGTTCACCTGAACGTTGATCTGCGTCTTGTACAGTCCTGTGAACTGCAGGGGGTATTCCGCCAAGTAATCCACATTCAGCTCTTCCGAATGCAGTACGGGATTCACAAACTCCGGATCGAACACCTTCATAATTATGATTCCATACTTCTTACATTCACATTCTTTCCACGAAGTAGGAATGCCATAGTGTAGTCCGTTTCCTTGATGAAGAGATTGGGAATCGTCACCGTTACCGTGCTTCCCTTTCCAATCTCCACCAGAAGCGATTTGCTCTCAAATCCCTTGGAGTGCGCTTCCGACACCGGCCCTCCGATAACATCTCCCTCCTCCTTTCCAGTTGACGGATTGAAGAGCGGGTTGTCGGGAGTCAGAATAACGCCTATAGTCAAGACCTACTCATTTCTCTACTTGTCGTTGCCTGGAAAGGAATGCGAAGAAGGACTGGCGACTCGACGCTGATTGTGATTCGCGTCTCCAAACACTCGCGCAGCGCACCCACCTTGGGCTTGTAAAGTTCCCAATCCCCGTAGTACACAGGGTAGAAGTAGTGGAAGAGATTCAGAAGGACGTTGTTCAGGAAAGGTCCGTAGGTGCAAATCGCTGAGTAGTTGGAGTACTGAATGAAACCTCTTGTGCATCCCTACCAGTGTGTTGTTTCCCTCGATGGAAACATGGATGGCGAACTGAGGATACGTGCTATTCGTCGCAGTGGTAACGAGACCAGGAACGTCTTGGAATAGCGTGATCACCATCTTTCTATGCTCAACCCACACTCCCATTCCCACTCCGCACTGAGTAGCAACGGCTCATTCTCGTCCATTCGATCACCCTCCTGCTCGTTGTGACGCTGCTTCTTGCGTTTTTTCTCCTTGTCTTCCTCGGCATTCTCTTCCTTGTCGTCCTCCGCCGTCCCGTACAATCGACTCGACACGCGTGTACTATGCACATCCTGGTCGATCACGTTCTTCAGCTCCACCAGCGACATCTTCATCTGGTGATACACCTGCATCAGGCCGGTCACCGACGTTACTACAGGGTTCGTTTTCCGCTGTCCGCCGCTGGGACCGTGCAGCAATCCGTCGCCATAGTATCCGGGATGACGCTGACAGGCAATTTGCACTCCAGTGCACTCCGCGCCAGTGATCAAACGATACAGGTCGAATCCCCGGTTCTCCTTGACGCAGCTGCTGCACGTGTTGTTGATGACGCATCGTTTCGCGTGAAGAGTGAGAACGAAAGGCTCGTTCGGAGAGCCCGCGTAAATGCTCGCGCTGTGGATGATCACCTGGATGACATGGAAGAGACGGTAGATCAGAGGGAAGGGTGTTGACGTCATCTTTATGGCAATGCAAGCGAATGACAAACATTAATGGGAGGAGGATCGTAGCGCTTCAGATTTTGCTTCTGGAGATCGCGCCGTCGCGATGATTTCTTATGCAGACGCTCCAGATCCATTTCATTGCGCGTTCCGCTCTCGGGAGTGCGTTTCTTCTTCTCTTGATCCAGCTTCTACAATGAACGTCACGAAGCAAACTGACCTGGGATTCCTTTTGCTTGACAACAAACTCCTTCATCAGTTTCTCCTACGATGCGAAATGAAGAACAAGAATACCACCTGATGATAGCGTTCTTCGTTTCCGTACAAAAAGACTTCTGCTCCCTTCACTTGGATCGTTAGACACTTGCTCAGACCGCTCCATACGTGGAAAAACAAACTGACATCATATAGCTCAACGAGGTAATCCTGCGTACAGTATCTACAGTATTACACCATCATCGACCCAACTTGATTCCCTTGATCCGAATCACTCCGTCAAGAGGATAAAGGAGAATGCTTCCAATACTCAGTTCCGCATCTCTCAGAAATAGATTAATAATTTTGGTGATGATCCACGTCAGAAAGAACGGCAAGTCAACATGAAGGTCTCCAATACAAAAACACAAAGGATATGAAGTAAATCATCGCTAGTGCAACCATTCCATACAGGAAACACCACAAGCCCACACCAAATGGCAAGTTCGGATTTCCGTTGTAGAAGTGCCAAAACTCGTCCCACCACCTGTCCACTGGAAGGGGAGTGGGCGTAGGCGTAGTTCCATTCATGAAGTGTATGAAAGAATGGTGAGGTGCAATTTGGTGCAGAAGTTTGAAAATCGATTGTACTTTTAGATCCCTTGGTATTTGTATCATGAGCAAACATGTCATCACGACTTCGGAAACACCAGTTCCCCTCGTGGAATGAACTCGTTCATTTCCTCGACCTTTTGAATTTGTTCTTCCATTCCATCCGCTAACGTATCTGTCTTCACGCGCTTCAGAAGAAGGTCAATCGTTTTCTCGTATTCCTCTTCCTCTTCCGTAGAGAGCGGTCGGGTGTCGCGTTGTAGGGCGGTTTCGGGAACGGGCGTGTAGCGAGAGATTCTCTGTTCTCGCTGCATTCGATAGCAGTCGCTGAAGACGCCTCCGGGAGCATTCGAGGTGGTGATGGTGGTTTCGTAGGGGTTGGTTGGCTTGATCTGCATGGGGATCATTGGGATGGCGGACACTGCGTTGATTGTAGTGGTTGTCGATGATGCGTATACAGGCATTGTTGGTGACGCATTCACTGGCATTGCTTGTGATGCATTTCTTGATACAACAGGCAATCCATTTATCGGTACTCCCGTAGCCGCAGAAGATACTTCCGCAGGTCGAAAAGAGGCCACTTTCAGCTGGGGAAGAGGCGGAGGTGGTGCAACGGGCGGAGGAACTGGTTTCGTTTCCTTCACCTTCTTCACAAACCGCTGAGTGATTATCACACCATTGAAGGCGTTCTCAAAGCGGCGAATGACGGAGGGCGGAAATCTATACGTGAAGTCCGTTCTATCATACTACAAAGCATGCTGGCTCCACAGCTGGATGAGTTTTGTGATTCGATGTGCCGAGCAGTCCGGACAGTTGCGAATGTCCGACAGCATCACTTCAATGTAAGGTTCCAAGCACGTCGCGTATCCCGGATATACCGATTTGCCCGAAGCCAGAATGTCGTTGATCAGGTACAGCACCACCAACTTTGTTGTGAACGTTCGCTCCGCGTTGAATCGGTTCAACAAAAGTCGAGCGATGGTGTAACCCTTTGTCGGTAGGAGTGGAGTCAAGCACTCCCTCGTTTTCAAAATGCACTTCCCTGAACCTATTGAGTATACCATTTCATCGAAAGACAACCCTTGAGATCATGAAAAAGCTGGTGTACTGTATCCGCTTGTTCCTTTGTCAACGATGGCTCTGCATCTACATTTGAGGCTCCGCCAATACATCAACTGCGTATCTACATCTCAGAGTGTATATGCAACAATACCATTTCATTTTCCCGCTCCTCCGGCAAGTCCTTCATGCGGCATGCCAAATGGAAACAAAAGTAGTCACATCCTTGTCCGAAGTATGCAAACGAAGAAATAGCGTTTGGAAATTCCTGTTATCATCCAATTCGCGAATACCTACCTGGTTTCGATAGCAATCCAGTCCATTCTCTCCATAGTCAACAATATCCTCACACACTTCCTGTATCTTCTTCCTTAATTCCTCACTTGAAGGAGGGAATGCTGGGGGAGGAAGATCCATTCCACAACAATGAATGATAACAAACACCTCACTATACCAATTACCAGCTGAGGAAATCCTCCTCGTTCGCGGCAGCCGGCTCCTCCTCCTCCTCGCCAAAGTCCTCTTCCTCCTCCACAGGCTTCTTCGCCTTCTTCACAGGCTTCTTCGCAGCCTTGCGACGAGGACGCTCCTCCTCCTCTTCTTCCTCCTCTTCTTCCTCCTCTTCTTCCTCCTCTTCTTCATAACGAGACGCCTTCTTGGCAGGCTTCTTCGCAGCCTTGCGACGAGGACGCTCCTCCTCCTCTTCCTCCTCTTCCTCCTCCTCATCGTCATCATCATAACGGGAAGCCTTCTTGGCAGGCTTGCGGCGAGGACGCTCCTCTTCCTCCTCGTCATCCTCATCGTCATAACGCGAAGCCTTCTTGGCAGGCTTGCGACGCGGTCTGTAATCATCATCGTCGTCATCATCGTCATCATAGCGCGACGCCTTCTTGGCAGGCTTGCGACGCGGTCTGTAGTCATCGTCATCTTCGTCATCGCTCTCGCGGAAACGCATGCGCTCCGTCTGAGGACGCGCGCTCGCTCCCTTGCGGGCCTTCTACACCTCACACTCTCTTCCCTCCCCCACCGTCACCTTCGTGATCACCTCGTCGTCGAACTCGCTGTCGCTGCTCTCCTCCTCCTCCTCGTCCGAGGGCGCGTAGTCGTCGCGGAAGGTGCTGTTCACCTTCTGCACAGGGCGCGGCACACGCTTGCCCACCTTCGGCTTGATCACCTTGAACAGCTCCACCGCGGAGGCACGCTTCACGGGGTCTGCCGTCAGACACATCTTCAGCAAGTTCACCAGCTCCGGACTGTAGCGGTGGCGCGGAGGAATCGTGTACTTGGCGCCCAGAATCGCAAGCTTGCCCGCGTTCGCGAACGGCTGCTTCATGAACATCAGCGTGTACAGAATGCATCCCAGAGCCCAGATATCCGTCTTCTCCGTGATCTCGCTCACGCCAAAGAAGTCCACCATCTCGGGAGCACGGTACATCTGCGTCGTGTACTTCTCGATCTGCTCCTCCTCGCGGTCACAGTCGTCCTTCGTCTTCAGGTGCACAGTGCCGTACACCACGGAGCCGAAATCGATCAGCTTCCAGCGACCGTCCTTGCCCTGCATCACGTTCTCCAGCTTCAGATCACGGTGCACCATCGGAGGGTTCTGCTTGTGCATGAAGCCCACCGCGCTCACCAGATCGTACATCATACCCCAGATGTCCTCCTCGGCAATGAAACGCTTCTCCTTCTCCAGCAGCTTCAGGTAGTCGAACAGACCCACGGGACAGTACTCCATCAGCACACGCGCCTCCCAGCCGCCATACGCCTTTCTCTTCTGAAGAGCGTACACCTTGGCAACGTTCGGGTGGTCCTTCACCACACGCAGCACGTCGAACTCCTTGTCCATCAGCTTCTCCATCTCCTCCGTCTACAGGATATGAAATGAAAAAACGCTTCCTACCTTGCATTCCATCTTCTTCAGCACATAATCCTTGTACGTGTTCTCGTCCATGGCGAGATACACAGTGGCGTAACCTCCCTGACCGATCTTCTTCTTCAGCTGGATAATGCGGTGACCCATCTTCATTCTTCCGAGAATCTGGGGCTTCGCAGCAGCACCGGAAGCTGTCGAACTGGAAGCGTTGTCGTTGGAAGAAGTCTGCGTGAACTTCTTTCCAGGAATCATATCTCTCAGTTTTTGCATTGGTTCGAGTCGATTTGATGCACAAACGAAATGAACGGGAAATGACCCGATTGTACAATAGGGTCCAACGGGGAGAGAATGAAAAAAGAGAAATAGAGAGGAGTACGACAGGAAAAACAAAGAGCAGAAGAGATAACAATTACAATCTAAGATACAAGCGAGATGCAGCCTGAGATATCATACTGAAGGGCTTCTTGGTCGGAGCCTCTAACGAGAATTCAAGCAGTCCACTCCCACCTGTCGTCGGATTCTTCTTTCCGTAAATGTAGTAGATGACAACAGCAGCCACAATCAGCACCACCAGCAGAAAGATCAAACCCATGATGATCTTGTCCGTCATCATACGAACGAGATACGCTCGAATCAACTACAGTCACAGAACGGAAGAGTGCCCACCTGATCCGACCTCTTCAACTGGTTGTCGATATCCATCACGTCTCCCTTCATTCCGCCAATCTGGTCGGTCTGATGAGCTAACGTATCCGTTGTCGCCAGCGCAACCTGCTTCGTTTCCTGAAGCAACATCATCGTGTTCTTGGCTGCCTCAATCGTCTTTCCTTGCGTCTGCCTATCACCCCTTCACCAAGGATACCTGGAGTGCATGCTGAATCAGCATATCGCCGCCTTCCACTCCCTCATCCTCTATGCGTCACAAAACCTCATCACCCCAACTGCGTCCTCCAAAGAGATCCTTCCGCTCCATCGACTGGAACTGAAACTTCAAGTCCGACTGCAAAACTTTGATTCGTTCCGAAAAGGCTGTCTTCTTCTGGTCCATTATGCTTCCCATTCACAATTTCCCACGTTAATATAGTTTATCTGCTGCTCACGCGGCAGCTTCTTGATTTGAATCGAGAGAGCATCGAGATTATCCTTCGCTTCGTTCATCTAGGCATGTTTCATGCAAATACAATGTCTACCAGTCTCTTGGCGTCCGCCAACAGCATGCGCTTCTCATCCGTCGTCGTATCCTCCGTAATCTGTCGGTAGCTGTGTTCCGCCTTCGACAGCACGTCATCGACATCGTTCACCCAACCATCCACAGCGGCCATTCTCTTGACTGGATTTGCAGTGAAAATGAAAACCAAATCCCACAAACCGTTTTTGCTTTATCCCTTTTCTCCTAAACAAACAAGTCACTCTCGATCCTCAGAAAAAGATAGCCTCACACTGCGCAATTGTATCGAACGGTCCCTTCACCGTATGGCCGATAGTGCGCGGATCGCTGAAAATCTCATAATCGTTGCCACCCTATCACTCATTCAATTGCAATGTACTCACAGGCATCGTCTTGTCTCCGAAGAAATGGATCTCGTCGTAATCCTTCAGGAACTGCAAGCAGTACGTCTTGTCCCATCCCTTGGGGACCACATCAAAGGAAATCTGGCCTCCAATCAAATACACAAAGTTGAAGTCCGCAAACTCCTTCTCCAGCACCTCCACCATCTTCTCTCTCACATGGTGTTCCTTGTCGTAAATGCCGAAAGCATCACGCTCCTTCTGAGAACAATTGCGACCCACAGGGCAGATGTTGATCATTCCCGAGCGGAACTCAATGAACGTTCCGCGCTTCACAGGAATATCGAGTTCACTAAGGTAGCGGAGGCAGAAGTTGATGAACTTGTTCAGCTTCTCATCCGAGTACACGTCCGTAAGGAGCTAAGTCAGAAGTGGAAGCAACTTCCTACCGTCTCGTGGAACTTCACGCCATTGTGATAGGACGACAGTCCGTTCTGCGAAAACACATACGTGAGCTCGTTGGTAACTATATGTGACGAAAAGGGCACAATTTCACTGTTATCGCCCAGTTGCTCCTGCTGCTTCGACAGGTCAGATCCTCCCACAATACCGACATCCACTTTCTCCTTCAAACGCTTCAAGAACTCTTTCATCTCGGGAGGAGCCACCTACCATTCATCACTCTCAGTTATCCCACTTTTCGACTCTCCGAAAGCGTACCGTCCACATCAAATAGCGCGAGAACCTTCTTGGGCTTTGATTCCATTCTGTAACAAAAAAGTGAATTAGGGAAACGTGGATACCGTTGATGCAACAAACACTCAAGCACTAGGCGTCCGGATGAATCTCATCGATGCACTCCCATGACCCCTACAACTCACTCTCCCCAATCACAGAGACATCGAACTTCCGTTTCCACATGCGCACCGTATTATCGTTGCCACTGGAAGCCAGGATCGTTCCCATCATGTTCCACTGAATCCTCCACACCTAGGTTTCATTCACTCATCGCTCCTACATCCCGTCCATGGTCCCGCAGACACGCCGTCATCGTCTTTCCCGTGGACCGGATCTCGTAGATGCGAATGCAGCCGTCCTACATCAAAGCCGATCCTGACGATTACCGAGCTGGCAGTAGCAACCGTTTCGTAATCGCGACCAAAGTTGGGACTCCACGCAACGTTGCGAATGGTGCCGCAGTTTTCCGAAACAACCCACTTCTTCTCCCACTGGCGTGTAGCGGGGTCCTGCTCCCAAATCTGCGCGTCGTCCTCGGTTCCGATTATCATACTCACCACGTGATTCCGCGATTTGCACCACGACAGACAGTTCGCCTGCTTGTTCAGGAGGAAGCTCGATTCCTTCTGCCAGCTCCACAGCTGGAACACGTCCTGCGGTCTATATATGTTCACGGATCCATCCTTAAAGCAAATGGCCTGCATGTTACACCCCTCTGGATACGATACAATGTTCAGACCCATAAAACTGGGGCTGAATGCGATATCATTAGGAGACGGACTCGGTAATGTGAATGGACACTTCATCGTCCACATTTTCTGTTTGTCCTCGCCCACAATCTCCTGGAAGATCGCAACGTTATCGTTGTGCAGGCATGCGGCAAACAGATGTCCAAATGACGGGTGCGCCCAGTCCACCCGATTGATCAGCGACGAATGCGCCTTTATTTCGTTCTGCAATTTCCATTCCTTATTACTGAGATTCCATATCCGGATATATCCATCCGCAGAGGCCGAAACGAGACGCTTCCCGTAATAGTCAAAAGCAATGTCGCTGATGAACTCCCGATGGCCAGAGTGGATGTGCTGTGTCTCTTCCTATGGAGAGTCGAAATAAACCAGTCCTACCATCACGAATCTGATTGCCAACAAACACAAGTAACTATGCAATTTGAAGACCCATCCTTCTGCAGCAAATCCTAAAGTGATCGGGAAGTGGAGCTACAATCTACATTACAAGAAATGCGTAGCAATACCTCCACTCGCTTTCCGTTTATCCGAACTTCAATCCGCTGACAGTGGAGGAACAGCTCCTGTCTCCTGAAGTCCGTCCTCATTCTCTTCCTCGTAAGCAACTGCGTCTCCTTGGATCCGTATTTTTCATCTCCCAGCAATTCCACTCCCAGTGCGTCTTTCAGGTGAACGCGGATCTACATGAGAGCCAATCCACAAAACTCACTTGGTGCGTCTTTCCCGTGTATAAACGGCATCGCAATAGATATCCCTTTCCCTTGTTGTCAACTACGCGATATCTGAAGTGATTTCATTCCTCCATCGCTACCCCGTAACTGCTGGATACTCTTCCGATCCGATCACATGCTGTGGAAACGAATTCGACGGAAGTGAGCGAATACTGATGTCCTGCGCACGATAGAGACATCCTGTGTAGTCTTGCGTCTGTCATGTTAGATGATCACTACTATTACGCGTCGCATGTCCGAAAGAATGATTCCGGATGAGGGAAATGCCGAATTGGCGACACCCACCGCCATGTACTCTTTGGTAACAAGCCCGCAGACCAGTTCGTGACTTAGCTTTCTGGCCGTTTCTCGATCCTTTGCCACCATCAGAACACCGGAAGTACCCTTGAGATGACGCATCGAATGGAATGGTACACGATCCAACCGGTGAACAGGATACAACAACTGTGACGGATGAAGGGATTGAAGCAGTTGAAGGACGGATGGCGATTTCCCCTCCGGCTACCATTCAGAGACTCCAATACTCATACTTGGCAACACAAACCCGAAGGCTTGTTCACAACAACACAATGATCGTCTTCGTAGAGAATTTGGGACGCTAATTCCTTCGTTTGCGATAGTATGGTCGTGGAAGCGGTTTGTTCAAATCCCTTCTCCACCTTTTCGAAATAGTCTGGAATATGAATGTCGCATGCATATTGGAAATGGTCGCCCGGTTTGCAGCGCAATCCAGAAATGATACACAAAGATTGATTCTACTTGTTGTCCTCCTTGTATATGAGGTACACTTTCCGATTTCGCAATTCCCGCTGAATCATCGAGTAAGGCACCTTTATCGAAATCACCAACCACTTCTACTCTCGGGTACTTGTCCATAATGAACTTGTCCACACGCGTATTCACATACTCCTCACCGACTGCGAAGGTGAGTGGACGATAATGCGTCCAGAGTGTGGCATCCAGTCTGCGAATGCCCCGTGCAAGCATGGCCATTGACCAAGCACAATCTGATTCTCATCATCTTCTCATGGAGTGGCCGTCCCTTACAGCGGATGCTGCTTACAATGAAATTGATGGACTGAATGTAAATTGATGACAAGCCGTGGCTTAGTAGATTGACCTGGATTCCGTTGTTTCCTGCAGAAGTAGTATCAGTGATATGGAGGAGGCGAAGCGAAAGCTAGTATTCCTGTGTGTGGATTGATATGCATCAGGTGGAACAGTGTATGAGTCAGTATCGGCAGTTGGAAACGATGATACATTCGATTCCCGGTCAGAAGGGTTTGTTCCTAGTGTGTTATGAGAGCTCCTGTCACGTAGTTGCGCTATGCTTCCTACCTACAACACGAATTGTCAGTTCAGGAGGATCCCAATATTGTTCGGACGATTCAGACGAGATTGATCGATCTTCGGAGGCAACTGGAATTAGGCTATACAGAAAATGTGCGAGTTTTGTGCTTGTTCTATATAGACATATACACAATCCAAGGAGGACCGCGAGCGTCTCGACTCGATCACTTTATCTATTGATCATAGCAATGGAGAACGTGGTGCGTGCATCAATGTCTTGTGTGCACTTCGGGGAAGTAGGTTATGGACTCCGCTAACCAACCAGCCACACTGGCGCTACCGCTCGATCCTGTCGAACTCTCTGCAATTCCCGTACCATCGACACTTCAAATTCGGAAAGATCTCCAGCGCGAGTCTCTGCGAGTGAATGGTTTGCTCTGCAACAGCGCTAGCGGGTTTGTTTCCTTCCTCTTCCTCATCTGTAGTCTTTCCAATGTGCGCAAAACGCTCTTCGATGTGATCGGCACCTATGTGACCATCGATGATGCGACGGATGTCAGGAATCCGGATGCTTCGAAATCAGTCGATGGAATGCAATCCACTTGCACTGATTCTTCTGATACCACACTCCCCATCGACCAGATCCTTGAGAGCATCAGCAGAACGCGCATTGGAGAATACTGCTACAATCTCCTTTGTACGACCAACATCCATTCATCACTAGTGCGATACTTTCCCCTACAATCATCAGCGTTGATCCTGAAAGTGGACAATACGGAGAACATACCGATTGATTTAAATCTGAATTGTGCACTGTTTAAGGAGGGTAACGAATGGAAGTGGGGATTGTGCACCGCCTCCACCTTTGTGTTCTCCTACTCTGTCGTTGAAGCTGATCCATCTCATTCTAAGATCATCGACATCAACGACGTCACAAACCAGCATGAAGATGTGCTCCATCTCCATCTCACCTGCCAAACAACGCACCACTACGGGCTGGAGGAGTTCTCCGGAAGCGAGTCGCCGGAGAGCGGTATCGTAACCCTTCAGTTTGAATACGGGTGTTTGTTCACAATAATGTTGAGTCGGAGTCTACTGCGAAATTCCGTTCCTCGAACTGCTCTGAGGTGCTACGTGACGTCGAACGCTCCTCGCTTGAGTATGCTAGACGAATGGCCGGGGTGAGGTTTCCTTTCCATTTTATAAGCGCAGAACACCCAAACTGAAGCCCGCAAGCGATCTAAAGAAACCCGAAACAATGGTGACGAAGCTTCCCTCCGGATTGACCGTGGCGACTCGTGAAACGTACGCTCCTGTAGCGAATTTGTCGTCTTATTGAGGATAGGTGAGTTCGATTGGCGTTTTCGTCGGTTCGGGAAGTGCAAACGAAGAGGGTTTGGTTTGTCTTGTTTGAATGATTTTCCAGTGAACGAGTATGGAAGTGCCTATATCATGGAGAAAATGGCATTCAAGTCCACCGAGAACACAACGCGCGACAAGATGGTCAAGTAACCGTTCCGCCTCCCTCCCATTCGTCAGAGATCTAGAAGACATCGGCGCCAACCTGATCACCCGGAGTGGTCGCGACAGCATCATCTACATTGCGGACATTCTTCGCGGCAACGTCGAGAAGTGCGTGAACATGTTCGCAGACACCATTCTGCATCCGCGGTTGCTGGACGAGGAGATTCAGGAGTGCAACGTGCCCTCGTTTCCTCTCCGTAACCCTCAGAACATCCTCGATTACGAAAACGAAGACCACATGATGAAGCGCGACTACTCGCTGCTGTCGATGGATGTACCGATCTCCTCTTCTCTCCTTCCCAGTACATCCACTCGGCAATGTACGGCGCAAACACCCCATTCGGTCACCCACTGCGCATGCACAACCCCTCACTGTACCTCCTGTTTCCCCCTGCGACGTAGCGACCACTCCATCCTCCGCGGCTTCTGGCAGAAGCACTTCACGCCAAGCAACCTCTGTATCGTCGGCATCGGCGTGCAGCACCAGCGCTTCGTGGACCTTGTTTCGCGTGCCTTCACCTTCCCTGCGACTCCTACGGCTTCTGCAACTGCTACCGCTTCGATGAGTTCTATGAACTCTACGAGTGTCCTACGCGGCGGTTTCAGTCACGGTTCGGAGAGTGCGATGGACATGGCGATGGTGTGTCTGGGCCTCCACTGCGACGGCTGGACCTCGAAGCGTATGGTCATCCATCGACGCTCATCTGAAGACATGGTCGCGTACAGTCTCCTGCAGACGTTGCTGGGCGGCGGCAGCATGTTCAGCGCAGGCGGCCCCGGCAAGGGCATGTATAGCCGGCTGTACACCGTAGGCGTGGTCGCAGAGGGTGAGGAAAGGACGTGATGAACCTCTATGGCTGGTTCGAGTCGTGCAACCTGCAGCTGTTTATGTACCGCACGCAGGGACTCGTCACCATGCAGGCGCTGGTGCCGCTGACGTATGTCGCGCCCACCACCAAGATCCTCTGCGATCACGTGCGCAGACTGGTCGGTGGGAGTGGTTGGGAAGTGTGATCTAGCGGAGCCTGCGGCCGACGAGGAGTTCCAGCGTGCGAAGAACCAGCTCAAATCGATGGTCTTCATGAACCTCGAGTCGCGGTCCATCTACTGCGAGGAGATCGGACAGCAGATGCTCTCCTACGGACACCACAAGCCGCCAGAAGAGTGGGCCCGGGAGATTGATGCGCTTACGAAGCAAGATCTCATGCAGGCGGTCGCCGAGACCCTCCAGAGCCCCATCTGCTACTCCGTGTTCGGAAAGGACGTCGATAAGGAACTGAACAATCTCCCGCCCGTGGACGGAATCACTTCCTACTTGAAGATGCCGTATAAGGGGTGCCTTGTTTGTTGCCATCAGAATTGTCTTCACGTTCGTTTCGTTATTGGTTTAGTTCCATGTCCGACAGTGAGAGCAGTGATTTGATCGACAGTGAGGCGGGTCTGGAAGAGAATGAGGACGAGCAGCTGCTTTCCTCAAATTCCGAAGACCAACCTACGGAAAAGAGCGAGAGAGACGTGGAGACGGAGGAGAATGAGGAGGAGACCAGTGAGGACGACGAGGACGAGGAGGAAGAGACCAGTGACGAGGAAGAGAAGAAACTAACGCAGGACGAGTTGAAACGTCTGTATCTGGACGATTTCTCCTCCGATGATGAGGTGAGTGGGCAGCAAAGGAGAGTCATTTGCAGGAGGCAGGAAACACCATCGGTAACATACCCGTGAAGTGGTACGACAAGTATGATCACATTGGGTACGACTTGAATGGCGAAAAGATTATGCGTCCGAAGTCTCTGGACGCGATCGATAAGTACATCCAGTCGCACGACAAGAACGAGAGGTGGGTCGCATGGAGCGCGTTTGAACTAGATGGACGATCTACGACGAGAAGGAGGGAAAGGAGATTCATCTGTCGCCGCGCCAGATCGCCCTTATCCGCAACATCCAGAATCACCACTACGCGGAGCCGGGCTACAACGACGAGACGGAGTACATTCCCTACTTCTCGGGCGAGGTGAGCGAGCTTCCCTGGTCGGCCCCGAACCCGGTGAAGTCCTCCTTCATCCCCTCGAAGTGGGAGCGGCGCGAGGTGGCGAAGATCGTGAAGCGGATCCGCGAAGGCCGCTACAAGCCCCGTAACTCCTCCCTCTCCCCCTCACTCCCAGACGAGAAGACCGAACGACCTCTCTACGAGATGTGGGAGGAAGACGGAGCCGAGCGCGCCAACGCCCCCGCCGCACTACAGGCGCCGAAGCTGCCGCTCCCCAGTGGTCTCTTCCTCTCCCCTTCACCGTAGCCCACAGCGAGTCCTACAACCCGCCCGAGGAGTATCTCCTCTCCGACGCCGAGAAACGCGCCTGGGAGACCGCCGACCCCGCCGACCGTGAAACCAACTACCTCCCCGCCAAGTTCGCCTGTCTCCGACGCGTCCCGCTCTACCCCGCGGGAGTCCGCGAGCGCTACGAACGCTGTCTCGACCTCTATCTGGCGCCGCGCTCGCTGAAGCGCAAGCTGACGCTCGACCGAAACGCCCTGCTGCCCCAGCTGCCGAGTTTGTCGGAGCTGCGTCCGTTCCCTACGACGCAGACGGCGCAATTGGCGCAAATGGCGCAACGGGTGCGTGCGGTGGCGGTGGACGCGAGTGGCTACTATGTGGCGATAGGCGACGAGGGGGAGGGTGGGACCCAGGGGGTCGTGAAACCTAGTGCGTGTGGTGGAGCTGATCACGGGTCGCGTGATGAAACGGTTCGCGGTGCCGGGTGGCGTTTCGTTGTTGCGTTGGAATCCGTCGGTGGCGCTGGGAGACGTGTTGGCGGTGGTGAGCGGAAATCGGGTGTATTTTGTGGATACGGAGATGAGTGGGAACGAGGAGACGCATCGTCGGTGTGTGGAATTGTTGCGCAGCGTGCGACGTGTGGGAGAGGAGGAGGAGTGTGAGTGTAGGAGGGTGAGCGCGAGGAGGTGCGTGGCGTGCGATGGCTGGTGAATGGGGATGAGGGTGATGATGAGAAGGTGAGGGTTATGAATGATGGTGATATACAGGTAAGGGATATGAATGATGGTGATATACAGGTAAGGGATATGAATGATGGTGATATACAGGTGAGTGATATGAATGATGGTGATATACAGGTGAGTGATATGAATGATGGTGATATACAGGTGAGTGATATGAATGATGGTGATATACAGGTGAGTGATATGAATGATGGTGATATACAGGTGAGTGATATGAATGATGGTGATATACAGGTAAGGGATATGAATGATGGTGATATACAGGTAAGGGATATGAATGATGGTGATATACAGGTAAGGGATATGAATGATGGTGATATACAGGTGAGTGATATGAATGATGGTGATATACAGGTGAGTGATATGAATGATGGTGATATACAGGTGAGTGATATGAATGATGGTGATATACAGGTGAGTGATATGAATGATGGTGATATACAGGTAAGGGATATGTTGAAGGATCATGTTATTCAGGTAACCAATATCCCTGTGAGTGATAATCAGGTACCCTCTCTCTCCCATAATAACTCCCAGCCCGCCTCTCCCTTCCTCGGTCCCTCGAACCTGCTCACGCTCGAACACACGAGTCCCGTGAAGGACCTCGCGTGGCACCCCAAGTCTCTCCTCTCCCCCTCCCTTACCCAGAGGAGACTACGTCTGCGTGAACGCCAGCGACTCCTCTTCCTCGCTCGTCACCATCCACCAGCTCAGCAAGGGCCGCTCGCAGATCCCCGTCGCCAAACTCAAGGGACTCGTGCAGCGCGTGCTCTTCAGCCCCGCCGCGCAGCCGCTGCTCTTCGTCGCCACGCAGACCGAGGTGAAGGTCTACAACCTCGTCAAACAGACCCTCATCAACAAGCTGAAAACGGGCGTCAAGTGGGTCTCCTCCATGGACGTCCATCCCTCCGGAGACAATGTCGTCGTCGGCTCCTACGACTGCAGACTCTCCTGGTTCGATCTCGACCTTTCTTCCACGCCCTTTAAAACACTACGATATCACAAGAAAGCCATTCGCAGGGTCCAATTCCATCCCACCTATCCCCTCATGAGCACTTGTTCCGATGATGGCACCGTTCACATCTTCCACACCACGGTGTACAAGTAGAGATCGAAAGGAACTGTCACGTAGCGATTTCGTGCACAATGCGTTGATCATCCCGCTGAAGGTACTGAGAGGACATATCGTCAAGGATGATCTGGGAGTGATGGACACGCAGTTCCACCCAACCCAGGTAGGTGCAAGGGGTGATTGTCACGAACAGCCCTGGATTATCACGGCGGGAGCGGATGGCTCGGTGCGTCTCTTCATCAATATTCCGTAATTCTTTTATCGAACATGTTTGTTTTCCAGTCGTGAGTGTGATTTGAAAGACCATCGTGTGGGTTTCCACGTTTCCACGATTAATCGAGAGAGCAAATCTCTGTCCAGACACAACCATGAGCAAAGCTATTGATGACCCCATCATTATTTCGGTTCCTTCTGACTATATCCAGGAGAGCCGTATTCGGAGCGCGATTGCCAGCAGCGCCAACGACTATTGCTGTGAGTGCAATCACGTTGTGTAATTCAATAGCCATGTACACGTTTCCGATTCCCAACTTGGGAGAATGCACTCTGGAGTTGCTGATGGTAGGCGATTTGCGTTGTTGGGAGTGTGCTCATGTTGTAGCATCTGAATGATGAGATGCAGAAGGTGGATTCGTTGACGCGCAGCTTGGTGGAGAAGATCGCCAAGACGTATCACGATATGAAGCAGGATGGTTCAGATGCAAAGCTGACGGTCGACGGAAAGAGCATGAAGGAGTACCTGTGCGAGTTCCACTGGGATTCGGAGCGTTTCCCCGAGAAGAACGCCATCGGCGAGCACAAGAATCTGATTCAGCAGGTGAGGGGTGGCGGGAGCGACTGAGAGACAGGATGGCAAGCGCATCGAGGGCGAGCTGAAGAAGATGATGCAGAAGTACCAGGACGTGCACACGAATCTGGTGTCGATGAAGCGCAAGCGTGGGTGGGTGTTGGAGTTGTGTGTGAGAGTAGAGCGAACATTCTGAGCGCTCCGCTGACGAGCATTCTGAAGGAGGAGGAGGTGATGAAGACGACAAAGGGCGCCTCGCTGCGTGACATCTTCGTGGAGACGGACTACCTGCAGACGGTGGTGATCATCGTGAGCAGCAACCAGGAGAAGGAGTTCCTCCACGGCTACCAGTTGCTTGCTGCGACGGCGGTGACGCCGGCCGTGGTCCCTGGCAGCGCTCGCAAGCTGCTGGTGGACGCGGAGGGCTACGTGGTGTACTCAGTGGTGATTCTGAAGAAGTACCTGTCGGAGCTGCAGCACGCGTGTCGCGAGAATCGCTTCACGCTGCGTACGTTCAGCGTGTCGGAGCTGGAGAAGGTGGACGCTGCGGACGACAGCGAGGAGGTGAAGCTGGCGCAGTACGAGGCGGAGGAGAAGAAGCTGAAGGTAGGGATGCGGTGAGAGGCTGAGAGACAGGCGGAGCTGCTGCAGTGGTGCCGTCCGAACTACGCGGAGCTGGCTGCGGATTGGGTGCATCTGAAGGCGCTGCGTGTGGTGGTGGAGAGCATGCTGCGTTACGGACTGCGTGTGAAGAACTACAGCTTCATCGTGTTCGTAGGCGTGGGAGAGGCGTGGGACGTAGCCGAAGGTGAAGACGGTGGGAAAGATGTTCGCGGCGCTGGAGGAGTAGGCGAGGAGAGAGAGTGGGATGTAGACTGTTTAAGACGCTGGGAGGCGACGTGAACGCGTATGGCGCTCAGAATGAGGACAATCTGTTGCTCAGCTCGCTGGGAAGCAATGACTCCACGAACTACAGTTACGCGTGTGTGGGCGTGGAGAAGATTATGTGCTAATGTATTTAGGAAGTGTTTGTTAGTGGAAATGAGAGTCATGGAGTGTATTGGATTTGTTTCTTTGGTCTGAAGATGCAAATTGCCTAGAACAACTCGACAGAAGTGTTTTCTTAGTCGATGTAACACTCTATTCCTATACTGAGTACAAAACAAAAAAGAGCATCAA
Source organism: Blastocystis sp. NMH (assembly GCA_039096215.1). NCBI lineage: Eukaryota > Bigyra > Opalinata > Blastocystidae > Blastocystis > Blastocystis sp. NMH. The sequence continues at coordinate 457,774 of JBBPEA010000010.1, read as the reverse complement.
ACATTTGCTGCATCGTTTCGCACCAACGACCCTTCAAGACGCTTGCGCTTGTTCGCGCGATGCTTCTGAGTGAATACAACCAATCCAATCAGGATGATAAGTGCAACAACAGCAATGACACACACAATCACCAGAGTCACTATAGTCAATAGAGCCATTCAAACACTCACCTATCGACCACAACCCGAGAATGTTGTATTCCCAAATACACTTGTCCTGCTTTGTGAAGGTTGAAGGTGTGGCTGGTTCCTTCTCATCTAATCCTCAATCTGATACACTAGCAATACTCATTACTATCGTTTCATTCTTCACCGTACCGATTTGTTGCTTCACAATCATAAAACAGTCAGTTGATCCACTCTTGCAATCATGTTTCCTACATTCACAACAACCAATAAGCCATACATGACATTCTCATATTTACCAATGAATGCCTTGTCACAAGCAGCACCAATAGAACCAGCTGCTGTAATATTCCAGATCTTGAACCATACGGACTCGCATGTACTCACACATTTGAATTCCTTTTCCGTTCTATCACAATCACTTAACACATAACTATTCATTGCAGAAAGAACTCTATCTTACTGGTAATAGTATGACCAAGCCAAACTAGAATCCCTTCGATTCGATTCATAAACGATGAAATCATTACTCAGGGGCTGTCCTTTACGATTGAAATAGTATTGATAGTAGAATGTGTCTAATGTGAAATCACATCATAATAACTACACTGTTTATCTTGTACTTTCTCGAAGCGATAGCACTTATCAGTGTAACTATATTTGCAGAAAGCCACGGAGCAGCAAATGAGAAAGAAAAGAACCCAAGATCTCATGACAAAGAAATGAATGACACTAATGGAATAGTGTTCCAGTTCCCGCGGTTATCTGAGTATCTTGAGAAGGGTTATCATATCTTCACGGTTATTGAAATCCAGTAGTGTTCTTTCTCCTTAGGATGAGTTATTATAACTAGATGACATTCGAATATTGAAATGAGATCAGTGATTCAACAAACAACTCATTCCATCACACCAACCAAGCACTCCGTTTGAGATTGTTTCTTACTGCAATGACTCTTACATCCTTCCTTCTTTCCACATCCACATCCTTCTCCTTTCTTACATTCACACTCTCCTTTCTTTCCATCACATCCACATCCCTCTCCTTTCTTTCCACAACCACATCCTTCTCCTTTCTTTCCACATCCCTCACCCTTCTTACACTCCCCATTCTTTCCACCACATCCTTCTCCTTTCTTTCCACAACCACATCCTTCTCCTTTCTTTCCACATCCCTCACCCTTCTTACACTCCCCATTCTTTCCATCACATCCCTCTCCTTTCTTTCCACAACCACATCCTTCTCCTTTCTTTCCACATCCACATCCCTCACCCTTCTTTCCACAACCACATCCTTCTCCTTTCTTTCCACATCCACATCCCTCACCCTTCTTACACTCCCCATTCTTTCCACCACATCCCTCTCCCTTTCCTCCACACCCACACTCTCCCTTCTTACACTTACACTCCCCCTTCTCACTCTTCATCTCCTTCCGATTCTTATTCACCACATACGTTCCATATCCCGTCACCAATGCCATACGAAGCGGAGAACTACATCACACAAAACCACTTCACCTACATCACCTTGTTCGCAGCATACGCCGCCGTCAACAAACTCGCCTACCATACACATACACACACACCCCTACTGTCGGATTGTTCGCTATGATGTGCGAAAAACGAGCTGTGAACTCCCATTTGTTCATCAACGTCACGATCATCTCGGGAGACAACAAACCAGCCTTGAATAAACCATAGAAACCCAACCAACAAAACACGTCTCTACCACTCACCATTCACACACAATTACATACAATCCAAAATACGCTATTATCACCTTCGTTCCACCCAACTCATTGAACTTGTGACCAAACCCCAACAAACTCTTCTTCTTCGCCTCCAACTTCTCCTTCTCTTTTATACTCAACGAACAAACTACATTACACTCACACTACTCACTTACAACTACGACTATACACTTCATTCAATACTATACGTGTTGATGAATTCAAAAACTGAACTCTCTGATATACTCCTCCAAATCTTCTCAACACACTACAAAACCATACTCTTCGTCCTATACATTCCCTCAACACTCCACACGACGAAGACAATCGAATTAGAGACATTCTTCTCTGTTCTACTTCATCATTATCGACCAATAACCGCGATTCTTCATTCCCTTTTCAGGAATTCCATTCTTCCTTATCCATTCACCATGAATCGACAACACAAGAATGAACTGCGAAAACAACTCATTCAAGCAAGAATGGATGGAAATCTCACAGAGTTGGATACTGCCTTCCATTCATTGATCAAACAATCCTCCATCGATTGGTACGTACTATTGTATTATTATCATCTTTAGGGACTTGATCACTCTCATCCTCTCCTCTGTTTCATCCATTCAACAATCCCAACCTGTATTCAATCAATGGATCAATCAATTGAACACAATTTCTTCCATCCCTGAAAACACCTACTCCTCCATTCTATCCGCCTATGCTCACTATGGAAAGAAGAAGGAAGCAATCGAGTGGATGCATCGAATGCGTAATTCGGGAATCGCTTTGCGGTCGACTTCGTTCCCTTCTCTCACCGATAGAAATCGTCATGTGATTCCGCTTATGCAACTGGCAAGAGAAACCAAGGACGGTGATCTGCTGAAGACCTTGAACCAGTTCATCTCCTCCAGTTCCTTAGATGTCAATGACCAAACGCGGAATGAAACCATTCGATTCTGTAGGCAATCACGCTTCCTTTCATTCCGATGCAGAGAAAGGGGACGAACAAGGAGTCATCCAATCCCTTCGCACCATCGCGCAAACCAACGACTACATTCTTGACAATGGAATTATTGATATTCTCTCGCACTTCTGTGTTCTGTTCCTTCTCCTTCTTCTACTCACTCCCAGTCATCCTTCTTGGGAACTCACTCCCATGCGCGTCACTCGAAACACCTGTTCCATCTGTCATTTTCCCATGCCCAAGCACCGATTCTCCGAAACCAATCGCTCTCGTCTCCTTCACAGTATCGATCTCATGGCTCGTCTCCTTTCCTCTTCCTCTTCACTCCAGACACTTCCTTCTCACGAGGTCAACAGTTCGATGCCTTCAAACAACTCCTCACCTCCCTTCCTCCCTTCGATGTTGTGGTCGATGGCGCCAATGTCGGTTTCGCAAACGCCAACTTCGACTTGAAACACGGCGGAGAACTCAAACTCAACACACGCAACATTGAAAGTATGGTGGACGCGCTGGATGCTCGCAACCTCCATCCTCTCGTCATTCTCCATCGCTACCACTTGCGACACATGAAGGAACCACAGAGTCTTGCGACCATGGAAGTGCGAATAACTGCTTCCTCTTCTCTAGACCCTTCAGAAACGACAACAACTGGTCTTCGTGAAGGAAGGAAGCAACGACGACTGGTACTGGCTTCATGCGGCGTTGACGAGTCCTTCGAGAATGGTAGGAGAGGAGAGGGGATGGGAGGTAGTTCGTCACAAACGATCGGATGCGAGACCATCTGTTCCATGCAGAAGAGGAAGAAACTTCGTTCCGCGTGTTTCGAGAAGAGCGACAGATTCGATACACCATCTCTCCTGTCAACAACCGAGTGTCCTTCCACTTCCCCTTGGGATACTCTATTTGTGTACAAGTGAGTGTGGATGAGAAGCGTGAGTCAAAGGAAACAAAGAACGGATTCCATCTCCCCTTGGGACACATGGAAAAGACTGAGTTCCGAATCCAACAGTGGTATTGCTTCCGGAACAAGTCGGCCACCATCGCACAGTTGATGAAACGGATTCGTTGGGTTTGTTTGTTCATCACAAGTCTCACGGATTGTGACAAGTCAGGATTTCGACACGTATTTCTCCAACACACTCATTACCCATTAGAAGAGACAAAACAAACAACAGAGGAAGTCCCTTCCTCTCTCCCTGAAAACCAACCTCCGCAAAGTGAAGAGAATTCGCTTCCTGTTGCCAAGGTGAATCGAACGGGAGATGAATTGCTTCTCAAACAGATCAAGACGATTCGCGATACCGTACGAATGGACCAAGATCTCCTGCATCTGGGATCCAATCAGGCACTCAAGAATCTCCCTCAACTCATTCAACAAGTCCAGAAGAACAAGAATCCCCTTCTCATTTCCGAAGTGGGTTTCGTATTCGCTTTCTCATTTCCAGCTTCTCAATCTCTTCACCACCATGTGTGAACGCAACTATCAATATGTCGAGCGTTTGTGTCGTTTGGGTATTCTCGACATACTGAAGAGTTATTTACTTCATGAAAACACGGCGGTGAGAGAGAACGCGGTTATCTTCCTCACCTTCATCGTCCAACAGTACGCTTCTCCAGCCAAGATATTCGCGCGAAGTCAGCAGTTTGAGAACGCGATTCGTCAGTCACTCTTGGGAACCGACTTCGTCTTCGTCCTCTTCCACATGGTTTCCCAACCTGACCTCCCTCTCTCCCTCCTCACCGCCGTCTTCTCCTGTCTCTCCCAGTACACCAACGAGATCAGTCTGAGTGGGGACGAGTGTATGGAGACGCTGGTGGCGACGAACATGTGGCTGAGCGAGCTGCTTCCCTCGACACACTGTCTCTGTTTTCCGAGCGCCGCCTCGCCGAGTCCCGATCTGGACCCGCTGCTGATCGCGATCTGCAAGACGCTGAGCGCGCACTTCACAACGCTCTCGCGTGTGATGGTCGATCTGTCCTCTCTCTGACACACAGTATCTGGTTGCCTCCTGCGTGCTCCCCTCCGTCCTCTCGCTCCTCTCCCACAAGAACGCCGCCGTCATCGCCGCCGCGCTCCACGTCGTCGGCTGCGTGGTGGCGCTGGACCGCAGTGACGCGGAGAGTTTCGACTGCACGGACGTAGGCGAGGCTGGGGGGAATGACGAGTACATGTTGGACTGCTGCGTGATGCAGCGACTGCGCGCGCTGCTGCAGACGCCCAACCGAGAGATGAAGAAGGAGACCTGCTGGATCCTCAGCAACATCGTGGCGGGCTCCGAGGAGCAGGTACCGCTCGGTCTCGCTGGCGAGTAGATCCAAGCAGTGATCGACAGCGAGTGCGTGGAGCAGGTGGCGCGACTCCTCCGTCCGCCCGTCGCCGACGAGGTCAAGAGCGAGGCGTGTTGGGTGTATCTGAACGGTGTGACCTGCGGCAACGAGGAGCAGGTCGACTACTTCGTGCGTATGGGCGTCGTGGAGGTGCTGCAGGAAATGATCCACAACAATCTCCACAACGGAGACGTCTTCGACGCGTTGGAGGCGGTGATCGTGGGCGTGGACGCACAGACTCACGCAGAAGGCAGGCGACAGCAAGCTGGAGACCGACGGACGCAACCCCTACGTGGACCGCATGAACATCTCGCTGCTCCACGAGGCTAGCGTCACTCCGTCGTCCTTCCAGAAACAGGCTCTCAGCTTCTTCACCACCTACTTCGTCGCCTGCGGTATCTGTCATCGCTACTACTTGTGGGAACGAGACGAGAGAGTCACCGGTAGTCGACGCGATCCCGACCTGACCTTCTGTTCCGAGTGTAACTGTTTCGTCTGTTCAGGGTGTGATTGCTCCGTGTTCCATCTGGACTACCAACTGGCTCACTGGGATGAGGTGGGAGTGAGGAGTGAATGTGAGGGTAGGAGGAGGAGAAGAAAGTGGAAGGGAAGAAGAAGGGGAAGAAGAAGAGGAAGGGACAAGGAGGGAAGAAGGAGGTGGAGATGAAGGGAGTGGATCCGGAGGCGATGAAGCGGTTTCAGAAGTTGTTGAAAGTGTATTATAAAGAGTATGATATGTTGGAAGTGTCTCGCTTGTTGGAAGCGTGTATGTGTTTGTTGTGATTGATTTCAATGATACATACATTACGGTTTCTCCCCTTTCAGTTATCCACCACCAAACGACAGTCACGGTTATTCGCAAATTCCATCAACTCTTCTCATTTCGTTCTCTTCTCATTCTACAGAAGAAATGAACTTCTGGTTGTTCCTGTTTCTTCTTGCACTCTGTCTCTACGTCAATTTCACACAACCTGTTCAGGTCAAGAGGGATCTCTTTGAAGTGGATCATTTTCCTTTTCAGACGGTTGTGATTGAGGATTCTGACAACACGACAGTGGTTTCGTGGGAGGAAGAGGAGGAACTGGATAGAGGTTTTCTTGTTCCGTTGGTGGAGAGGGAGGTGATTCAGCCGAGTGTTTCTGTTCCAGTGGTGAATAAAGAAGAGAGTAACTCGAACAATGTGTCAACAAGTGTTCCTACTGTCGTTCCAACCATTGCAACAACGATTGCATCGGATAATGTATCGATAGCAACACCTCCAACCTCCTCACCCTCTCACTCCAAGTCCATGAAACGTCTCCAAGAGGTTGTTCTCGCCAGAAAGGAGCGAAACGCCGTGTTTATCACCATCGCAACCTATGCCTACCGATTGTTCACCGTCGACTTCTACCAACACAGCAACCTCACTCAGTATCGTTCCTTTTTCGTCGTCACACAGGATGAACTCACCTACTCCGTGTCTTCTTCCCTCTACTCTCACTTTTAGTTCTTCGAGTCCATGAACATCCCCGTCGCCTTCTACGATACTCATGACGACCCCATTTCCACCTCCTTCGTCAAACAGTCTTCCGACTCCTTCTACCGTGTCTCTTCCTTCAAGTTCTCCGTCATCCAAACCATTCTGCGTCTCGGCGTCAACGTCCTCTACTCCGACTCCGACATCATCATCTACCACAACCCCATTCCCGTCATCCAGTCCACTCCCTTCAACTCCTCCATCTTCCAGAAGGACATGACCATCTGCACTGGCTTCTTCTACATGGAACCGACGCCCCTCTCCTTCGATCTCATGAAACGAGCCCTCGTCTACATCCAGGAGAAGCACAAGACGGACCAGGGGTCGCTCATCCGCACCTTCAAGGATCTGAAGCTCACTGCGTCCATCCTCCCCAGCAACCTCTTCCAGAGCGGCTCCGTCTTCTTCCGACGCCATCAGTACTGGTGGGATCCCATCGATCCCTCGATCGTGATGATGCACAACAACTACATCTTGGGGTCTGTCTGCAAGCAGTATCGCATGCTGGAGATGAACTACACCAGTCACAGGACGAAGGATCCCGAGGACACGCGTTATCTGACTGCGGAGAGTCTTCCCTTCAACGCGATTCCGCTACAGAAGGAGCTGACTCTGCTCGCCTCCATCGCCAACCGACTGAATCGCGTCCTCATCGTGCCCCCCATTCCTTGTTCCATCGGAAAGGGCTTCTGTACCATCGCCAATCGCTACAAGTTTGGTTGTTTTGCTGAGGTGATTGAGGGAGTGAAGGCAGGTTATCGTGAATCGGTAGGAATGGAGAGGTTTGTTGACGTGTAGTCGTTTATCGTGAAGAATGAGGCATCGGATGCGTTGAAAGAAGAAGAAGCGAAGGAACCATTGTACACGTTCCAGTCAATTTGCTCTTCTCAGTACACACGTCGCGTGAAGGGATTCCCTGCGAGACGGAGTGAGTCCAATCCAATTCAGTGTATTCCATGTCGTTTATCATTTGAGGATTGTGTTGTGAACCATTTCAACACATCCGATCAAGTGATTGTAAATCTATTCCATCCTTATTGGTGTGTTTGTTGATGTGATTTCAATTTGAAAGGAAACAGAAGGAGGATTACGTTGATAATGATCCATTGTTTTGAATGAAGGAAGTGAGGGCAGGAGCATCGAAAGGGTAAGGAAAGAGAAAAGGAGTACTTGAAGATTGAAGGGAAAACGTAGAATAAAAACAGTCGCCAATGAGTTGGATTCCGTTTGAGGAGAGTTTGGGAATATCTACATTGGTGAGTTCATGAATCACTACTCTCCAGAATCACAGAACCAATACATGTGAAATTGTTTCCTCTTCCTTTGAAGCTGGTTAAGGAAGGGAGATCTTGCCATTACTCCTTTCAACACAAACACTACTTCTCATCGTCAAGGTGTTCTTGTAGTTGTAGCGTTCTCCTTTCATCATTCGTCGACTGGAATCAGAATCCCCTCTGCAGGCTGAATACTCGAGTTCAATCGACTGGAGTTTCGACAAATCTGGATTATCAGTCATTCCTTTCATTTACTCTCAAATGTCACTGAATGACAATGATAGAATGAATCATAACCACATACAATCGACTGAAGAAGTGAAAGATCTGTGAAATCAGTTCAACCACTTACCCAAACCAATCAATGAAAACACCTGAGTCCTTTCAAAACAACTCTGACTAATGATCATTGACTTCAGAGAAGCGAGATTCTTCAATTCCAGATACTGATAATATCGAAACGATTCTTTACCAATACTGATGGATTTGAGTTTGGGACAGTTCACAATTCGACAAATACCAACTGTATTCCTGTCTTCATAGTAGTCATCATCATAGTAATCACTTTCATCCATACAACTCTTCTCTTCTACCACCAAACTCTGTAACTCATTCAGTCCATCTAACACAAAGAAATGGAGTCTCCCAAAACAATGATCTCGAATCACAATCTTCTTCAACGATTGAGGTCATTGAGACAGAATGAACGACTCCACACAGTATAACACACCACTGGGTATGGATAAGGACTGTGCATGATTGCTGATTGCTGTATTCTTTTTGTGATGCTGATACTCCATATACTTCGTGAGCCACTCCTCACTTCCCAGTTGCATACTGGTTGAATACAATTCTCCCATCCCTTTCACTAACTTGGCAAGACTCTTACCGGTACCAGATTTCTTCGTTAATCGCAGAGCAGACGTGCTGGAGTATTGCTTATCCTCTTTCCATAATCCATCATACTCTATTCCTCCATTTCGATCATACAAAACACCCTTCCCAAATCGTTTACCTTCATAGTAACAGCCTTCATATTTCACTTTCTCAATATCATCATAGAACTCCTTTCCATAACACACTCTTATTCCATCCATCATGAAACCCTCATACTCCTTCCTCCCTTCTTCATCATACATTACTCTATAACCAAATGGCTTCCCATTTCTCACTCCTCCTTCCCATCGATTACCAACACAATCTTCTTTCATAACCTTTTCTTTCAATTCATCGTCATCATACACTCTCATACAACAATTCGTCCAATCACCCTCAACCACTCGATTCTCATACAATGATTGCTTGATCATGTAACACTTCTCATTCGTCTTCCACACTCCATAATTGCACTCCAATTCGATATCATACAGAACCAACGAATCCTTGTTGAACTCACTCGATATTTCATCCAAACACAGTTTCTCCGGTTCAGCATCGATTCTTCTTCGTTTCCTTCTCTCTTCATTGTCATTCTCTCCCATCCCATCTTTCATGGAGTTTGAAATCACTTCCTTCCTTACTCCATTCTCATACCAACACTCTCGCTTCATTTCTCCATCCTCATACTCAATACAATGACCATTCTTGTTCACCAACTCCTTGTCATATTCTGCAACACTCAACAACTCATCCGATTTTACATCCCATTCTTCATAGTATCCTCGCTTTTCCTCACTTCTCCTTACCACTGAGTATCGTTCTCCATCCTTATAGTATCCTCGCCAAACCACAAATGAATTCACGTACTCTTCAAACAAACCACTCTCTTTACCATTCAACAAAGGACCTCGAACCACTAATACTCCTTTTCCACTATAAATCTCCATCACTCCATTTAGAGCGTCATTCACATATTCCAATTTCATATACAACGTGTTTCCATCCAAGATCAACGCTTCTCCTTCTCGTTTCCCATTCACTCGAGTCACTTTCATTATGAACTTTTCATAGTCATCCCCATAATGAACTACACAATACTCCTTCACACTCTCACCCCATTTCTCGACTTTCAGTATCTCCACATTATTCTCAATAGCATGCTCAGATGGATTATCAAATATCTGATAATTGAAGGGCATCTCCTACCAAATAATGATATCTTCATCCTCTCCTCTTCTCTCCCCTTCCTACTCATCCTTCACACTCTTTCCTCATCCCTCCCATTCACCGCGATTATTTCACACTCCCACTTCCTCTGTACAAATGACCCTTCTGCGTAAACTCACTGCATATGGGACCAAAGTACTGACAAACCGTCAGTACTTTTGGCATCTTTTCTCCTACATCCTTCTCGCCGAACTCATTTTCGGATGTTTCATTATCCATTTTGTTCCCTGTCCGTTCTTCTTTTCATTCATCTATCCAATAGACACAAACATCGATTGGGAAGCCTATATGCAACAGATGCACACTGCGCTCTACAAGACACTGGACTATGAACAATTCATGGGAGAAACCGGTCCTGCTGTGTATCCCGCTGGTTACGTATACGTCTTTTCCTTCCTCTACAAGATAACAAATGGAGGAGAGAACGTGCGACTCGGTTGTTTCATTTACTCTTTCTGATTGTAGCTCAGTACCTCTTTCTGGGACTCTATTTGGCGACACTGGCGGTTGTTCTCATTCTCTATCATCGTTCTAACGTTGTTCCGCAGTATTCCAACTCCTCCCCTTCTTCCTCAGATGGGCGTTCCTCCTCCTCTGTCTCTCCAAACGCGTCAAGAGCATCTACTACTTGCGTCTATTCAACGAGGCCGTTCTCATGCTTCCTCTCTACCTCGCCATGTATCTCCTTCCTCCCTCTCCTCCCCAGTCTCCTCTTCACCTACCAACACTGGTTCCTCGGCGTCCTTCTCCTCTCGCTCGCCCTTTCCGTCAAGATGAACATTCTCCTCTTCTTCCCCGCTCTCCTCCTTCTCCTCTTCGAGGTCTCTCTTCCCTTCCCTTCTCCTCTAGTCAGTCGGTGTTCCCTTCGCGCTCCTCCTCCTCGCTGTCGTTGTGATCGTCCAACTCCTCCTCGGACTTCCCTTCCTCGCCGCCAACGCCTCCGGATACCTCTCGCGCGCCTACGAGTTCGGTCGCGTCTTCACCTACAAGTGGACCGTCAACTTCAAGTTCCTCCCCTACGAGGTATCTTCCTCTCCCTCTCCTCCCGCAGGTGTTTGTGAGTCCGCAGTTCGGTCGTGCGCTGCTGTGTTTGCAGCTGGGTCTGCTGCTGCTCTTCATCTTCACGCGCTGGACGCAGTAGGACTCGTGGCGACTCACCAGCAGACCCATGGGCGGCATCTGGCGCGTGGTCCAGTCGGACCCCTTCGCTTCCAAGCCGCGCAATCTCCTCGTCCGTGCCTTCGACTGGTTCCGGTTCCGCGAGAGACCGGTGAAGCTGACGCCGGAGCACGTGATGACCACGCTGTTCGCCAGCAACTTCATCGGCGTCGTGTGTTCGCGTTCGATGCATTATCAGTACTACGACTGGTACTTCCACTCGCTGCCCTACCTCGCTTGGCGAACCGACCTGCCTGTGATCGCTGTGAGGGATGGGGAGAGGTGTCACGTAGAAACTGATCCTCCTCGCGTCCATTGAGATTGTGTTCAACATCTATCCCTCCACGCCGCTCTCCTCCATTCTCCTCCAAGTCGCCCATTGGACACTCCTGCTGTTTTTGTATCTTCGGAAAAGTGACAAGTCGTGTGGGTGAGGCGAGGATGGGTGAGGAATAGATGTGGATGAAGAGAAGGAGAAGTGTGAGTGAAGTGTATATGAGTCTTGTTGGTTGAACACACTCCTTGTCGTTGTATGCTATCCATTTTCCACAATCCAATTCGATTCCCGATTCGTCCCTTAGTGGCTGTTTCTCTCCATTCTCTCCCTCATCTCACAGATGACGATATCGACGGTATCGAAGGGTGTTGCATATGAGGAGGAGGTTGTTTTCGTTGGAGAGGGTTGATGGGCAGGTTGGTCGTGTGTTGGGGACGCTTCAGATGGAGCTCCATCGTTGTGGTGGTCCGAATGACGGTGGGATCGATTTGCAGGTGAGTGAGGAGGTGGATGGTGACAGGAAGGGGATTTGGACAATCGATTCGCCTGCAATTCCACTGGTAGTTCAGTGCAAAGATACGAGTCATTGTACGACAGGAATGGTAGAGGAAGAGTGTTTGTATGAGGTAGTTGCGTGAATTCACGGGTGTGTTGAGTCGCGTGCATGAAGAAGGAGTGGTGAATCCGGTGGGTGTGTTTGTGACGTCGATGTCGCTTCGTAATTCGATGTTACGGTATGAATGGATGTGTAGTATGAGTGAAGAGAATCGGCGCTGAGTGGTTATCCGTTGTTGTTGGTTCGAGTGAGTGAAGGAGAGATTCGTTCGATTCAACCGAATTATTCGTTGTTGCGAGTGTATCCGCATGTGGAGTTTTTGTTTGATGTAAGGTGTGAATTGTGTGTGAAGAGTAGATTGAGCGTACGAATCTACCGGTGATTCGGTGTAATGGGAAGATAGTGTTTGGGAATGTAGAATGGATTGTTTGTTGGAGATGGGATCCCCCAGTTTGGGGAAGGTGTGATGAGGTGGAGAGGGCAATCTTAGGCTGGGTGGGGAATCAATCGATGTGGATGACTCTGTAGATTTGAACAATGCAGATTGCAACTGAGATTTACACGTGTAAGCCTACTGCGCGTATCGTAGCTCCTTTGCTCGGTGACGTGGCGGCCAATCGATTCCTCTTGTCTACTGCATCGGTTGGTGATGATAATGAAGTACAATCCTTGTGAGTTGTTGTAATGCAGATTCACGTCGTCGAATACAATACAAAGAACCGCACTGTCTTCTCAGAGCGTATATACAAGCACAATGGTCAGATTTTCGGACTGTCTCCCTGTCCATATGACCCACAGCTCTGTTTTGTCATTGTTGGTTGCGAATCCGGTACCTCCTTTGCTGGAAGGAATCATTGCAATAGATACGAAGAAGGGTGTTTTGGTTCGTCTCGAAAACCTCTCCATTTCCGACGTTTCGGAGGATAAGGATTCGGATGCGAAGGCTACCGAGCCTCTTCCACAGCCGGAAGAGGCTACGCCGGAACCCAATCCCGAGAATCCTCCTGCTCCCGAGGAATCTGCTCCGAAGGAGGCTCTTGAAGGCGATAGCAAGGAGGAAGAAGCGGTGACGGAGATTTCGGAAGATAAGGAGTGCATCCCCGATGACAAGAAGGATGGAGTTACGGTTGAGGAGAAACCCACTCAGCTGACGACTCTTGCCACGGCGCCTCGTGATAGCATTGTTTGGTAGGGATTGCATCTCCATTGTTCATCAGCGCTATCTGGCATCCTGGTAACCTGGAGGAAGGAACACTTCCTCACGAGTTGATTCTCGTTTATCGTTCCGGCTATGCTGGATATCAGGTGGGCAATGATGGTGCATTGTCCGAGCTCTTCTTCTATTCCTTCAAGGAACCCTGTCAGTGTGCTGCTTGGGATCCCCTGCATACGCATTTGCTTGCGGTGGGTCAGGGTTGCGACCTTCGCGTGATCGACATTAGCGATAACTCGATGTTCGCCGAGCGGACGCGTATTCACATCGGCGGCATCACGTGCATGGAGTTCAACCCCAATCGACCCAGTACGCTCTGTACGGGAGGAAAGGACGGAATGATCCACATCTGGCATGTGTCGGGTCGCGGCATCACGCCAGAGAAATCTATTCTCGCGCACTCGCATTGGTAAGGCTTATTTGGATTTGATAACGAAAAGGGTGTCTTCGGTCCATTTCAATCCCATTCAAGATCAGCTGCTGCTGTCATCGAGCACGGACAGCGTGATTACTCTGTGGAGACTCTTCTCAGTTTCGTCCGCGCGACTGAAAGAGAAGTGGGTTTGTGGAAGGAAATGCATGGTAGACAGCAGGAGGACAAGAAGGTGATGAGTCTCGGAGGAACGCGCTCCAGCGTGTACTCCACTGCTTGGAGCCCTAAGAATCTCTGGCTGTTCTGTGGTGCCAGCTATGAAGGCAAGTTGTTGTTCGGAAGTGTTCCTGCCGAAGAGGTTGCTGTGTTGCTAGACGAGATTTGAATTCTGTATCCTTTCTGTTTGTTCATGATCATGATCACACGCACAACCTTCTCCTACCTCTATCCTCACTACCTGACCTCTCTTCTTTCAAATGGAGTAGATTCTACATAAGAACCGACTTGTTACCACGTTTCCACTTTTCGATGTGTGCCCATTTCACAGAGATCTAGCAAGAATCAAGTAGAAGGATGTCTGTATCATCGTTCGAAGTGAATGCTGCTGCTGCTATGCGCGACTACTACGTGGAGCCCCGTCTTGGTACGCATTCGCTTGGTGTGCGTTGACTCGACAGACTATCGTACGATTAGTGGAGTCAACGGTCCTCTGGTCGTGTTGGAGAATGTCAAGGTACAAGAAGGGGAAGAGAACGTGATGTCGCTAGGGACCTCGTTTCTCCGAGATTGTGAATCTGCGTCTCGGAAACGGCGAGTTGCGCAAGGGCCAGATCCTTGAAATCTACGGAAACAAGGCCATTGTCCAGGTGTTCGAGGGAACCCGAGGAATTGATAACACACACACTCACTGCGAGTTCACCGGTGATATTATGAAGATGGCTATGTGGGAGTTGGGGTGGTTGGGTCATATATAGTTCGGAGGAGATGCTGGGTCGCACCTTCAACGGTTCGGGTATTGCCATTGATAACGCGCCTCCCGTACTGGCGGAGGAGTACTTGGATATCGATGGTCAGCCCATCAACCCGTACGCGCGTACGTATCCCAAGGAGATGATCCAGACGGGTATTTCGGCCATCGATGTGATGAACTCGATTGCCCGTGGTCAGAAGATTCCCCTGTTCTCCTCCTCTGGTCAGCCCCATAATGAGGTATCAATGTGTTATTCACTCAATGCTAGCTCGGAGCACAGATTTGCCGTCAGGCAGGTCTGGTGGCGGGCAAGGACATCCACGATGACCACGAGGACAATTTCGCCATGGTGTTCGGCGCCATGGGAGTGAACATGGAGACGGCCCGTTTCTTCCGCAACGACTTCACGGAGAACGGCACGATGCAGCGCACGGCGCTGTTCCTGAACCTGGCGAACGACCCTACGATGGAGCGTATCATCACTCCGCGTATCGCGCTGACGACGGCGGAGTACCTGGCGTACGAGCGCGACCTGCACGTGCTGGTGATTCTGACCGACATGTCCTCCTACGCCGATGCCCTGCGCGAAGTCTCCGCTGCGCGTGAGGAAGTGCCCTCGCGCCGTGGCTACCCCGGCTACATGTACACGAACCTGTCGACGCTGTACGAGCGTGCGGGTCGCGTGACGGGTCGCAACGGGTCGATCACGCAGCTGCCGATTCTGACGATGCCGAACGACGATATCACGCACCCGATTCCCGATCTGACGGGCTACATCACCGAGGGCCAGATCTACCTGGACCGCGCGCTGAACAAGCGTGGCATCTACCCGCCGATCAACGTGCTGCCGTCGCTGTCGCGTCTGATGAAGTCCGCCATCGGCAAGGGCATGACGCGCCACGACCACGGCGCGGTGTCGAACCAGCTGTACACGAACTACGCCACCGGCAAGGATGTGATGGCCATGAAGGCTGTCGTGGGAGAGGAGGCGCTGACCGCCGAGGACCAGTTCTACCTCAAGTTCACCGAGGACTTCGAGAACACGTTCGTCAACCAGGGTGGGCGAGGGAGAGGAGAGTGAGTCGTAGGATCGTACGAGTCGCGCTCCATCTTCGACTCGCTGGATAAGGCGTGGAGCATGTTGCGCACGTTCCCGAAGGAGATGCTGAAGAAGATCCCCGCCGATATTCTGGACGAGTTCTATGCGAGAAAGGGCGTGGAGGCCGAGCCCGCGGAGAAGCAGGAGGAATAATGTGACTTTGCAGTGTTTGTTGAAAATAGGTAAGTGGTGGGATCACATTTTCCCTTTCACACAACCACCATGGTATGGAATGCAACTACCGTGCAACCGCGTAGGAAGTAGAGACTCGGACGCAGGAAATCAAAGATATCACGCGGGTTGAACGAATTGGAGCGCACTCGCACATCCGCGGTCTGGGACTCGACGATTGTCTGGAGCCGCGCGAAATTTCGCAGGGACTCGTCGGACAGTGCAAGGCGAGAAGAGTATGTCGCTTCCGTCTCTCTTCTTACCGCATAGGCTGCCGGAATCGTGTCGAAGATGATCCGTGAAGGCGAAATCGCCGGTCGTGCCGTTCTTCTGGCTGGTGAGCCCGGAACGGGAAAGACGGCCATCGCCATGGGAATCGCGCAGTCGCTGGGAGCAGACACTCCCTTCACGTCGCTGGCGGCGAGTGAGATCTACTCGTTGGAGATGAGCAAGACGGAGGCACTCACGCAGGCATTCCGCAAGTCGATCGCTCTGCGCATCAAGGAGGAGAGCGAAATCATCTGTGGTGAGGTCGTGGAAATCAAGATCGAGCGTTCTCTGTCGGGAACGGGCGATAAGATCGGCAGCATCACGCTGAAGACGACGGACATGGAGACGGTGTACGAACTGGGTTCCAAGATGATCAACGCGATCGCGAAGGAGAAGATCAGCGCGGGCGACGTGATCACGATCGATAAGGCGAACGGGAAGATCACGCGTCTGGGCCGTTCCTTCAGCCGCTCGAAGGACTTCGACGCGGTGAGTGGCGACGTAGGTTCGCAGACATCATCTGAGTCGCAGACGAAGTTCGTGCAGTGTCCCGAGGGCGAGCTGCAGCAGCGCAAGGAGGTGGTGCACACAGTGTCGCTCCACGACGTGGACGTGATCAACTCGCGCCAGCAGGGTTTCCTGGCGCTCTTTGCAGGTGACACGGGCGAAATCAAGCCGGAGGTGCGCGAGCAGATCGACGAACGCATCGGCGAGTGGAAGGACAACGGGAAGGCGACGGTGGTTCCGGGCGTGTTGTTCATCGACGAGGCGCACATGCTGGACATGGAGTGTTTTTCTTTCCTGAACCGGGCGCTGGAGACGGCGATGGCGCCGATTCTCATTTTGGCGACCAACCGCGGCATCACGCGGGTGCGAGGAACGAAGTACACGAGTCCGCACGGCATTCCGGTGGACTTTCTGGACCGGCTGTTGATCATCCCGACGGACCCCTACGACATGAAGGAGATGCGGCAGATTCTGAAGGTGCGCTGCGAGGAGGAGGACGTGGACATGACGGAGGAGGCGATGGAGCTGCTGACGACTATTGCGTTCAACACGTCGCTGCGATATGCGATGAACATGATCATCACGTCCTCGCTGGCAGCGAGGAAACGGAAGTCGAATACCGTGGGGGAGGAGGATGTGAAGAAGGTGTACTCTCTGTTCGCGGATGTGAAGCGGTCGACGAAGGTGTTGAACGAGGATGCGGAGGAGTACTTGTACAGTGAGACGAAATGGAGTGTTTGTTGTGGTGAAACTGATTCGTTGATGTCTTGTCCATTGAAAGATAGAAGACAATCCATTCTTCAACACAGCAAATGACACGGAAACAAACAGGCAACACAAATATACAGATTACGATTTGACAAACGCATCCATCTTCTTCTGGAACTCCTCATTCACCTTCTCACGGACGAAATACGCCTCGCGCTCGCTCGCCAGCACGATCCACGCTTGCGGGACTCCATACAGCTTCAGCGGCTCGTACATCATGTGGTGGAGAATCGCCCACCGCACGCCGTTGATCTGAATCTCCGTGTCACAGACGAGCAACTGCCGATTGAACACGCCAACCACACTGTCGGCGAGAAGAGGCGACTCGCAAATCGAAAGCGTCCCTGCGATTCATTCCACGCCCAATCTCTCACGATTCGTCTGCTTCCGATAGATGTAGGTGAGCGCGTGCACGCAGAACATGGCGTCCTCGCTCTGAATCGCCACACACACGTTCTGCTCCTGGATTCCGTAGTACTTGCAGCACTTGCTCGTGAGGTAGCCGTACTGCACGCCATCGACCCACACTTCCGCGCTAATCTCCAGCGGACTCTCTATTCCTGAGTCTCCCATCGCAATGCTACCGGGAGGAATCGTTCGGACCGCAGGCGAGTTGACGTTGGTCGACGTGAGCACCTTCACCTCCTGAAGACTGCGACAGAGATGCGCGGGAGTCTGGTTTTTGTTGATGGACACCTTTTTCGCCACCTGCAGCTGGACTAGAAGTCATTTCCATTCTCCATCGCAACATATTTTCGTTTTTTCGCTCTTCATTCCCTGGATGACGGAAGGCAGGTTCACCATCGATGCGACAAGCTTCTGCAGCCACGGATGTTCCAGACACTGCTCTGCCGTCATGCGACTCTTCGGGTCCACCGCAATCAAGTGGCGGATGAAGTCCTTTGCTTCCTCGCTCACCTTGCTCCACTCCGTGGGGTAGAACTGGAACTCGCCGTTGCAGATCGCCCGTAGCGACTCCATGCTGTTGTCGGAGGAGAAGGGCGGGTAGCCGCACAACCTACGTCGCATCGCGTGAGATCGCTCACAGGATGTACACGATGACGCCCAAACTCCACATGTCCACGCTGCTGTCGTAGGGCTGGTTTCGCAGCACCTCCGGAGCCGTGTAACCGGGTGTGCCCAGAGAAGTCTTCAACACGCCCTGCTCCATCGTCGACGAGAAACCAAAGTCCGTCAGCTTGATGGAGTCGAGTTTCTGACCGCTGCGAGTGAGGGGAGTGGAGAATGCAAACTCCATGAGAAGGATGTTCTGCGGCTTGAGATCGCGATGGACGACGTTGTTCGCATGACAGTACTGGATGCCGCTGACGAGCGCGCGGGTGATGACAACGGCGTCGTTCTCCGTGAACTGCTGTCGCTGTTTGATGTAGTCGAAGAGTCGTCCCCCCGGCGCCAGCTCCTGCAAGTGACAGCTACAGAAAACGACTACCATGACGGTGTAGTCGTTGTAATCGTCCTCAAAGTACCCGTAAAACTGAACGATACACGGGTGTCCTCGAAGCAGAATCATATTGAAGACTTCCTTCTACACCTGAATCCTCCACTCCATTCCTACCTGCAGCGCCTCCTTCTCGTAGGGATCGAGCGAGTACGAGGGAATCTTCTTGAGAGCGTAGAACTTATGGTTCAGACGCGACTCCACGATCCACACGGAACTGTATCGTCCGTCGCCGATCTGTCGCTCGTATCGGTACAGCTTGTTGATGCTGACGGTCGTTGGCTGCAGGTCTTTCGCGTGGAACTCCTGCTTGCCACGCAGAATGGCGGCGAGTTCGGGATACTTCCACCGGAAGATGCCAACGGAGTAGAAGCGGACGATGGGCGTCCAGAACACGGCGTTGCACGCCAACGACTCCTGGATGCACTCGACGATCTTTGCAACCTCGCGTCGCTTCACCTCGTCGCGCTCCGCGTCGCCCACAGCCTCCTGCGGCGCGTTCACGAAGTCGTCGATCCTCTGCAGGACCTTCCACACGTCCAGAACGCTGGTGATGCTGTAGAGGAGTCGCATCAATTCGCCGGAGATGGTCTTGATCCGCTTGATCGGCTCCTCCAGCTTCGGCAGCCACACGCCTTCCTCCGAGAACAGCGAGCCGTCCAGCGGCATTGGTGACGAATGAACGGTGGAAGAAATTGGCGATCGTTCGTGATCGTTGACTTCTGCGGGATTGGAAACGAGTGATGATTTCATAGAATCCGTTGGAGTTGGCTTCGAAGCATGCGGTGACTGAATATCTTCCGCTGTCTCCTCTTTCTGAGTTTCATGAGGAGTATCATTAGACATTTCATGAGACGTCTCTCTGAGAATCTCGTGATTTGACTCTCGCGGAGCCTCGCGCGAGGACTTGGCGCGAAGGAGCGTCTCCGAGTCGCCGAAGATGTTGGTGATGGAGGAGTAGGACTGTGTAAGTCTCCTCTTCGACCCCAATGTGTCGCGTGTGGAGTTGACGGAGCGGTAGAGTGAATCGGATTCCAGGGCGCGCTGGTGATACATGGGCGCGTTACTCTGTTCGTAGTTGCCGTGGAAGAAGTCGAGAACGATGTGCGAGTAGAGGTTCTTCACGATGGCAAGGAACCGCTCGTACGCCTTCGCATTCTCGGAAGCGAACCAGAAGGCCTCGTTGGTCACCTATGTGGAAGAAATCCTCCAATCCCACAGTGATTAGCAAGGTGCATTTGGAATACCGATACGTTTCTCCAGCGTACATGCTGCGGATGTGTCGGAAGAGAATGGTCTTCTTCAACGCGCCATACTGCACGTCGAAGATACACAGACGCTTGTTGCTCACGATCACGTAACGCGGCTTCCACGCGTTCAGCGCCGAGTACTATTCATGAATACCCTCGCTCACCCCCACACGACGCATCAACATGCCCTCCCAGATGATAATTTCACGCGAGTCAAGCAGCTCGCCCTCGCCGTTCGTTAGTAGCGCCGCAGGAATGCTGTAGAAGGCCATCTGGATCTGCATGCTGTCAGCCACTTGCTCGCTCTTCTCCGTCAGTCGCAGCGGAATGCGGCTGCGCAGCACGCGGCGGCCGCGGAAGAGCATGTCGCGCAGCGTGTTCTTGCCGGGAGCCTCTACGGTTGGGATGAAGGGAGAGGGCGACGTTGGTTCCGAGCGATGATCTCGTTCATGCTATTTTCGCGCAACTCCGCCACGCTTTCGGGGTCCTGCAGCTTCGCAGCGCTGGCTTGCAACTGGTTGACTGTTCCGGTCATTTTGATGCAGCCGCGGGCTTTGCCGAGGGCGTTGATGTCTGCAAGACGGAGATAGTAGAGTTCTTGGATGTGGTTGATCATCTCGTTCTGCGCATTCACGTCGTGAAGGGAGGAATTGGTGATGATGGTCATGACATTATCGACTGCGGTACTCTTCGTTACTTTAATGTATTTCTTGATGATCTGCGGTGAAGAGAGAGACGCTCCTCTACCTTCCGAATACCGTTGTAGTTGATAAAGCTGAAGTACTGCAAAAGTAGCATTTCGCCCAGGAGTGTGTTAATCCGTTTGAGAATCTCTGGGTCGCGGCGGTTCCGCTTGAATAGGCTTGGTTTCTGGTTATTAGAACGGAGACACAATGCAACTCGAAGAATGTCCTCATATACAATTGTATTCAAAATGGTGAATTCTTCTTGGATCGACGTCAATTTGGAGTTATAGTATTGATTGACCGTGATGACATCCTCGATTAGGTCTTCAACAAATCTAAACGTCATTTCCAAAATATACCCTTACGTTTCCATAGCAATGGCATTCGCTTCCTCATCTTCGTCTCTCGGAGAGCCAGCATCTACAGCCTCTCCAGACGGTTTCACTTTCCGCCGATCGATACATTGCGAAATAACCTTCTTCAGAAGCTTATACTTGACAAATGCGCGCATGGCATCGGGCTCGAACTTTACGAGCTCCGTTCTATTCCTATCATGCTTCATAAGATACTACTCGATCGTTTTCCCATAGAGCATCTTTTGAAGATTCCTCTGTAAACAATCTGAGATGTGTTATAGAAATAGTATCAAAAGAGGTGGAGGAGAAGAAGGGGGTGTAGCTCAGATGGTAGAGCGCTCGCTTAGCATGCGAGAGGTAAGGGGATCGATGCCCCTCTCCTCCAACGTTTCCTTTTTCTATTTGCATCCTGTCTATTCGTGTTCGCATTCACTTTTCTTAAGCTATCGATAGAAAAGGGTGCTGTTGAATGAAGTGAGAATGGTGCGATTTCCTTTGATGAACGAATTGTGCTGGTCATTGCTTCTTCAATGCCTCTCTCTATGTGTTCGTTTTGTGTGTAGATTGTAGTTGCTTGATTAGTCATG
This sequence comes from Blastocystis sp. NMH, assembly GCA_039096215.1. NCBI lineage: Eukaryota > Bigyra > Opalinata > Blastocystidae > Blastocystis > Blastocystis sp. NMH. The sequence goes on along the minus strand of JBBPEA010000010.1, from coordinate 436,035 downwards.
GTCTTGTTATTTTTGTTTGTTTGGAAAATATATTCATTGGAATTGGTTGGTTGAGAGTTTTAAAAAGAAGGGATGATGGTGATCATCTCACAAAGACAAATGGTATCGGAAATCATGTCCTTTTCATTCCTTGATGACACCTGGCTATCTTTTTGATCGGATGAAGTGATTCAGTGCCATCTTTCTCGCAAACCAGGAGTTTTATGGAGAGTCTGATAATGGGGAGAGTAGTAATTGGATAGTCTCTCTCATATGAAGAGGAGAGATGTCATGGATCATCACGATTACCACGGATACGTTGTATTCACTTGGAAATGGAAGCAAATGAAGCATGCATCGCCTGTATTGTGAATTGGTATTGGTTTGAAGGGATTAACTTGGGAAGAGAACGCGTAGGACATATTGGAGCACTTGAAATGGAGGGGATGGAGGTCTGGAATACGAAACGGTGGTTGTCTGGTTGGTTGTCGATGGATGGTTGTTGTGAGAATGGGATGAAACGTTGGGAAATTGGAGCACATGCGTTGGAGAATATGCGCGACATAAGATATAATCGAATAGAACTGAAACGTTGTCATCTTCGTACTTGAGAGGTTGACAGTTTCTTCGTTGTGCGTACATTCCTGTATATGTTGATAATCCGGAAACATCATATCGATTACCATCCCTTCCTCAATTGCCTCCTCTCGTTTCACGAATCCAATCTTGCATTGCATCATAGCAGATCATAGAAGAGATGATAAGGAATGAATTCGGAGAGAATTGGTGTACTATGAACAAAGAAGTGATCGATGCCGATTGTGCACTACTCTTCGTAAAACCATTTGGAATGGCTTGTCTAAGGGTAAAAACACTCTGTACATTCAAATGGGTCGAGAATGACGAGATGGGTGGAAGAGTTGGAGGGAAGGATTATTGTGATGGCAGTTGATGTGTTGGCGTTGTTGTTTGAATGAGAGTAGAGAGCAATGGATGTCTATGGTTCCTATTGTGATTGATAAAAAGGAATAGAACACTCTCGCAGCCTCCGTTGCTCGATTCCTCATCTCTTTCCTCCTTGGTTATTGTCCTCGTGGGAGTAGCCAATCTCCCTCCACTCTCATTACTCAGTTGAGTACGCATGGCTACAAGTGCAACAAGCGCTTCTACGTGTTCCTGGACTCGAAATCGGACTGAAAACCGTTGGAACGCCCATGGAACAATAGAACATGAAACGCCCGAGGCGTTGTTTCCATTCACTTTTTTCATTATTTCTTTCATTGGCAACAGCTGCTATTGCCATTGTACGGTGACTCCTCCTTCCTGGTCAACGTTGCACATAACGGCGTTGTCAAGGAGTATGGGAAGGCTACTCACAATGGGCAATACAGTTTACTCTCTCTTACAGGGACAGGGATTGTCCTTATGAGAGAAAGCGAGGAGCTCGCGATCCAGCTCCTCATCTGACGATGACATCACGTCGCCTCCACGTCGACATGTGACGAAGGTAAGAATCTTCGTCGGCGGATTCGTCGACGCCTTTTTAATAGCGACGCATGGTGAGGCCTCTATTTCATCAGAGCGGAATGATACACCGAACTGATTACCTGCGTTGCCTTCTTCTCTTTCTTTGCTGGGAGTAAAGTTGTACGATCCGGAGAGGTCGATATCGAAGGCTTTTGAGTCCCCGACGTCGACCCCTCTAGCGACGAGTTCACTGGCTTCTCCTTCACCTGAGACGACTCAACATCACCACCTCGATCCACACTTACAGGTATCATTGTCTCCTTTTGCTTCTCCACCGCTGTTGCTTCAGTTGAAGCAGGATTCTGAGAGACCACAACGGTCTCTTCGGGAGCTGCTGGCACGGCTCCCTTTCGCTCCTTCCCTTCAACCAGAACGGATGAGACAACTTCATGCTTCCGCAGCATCATGCGAGGCGGGAGGCGGCTCTCCCGCTTCACATACTTCCTTGTCGGAAGCGTCATAGCCCTCATCGATGCTGTAGTGGCGAGATACTGGGGACGTCGCTTCTCCTCATTATTCAGCGTCACCTGATTCGTCGCTCGGGACGACGCTGTAGAGCGCATATTATGAGGAGTTTCACTCTCTCTCCTCATTTTCTTCTTCATCACACATTGCCATCTCGATTCCTCTTTGAGATGGTCAGAGGATTGCAAGGACTGGTATATCACCCTTTCATGATACCCCTTATTTGTTTCATACTCCTCTAACAAACACACCAGTTTCCATAAATCCTATCAAATAGCACGCTATTCTCTCCCAGAATCACACACACATACAGAGGGGGCTCGGCTGTCACGTTGAACTGGAGGAGCGACTGCTGGTTGATGCGGATCCACGTTCCTTCCGCGTTCTTAATCAGCTCATCGGCAATCATCGCAAATCCTCCGGGGACTTGGTACTTGATCGGCTCGTCGCGCGTGGGCGTCTTCTTCACCAGATGGAATGTCTTTCCCTTCTTGAAGCGACTCATGTAAATCGACTTGTGAACGGGCACGCAGATGGGATTGTCCATCTTCCGTCCAGCCAGCACCCACTCTGCGATGACTCTCTCCTCACACACCCACTTCCCACAGGACTCTTCGGGTCGTTCTCCTGTCCCTTCTCGATGAACACGTGAATCCACACGCCCTCGGTCGAGTCGATCATGTTGTCGATGCTCAGAATGGTTCCGCGCGGCATGGAGAACAGCGGGTTCTGCGACGTCGTCGGGTTCAGGTAAATCACTACGCGTCACTCTCTCCTCCAGCAGCAACGGCAGTCGGCAATTGCCACGTAATTGACCACCTGCACGCCAACCCGCATCGCTTCCGCCATGCCTGCTTCGCACTCCACGCAAACGCCTACTGACCGCGTGTGCCGTTGTTCGCGCGTAGAAACGTTCGAGTTCCTGCACGGCGCGGTTCATGTTCATGGTGCTGCGCGACTCGAACATCATCCAGTGGTGGGACATGGCCTAGATGAGAGCGATGAGGCGTCCCTACCTCGCGCGCCGTCATACGCTTCGCAGGGTCGACGCAGAGCAGTCGCGTGATGAAGTCCTTGGCCTCATCGCTCTTGTCGGCCCAGCTGGCGCCGTTGAAGTTGAAGATTCCATGGCAGATGTTGTAGAGCATGCGCTTGTCGTCGTTCTGCGGGAAGGGGTGGTAGCCGCAGAGTCTGCTGGTGAGCGTCGTCCGATGCCTACAGGATGTACGCGATGACGCCGAGACTCCACATGTCCACGGCGGCGCCGTAGGGCTTGTTCATCGCGATCTCGGGCGCGATGTACCCGGGCGTGCCGCAGTAGGACTTGAGCGTGTTGCTGATGTCCAGCTGGTTGGCGAGTCCGAAGTCGGCGATGCGGATGCTGTCCAGCTTGTCGCGTTCTGCCAGCAGGAGGTTCTCCGGCTTCAGGTCGCGGTGGACGATGCCGCGCTGGTGGCAGTAGTCGAGCGTGCACAGCAGCGTCAGCACGCAGCGCTGCGCCTGCGCCTCGCTGAAGTACTGCATGTGGACGATGGCATTGAAGAGCTCGCCGCCTTTCATCAAGTCCTGCACGAGGTAGTAGTTGTGGTCGTCCTCCCAGAAGTAGCGGAGACCCACGATGTGCGGGTGGCGACGCAGCTTGAAGAGGATCGCCGCCTCCTTCTAGCGATGAGGCAAATGGAAAGAACGGACCATCACGTTCTTCACGTCTGTCGCCGTCATGCTGGCCTTGCTGATTCGCTTCAGTGCGATGTGCTCGGGCTTGTTGAAGATGGTGCCCACGTAGACCGTGCCGTACTTGCCCTTGCCGATGCTGCTCTCGCCCTTGAACACCTCGCGGATGTTCACACGCGTAGGCTTCAGCTCGTCGCCCGTCACCGGGTCGTCGATGTTGTCGTCGAAGCCGGAAATGAGACTGATTGCGTACTGCATCAGCTCGTTCGTCACCAACTCGTCGGAGAGGTAGCGCAAACACTCGACGAAGTTCATGTAGCTGCCGTGTCACCTGCGCAACGCACCTACTAGGGTTTCTGGAAGGCGAGCACGGAGAGGTCCACCGTGTTCTGGTAGTTCTGCACTGTCGACAGGAGGTGCTTTAGATCCGTAGGCGTTTTGCAGTCGAAAAGACTGGAGAGGATCTTCACGAATTCGGAATCGGCACATTCTTCCTACATCATCACTTCTTCTCCGCAGGACACACATCTACATTGTTGCTAGCGAAAATCATGTCCTTTGTGCGCAATCGGACTTGGGCAGACGTTTTCACAATGTCCACCAGGTACGAGTGGAACACACTCGCGTTGTTTTCATTGTCCATACTCAGAAGGATGCTCATTTTCATCAACTACACTCAAACACGCTCCACATTTTCACGTTCACTTTCACACAATAGGGGTGCATCGCGTCGACTCTATCCAGTGACACATTCAAGATATCGGGAATGGAAAGTTTCCCAATGGGCTGACCGTCCAATGAAAACAGCATGATGCATCGCTTCGTAAGCTGAACGATCGTTTTCATCCACTGATTCTGGTTCGGTCTATCCGGATGCGTGACCATCGAATATTCGGCGTTCAAGCACAGCACGCTATCGGTATTCATATTCCCCGACATGGTAGTACTCGCAATCTAATTCAAAAAGACTGCAATCGGAATTGGGTTTCGGTTGCAAATGGCTCCTAATTGGGCGCTTCCAATTAGACATAGAAGGGTCCATTGCATTATGAATCTGGTATTACGAAATGAATTAGGGAAAACAGTTCTCTCGTTTTCATTTCATCCCATTCCTCCTTGTATCCTCATGGGCAATTCATTACCCTGTTTCATCATCATCCCATCTCATTCATCCTTTATACCGCCACAACGGTAGCGTACCTCTTATCCCACACAGTCGCCTCTTCCTTTCCCTATTCGTTCCACCAAACCAAAATCAGTCCGATTTCCGGTATGCCAGATAGAGGTCGTGAATGCACAAAAAGAGCAGCCTGGCTGGGATTGTGGACAGAACTCAACCTTTCGATTATGCCACACAACAGGAGCAGGTCGTCGTCTTACCACCACAGTCGTCACAGTGGAACGTATTCCGAGGACTTGGTCGTCTCAGTGACTAGAGGTTCCCACTCGCACTATCACTCGAGACACGGGACGCATTCTTCCCAGTATTATACTCTTTTCTCCTTCTAACGTTTCTAGTCATCACAGTACTCACCACAGCCGGAGGAACCACTCCCGCTCTCGTTCCCGCGACACCCATCGGTATGGTCATCGCCATCGGTAGGAAGAGCGGAAGACGGTGGACCGTAGTCATCGCGCCATGACGCGGCATCGTGACGACCACTCATATAGCAACAAGAGTTCCCACAGGTCGTACAATGACGACAGCGAGCGAGACGACTCGATTGGTCACTTCCTGGGCGGAAAGGGAGACGTGATCGGCGACAAATGTGCTTTTTCGCGTCGCTGGTGATGGGTAGACACCATTGTCCGCGAGCTGGGAACGGGCACGTTTGCGAAGGCCTTCGAGGTCATCGAGAAGAACACGGAGAACCACTACGCGGTGAAGGTGGTTCGTTCGGTGCCTCGGTCGGTTTGTCATCCTCCCCTCATGTAGCTACTGCCGCTACGCGAAGGTGGAGGCGAAGATCGCGCAGGACATCGGTCGCCGCGACCCAGACCACACGAGTCATTGCTGCAGCATGTGAGTATGGTCGCATCCAGTCACGCAGAGTGGACGAGTTCGAGTTCAGCGGGCACTACTGCATGGTGATGCCGATGCTGGGTCCTAGTCTGTACGAGGTGCTCAAGGAGAACGATTACGCGCCCTTCCCGATGGCGTATCTGCGTCCCATTCTCCGCAACGTGGCGTTGCGTTCCTCCTCTCATCTGCAGCTTCTGGAGGCGATGCAGTTCCTGCACAGCTTCGGGCTCACCCACACGGACCTGAAGCTGGAGAACCTTCTCTTCTCGACCGACGCTCCGCGCGTGGGTGGGGTTTTGAACTCTGTTTGATCAAAGAAACAACCAACGAGCACGGACAGAAACTATGGCTGCCGAACAGTACCGACGTGACGGGTAGGGTTGTCGATCGCATGCGAGCCAGTGATCGACTACGGCAGTGCGACCTACGCGAGCGATCGGCGCAAGGGCATCATCAACACGCGTCAGTACCGCGCGCCGGAGGTGCTGATGAACATGGAGTGGGACGAGGAGTCAGACATCTGGGGCGTCGCCTGCATTGCCATGGAGCTCTTCACCGGCGACCTGCTCTTCCAGACCGTTTCTGTGGGAGGGGAAGATCATCCATAGCATGACGATCTGCTGCACTACGCGCTAATCGAGAAGATCGTCGGGAAGATCCCGCAGAAGATGATCGCGAACCTCTCGGCGCGGCGGCAACGCTTCTTCGACGAGGAGGGGCGGTTCATCCTCGACGAGCTGCACCACACCGAGCAGGAACATGTCAGGGAGCAGAAGACGCTGAAGGTGGGAATGAATGGATTGGTCGACGGTAGGAGCTCATCGGACCTGCGTATCCGCAGTTCTACGACCTGATGAAGAACTGTCTGGCGATTGCACCCAACATGCGCATCACGGCCGCCGAGGCGTTGATGCACCCTTTCTTTTCTGGTCAAGATTAGTCGATAGTCTATGTTTGTTGCATTCATTCATTCCATTTCCGTTTCATGTCCGTTTCGCTTCTCGAATTGGCAAGAGACGTGGAGGCAATTCCACAAGGAAGCCCGGACGGCTTCTCCCTGTTGCCTCGTCTTCGTGAGTGTCAAGCGTTCTCCTCTTTCACAACAAACCCTCTTCAGACGCTCTACGGAACGCGCTGTCCGCCGTGGGCTGTGATGATGGATTGGGACAACTAGACAAAAGGAGCCGAGTCGAAAGCGGTTCGGAGTGGGACTGGCGTATAACCGTTGTTTGGAGGAAGCGAGCGATCTGTATCTCCTGGAGTCCTTATCCATCCTCCTCAATATGGACCGTGCCATCCTCCGAAGACACTACGCGAATCGCGCCTCTCTCGTGGAGCGAATTCATCTCGGGCTCACCGCCGACGATTCCGATCTCTCGTTCACCGTTCACTCATTGTTCCAAGAGCATGGACGCTACCTTCGACTGACCAAGTGCGTCATGAATCAGGCAGTTATCCCTTCTTTCCCTCTCAACGTAGAAATCGGTTGCAAATGTTCGTGCCTATGCCGACGACATTTTCGCGGGGTCCTTCATTCTCCATCTGTTGGATGTGTTCCGACACGATATCGAGTGTCTGCGCGCCATTCAGGAGAACGCGAAGCCGGAGTACCTCTGCGTAACGACCTGTCTCTGTGGCGAAGTCGCGGATCTCCTCGCCATCCTCCATTCAATCTGGTCCTTCGTCGACGTACGTCCTTTCCCCCCTCTTTCCTCTAGATCTCCTACCCCCACCTCTGTCATCTCCATTCTTCCCTCCATCTCCTCTCCTCGCTCTCCTTTCCCTCTCTCTTCTCTCTCTCCCAACTCCTTCTCTTCGATTCACTCGTCACGAGCGCCTCTCTCCCCTCCTCCAACGCACTTCCCGTCCTCTCGCTCCTCTCCGCCAATTCCTCCCTTTCCCCCGCGGAAACCGCTCTCGCAGTCATCCTCCCCATTTCCCTCGTTTCCACGCCCTCTCCCGTCTCCAACCCTCCCGATCCCCTTCCCGCCCTTACCACACTTTCCCGCGCACTTTCCCGCCTTCAACCCTCCCGTGAGACCGAAACGCCCCTGCGGAACCTGTTCGCTGATTGGTTCCGGTCGTTATCGGAGGAAAACCGACGCTCGCCGGAATCCGCGGGGTTTTTGGCGGCGCTGATGCGTGCGGGATTTCCCGCGGAAAAGATGTTGGTGGAGCTGGAGTTTCTGGTATGTGCGCGGAGCTTCGAGAAGCTTCGATTCGAAGCGTGTTGCGAGCTGGTGGCGAGCGGGAGATTGGCGGGAGATTGGCGGGAGATTGAAACGTTCGTGTTAAGTGCGCGGGACAGCATGGTATCTCCGCCAGTATTGTTCGAGAAGCTTCCAACGAGTCGATCACAAGCGTTGGTGGCGGCGATGGGGGTGGTTGCGGAGGGAGTTTCGCGGGGTCGTGTGACGACGGCGGTGACGATGCGGGAGATGATGGAGGTGTTGGCGGCGGTGGCGGGGAAGGAGAAGAGGTTGGCGGGGGAGGTGTTTGGGAGCATGCGGCGCGGCGTGGCGGGGAGGAGAGAGGGGGAGTGTGTGGTGGAGGCGTTGATGGGGCGGGGGATGTGGGGGAGAGAGGGGATGGAGAGGGTGGAGGGAGGGGAGGGGAAGGTGGCGTTGGTGGAGTTGGTGAGGAGGGTGGCGGAGGTGGTTGGGGATGGTGATGATGATGATGATGGTTGTGATGATGATGATGATTGTGATGATGGTGATGTTGATGATGGTTGTGATTGTGATGATTGTGATGATGATGATGATGATGGTTGTGATGATGATTGTGATGATGGTTGTGATGATGATGGTTGTGATGATGATTGTGATGGTGATGATGGTTGTGATGATGATGACAACACGATGAATCATGATAACACGATGAATCATAACAACATGATGAATCATGATAACACGATGAATCACGACAACAACACGATGAATCATAACAACAACACGATGAATCACGACAACACGATGAATCACGACAACACGATGAATCATAACAACACGATGAATCATAACAACACCACCACTCACCACACCCCCCAAACCACCACACTCCTCGTCTCCTTCGCCTCCTCCCTCCTCCCTCCCGCCGGCATGGACACGGAGGTCGAAATCCACATCATACAGCTTCTCATCACTCTCCTGCGCCACGATGCCACCGCGAAGCCGCTCTGGCGCCTGCTGGAGAAGAATCCAGCGCTCGGCGAGGTTCTGGCGAGCGGACTCAAACGATCCAAATCGCTCGTTTCTCCATATCTCCGCCTCCTCTCCTTCCTGCCGCTGAGAAAACTGGACTTGAACGTGCGAAAGATGCTTGCGGAAGCAATCGCGCCGTTTACATCCCTTCAAACTTCCTCTCCGTCGATCGTCTCTCAAAGTTTGAAGCTCCTCGTCTCGCTCTGCGACGAAACCACTCGTTCCTCCGCACTCAACGCCTTCGTTCCCGGGTTCCCCGTGGCGGTGAAGCTGGTGGAGGAAAACTGGCAGCAGCTCTTCTGGACGTCGCTGCTGCGGTCGATGGTTTCGCTGCTGCGGAAAACCGACGTCCAGTCGATTCTCAGCGACGTATCCAAGACCCTGATCGACGACACGGTGCAGACGAGTCTCTCCACAGCCATCGAGAGGCGAAACACGCGGCTTCTCTCCTGTCTGCTGCCGCTGCTGCCCGTCTGCGACTTCCTCACCGTCGACCGAGCGACGCTTCCCGCGCGACTCGCTCCGCTGATTCCTCTCTGGTGCGAGGAGTGCGAGAAACCTCTCCAGCGGCGATGTCTCGTCGCTCTTCTCCATCTGCTGATGAAGAATCCACAGGCAGAGAATGTGATTCCCGACGTCGCCGCCACGCTGCAGCGCGTTTACAAGAACGACGTGAAACCGCTCGTCTCGCTGCTCCCCGACTACCTCGCGTCGCTGCGTCCCTTCCCTGCAGATCTCCTCCCCTCGCTCCTCCCGCTCCTCCAGCCGCGCTTCGCGACGCTCCTGGAGCCGCTGCTGCGCTGTATCCTGCAGTGGACGCCCGTTGAAGGCCTCGATTCGCTCGCGCCGCTGGCAGGTCACCTTTCTCCGGCCTCTCGCCGCCTTGTCTACACGCTGCTGGAGAAACAGCAGGCGCTGGCGACCGTCGACGGGCCGCTGCTGCTGCGCGACACCGCTGGAGGCGATCTCCCGCTGGCGCTGGCGGCGACGACGCTCCTGCGACGCCTGCTGGAGGAGCGATTGGAGCCGACGCTGGCGACGCTGATGGCGATGGAGCCGGAACTCTCCGTCTTGATGGGGAAATCGCCTCATTTCTAGCGACTCGCGATGTGGCTGGAGCGGAGCGACGCGGACCTGCTGGAGAATCGACCGACCTCCTCGCTGCGTGTCGAGCGGTAGGGATGATTGGTGGCTGCGAGAGAAGACTCGTCGCGACGCTGGAGCTTGTCGCACGCTGCGCTGCCTCACCGAGCTTCCTTGCGTCGATTTATTGCCGTCGCTTCCTTCACGTGCTGGAGACCCGTCACGCGCTCTTCGTCTTCTACGCACCGCCGCTGGAGGATTTCGCATCTCTCCCACTGCCAATGAGACCCGAGCTGCTCTCGCCTGTAGAGACGGGCCGGCTGCTACGGATTCTGCTGGCGGTGATGCGCGTGGCCGACGCGCCACCAAAGGACGCGAACTCGCTGGAGCTGCGAGCGACCGTTCTCCGCTCCGTGTGTGTATTTGTGCGAGTGGTCTTTGATCCTGTCTCCACGTACACGGTGGATTGTTCGGTGAGAGAGGAGTGCCGGTCAGTGTTCAAGCGGCTGGTCACCTCGCTTCCTCTCGATGATGTCTTGGATGCCGAATATGTTTCGTTTCTTCGGAAAGAGTGTTCCTGTTGGTGTGTTTGTTTCTAGTAGTGGTTTGGTGAGAGCATCAGAGATTGGTTATGGTTATTCAAACAACGCATTTGATAGGATCCACATGAACTACGAAAGCGAGTGAACGTATCCAAAAAGCGATTCTCCACCATCAACCCAATACCACCTCTTTTCCATCCATTTAATAGGATATGCATCACGAAAACACGTAGAATCCAGCAACTGCAAGCACTCACTCACATAGATTGTTGCAATCCAAATGGCAGATCGTTTCCTTTACTCTCCTTCTTCTCCCATAGATAAGTCGAACGTCATCGTCATCGAAATTGGCACCTATGCGTCGCGGTTTGGATTTGCGGGAGATGAGTCTATCCAGGTAATCCATCGATGCGACCTCCCTGACTCTCAGCTTTCCATGCCTTCAAATATCGTGTTCTACCAAAAGCCGACCATCAACAAGTCTGCTTCCACTAGCAATTCCTCACAAACCGTCACCGTCGTGGGAGAATCCAAGCCATGGAGGTAGGAAAGCGCCGTTTCTTGCTCTGTAGATACAAGGATGTTCAGATTTCCCCGCTAATCCGTGATTTCAATGGTACCTTCAGCCGATTATTCATCCCATGTAGTTCGGAGCTGGGAGGGAATCGAGCAAATGATCCTCCACGCCATGGAGGACTGGCTCTGTGTGCGGACGGACGACAATCCCGTTCTCCTTGTGGAACCCCCCTTTGCAAAGCGATCGCGTCGCGAAAAGTGAATCTCTCTGTTTTCACAATAGCTAGGTTCTCAGAACTCCTATTTGAGAAATTCAAGGTTCCCGGACTGATGATGTACAAAGACGCCGCTCTGACGTGTTTCGCGCGTGGCCGAACAACCGGAATGGTCGTCGACATGGGTGAGGAGTTCACGCGTTGCTGTGGCGTCATCGACGGTTTCGTGTCGCGCGAGAGTGTCTCATTCCAGCGTTTCGGCGGAGCGCGTCTCTCCGATTTGTATATTGACCAGTGTCTTTCCCCCTTCCTCCAATCACAAGATGTCAAGACCGTCCTTCCTCGCGGATTTGTATTGCCTCCTTCCCACAACTCATAGAGACGAGTATCTCCGAGAATGGAAGCAGCTATCTGATGAACACGATCGGTCATGAGATGACGGAGAAGCTGTAAGGATAAATGGAAGTTTACACATCAGATCCGTCGTCTCCGAAAACCCCTACGTCCAGTCAACCGCGTCCGTGCCATCCAAAGCGTTCCAACTCCCCGATGGCCGCACTGTATCATTCCTTACCCATTTCCAGCAAAGATTAATGTGAAAGACCAGCAGAGATCCATTCCGGAGCTTCTCTTCTATCCCACCGCATTGCATGATCCCGGTCTCCAGTCCCTCCCTCTTCTCATCGCAAATCAGTAGTAGTGTCGGAGATGTACCACGCAGAGTTACAAACAGCAGCAACGACACGAATCGCAACATCTCCTTCCCCATCCTTCTGAGCGGAGGTCTGTCGAAAATGCAGGGACTCTACACGCGACTTAGCAGGGAACTGTCCGTGATGTCCAATGGAGTCTATTCGCATTGTCTTCTAACACTCAGGCTGCACAGGTCGTTCCCGTTGAAGAGGGAGAAACCAGTTCGGGACCATTCTTGGGCGGAAGCATCCTGGCATCACTGGGATCCTTCGCGGAATTCGTTGTTACAAAAGCAGAATACGAAGAGGGTGGAATCGACGCGGTCGATCGGAAGTGTCCCTGAATCATCTCTCTATCGTGTTTGTTCCCTGTAAATCCATCGTTTCTGTGAGCATAACGCCCACGCGTCCATGTTCAATATGAAACGCCTCGCGTTGTCATGTTGAAAGGTCTTACGTCATCAGTCTTCAGCGTAGCAACCATTCTTTTCCTCCTCAAAAGGACTCTTAACGGAACGATGTCTCTTTCCAAAGGTATCGCTTCGATTCACCCCACTATGGACTAGTTTACTTGATCGGCTACAATCTGGCCTCTATGTGCGGTTGGCTCTATCTGTGGTTCCTTCAGTTCACATTCTACACATCTGAGTGAGTGTTGGGGAGGAGATGTGATTCGGTAGGATGACAGACTTTTGGGAGTACGTTGCGACCCCGCTCAAGATTGTGCAGACAACGGCGCTATTGGAAATCCTCCACTCCATGTTGGGTCTCGTTCGCTCTCCCGTTATGACCACCGCGCTTCAGGGTAGGACTGACCGTGTGTTCCAATCGCAGTGTTCTCGCGTTTGATGGTTCTGTGGGGATACGCGAACATTTCTGTGGACTCCCAGCAGTCCTTCGGCTTCAAGCTGATGGTCCTCAGGTGTGTCGTAACTCTTTCTGTTCATGTGTAGCTGGTCGCTGGTGGAGCCCCCGCGCTACTTGTACTACATCGTCAAGACCATGGGAGTGAAGATGCCGACGTGGTTGCTCTTCCTCCGCTACAACCTCTTTTACGTTCTCTACCCCACCGGCATCACGGGAGAGATTCTTGTGATTGTCAACGCGCTTCGCTTCGTTAAGGAGAGCGGAATCTTCTCTGTGTCTCTGCCCAACGCCTGGAACTTCGCTTTCAATTACTATGGACTCACCATCTTCTGGCTCATCCTGTACGTTCCCTGTACTACATGTCTATTTGTCGTTCACTTTTAGTGGGACCATACATGATCCGCAACATGATGAAGCAGAGACAGAAATACGTAGGTGTTCTTCATGTCCATTCAACATAGTGGGTAAATGCGAATAAATCGAAGAAGGAGTAACTGTACATTCCCTTGTTTGTTTGAATCCACACCCATAGTCTCATTTCCTCCGTGCCTCTTTCCTTCCTAGCGAATCGCCTAACAAGAAGGCGATTCTGTGTCCTCGCCCGTATGGTCAAATTCCCGTTATTACGCTTCCATGAACCACCAGCCAGAATTACTTACCGTTCTGGATTCTGGAAATCGTAAATTTGCACGGGGTCGATGAGAGATAGAGTTTGAAATGTCCGATCACGAAAACGAGAGCTATTCGGAGGAGGAGGAGATTACCGATCTTTCCAACCCCACGGTTGTACTGAAGTACAAGACGGCCGCTGATATCGTGAACAAGGCGCTCCAGGGCGTTCTGTCCCAGTGCACGGCTGGAAAGCAGATTTCCGATATCTGCGCGTTCGGAGATCTCCTGATCGAGAAGCAGTGCGCCGAGATTTTCAAGAACAAGGACATGGAGAAGGGAATTGCCTTCCCCACCTGTGTGTCTGTGAACGACGTCGTCTGCAACTACTCTCCGTTCCCCAGTGATTCCAAGACGCTGGAGGCCGGAGACGTCGTGAAGGTGGACATGGGTTGCCATATCGATGGATATGTCGCCATGGCTGCGAACACCGTCATCATTCCTTCGGAGAAGATGGAGGAGGCCAGAAAGACGGAGATCGTCGCTGTTGTCAATGTGCGTGATGTCTAGAACGACCTGATGGCTGCTGCCTACCTAATGGGAGAGGTGTGCCAGCGCATGATCAAGCCTGGAAATACCAACGTGCAGGTGTCGGAGGCGCTGAGCACGATCTGCAAGGCGTACGACGTGAACATGCTCCAGGGCATCTTGATGCACCAGATGAAGCGCTTCGTCATCGACGGCAACAAGGTGATTCTCTCGTGCAACTGTGACACCGATCGCGTGGACGAGTGCACCTTCGAGCCCAACGAGGTGTACCAGGTGGACATCGCCCTCACCAAGGGCGACGGCAAGACGCGTGCCATCGGCGACCGCACCACGGTGTTCCGTCGCAACGTCGAGGAGACGTATCTCCTGAAGACGAAGGCCGCTCGCAGTGTGTTGTCGGAGATCGACGCGCGCTTCCCCGTGTTCCCCTTCTCGAGCAGGTAGCGGTGAGGCGTGGAGGTGACGTGTAGAGCGCTGAACGATAAAACCGCTCGTATGGGAATCGTGGAGTGCGTGAACCACACGCTGCTGGAGGAGTATCCCGTGATCTACACGCGCGATGGCTCGATCGCCGTCCACTACAAGTTCACGGTGCTGCTGGTGCCCAACGGAACTGACCGCATCACCGGAAACGTGATCGACAAGGCGGCGTATCCTTCGGAGAAGAAGTGCGAGGACGAGAAGATCCTGGAGGTCATGAAGTTCGCGGCCATGAAGAAGAAGAGCAAGAAGGCGAAGAAGGCGAAGAAGACGGAAGCTTAAGGGATATCGCTTTGGACTGTTTGTAACAAACACGGAACTTGCTTCCTTTCATTGCACGCAGCTTGTAAATGTAGTGGTACTGTGAAACGAGGTCGTGACGATCGTGAGCGGATTAACAGGAAGGATGGTAAAGTACAGTTGCTTTGGGAATGGGTTTTGCTTGTTCCCTTATCATGGTGGTCGTTTGCGCATTAGAGCCAACGGAATGAACCGCGCTCTTTTCCTTGCTATTATCAGGTGATGGGTTTGATTCTGGATTAGATACTGCTGTCTGTGTCATTGAACTTGAACGCTTCGTTTTGTTCCGATCGCTACTCTCCTTTCTGAGTGCATTGATTCGTTGCGCACGTTGATCTAATGATAATCCAGAGCCAACTACAAGATACCGCGCCTTTGCTTCTCCCGAATGAAATGAGTTGTTTCGCATGCTGGACATATGTTTGATTGCTTGATCGGTATCATTGAATTAAGCGAAAAACGGCAACCACATTGAGAGCACACATACTGAGAAGTTGACATATATCAACGAGTCCGATCCAACAGAACGTTCGTGTTGCAAATGATGAAATGATCGCCATAATAACAGCCCCTACAATTGATTGGCTATTGAGGAACACTGTTTCCATTATTGTTCCATTGCTGTTCCCTTGTTGCATTGTATCCAAACAAACAAATAGAGGCTTAGACCTTCACGTTCTTCAACTTGGGAGCCTTCGTGACGACCGTCTTCGTTGTCTTCTTACCCTTCACTCCGCCAACCGACTTCGACTTCTTTCCAGCGCGAATCAGGATGAGCACAATCACAACGATGACGATAATCACCACGACCACGACGATGACAATGACAGCCACCGACATGCAGAATCCGCTCGCCTTCTGCCACTCTCCGTCCTTCTCTCCCAGCGTGCAGGCGCGTCTCTGCGTACCGATGTAGCTACCCTGGTCCGAGCAGTGATACTCGGCAACCTCATCGACCTCCGTCACCGGGAACACGCCCTCCGCGTTGCAACGACCATTACGGATGCTGATCACAATCACCACGGACGCCACCGAATTCGGGTTCTCACCGTACACCCGGAACGACGTAACGTCAATCACCTCCGTAGGCACGCCGGAGATCTCTCCGGTCTTCTCGTTCAGCGACAGACCTGCAGGCAGCGACACGCCTTCCTCCAGATGCCATACCGTGACGATGTTGCGGTACGTGGGCACATCCGTCGTGGACGCCGTTCCCTTCACGAACGTGAAGCGAGCCGACTTGTAGTGAAGATCCTCAGGAGCCTTGTAGATGCACTTGTCCGTCTGCACCTCGCCCAGCTCGCCGTTCGTGCAGTTACGGTACGCGTAGCCCAGGAAGCCCTCCTCGCACGGCGCAGGGGAGATCTGACCCTCGGCGACGGCCGGATACTGGCCGATTCCGGGGCACACGGCGCCCGAAGCCTTGCAGTAGGCGCCGAACATGGCTCCGATCGTGTTCGAGGCGATCGACTGGAGAACTTCGTAGCGGAACTTGCGGAATCCAGCGAGGGCGACGGGAGTGGGCATCTGCTGCTTGGTGCGGCTGCGCAGAGGATCGTTCGAGTGCAGCAGCGTGATCGAGTAGTCGGACGCGGGGTCCATGTAGCCGTACACCTCAAAGCCAAACGCATTGACATCCGATCCACCGACGACATTGAAGGAGTTCCACTTGCTTCCCTCCAGGTTCTCCACGACCCATTCCACGAAGGATCCAACCTGCATGGGCAACGTTCCCGAGGTGCTCGGGTCCAGATCCATCATTCCCTGAACGGTTCCCGTGAAGACGGACGTCGAGTTCAGGAACGAGAGGGAGTCGACGACGGTCGAGCAGGTCTCCACGCCGAACACGCCGGTGGCGTCGAACACGAACGCCTCGGAAGACGAAGTGCCTACGGGACGATGAATCTCAAAGGCGACCACGTTGGTTCCCTCCTGCACGCCCGAGGTGGCCAGAATGATGTGGAATCTGGAGAAGGACGTCGCATCGTGGACCTCAATGGACTCTGTGTTCGCGTCGAAGTTCTTGATGATGTTAAAGCGAGCCACCTTGTTGCCGTTGAAGTAAACGACAACACCTCCAGCGTACTTCACACGCACGTTCAGCACCTGATAGTCGTCAATACCACTCAGCTCGAAGGCCTTGCGGATGTACGTGGTCACGCTGGTCGGGTTGGGAATGCCCTCTGCCTTTCTCAGCATCCACGTCGAGTCGTCGAAGGCGGGCGTGTTCCAGCCAGCAGGAGCCTCTCCATCCTGATACACTCTCCACTCCGTGAAATCGATCTGGAAGGGGAAGTAGGTGGAGAAGGTCGTGGAGACGGTGCGCGGCGTACCGTTGCCTTGGCCCCAGAGCTCCTCGATATCCAGCTCCATCGCTCCCATATCCACCGTCAGCGTGTAACCGGTATTGAAGCCCCAGCCATCTCCGAAACTATCTCTTCCCTCGAAGGTGTAGAAACCGTCGTTCATACAGAAGTCCAAATAATAGTAGCTGTTTCTCACAGGGAACATAGCCATGGACTTAAGAACCGTGCCAGACGTTCCACGACCCTCATAGAGCTTCCAGCTGTTCTCGTTCGGATAGTTGTCGGCGTAGATGCGCACTGTCATCAGACTCTTTCCGCCCGTACACGCCTCACAAGCCAGTGAGAACTCAGCGGTGGCCGTTCCTCCCGTAACCTTGTTCGCAGTGACCGTGAAGGTCGTGGCCGGGAAGAAGGCCACGCTGGTTCCCGAAATCCATCCGCTTCCCATATCCAGCGTCAGACCCTCCGGAAGCTGCGGGTAAATCGAGTAGTTGTAGTAGCCGTCTCCCTCGGGAATCAGCTCCGACATCTCAATGTCCTTGAAAATCGTCGTCTGCGCAGGGTACGACAGAGGTGCGGGGTCGGACATCACGTTGGTGGCAAACAGACCCAGCGACTGCACTTCCCAAGCACAGTCCGTGAAGGAGCCCGAACCGAAGTCGGCGAAGCGGTATTGGTTGTAGGGCGTGTGGTTGATGAAGTAGAGGTTGCGCTTCTGACCGGGTATGGAGTACGACACTCCCATCGCCTGGCTAATCTGGGTCCAGTACTCATCGTTGCTGTTACGAACAAATACGCCGAACTGCTTGGCTCCGGGAAGGTTGTTGTCGTACGCACTCTGCACCTGGATCATGTTGATCCACTCGCGACGGTCGTTCGCCAGAACAATTTCGATGTAGTTGGAGCCACAGTTGGAGTTGTAGATTACGTCGTTGTAATAGCCGCTGAACGGGTCTCTGTACGTGCCATAAACACCGTTATCGCTTCCGGAGAACTCCCAAATGTGCGACTCGGGGACATTGGTCATCAGACGGACGGTCGCATCGAAGTCGGCAGTAGTCTGGCCCGCGGTGGCGATCAGTCCAATGGCGATGGTGTTGGAGCCCTGCTTCAGGAGAACCGTCGGATCCGATCCGTCCGCGTTCACAAAGCGACCGGGAAGCGTGATGGTACGGTAGCGAAGAGCGGAATAGGATCCCGTGGCCGTCGAGGAGGTCGTGATGGCTCCCTCCGCAAGGTGGTTGCGGAAGGCTTCGTGTCCATTCAGGTACACGATGCATCCGTACTTGTAGCGGATGTTCAGGATGTAACCAGAGACGAGACTCACGTCGCTTACGGTGAACGTCTTCTTGTACAGTTGGATCGTGTTGGTGGAGGGAGGGAAGGATCCCTTGGCGCTCTGACTCCAGCCGGACGTGTTGTCGTCGAACCAGTTGGCCGGCAGTTCCTCCATCTTGTAGTACCACTGCTCGCCGATATTGATCGTGTGGCGACGCAAGTATTGCGTGTGCTAGTTGCCATTCAACGCATCATAGCGTATCTTCATGATCAGCTCGTCGTTCTCGTCACCAAGCATGGCGTAAAGGTACAGATAAGAGTCCAAGTCCCAGTACTGGTTGCCGTCGACGGTGACATCGTAGCGCTCAGCGGTGACGCACAGGAAATCCACAGACTCCTCTCCCGACGTGCAGGGGTGACCGAACTCAACGTTCAATAGCATTTCATCGTTGGCGGTGTTGCGAATACGATACGCCTCGTTCGTGCAGTCGGCCTGATTCATGCGCACAATGCGAAGCATGGTTCCCTGGCAGTCCGTGAAGGCAAGACCCACCGTTCCGGAAGCCGTGCGGGAACCTGAGGTCGCCGTAATGGTATACGTGGTCATGGCGGAAGGACCGGCGGCGCTTCCCATAATCACACAACCAGAAGAAAGCGTGAGTCCGGTAGGAAGCTCAGGAGAACTCTGGCAGGAGGTGATGCCAAAGAGAGTGGGCTGGAGATTGACTGCGCTGAAGCGGGCGTAATAACTGTACGACGGCTGGTCGTACTGAATGGTCTGCGATCCCATGTTACAAACAAGGAACTGTAACTCGTAGATATAGGCGAGATCGTCCGCCGAAGCAGTCATCTCCATCTGGTACGCCTTGTAGTAGCCTGGCTCCGAGAACATGACGTAGTATTTCCACTGGAGCGCAGTGTACGTCTGTTCCATCACATTGAACAGAGGAGTCCACGTGGTAGCCGTGGGCGCGTTAGCTGCCTTCAGACTGAAAGCCGATGGAGGATTGTACTCCAGACCATAGGGCCAGATGCGGAATCCGTTCGCCATCGGGATCATGTTGCCGGTGAACGACATTGTCATCTTTGCAGGGAAGTTTTCTCTCTCGGCAGACGCCGCCATGGACATCTCGTAGTCAAACGCTCGATCGGGATCATCGACACCGACGCCAGTCGCCGTCACGGGGACGTAGGACGCGTAGCAGTTGTTAGTCGCATTCACGCCAGCGGCGTAGGAGAGGTACGCGTCAAAACCGATGGTGCGTGCGGTGGCATCGGTGAAATGAAGCTCCACAGCCAGAACCGACTGTCCAGCCTCCGCAACGTACGAGGGACGAATCACGCCGTGGAAATCGGCAGTGGTGTAGGAGCCCGAAGCGGGAGTGGAATGCGCAATCTCACCCTCAGGCATGTTGTCGCGGAAGATCTCCGCTCCGTTGATGTACGCCACGACTCCCTCGGAATACTTAAACTGGGTAAGAATCGCAGCCATTCCCGTCACACCGGCAAACGTCTTGCGGAAGTAAATGGTCGAAGTGGCTTCCTGAGTGTCCGTCCCCAGCGTGACTTCGGTCCACGCAGCGTCACTGAAGGAGTACTGGTTCCAATCGTTGGAAAACGCGTTCGAAGACTTCCAGACTCCGCTCTTCAGAATGGGAGAACAGAGTCCAAAGTTGCTGTTTTCCACCTGACCTCCAATCATTACCGCCTTGAACACAACCGCATCGTTGATATCCTTGATTTCAATCCACGCGCCGTCACTCCATGAATCTCCTGCGCTGTCCTTCATTTCAATTCTATAGACATGGTTCGTCGACGTGGCAAAGCACGCCTCCATAACTCGCTCGGCAACGCTCTCAAAAACGGGAGAGGTGAAAACAACTGTCTCCCCAGCGTAGATCTTAAAAGACTCCTCCTGGCCCCACGACAGCGTCTTCTTAATCATTTTGGCATACACCTTATCATCGGGGCAAACAAGAGCCAGCGCAGCACTAACTAGGCAGTGAGAGGCATTGGGAAGGTCATACAAAGAGCAGCAATCAGGACAAAACGATTCATTTGTCAATGAGTGTATTATTAGCAACCATTCACAACCACCCCGAGGAACTCTAAAAGAAGGGATTGTGTATAGTGATCGCATGATAAAGAAGACATGATCACCGCGAAGCGCTATTCTATTGTATATGGCGGCAGGTGGTTTATGGAGAGTGTGATACACTTTTCCACAACGGAGAGTGGTGGATACCTGCATCAGCAGCTAGAGAATATGAACCATGATCATAGAGTATTTGGGTGATTCTTTATATGGAATGATAGTACACTCCCTCTCGAAAAGCAAACAATCTAATTGGAATGGAAATCAGATATGAATAGCGACACAAGCATAATTGAGTATAATGCAAAGAAACACAGCACGAAAATGCAACTAACAACTAATTGGCAAATCCAAATATGGAGGTTATTGAATGCTCAATTACGCGAATTACTAAGAAGTGTACAATGGCTCACGACAGTTGCAACTACAGGAAGCGATTGATCTGCCTCCATAAGACTCAGAGTCGAGGGAATCCATCTCGCTGTTGGAATCACAGAATCAATTATGGATGAAATGGCATCCCCTCCCTGGGTCGACTTAAAGAAAAGATTGATATTCTTATTCACGGAAATGGGACGATAGATCCAGCCATCGGAGTCCACGTCACTCCTTTCCGTGTTGTTAATGGCCTTCTGCATCTTTCGAATGCGTGAATACTCTAAGGATGAGCAATGCCCATCACAGCCTACGTCTTGATTTCTTTCGTTGGTTCATTCTGCAAGTATCGCAGATAAGACAAATAAAAGCCTTGTTCTTACTGATATATGCCTGGATGGGCTTGCTGCGACCACACTGCCTACACGCTTTGCAGTTGGCCAAAGAATGTCCAGACGTGTCACTTGATTGAGAACGCATGAACAGAACTAAAAAGAAAATGGAAGTAAAAGGAAATGGCTCGCCATAATACCGGTATGCATCATTTGATTGGCTGGCTGGATCCGGAATAATATTCCCAGAAGACGATCCTGGATCCCCGACTATCCTGAGTTACTCATCGAATCGAGCTGGATTCTGTGGGATGATGGTTATCTTCTGCAGAACCCAGAATCATGAAAAATGATCTATCCATGATTGGGTTCTCTCCTCAATTGGAATGGACTCCACACTCGGAGTTCTTGCCATTCATGAGGCGATTGGAATGGACGGATCATTCCTTCAACCATTGTTCCTTCCTTCAGGATTCTCATTCAGTGGGTCAGGTGCATAAGCACATGCTGATACGCTGCATGATGGATAGGATACCCTATCGCCTTATGGCCGTTCAACCGGTTCCTACTCCTCCTTCCCCAAACTCAGTTCCTTCCATCGATGAAAGGAGGTTCCTAGTTCATTGTTATTCCAAACATGAATAAGCCCGACCCGTCATTAGCTGTCCGTATGGATCTGGGAATGAGGAAGTAGGAAACAGGGCTGCCGATGGCGGCCAATACGTACTAACGAATAGAGTGACCCAGGTCACGGAGACCAAAATCAGCAACGCCTGCAAGTACATCATAGAGACAGAAGACCACACACTAGGAAACGTTATGCGAATGTGGCCATCGTGGTTGTCGTTCATAATTAGGGACATGCTGAACGACCCGAAGGTGACCTTTGTGGGCTATCGCGTTCCCCATCCCTTGGCAACGAATATCGAGATGAGAGTAGGTTTCAGTCATGTAGTTTCAGCCAAGGTCCAAACCTCGGACCCTGCATATCCTCCGGGACGTGCGATGATGGAAAGCTGTAGTCGGATAATCAGCCTGTGCAAGGAGCTGAACGACGACGTTCTGGTAGGACTCTAGAGTTCTTTTTCACCACAGAATTTCGAGCAGAAGCGGTCCAAGGAGATGGAAGACCATGTATTCTATTCTGTTTCTTACAGAAAACAAGCGTAAAGTGACATTATACAAGCAAAGGCAACATTTTCTTAGGAACCTCGTTGGTGTGTAAATGCGACATCTCTGCCTCCAGCTGGATGGAGTCGCTGTTGCTCGTGTTCAGCAGCACCGATATGTACACAATCGCTCCAACAAGGCAGGCGACGGCGATGAAGGCAATGATCACAATCAACTCTTCATTGTTATTGATGACAATCAGAGTGAATGAAGTCGACTGCTTTCCCCCCGCATTCCGCACCGTTACCGTCACGTTCACCGTCCGCTCCTCTCCGTAGTACACGCCCATGAACACACCCGTCGCGTTATCGAAGACGAATCCCTGCGGAACCATCGACGTCTCGAACAGGAGCTCCGCGCCGACCACCGTCGGGCGCAGCTCCACCACGTCGCGTCGCGTCACGTAGAACACCGCCGACTTGTACTTAAACGCGATCGGCGCCTTCGGACGACACAGGTTCATCACCTCCGACCACGTGCCATTGTTGCAGTACTCCAAGTACCTTCCGATGTACAGCTCGGAACACCCGAAGTCACGCCATTCCCCACTCGGCGTGCGGCGGCGCTGCTTCCCCTCCAGGTCCTCGCAGTAGCCGTCGAGACGGTCTGCGAAGAACTCCACCTCCGCTACCTCCAGCTCCGGCTTGTGCTCGCAGTCGTCAAAGTGAAGGCGGAAGAGGCTGAACGAGTGGTCGTTGAACAAGTGGTAGCACGCGTACTGTCCGTACGCCACGCGACGGAAAAACACGTCCGTCGAATACAGCGTCGTCCACGTGACGTTTGTGCCACGCGTTCCTCCGTCGAGAACGAGCGTGTGTGGATACTCGCCCGCCGAGTTTCCCGCATAGAGACAGATCTCCGTCACGTACTCGTACGCATGCTGGTGCGAGTCAATGGTGACTTGAATGTCATCGCAGCTGCCATGCACCACCATCTTGTTGTAGTACAAACCGTCGGTGAGGTGATTCAGGTCCTCCACCATGCCCTTCGGCTTGTTTACCGACAGACTCCCCCCAATGTGACGCTGTGACCCATCGGGAAGCAGCCGGACGCCCAGACGGAACTCGCTGCGTGGCTGGCGACTCGCGTCGTGGATCTCCACCGCCACCACCACCACGTCCTTCTCCCACACGTTGAACTGCATGCTCAGCGCAGCAGACACGCGCTCCGTGCGCGGAAACGACTCCAGCGGCACTGTGTCCTTTGTGAGGACTCCCAGTGGGAGCTGGTGGCGCAGCACCTCCACGCCGTTCACGTACACGACCGCGCCACCGCAGACGTCCAGGTCCAGGACGAACGCGCTGTACAGCTGCTGAGACGGTCGGATGCTGCTCACGTCCATCACCGTCTTGAAGTACTGCGCGCGGCCCTGCGGCGGAGGGAAGGTGTGGGGCTTCGCCACCTCCCACACCTCGTGGACGGGGTCGATGGCGGTGTACCAGCGGTCGGGCGGCTCCTCGTCATCCAGACTGTAGTACCAGAGCGTCGAGTCGCCCGGAAGAATGGAGCCTGCGAAGAAGGGGATGCGCTGGTTGGAGAAGCCGGCGTTGAATAGCCCGCTCTGGAGCAGAATGTCGTCGGAGAAGAGGGAAAAGGACGCCCGGGTGAAGCCCGCGTTGCTCTTGTCGGTGAACGACAGCACATAGTCTCCTGTCTCCACGCAGTATGTGAACACGGTCGGTGTCGGTGCCATTGACGGGAGCACGAACGAGGAGGCGACCACGTTCTGCTTCCCGTCAGTGATCGTGAACGACAGGAAGAAGGACAAGTCCTCGATGTTCGCCAGCTGCAGCTTCACCAGCGAGAAGGGACTGGCGCAGGTCTTCGACGACAGCGTCAGCTTCGTGCTCACGCGGCCCTTGGGACCTTGCGCCAGGATCTCCACCGTCACCGTCTCGAATGGCTCTGGTGACATGCCCCAGAAGTGCCCGTCCGCGTTGTCGAGAATCAGACCCGGGGGAAGCGGCATCGTGGAGATGTAGTTGCTGTAGAGGAACGATGGCAGGGGAATCTCCGGGAATTCCACATTTGCGACAACGTCCACCGACCCCACGCCGTAGGAGAAGGCGGGCAGCGGGAAGCGCAAGAGCGAGAACGTGATCAGCTCCAGCTCCGCCAGCTCCACCATGGTCTGCGTGCCCTCCGAGGAGAAAACGATCTCCATCCCCGACATCACGAACACGTAGTTGTCCAGTTGCAGAGGGAAGCAGCGTCGCTCTCCCGGAAGGTGGAAGTGGGTCCGCGTGACGCTCGCCACGTCGTACCACCGTCGGTCCATGCTGCGGATCCGTACCTGCCACTGCACCGGACTGAAGAGAACAGTCGTCGTGCTCGATGTGAGACAGTACCCTCGGATCATCTGGCTGCTGAGGGCGCTGAACTCGACCCGCACCGACACCTGGCCCGACTTCATCTCGCCGACCCAGTTGGTCTTCCAGTTGCCGTCCACGAGAGAACTCACAGAATACCCTGGTCGCGTGTTGGACGCAGAAAGGTACACAGCGCGGTCATCCCAGTAGGTGGTTGCCTCGAAAACAGGCTGGAGAGTGATAATGGGCGCGTAGTACACGCGGTCGCGGAGCTGGCGGACCACGCGGATTGCCAGCACGTTCGTTCCGTTGAGGAGACAGTCACTGGCGATTCGCATCGAGTGGACGTAGTCGCTGTAGTCGTTATCGACCTCCCCGAGAAGCTTCCCGTTCAGATACACCGTGTAGTGCAGAAGCGACACGAGGATGAGATCCACCGCCTCCAGCGCAGAAGGGTCGGCGACCTCAAACTTGCCGCGCAGGCGGTAGAACTCCGTGTAGGAGATGTCTCTCAGCGTGGTGTTGTACCATCGACTGTCCTCGTGGTAGTTCACATGCGTCCAGCTGGGCTCCATGTACTTTTCCCTCGTCATGGACCACGTCATCTCCGTGTCGATAATCAGTCCCGACGAGAAGAAACGCGCCGCGCACGCGCTCAGCTGGCTCGTCGCCGGACCACTCCACGTGCTCGAACATCGCGCGAAGCTCTGAGACATGACTGTCACGAAGTACGGCTTCTCCTCCTTCCTGTACCAGAGAGGCGTCGACAGCTGGACGTTGACCGTTCCGCCGTTCACGTTGGTGTGTCGGTTGATAACGCGCTGCTGCAGCTGGTACACGCCGGGGTCCACGCAGAGAAGCCGGCTCTGCGCGACGGCGGCCTGACCGCAGTCTTCTCCGTTCCCGGAGGCAATCTCGCGTCCCTCCGCGTCCAGCAGCCGCCACTCCTCCGACGAGCTGGTCAGGTAGGAAATCCACTCGATGCGAAGGTACCGTCGGGGAAACACGCATTCTGTCCGTCATTCCAAGCGACCACGCTCACCTTCCGACGCGATCGTTAGCGTCGTGCTGGCGTCCGCCATCGTCACCGCCTGCTTTGCGGTGATCGTGAACGTCTCCTTCCCCGGCTCCGCAACCACGCCCGTCACCACGCCCGAGAGACTCTCCAGCCGCAGCGACCTTGGCAGCTTCGGCTCCACGGTGAACTCCACGAAGCCTGGCGACTGTGGCTGCAGATACACGTCCGTCTGTCCCACCAGCGCGGAGAGGGCGTTTGTGGGGTACTGCAGTTCCCGCGTCGGCTGCGTCGCGCGCGCCAGAAACCCCACCTCGCTGATCCATACTTCGCGTCCGTTGTGAGTGTCGTGAGTATCGTGTTCATTGTATTCATTGTGCTCATCACCATCATCTCCCCCACTCGTTAGCTCTACACATAACATCCCTCCCACAGCACAACGGAAGTCGATGGAGAAGCGCTGATACGACTTTCCCAACGCATTCATCGCGAACTCCACCGTCGTGGCGGCTCCGACCCAGCGCACGCGCTCGCGACGATCGACGACATCGCAGCTCCACCCGTTCCAGTTCTCCACACAGCCGTGCACGGTCCACGCGGTGGGTCGCGAAGAGGCCTCCTGTCCGCAGGTGACACGGTAGGCGTTGAGATACTCGAACCGCCGGTGGTTGAACGTCAGCGCGAAGTCCGCGAAGGACCCGCGCGCCTTCCACCCGGTGAAACGGTTGAGGTCAGTGGCCAGCGCGATGGGGTTCTTGAAGAAATCCTTGCCGTGGCGCGAGGAGAGGGAGCTGTCGCCCGTCCGCACGCTTCTCTCCGGCACGAGGAAGATGCTCATATCGAACGCGTCCAGCAGCTCCGTCGACTGCTCGCTGCTGGAGGTCGCCGCCACCACGAGGGGAACGGTCGCCGCCTCACACGACGACAGCACCGACGCAGGAGCGACGCTGAAGAGGAAGTAGCCATAGTCGACCGCGCTCTCCGGCACGAAGGTATCACTGGAGTGAGGGAAAGCGAGCGGGACTACAGCGAGCGGTAGATCGTGTGGCCGTTGGCGTACAGCGAGGAGTAGTTGCGGCCGTGGAGGGCGAACATGATCGCGCCCGAGTGACGCAGCGCCTCGCAGGAGACGTTGCTGTGGATACGGTAGTAGCGACTGCCCTCGAAGGGGGGGAAGTCCCCGTAGCGTTTGTGTCTCCACTCCGAGTCGTCGAAGGAGGGGGACTGCCAGTCCTCCTCGTACGCGTCGCTGAACCTCCAGTTACTGTTTCCGTGGACAATGACGGAAGCTATTATTCACAACGGAAAAGAAGGAAAACGGTAAAAAGAGAACTCCGTCTCACTCCCCGAGTCGCACGTTCCTCGCAGCAACTCCAGATTCTCCATTGTCGCAACGACAAAGAGTGACCCCTCACTCCATGACAATTTCAATCTATCTGTAAGCAAGTCCATTGGAAACAACCCGTCCCGAGCGACAAATGTGTAAAACATGGAGCCCAAGCATATATGAGTTGTAAATACCGTGTTGTCCTTTCCGTATCCGTTGAATTCATACTTTGGTACCGACCGGGAAGGATCATAGACGGAGAGCGATTGAGAAGCTGCATCTGTTCCATAAACAATGCGCAGGATATAGGGTAGTTCGTTCGGATCACATGCATACGCAGTCCCTATCCATGACACAACGATGGCGACCCAACAGAAAGCCAGAAAAACAACCAGCCATTTGCCTGTCCACATCGAACGCTCGTCAATTCCAATTTAGTATGGAGCCGAATACAAAACACACAGAGGGCGTTTCATCAACAATCGACTGTTTGTATCCCTGAAGCGTTTAGGAAAAAAAAAAGATATGGGAGGAGCATGGGTCACTGTCCATACACAACACGGAAGAAAACGGAAACACATCGTGAATAGGAACAAACACGTCGCATAATGGCATAATAAGAAATGAGGGTTCAAGATAAAAGAAAGTAAACCAACTACTAACGATGAACCCTATTAAGCGCAATGTAAAGGACGCGTATACAAGGTCGTAGGAATGACTACTGGTACCAAAACAGTTGAATCTGCGGGTAGTCGGCGAGAGGATTACTGACATGACTCCGAAAACGATTCCATGTTGACTTTCACTGAGATATCTTGACTCTTCACGGAAAAATGAGAAACCAATTTGGCTTGAAACACATCATTCGGTATGGAATCAGAGAAAATCGGGTTCACTGTAACCCACCTTGCATAGGGGATACACAAACTATCTGAATCGCACTTCTTCTCACCGGTCTCTTCGATGAACGCAAGACCAGAAGACTTATTCGAATCCACTAAGGTCGGTACTGAATTCTGTTGTCCGGATACAGAAAGGATAGGGCTTAGAGGAGCCGTGGGTGATGGCACCTCGGGGTCCTCAAAGCTGGCCTTTTGGCAACAGCGCCGCTGCAGCTCCAGTGAGCGCTGAATTCTCTTCTGCTTTTCTTATCATAAGTCCTGACGACGACTCGTACCTTTGAGCATACGCGCACGATCTTCTCGACACGCATTGCAAATAATGCATGTCGAGTCACTATTTCGTCGACTAAACGACCTGAGCGGCTTCATACGATGACACTGACGACAGTACTGCACCTCCTTGTCGCCGAACGAATCGAGGCTGATTGGGATTAATATCATTCTGCAGCCATCACAAAACACAAAACAATAGCTACAATTATGAGGGTTCGACGGTTCCCTGAATCTTATTGGCTCTCGCATATTACTGGCGGTTGATTCCCGTGTTGAATGTGAAAGAAACACAAGCTTTACGCGGTTACAAGTTGAAGAAAATGGGAAAAATAAAATCAATGAATTCATCCAGCAAAGTAGGCAACTTACTGGTCCAGAGACATTCCAGGATCGGGGGTGATTCAACAAACAAACTACCCAGTGGCTAAAGCGATTCACGTTTTTCCTTATCCTCGACGACCATAAGGGATGGTTTAGGTTCTTCCTCAAACTCTCCCGAAGCATCCTCTCCCTTCACCAGCACAAGTCCGGGAGCTCCCTGTTGCGCAGGCGCCTCTTCAGCGGTTTTGGACGGTTCCACAACTCCCTTCTGTTTCGCTTCTTCCTCTGCCTTCTTCCTTGCCTCTTCCTCCGCTTCCTTTCTAGCCTTCTCCGCCGCCTCTTCCGCCTTCCGTCGTGCCTCCTGCTCCTCCTCGTCGCAATTCTTTCTGTACATCTCCTCCTTCGCTTTCCACGACGCGAACGAGATGTTGTTACGAATAATCTGCGTCTTACACTTCGTGTAATACTACATATTGTGCGTATGCCGGCTTCAGATTGGAAATGATCTTCGACTCAAACCCCAGATCTGACAGTCCCTGCTTCATGTCCTTTGTAATCTGCGTCTCAAACATCGTTCTCATTGCCTACCATGAAAGCCACTTGGGCGGCAGCCTTCTCTTTCTTTCCATGGATCAATCGATCGTAGCAGTTTTGCATCCTATACTTCGTTTTCGCATATCCCGAAGCGGTCGAGATGAACAGTCGACTGTTCTTCCTCAGGCATTCTCCGTACATCTTCGACGACGACTAGAGTGGAGCGAGTTCCGAATACCGTACATGGAAGACATCGGATTCTGCCGACGAAAATGTACTCCAGAAGTAGCTGTCGAACGAAGTTCGCTTCCAGACAACCTTCTGTCCCTTTACGAGCAGCTTCAGAAAGGACCCTGTGCAACGGAACATTTCTCTGTTTTCCGATAGTCTTCCATTCGGTTCAGGTGAGTGGCCTCCGTGGTGGCAACCTATTGAAATGGGTGGAACTACAACAATGATGATCATCATCACCTGCGAATGGAAACGGGATCCCTTGATTGTTCTATGGTTGTTTGTTATGAAAAATGAAAAACTGCATAGGCGATCCAAAAACGGGAGAATTTGGGATGACGGAAATACCCCCTTCGCACCCTCCAAAAATACCCCCCTCCCACCAAACTCCCTTAAGAAGACAGATTGAACGCTATGCTTGCGGTTTCCATATCAAGAGCCGGTGCGAAGGCAGTTCGAGCAAATGCGCGCGTGTTTTCGGCAATGGCGAGTGGACAGAAGCCAGCGCACGCGTCCAAGGAGTTTCCTCCCTCTGAGAGAAAGATAAAGCGCAACAACGAAAAGAAAGCCCGGGAAGAGCAGATCGCCTACTACAAGAAGCTGGACGAGGAGGCTGCGAAGTCAGGACTGGAGACACCGTGGAAGTATCGTCTTTCCCTGTAGATCTGTTGAAACCGAGTGAGCCGTGTAGAATTGTGGAGCGACAGCCCATTGTGTTTGGCCAGCCGCCCGAATGGTACACCAAGTTCGAGGAGATTCGCGACCAGCGACGAAAAGACAGACAGATGCCTCCCTGCAACAAGCTCGTCAACGATATCCTGAATAAGGAGGAGGAAACGATCTCCGTCGAAGACAAGGATGAAATGGTTCCGTTGAGAAGAGGGTCTTAGCGGTAGGAGATGAAGAAGCTGCATGAGGCGAGCACCTCCGATATCACCCCTGCCGATAAGGCGAACGACCGCACGTCGCTGCTCCGTAACACGCCCGGTTTCCTGTACCTGATGGTCCACAAGAAGTCGGAATGGGCGTTCCCCTCGCTCGAGTACGATCCCGAGACGTACAAATCCACGCGTCAGGTTCGACTGGCTCCCTCCGTTCACAGCTAGGCATTGGAGCGACTGGCAACAGCCACGTATGGAAAGGACCTGCAGCTCTACTACTGGGGTTTCCCGCCCTGCTTCCACACGGTGTAAACGTTATCGAGCGATGGTTCCGTAGCAATGTGTACTCGGCGGCGGAGCAGAAGAAGAACCACGCGTACGGTGAGAAGGTGTTCTACTACCGAGCGGCTCGTTTGATGGGCGACGTCGTGCTGACGCCGTCGGCTGGCAAGGAGTTCAACTGGGCGTCGCTGAAGGAGTTCCCAGAGTACTTCCACGACGAGAAGCTGCTAAGTCTATTTAATCGGGTTCTAGAATCGACTGTTTAACAAACACACCATAAACCCGCCTAGTAATGATTCTCCTGAGTCCGCAGCCACGGCGAATTCAGAGTTTGACTTCGCTGATTGTATGCATAGAAATCCTTGTTCGCGTTCTCCGCATTCTGCTGCGGCACTTCCATGCGGTCCATCATCCGGTTCGGAGGCATCGCGTTGCTGTACGTCGCGGGCTGGTTGCCGTTCGCCGGCGCCGCCGACCGCGGGTCGAACATGCCCGGCACCGTCTGCTTGGGATAATTCTGCTGCGGCACGTGGCTCATCACCGTGCGTCTACGCTTCGTTCTCTCTCCCAGTGACTACGGGTAGCTTCCGTACATGTATCCCTGGTTGTTCGGGTACGACGGGTAATTGTACATGAATGGCATGCTGCCCTGCTGTCCGTACATCATCGCGTTCTCCCGCGCCATCCCCGGCGCTTTGTCCGTCTGCGCTGGCGCGTTGCTCACCTCCGCTCCCGCAGCCATTCCTGGCGCGGGCGCCGCAGGTCGCGCGAAGTTCTTATCCGTCGGCGCTCCCGAGTACATCTGCGGCATCTGCATGCCGGCGTAGGAGGCCTCGGGACTCATGCCCGGCGCGTAGTAGTCGGTGAAAAACATCTGGTGAGCATAGCCAGGATACATGCCCGGCACGTAGAACTAGCTCGCACTCGCCTCCCACACCTACTCCGTACATGTTGTTGTACTCCATGTCGCCCGTCGCAGCGGGAGTCTCTTCCATCACCCCTTCTTCCCACGCCTACCCTCCTTCTTCGCACCCTCGCTCTTCCCAGCCGCCGCAGCCGCCGCAGGAGCCACGGAACCCGCGCCGATCGACACTGTCGCGCCCAGCGGCACCTTCGCATACGCGCCCAGACTGAACTCCACCGGCTTCCGGTGCTGCACCTTCTTCACCACGCGCTTCGTCTGCTTCACCACCTTCGGCGTCGTCTCCGTGGGCTTCACCGGCTCCGTTGGCTTCGCAGGCGCTACAGGTGCCACAGACGTCGCTGCGGCCTCCGAGACCGACTCCGACGCGGCCGCCGCCTCCGCCGCCGCCAGCGCCTCCGCGATGCTCGCAGAGGGCTCCACGGCCGCAGGCTCCGGCGCAGACTCCACAGCGGCGGCCACAGGGGCCTCCGCGGCAAGAGCCACAGGAACCACAGGAACCACAGGAGCCACAGGAGCCACAACAGGAGCCGCAACAGGAGCCACGGGCAGCGGCGCCTCCTCCTGCTGTTCCGCGACAGAGGGAATCACCTCCTGCGCCACCTCCGCCACGATCTCCTGCAGCTTCTCCTCCTCGGCTGGCGCCGGGGCCTCCACCACCGCTGCTGGCGTGACAGGAGCGCTCGGAACGGGGACCTGCGGCTTCCGCGAAGCGGCGCTCACGGGGGGCCTCCGACCATCGTTGCGTCGCCCTCGGCGGTTGCGCTCGTTCTCGAAACGAGTCTTCTTCTGTGTCTACAGCTCGAGGCCGATTGCCTTCACCACCTTCTGTGTGCGCGAGAGAATGGGCTTCCAGTCGTTGTCCACGCCATTCTCCCAGAGTTCGGCGACTCGCTTCTCAATCTCCGCCATATTTCCATCGCAAGAAAAGATGATCTCGAGGAGAATCTCCTTTGTCGCTTCCTGCGGACAAGTCACCCGAATATCTCTGTACTAGGACGATGAGACACTCGCTCTATCGAAAAGACCTACGATGCGTTCAGCATGACTCATTGAGATCTTCTTCTCCGGATTGATTAGTTCATGAACCCTTTCGGCCTGTCTCTTCAGTTCGTCGTTTACGGAGGAGTTTGATGACATTTGTACCTCTGATCCGTTAGTCTACCCAATAAGCGAGCTTCTACAAAACCGTTAGACTCTTTCAACTCCCAACAACACCTACACTTATATATATAGAATCTCCAAACTAAACTACTGGTTCTTACTGAGAATTCGTATCACCTCCCCATTCAACGAAACGCCCAGTCCTTTTCAGTTGTATAAACAAACACCGCAAAAGACAGCTTAACCCATCATCACCTTCGCTCCGAAGCCCACACGCGTTGCATTCTGGAAGACGCCATGATCCACCGAAATCGTCATGAGCAACGTCGGCGTAACGAACTCCTCCTACACCTCACCCGCGTCGTCTGTTTCCACGATAAACGTCTGAAGGTGGCCCGACGACGTCAGCGCCATGTGCAGCTTTCCAGACTTAAACAAGTATAAGCAGCCGATCTGCATTTCGCTCATTCGGCTCGTGAAGTCGATCGTCAGCTTCGAAACCAGCTTTGTTCGCTTCGACGGCGAGTTTACGTAGTACGCCTCCATCTGTTTCTGCGAGTTCAGCAGACAACCTACCATCGCATCGCCCACTCGACCCTACCCAACATGCTCGTATCAAACATGTAGCGAGCGCCCACGCTGTACGACAGGCCCGGACGCAGCGGGTTGTGCGAAACCTCCATTCCCAGCGTCAGGTCCTTTGTGACATACTGACTATAGGTGGCGCTCAGCACGGAGCCCGAACTCACCTTCGCCGTCAGATGATAGTCCTAGCGTCGATTTCCCGCAATGAACCTACCGGTCCCTTGTAGTGAGCCTCCGCGGAGAAATTGTCCTGTCCGGGCATCATGGAGGTCTACCGTCAAGAGAGAGAAGTACTCAAACCAGAGCATTGAAGATGGCCGTCCACTGCTTGTTGATCGGCCACACCATGCGGCCGGCAATGCGTCCCGTCGAGTCCAGGGTCGCGTTGATGTTCTTCTACACATCGCCCACGAGACAAAGGAAAACATGCTGACGGTAGACGTCGATGGACAGGTTATAAAGCGAGTTGCCCATCTCGCGAGGGAAGTACTGCGATCCCATCATGAGTCTACAGAATCAGTTGCGACGATCCGCCGCTACGCGTGTGTCATTGAGAAGAAAGGAGTTATCTGCTTCATGATTTCGGCTCGAAAACCGTCCATCGCATCAAAGAGAAGAACGTTCTTCGCGTCCGCGAACATATTGTCGAAAGTTCCAGGATACGTTCTCGTAGGAACCGTTGATTTCGCCGCAGGAGGCGAAACGGGCGAAGTCTAGGAAATGGGCGTCCTCTCTCCATCTGCCTACTTCGTTGGGGATAGGAGCCTGATCCATTTGAATTGATCCCAAGTGAGAAGTGGAACTATGGATTTCTACAAAACAAGAAGAGAACGACCCAGCCGAGAAAACGGTTATTCCGAATTCGTGGCGGGTTTCGATTGATTCAACAAACAGTTTATTCCCGAACAAATTCATATCGCGCCGTAATGATCCTATCCAGCGGAACATCATGGGCATCGCAGGGGACCATATCGACGATCTGCTCGTCAAAGCCAATTCCCTATCGGTCAGCTCGATGCAGCAAATCACTACGATCAGCATCGGATAGGGCTTATCGTGACGCGCGCACCAGGAGTGGAGGAACTCGAAGCAGCGGTCTATCCCTCATTCTTCTTTCCATATTTCACCATAGTATCCCTTTCCGTGTCCGAGTCGGTGACACTTTGCATCAAAGGCGACTCCGGGAACGATGATCACGTCGGGAGCGTACTCCGGATGAAGAACCATGCGTCGCGTATCCTCAAATGGAGGGATCGGGATCCCCCACTTGTCCAGAGGCATCTGATCCACCGAGGACGATG
The DNA here is from genome assembly GCA_039096215.1 of Blastocystis sp. NMH. Classification (NCBI taxonomy): domain Eukaryota; class Bigyra; order Opalinata; family Blastocystidae; genus Blastocystis; species Blastocystis sp. NMH. The sequence goes on along the minus strand of JBBPEA010000010.1, from coordinate 401,768 downwards.
AATCCACTCGAACAAACTCGAATTCACTGTCGGACAGGATCTTGGGAACAAGAATGGAGCGACCGTTCGCACTGCAATCGTCCATAATAGGGCGCGTTTCCACTTCTGTCTTCATGGACAGAAACACGGCGACCGTGTGTGCGTTCGCGTACTGCGGAATGCACTGCAGCTTTTCTAGCACCGCCTTGCTCTCTTCGAGTCGGGTGTTCTGTGAGATGGCTCTCAGTACCTTATTCATGGACTTTCTCACTTCCGTCTTCGTTAGTATGGACATAACCAAACAGCCACACGCTAGAAGCAAATACTATACAAATGAACTGTTCACTCGGTTGTAGATGAACCGCTCCCTCTCCGTCAGTACCTGCAGGTACTCTTCTCGGTGGTCGTCTGCGATAAACCGCGAAATAAAGCACTAGCCCTCATCTTCACAATCCACTCAAACAATGATATGGTAGCCAATCATTCGGAACGAGCTCTGCGCGCATCGGATGGCAGAGAGCAGCACTCCTTGGATGGCTCTCGCGCCATTCAGTTCCGCCGACGGGATGTGAGTCATCACCGCGCGAATGACCAGCAACTGAACCTACGTCGCATTCTCCTTTCTTACCTACGAAGAGTCGAGGCGTCGACGCGAAGGTGACGGCAGATCCCTTCGCCAGCTCCTCTGTCACTTCCTGGAAGAGTCGTCGCTGCTCGGGCTCTGCGAGACGCCGCGCCCAGAAGGAGAAAACGAGGGGATAGCGCTCCATCTAGAGTGGAGTCGACCTCGCGGTCCCACGCTCTGCGCGGAGCAGGCGGCGAGGAAGGCTGCGAAGTGGGTGTAGTCTGCGAACTGCTGTCGCGCGAGGGCTTCCAGGAGACGCTGGACGAGGCTGTCGGTTTCCTGCGTGGGAGAGAGAGAACGAGGGTACTGCGGAGCAGGTGGATGCGTGAAGTTTCTGGCAGCAGCTGCAGAAGAAGGCGTCGGGGTCGCGAGGGGTGCGAAGTGGCGTTTTGACGGGAGTGAGGATGCGGGAGGGTCGGGAGGGAGTAGTATGGGCGGGTGGAAGCGAGAAGTGTGTGGAGTGGCTGGGGGATTGTGTGGAGTGGGATATGGGTTGTGTGGGATGAGGTTGGGATTGTATTGGTTGCATTGATTGACTCATTGATTGCATTGGTTGATTCATTGATTGTATTGGTTGATTCATTGATTGCATAGATTGCACAGACTGATCAACAGACTTCACAGACTGATCAACAGACCGCACAGACTGCATCGACCGGTCAACCGTCCTCCTCGAGCCATCTCCCTCACACTCACGCCACACCCACAAACCCCACCATCCCATCCACCGCCGACACCGACAGCGACTCCGGCTCCTCCAACTCCTCGCGCGTGATGTCCGTCTCCGCGTCCACCAGCGACACGCCCGCCAGCACCGGCTCCTGCTCTCCGAACACCGGCCGCGTCAGCGATAGCCGCGACGTCACCGAGTGACTCTCCGAGCGACTCTCGCGCAGCGACAGCTCGCTGCGGCCGCGGACGACGCGACTGCCTCGCAGCCGCTCCACCTCCACCGGTAGCTTCTCCCGCTCCACGAAGTCGATGAACGTGCGTCGCTTGCTCGCAGGCAGCGTGAGGACCGCCGCCACCATTGTCTCCTCGCGCAGCAGCGACGGAAGGAACTCTCGCAGCAGCCGCGAGACGGGAGCGGCGTCCATGCGGATCAGCAGCGTCAGTCCGTCCGCAAGACGCGTCAGCTCGCCCTGTCGCAGCAGCGTCTCGCGGTGCGACGTCGCCACCGCCATCGTGAACCGCAACAGATTCCCTGCAGCGAACACGCTCGTCGTCGCGTAGCGCTTCACGAAGACCGCCACCAGCGGGACGGCGATCGTCGCCACGTCCAGACGCAGCACCGTCATCACAATCTCCACGCCCGCGCGGCTGTGCGCGTTCTCGCTGCTCATGAAACTTTCGTCCAGCAGCCGTCGCACGAGTCCCACGAACACTCCGCTCTGCGCACTCGCCGTCTGCGGCGTCACGCAGCGGAGCAGCAGCTGCAGCAGCTCCAGACTCGCCGTGGTGATGCGTGAGACGCTCGAGCCCACCGTCGCCGCCACGTTCTGCAGCGTCTGTTCCAGCGACAGCCGGTACAGCTGCCGTGTCAGCGCGTCCGCCTCCGTCTTCTCCGCACTTGTCTTCAGCCACCGCTCCAGCAGCGCCTTCATGCTCCGCAGCGTCTCCTGCTGCTCCGTCCACGGCAGCGATGGCAGCGATGCCATCCGCTTCAGCTCCTTCGCCTCCAGCGTCTCCAGCGTCTCCAGCGTCGTCGAACCCGTTGGACCCGTTGGACCCGTTGGACCCATCGAACTCGTTGGACCCGCCAGACGACTCTTGAACGGCGACCGCAGCGGCGACGCGCCGAACAGGCGCGACGACGGTGAGCTTTCTGCATCATACGAGATGAGGAGTCCCACGGTGATGCGTCGTGCTGCTCACGCGCTGCGGACCCTTCAGCGGCGTGCCGCGCGGCGAGGGACTCGAGGGCAGTGGCGCCCGCACTTTCACGGGCGTCAGCGAGCGCGGCGCCTCCGGCCACCGCAGCGGGCGACGACAGAGCGAAGGGTCATCGCGGAGCATCTGGGTGGCAAGGAGGGAAGAGACCTGCCTGGTGGTACTTCTGCAGGTCTGCGACCAGCAGGTTGAGCGCGGCCGTGTTGACGGAGGCCTCCTGCTGCGGCGAGAGAAGCAGCTGGAGGGCCTGGTGGACTAGGACTGACGCTAACAGGGAGAAACGACGGTGGAGGTCGTCGAGCGTGTCGAGCGACGCCAGGTCGGCGTGCGAGGGCAGGAAACGACAGTAGAGGATGCAGAAGACGATGCGGGAGGCCTCACGCACCTCGCCGGTTCGGTCGCGCAGGCCCGTGAGGACCAGCTGCACAATGTCCGCCTGCTTGGAGGAGAGGTAGTCCAGACTCCAGCAGCGAGCCGCCTCCCCCACGCAATGCATGAGCACCAGACGCGAGCTCGCGTGGGACGCCGTGTAGAAGTACGAAAGCACCGTCGACAACAGACTGCTTGCGTGGCTGCAGTTCGCAACGATCGTCACCATGCACTGTTCGGCAGCCGTTGCGATGGGCCGCTTTGAAGACTAGGGGTGAACAGAGAGAGTCGATGGTACGATGCAGCAGTCAACCAGACTCTGCCACAAGGAAATGGAAATCCCCTCCAAATCGTCGTTGCAAATGGACGACCACAGCGATATCGAGTTTAATGCCGCCTGCACCTACCGTAAAGAAGCCCATGGATATGTACCACTGCGATTCGCGGGCTTCTCAGGTGACCGTTAATCAGCATTATGAATTCCCGCAAAACGGAGCAGAACAGAAGCGGCTTCTCCCGATAGTCTCTGGCCAATGTCTAGGCGCTCAAATCGGGCTCACAGACGCACGTCCAGCAGTTGGTAGCCCTCGATGATTTGGCCTCCGTCCTCGTCGCCCTTCGAGAGTTGATTGCGAGCGGCCAGCGCTCGCTTCCTCTCCTCCGACGTCATTTCCCGACTTCCTACAAACGATGCACGTGTTGACACCGAGCTTGACATGGGAGGAAGAATAGTGGGAAACGAGAACTCCGCAAAAAGAGTGGGATTGTGTTGTGTGTACGTTGTTGTATCCGGGGGAATGGTGGAAATGGAATGAGAGAGCATTTGGACGATCTCGTTGCATTTGCTTTCTCGGGCCATTTCAATCGTGTACGACCCATGCTACGCGATTTGGCGAAAGAAGACGGTTTGAGCACAACTCTTCTGAAGAACAGTGATCGAGCCCTTTGATGGACATGGAATCGCGCGTTCAGTGACGTTTCATGAGTCGAGGCAGTATTGCTCTTGTGCGTTCCCTGATTATTGAAAATGAGCTTCGGTAAATTCAACTGTAGGGAGTGGTACGATGCGGTAGCTTTCCACTAACGCGATGTAGCGTCTGCCGGTGAATTCACGCCCAGTTGGGCAAAAAAGGATGCCGCGTCCATCCCCTCGTTCACGCCTTCCTTCGCGATGGGTCAGAATGGAATGGGAATGCAGCCCGTGAACCGTGTTCCCACCATCACGGCCAAGAAGCCTCTGACGCTGAGCTCGCTCGGTGCGGGAAAGGTCGGTTTTGGAGGTGCGAAGTCGGTGTCCCTGAGCGCGTCGAAGCCGGCTGCTCCGAAGCCTGCGACTCCGGCGGCTGCGACGGCCTCTGCGGCTGTATCCGAGGAAAAGAAGGAAGTCCCTGCTCAGGAGGAGAAGAAGGAGCAGCCCGCCTCGGCCGCTCCGGAGACGCTCATTATCGACTCGCCCGCTGAGCTGGAGGAGGCTCCTACCACTTCCGTCGGCATAATGGTTCCGTGTGACCCGTAGACGAAGACGTACTCGATGGAGGAGATTCTGGCGCAGGAGGATCCCCGCGAGAACATCAACGTCGTGTTCATCGGTCACGTCGATGCCGGCAAGTCGACCATTTGCGGAAGCATCATGTACCTGACGGGCATGGTGGACAAGCGCACGATCGAGAAGTTCGAGCGCGAGGCGAAGGTGCGCAATCGCGAGAGCTGGTTCCTCGCCTATATCATGGACACGAACGAGGAGGAGCGCGCGAAGGGAATCACCGTGGAAGTGGGTCGCGCCTACTTCGAGACGGAGCACAAGCGCTTCACGGTGCTGGACGCTCCTGGCCACAAGAACTACGTACCGAACATGATCGCCGGCGCTGCGCAGGCCGACGCGGGCGTGCTGGTGATCTCGGCGCGCAAGGGCGAGTTCGAGTCGGGTTTCGACCGCAGCGGCCAGACGCGCGAGCACGTGCTGCTGGCGAAGACGCTGGGCGTGAAGCGTCTGATCGTGGTGGTGAACAAGATGGACGAGGAGACGGTGAACTGGTCGCAGGAGCGCTACGACTCGATCGTCTCGCGTCTCTCGCCCTATCTGAAGTCGGTAGGCTACAACGTGCAGCGCGACGTGACCTTCCTCCCAGTCTCGGGTCTGAAGGGCTACAATCTGAAGGACCGCGCGCCTGAGGGCGTGTGTCCGTGGTACCAGGGTCCCTCGCTCTTCGAGATCCTGGACGCGATCGAGATCGTGGGCCGCGACGCCAACGGCCCGCTGCGTCTGCCGGTGCTGGACAAGTACAACGACCGCGGCTGCGTGATCACCGGCAAGGTGGAGTCGGGTCGGCTGGTGCGGGCGGCGACGCGGCGTGACGCGTAGGTCCTCGGCAACAACGTGCTGCTGATGCCCAACAGTCGCCACGCGGAGGTCATCGGCATCACCATCAACGACAAGGAGGTGATCAGCGCGAAGCCCGGCGAGAACGTGAACGTGAAGCTGAAGGGCATCGCCGACACGAACGTGTTCCGAGGGTAGGGTCCGGGCGCGAGCGACATCTAGCGATATCATCTGCCACGAGGACCTCCACGTGCACGCCGTGCGCGAGTTTGAGGGCCAGCTGGTGCTGCTGGAGCTGCTGGAGAACCGCCGCATCCTGACTGCCGGCTACAGCGCGGTGATGCACATCCACACGGCGGTCGAGGAGGTGGTCATCACCGACCTCATCGCCGAGCAGGATCGCAAGACCGGCGAGCAGAAGAAGCACCCGCGCTTCGTGAAGAGCAACAGCATCGTGATCGCCCGCTTCACCCTCTCGCGTCCCGTGTGCATGGAGACCTTCGACACCATGCAACAGCTCGGACGCTTCTCGCTGCGTGACGAGGGAAAGACTATCGCTATTGGAAAGGTTACCAAAATTCTGAACTCCTCTCTTTGTTCAACAAACAATCCACTAAAACAAATCACTCCAGTCTCCCCTCGCCGTTCGGAGACACATGAACGCCGTTCTTGTGCATGTCTGCCACAAACTCCTTGTAGAGCATCGAGTACGAAGGCGACAGGTAGCCGCGGTGCTCGTCGCTCGTGTAGTACGACAGCAGCTTCGGAGGAGGACGCGCGCGGATCGGGAACGGAACCTCGAACTTCTCCGGCTTCAGCAGCAGGCGCAGCGCCAGACGGTTGAAGTGCGAACACACGATCTGCATCGCATTCTCTCCCCACTCCTACTTGACCTCCGTTCTTCTCCACGGCATCGATTGCCTCCTTGCTGGCGCGGGAAACGTCGATGCGGATCTTCGAGTGGAATTGCTCCTTTCCCTGTCCCCTGATTTTAGCAACGCTCCCCTACGTCTGCGAGGAGCTTCACTCCGAACTTAATCTGGTGAACGGCGCGCGAGTCCAGCAAGTCCTTCATGGTGATCACGCGAGATGTGTCGATGCGTCCGGCGTCAATCCACTCCTGGAGACGTCCCAGGTTGAGAGGAGCCATGGGCATCGAGTTCCTAGGACATGGAGAAGCACCAAGGACCCTACGGGTTGGTGAATCCCACCTTCGGAACTCTCCTGTAAATGGGCGTCTGTCCTCCAATAAAACCCACGTAGGGACCGTGATCGTCAAGGACGCCGCGTTTTCCCTCACTTAGGATATGGGTCCTGAACGGGCGTTCTGTCCGTGCTTTCCTCGACCAGCCGTCGTTCCGTGTCCGGAAGCATTTCCACGACCGACTCGCGTTTTCTCGCTCTTTGCACCGACGTTATCGCTACACAGTGAAAAATCATTCCAAGAGACGAACGCGATGGTATTCAGCTTGACTGCTGAGAAGGAGCGACAAAGAACGGTGGAGACGGACACCAGACTCTGAAGACTCCTCTGGAGACTTCCAACCTTTCCTAAGGACGACAGCATCCTTGCCCAATACAAATGACACGAAAGGGGGATCCCACCGTTCCGACAACGTGGTTGGTTGATTGCATTTTCTTTGTGATGGCTCCCTATTATTACTGTTATCGTTGCAAGTAGAATACCTGTAGCGCGAATGCTGATTGGTTAGGAAGAATGTGTCAGCGGAGCAACAGCCAGATGGAAACTACAAATGCAATGAAGTTTGTGCTGTATATCTGTATAAATGTGTAGTGTCACGATCCGTTTGTCGAAGTGCGGGATGCGCCAGAACCCGCTCCAGCCCCGTTTCAAATGTATCTCACGAATCCAGTCTCCCATTCCATAGTCCCTTTCTCTTTGGACAAGATGGTCCTCAGCCCACAAATGTCGTTCGTCTTCCCAACGGAGGAATCTCGATGACTTTTACCAATACGGGAGTTTGTTCGGTTGCTTATATTCATGTGTAGCGAATGGGCGATCGCGTGGGAATGAACTTTATCAACTCGTTGTATCCGATGAAAGTGTTCATTTGTAGCGTTTTGGGACAACTCTTTCACATCTCCCCCACCATCTCCTCAGGCGACTACTACCAAGGCAATCTGGAGCAGCTGCTCAATTTCCTAATGCAACATGATCCGAATCATGTAGGTGGAGAAGAGATAGCTTCACACGTAGTACGGTCCACCTCCCACTTCTCGCGACTTCATTCGCAACATGCGTCACCGTCACCCGACGAAGACGGAACTAGGTAGCGGGTTCGTGAAGATTGGCACTGTAGAAAGCAAGCCGGTCTGCGCCGTGTGCGAATCGGATATTACACAGGACGATACCATTGTGTGTCTTCCCTGCAAACATATATTCCATCCAGATTGTATCATTCCGTGGATAAAACGAGTGGGTTCGCTCTATGGGAATCATCACTAGCATAACACCTGTCCTATTTGCCGTGCGGAGCTTCCAGCCAGCAATTCCGATGATGAACCTGAACCTGAAAATGAACATGCATTTCGTGTTTGCAGAAAACAAGTGAAGAGTTTGTTGGTGTATTAGTACCAACAGCTGATGGCATTTCATTGGTAGTAGATGATGAATTACCATCACCTGCCTTTCCACCACTCGGCAATGCACCACTTCCAGCAATTATCTTCCCATCCACACATTGTGGCTCCTCATCCGAGTCAAACTCCACTATCTCATCCCTCTGCCACTGTCCATCCTCGCCTCTACCATTTAAGCTCCATACCGAACCCACTTGCGAAAACCCTTCGCAATCATCTCCTCTTCCTCCTTTTCCTGCAACACTAGGTGAAAAGTCAATTCAGAGCCATACTCTTTTGCCTCCAAAGAGGCTCTCCCGTTGCTGATAACTCGGGGGGAACAAATACGAAAGGCTTCGGAACGGGACGTGGATTTGCTACCGGCTCGTCGTGGTTGCTGGAAAGTACACGCTCCGTGATCGCCTTGGTTCGGTAGAGAAGCGATGGCATCGCCATCGACGAATCGGGGACAGCGGAAAGATTGTTCTTCTCTAGTTTGATCATCTTCCTCGTCATGTGTTTCTTTCCCCTGATGTGAGCCTTTGGAAATAATAACAACAAAAGGAATACGGCCAAGTCGCGACCATTCGAAAAGGGAGGGAGATGAGAACAGATGGCACAGCGATACTGACCGTCGATCGTCACTACATACTCGTCTTTCGGAACATCGACCAGATAGATTTCGGACTGCCGTTTTCTCAGATGCTACTCTTTCGCAGCATGTCGGAAAGCCTACGCGTTTGTAGTCCTGTTCGGTCACTCTTCCTCGGTGATGACTCCCATGAACAGTTTGCATGCAGATCACACTACAGACACCGATTGATTGGCACTCGTGTCTTTGCCTATTCTTGTTTCTTCATGGACTTTTGTAGGGATTCTTCCCTCTTTTCGTAATTCGCAGCAGAGGATCCGATCAGGGAAGAACACGACATTTACCTCTCCAAGGAACTAGCTGACCAGCTGTATTCATCAGAGTGGTGGTTGTGATTGCTAGGTATTTGCTGCAGTTTCCTTTGCGTCCGAAGGGAAGACCATATGCGGAGCCCATTTCGGTGTGGCTGATGAATTGCTCTGACGCATAGGGATCCTTCAAACCAGAAAACGACATGTTGCGGTTGAACTACGCATTGCCTCAGGATGAACACTATGATCGAGGAGCTCCCGACAGACAGGCCATCCACGAGATCGGTTTGCACGCGGTTTCGGAGTAATGCGTAGCCATGCAGTCGACGCGCAATCCCGCAAAGGCCACCTACGCTGTCGGAGTTACACACAATGGATGCATCTACCTGACTCCCGTTCGATAAACTGGTTAGTTGACACCTAGGTGAAGTCGACCCTGGTGATGCGTCCCGATATTTCCTATTACAACAACACGAACGAGCCCGTGGAGAACGACGATGACAACGACGGAATGGAAGTGGAGCAGGAGGCGAGCAAACCCAAGTCCAAGGGTCTCACGGAGATCAAAATCGAGTACTCAAAGCGCCGCGCCGACGAGAACCACTTCGGTCCGCTGAGCTACGCGGAGGTGGCGGCTGCTCGCAACGAGGAGCCGTGGGTGGTAGCAATTCACGAGTCCTCTGAGGCGTAGAAGAAGAAGGTGTTTGGTCCCGACCACCCTTCCACGCATCTCAAGTTTGAAGGTTTGTTTACGTGTCCGAAGGAGGCGATCTCGTCAGGAGCCTCGTTATCGTCGTTCATCGGCTCGATGGAGCAGGAAGCGGCTCACGAGTATGCCGACTCCGCTGCGGACCCTGCGTGGAAGGTGCTTTCCTCGCCCGATTATCCGGGTCGTGTGGATGCGAAGGAGTGGATCGAGAAGAGAAAGCTGCGTCACCCCGAGTCTCAATTGTCTGTCTGTTAACAAACACGTCACGACTCATTCATGCTCATAGGTTTCATTTCATTATCTACCGTATTGACGACGACCGTTCCTTCCTCCTCCGAATCCATGAGATTCTCCGTAGGCAGTCCGTACTCGTCGTCATTCTACGCATCAGCCAGCGAGACCAAGCCGACCGCTGCCGCATTGCTTGCCACCTGGATGTGATAAGCGTACTCGGAGGAGTTCTCCGAAGGCTTCCACATAATCATAATGAAGAAGAAGAGGAGGAAGGAGTACAAGCTCCAGATGCCGTCGTTGATGCTACGTCGCAGCTCTCTGCCACTCCTACAACCACTGGAACTTCCACGTCGCGTGCGCATTGTCCGAGAGAATGATGTAGCTGAACACGATCAGCGTACTCGTCGCCACCACGACGCTCACCACCAGCAGGTTGCGCAGCTTTGTGAAGATGTCCAGCTTGGCCTGCTGCTTCTTCTCGGTCAGCTCGTCCATCGTGTCCATCAGACTCTGGAAGATCCAGAAGTAGATGAACGCATCCATGCTACGCCTCACACACAACTCGCTCGCTCACCCCGACGTGACGAACAGCCGCACGTACTCGGCGACGTTGTTGTCGGAGGGGTACATTGCGCTGTAGGCGTCCCAGAGAGACACCAGGTAGTAGACAACGCTGAAGGTGACGAGACTGCACATGGAGCCGTTGACGGTGGCGTGGCAAACGCCAAGACCCATACAAACGAGCAGCATGAGCACACGCGTGAGAGTGCGCGTGGTGCAGTCGACGGCGATGGAGAGAAGGGAGAGAATGAAGGAGTTGTTGCCCGTGTTGTTGAAGACGGTGAGAGAGAGGACTTTCATGGAGTAGTCGATTACGAAGGAGACGATGACGATGAGGATGATGATCTGCACACTCATCACCTCCTTGCTGTAGGAGATGCAGAGCATGCCCCACACAACCACGGAGATCACGTAGAGGAAACACATAAAGGTGTAGAAGGGAAGACTTCCGTATTGGGAGGCGGGCAGGTTGCCGTAGGGGTTCTCCACGATCATTGCGCCGTCCATATGGAGAGGAGACATGTGGTAGTCACAACTACGGTGAAGCGGGAGAATCAGAACGACATGGCTGTGACGACGTAGTAGATGCCACTGGTTGCTGGAGTGTAGGACACTCGGATGTTCGTTTCCGCTCCGCTGGCGGTGAGAAGGTGGATGCAAACTTACCTCAAGACAGTCTTTTCCAGCTTGTACTGACTCTCCATATTGGGAGGAACCATGAGGGAATGCAGATTCTTGCATTTGTCTCGCTATGAATCGCTCTATTTCCACAGTGCTACTCGATAGGCATCCTCGTCACAACACGCAATACGCTCTCCCTTGGCGTCCAGATATCCAATCTTCTTGAAAACGTCTTCTGTCGTAATCATAGTCTGCAAAATGAGATAGATTGGAGGCACACACCTCGATTGTTCCATACAACGGAGTCGACTCATTTTGAGGCTTGATGTTGATGTCTAAACTGACCTCGCTCTTTCCATTCTTCCTTCGATATAGATTTGTCAATTCACCTACCTTGTTTTGGGAGAATCCTTAGTACTATACATATATATACCCCGGTAGATGACGCTCATCGAATCAATGTCATAGGGTCCAAGCTTCGCCTGGTGGGAAGAAACCAAAAGAGGCAAGAGAAGGGCGACCTGAGTTTGAACGAACACATTCCTGCAGTACGATAACTCCAAAACAACGCATCTCTTTGAAACTGATTTCGTGTGAAGCAGAGTCAACAGAAAATGATAAAAGGGCCCAATCACGGCAATTGACTGAGAAGGGTGCTTTCTGGGGCCAGTCTATTTGGATCAACTGGGACACCTGAAAACAAAACTGTGAAAAGGCATGTTTCGCAACAAAGAGAACTATGCAACGTTGCGTTTCTCCAGAGATAGCTCTCCCTTCTCGCTCTCTCCCTTGATCAACTTCTCCCACTCCTGATGATTCGGCTCGATCACCATCTCCCACGCGTCCGTTTCCTGGAAAGGCTACAGTGACACCTCACCGTCACACCTACAATGCCATTGTATGCGAGCATGTTCTCTCCCTTTCCATCCACCATCTTGTACGTACGGAGCCAGTGACGCATCTTATCCAGGTCGTTGTGGAAATGCTCGAAGAAATCGCAGTAGTCTTGTCATGACCCGACCTCGCAACTCCTACCGCGAAGCTGCGTAGCAATGGGGTCGTTCAGGTTGACTCCCAGCAGCTTCCAATCCATCTCGCCTTGATCGATGAGAGCGATGGCTCCATACACCTTCACCGGATACACATCGCCAATCGGATGGGGAATGTAGCTGAAGTCCATGATATCCAGAGGATCGTTGTCTCCCTTAAACTTGCCAACGTCTGTCATCTCTCCCTTGTGGGGATTCTCCCACGTCTGGGGGACGGCACCGTAGTTGATCATCGAGGGGGCGCCGTAGAAACGGAGAGCTCCCTTCTTCACATCCTGCTTGATGGGGTTGAATGGGATCTTCGTCGCAATTTCCGTCTTCGCGCTCTGTCTATGTCATTACCGGCAGGGCAGCAACGGAACCCGCGAGGAATCTCCATAATGAAGTTGACCACAGCAGGCTTTCGCTGGACGAGAGGAGACGCAAGTGTGGGGATGTCCTGAATATCACAGTTCGCTCAAACGGTAACATGCCAGGGAGAAATCTTCACGAATTCGCCGTTGAGATTCTCCTCGACTTGGCACTGGTACTCGAAGTCCTTTCCCAGTTCTCCCTTTGTGACACTTCTCTACGATCACACCCAACTAGAGAACAAACAAAAGAGGATGCGTAGCGGCAAGATCCGGAACAGATCTTTCTGAATCCGCTTTGGAATGAACGCGCTAACATGACTGTGACAACAACGATTGAGTATTTGTTTGCTAAATATAGGAAAGGAGAAGGAAATGAACAAGCCCGTCTAGCTCAGTCGGTAGAGCGCCAGGCTCTTAACCTGGTGGTCGGGGGTTCGAGCCCCCCGGTGGGCGGTTCTTTGTTTTTATTGCTTTTCGATTGTTTGAGCATGGCGATGGAATGAGTTCTTCTTCTTTTGAATGTTGTTAGCGTGTGTTGTTAGTATTTGTTTTCTTATTCGCTGTTGGACCGAGTGCAATGGTCATGATAAAACTCACACAACTGATCGAATTTGTAACTCCCTGTCATTTCAATGAACCGAATACTTGTGCTGACAGAATACAATGCACCCTCGTTTCTTGTTGTTCTTCGGCCTCATCTCGTTGGCAACGTGTATTCGCCCAAACCTTTTGAGTCGTTTCGTGTCTACTGATGGTGTTGGTCGCTCTTTGTTAAGGTCATCTATGGAATTGAACTGTATTGATAATGAATTGATTCTTATTTGTAGCTTACGAAGTATACGAGAGCGACTGCTCCTCTACTGAGACGACATGTTTGGTTTGCAAATTGAATGTAACACGTAGCCACGCGTTCTAGAACGACTGTTAATCGTAATTCGGAGAATACTCCTCTCGAGCTTTCTCTCAGTATGTATTCTTACAATCAGCCGAATTGTGAATCGGATAAGTATATGATGATGAACGCCCGCATCTCCCTTTCTCCCCAGAGTAATATGAACCAATACCAAGGAACTGTAATTTCTACGACCTTCATTATATTTGGAGCAATGACTTCAACTATGAAGTGTTCTTCAGTGGTTACGGATGGTATTGTTTACAACGTAGATGCTGTGCACTGTGAAGATATCAATGGAGAGAATCCATTTGGAAAGATGACAGGCATTGTAGGCCGGACGTACACTCTCTCTCTTCATCCAACAGAGAAGGGCATTCAAATCGATGACGAGCTCTTTGGTGTTACTGATGCGTCTTTCACAAGGGTTAATGACGATAGTGTTAAGATTATAGACGCTTCTGTTGGAAAGTCTGGGTCCAAACCGGGACCGAAACCCCATCCTCATCCCCATCCTCATCCCCATCCGCATCCCAGCGGAGGTGGTGGCGAAGGTGGTTTAGATACTGAGGCTGTGTGGATCATTTTGGGCATTCTTGGTCTCGTGATTCTTATCGCAGTTATTGCATCTGTCGTCAGTTGTTGCCGCTCCAATAATGATGACGATGCGTCGTTGATGAATAATGATTACAATCGTAATTACAACAACAACCAGTATGGCAACGGATATTACGATGGATATTATGATGGTTACCGTGATGGTGAATGGGACAGAAGTAGTAGCGGTGGCGATGATGGAGGTGATGGTGGATGGGATGGCGGCGGTTACGATGGGGGCGGCTGCGATGGAGGCGGTGACTGTGGTGGAGATTGATTTGTTTGTTGATACAAATATCAATTCCAGAAAGAAAAGAGAGAGAACAAGAAAAATATCGGATGCGAGGATTGAACTCGCGACCTCTCGCGTGTGAAGCGAGCGTGATAACCACTACACCAACCCGACCTGTTACTCCTTTCCAGCCATCCCTACTTCTATGACAACAAACAAACGACAAATCAGGACACCCATTATAATTCGACAGCAAGTCGCGCGTGAACGCCTCAATGATATTGTGGCCGTCCTCCAAATTCTCAAATGCATCGTCCTCCTCGACGTAGCGATAGTCGTTATAATGACTACATGTTCCACTTCTCAAATGACCTACTTCTCGGGAGTCAGAAGTCGGAGATTCCCATTCTGCAGAAGACTGATGGTAAACTCCTTCTCCTAGGAGTCAACTGATGACCTAGTTCACACGTGCGACTTGTTTATGGTCACATGGTCGGATGACTTCTCAATAGTAAAGGGATCGTTGAGACTCTTCATTGTCTGGACACCCTATAAAAGGAAGATCCATTCACACAATACGTTGAACACAGAATCAATTAGCTTTTCCGCTGCGGCTGCCGATGCTGCGGAAAAGGCGCGAATGCAGCTCTGTTCGAGTGAAACATCAATTCTTATGAATTACAGGCAAGTATGGAAGACTTCGAGCGATTGAAAACATGATTTGGGAAGACAAGAATGAACAGAATTCCAATGTCTGGAAGGGGAAGCAATACTGTAACTGTCCAAACGGTGCGGAGTGAGGGACTAGGTGCGAAACCGCGACCCGGCGCCTGTTCAGATCACCGCTGAGCAATTGCTGCGAGAGTCGAAGGAGAGACAGGCTGCCGAAGTGAAGACGCCTGTCCAGAAGATTCAGAACTCGGAGGTGGGAAGTGAAAGGGACAAACGCTCATTGCGTAGGAATTGTCGGAATGGCGATTCTTGAAGCGCCGTGGTTTTGAGAACTCGATCAAGAACCAGAAAATGTGTATTGGCAATTATGTCAAGTACGCCAAATGGGAGGAGCAGCAAGTACGCTTTTTGCGATGGTTTTGAAGCAGGGAGAGTTCGAGCGAGCGCGTAACATCTTCGAGCGAGCGCTGGACGTGGATAACACAGCTTCTCCGCTCTGGCTGAAATACGCAGCCTTTGAGATCCGCAACAAGAACATTAACCGCGCCCGCAATATCTACGACCGTGCGGTCACATTACTCCCTCGCGTCGATCAGCTCTGGTAGAACTGCGGCCTCCCTCTCCCCTAGGTACAAATACGCATACCTCCAGGAGATGATCGGAGACATTCTGGCGACGCGAACCGTGTTCGAGCGGTGGATGAAGTGCTACCCCAACGAGCAGGCGTGGCTGACGTACATCAAATTCGAGCAGCGCTGCGGCCGCACCGATGCGGCACGCAAGCTCTACGAGCGCATGATCCAGCAGATCCCCGAAGCCTCGGTAGCGCTCTCTCGCTCCTCTCATCTAGGCCTATGTCAAGTACGCGAAGTGGGAGGAGCGTCAGGGCAACAAGGCCAACTGTCGCAAAGTCTTCGAGCGGTCGCTGACGGAGCTGTCGCCCGAAAACGTCGAGGAAGACTTGTGGGAGCGAGCGAAGCCTCTCACGCGCAGATACCTGGAGTTTGCAAAGTTCGAGATTCGCTGTCAGGAGTATGAGCGCGCGCGCGCCATCTTCCGCTACGGTCTGAAGCAGACGAAGCAGCACGACACGCTGTAGCTACGAGGAGGCGTGTTAAGTCGAAGGAACACCGAGTACACGCTCTTCGAGAAGCAGTTCGGCAACCGTGAGACAGTGGAGGCTGCGATCGTGAACACACGTCGCACACAGTACGAGGAGGCGCTGAGCAACACGCCGTACAACTACGACGTGTGGTTCGACTACCTGCGGATGCTGGAGCAGGAGGGTCAGAAGGACAAGGTGATCGACGCCTACGAGCGAGCGATCAAGAACGTGCCTCCCAGCAAGGAGAAGCGCTTCTGGAGACGCTACATCTACCTTTGGATCTACTACGCGGTGTATCTGGAGTGCGACCTCGGCGACGTGGATCGCGCGCGCGACGTCTATCAGCGCTGTCTGCAATGCATTCCCCACAAGTCGTTCACTTTCGGCAAGGTAGGCTCCGGAGAGGTCTCCGAGACAGATTTGGATCCTGTACGCGAAGCTGGAGCTGCGGCAGAACAACCTCGATAAGGCACGGAAGCTGCTGGGACAGTCGATCGGTCGGTGTCCGAAGCGTAACGTGTTCCTGTTCTACATCGACATGGAGTACCGTCTGATGAATCTGGACCGCTGTCGGAAGCTCTACGAGAAGCTCCTGGAGTGCAGTCCTTCGTCGTGCGACGCGTGGTGTCGCTACGCGGACTTCGAGCGCTCGCTGGAGGAGATGGAGCGGGCGTCGGCTATCTTCGAGCTGGCGATCGAGCAACCGGCGCTGGACACGCCGGAGGTCGTGTGGAAGAAGTACATCGACCACGAGATTGAGTGCGGAAACGAGGACAAGGTGGTGGAGCTGTACGAGCGGCTGCTGGAGCTGGCGCCGCACAGCAAGGTGTTCATCTCGTACTCGCAGTTCGAGAGTCTGAAGAGCATGGACAAGGCGCGCGAGGTGCTGGAGAGAGGAATCGCGCTGTTCAAGGAGAGCCACGAGAACGAAATGCGTCACCAACTGCTGCTGGCGCTCAAGAGCTTGGAGGAGTCCATCGAGGACAATGCGGAGCGTGTGGAGCAGGTGACCAAGCGACAGGCGAAGAAGGTGAAGAAGGTGCGCCATGATCCCGCAACCGGTCTGGACGAGGACTACATCGATTACATCTTCCCTGACGACGAGACCAACTCGATCCAGATGAACATGCTGAAGGCGGCGAGCCGATGGAAGGAGCAGTCGGAGGCGAAGAAACAACGACTCTCTGAAAGCGTGGACATTGATTCCATTTCCTCTGTTTCCTAACAAACAACCAAACGAGAGCAGAAGCATAACACACACAACCAACGCTTATTCACTATCCGACTCCTTCTTCTCCTCCTTGGGCTTCTCCTCCTCCTTGGGCTTCTCTTCCTCCTTAGGCTTCTCTTCCTCCTTAGGCTTCTCTTCCTCCTTAGGCTTCTCCTCGGTGGTCTCCTCAGTCTTCTTGGACTTCTTAGACTTCTTCTTGGGCTTCTCCTCCTCCGAAGACTCCTCCGAATCCGTGGATTCCTCCTTCTTGGACTTCTTAGACTTCTTCTTAGGCTTCTCCTCCTCCGAAGACTCATCGGAATCGTCCGACGACTCCTTCTTAGACTTCTTAGACTTCTTCTTGGGCTTCTCCTCCTCCGAAGACTCATCGGAATCATCCGAGTCGTCCGAGTCGTGCTTATGGTGCTTCTTGCTCTTACCCGACTTCTTGGCCTTCTCAGCCTCCTTCTTGGCCTTCTCCTCGTCCTTCTCACGCTGCTTGCAGGACTCCGTCACCTCCTTAGCGCGAGCCTTCACTTCCTTGCTATCGGGAGCGTAGGTGGCCATGGCGACAATCTCGTCGTCCACGTCCTGGTGCTTCTTGCCACACACCTTCTCGATGTACTTCTCACCGTACTTGAAGCTGAACTGGTGCTTCACACGCTGGAAAGAAGGAATGTTGAAGATATCGGCAAGGTACACGACAGTGGCGACATCCTTGGCGAGCTCCTCGGGGCACTTCTTCTCCTTGCGGAGGACCTTGGCCTGAGCCTGGACGTTCTCCACAATAGGGCAAACGCGCTCGATCAGAGCAATCTTCTTCTCGAAGACGATCATCTCGGCGACCTTCTCTCTCAGCTTATCCTTGTTGTTCTTCTTGTAAGCAAGGTAGGCCTGCTCCTCAGCGAACTCCAGCTTCTCCTGGACCCATCCATACTGCTACAAATCACCGCCTCACCACAAAACCACCTCGTTGAGCTGATCGAACAGCTGGGAGACCTGAGTCTTGAACTCCTCGTTGTCCCAGTCCTTCACGCTCAGCTTCCAGGTGGGAATCTTCTTCATCAGGAAACCAGGGTTGGGAACTATGAAATGAGCACTGCAACCGATACGAATCCTACGGAAAGCCTTAATAGCCTTTTCAGCAGTGTTTACGTTCATTATAGCAAAAACTATGAAAATGGAAATGGATTGCACGGCGGAATATGAAATGATGGATTGATTAAGGATTGGAATTAGGGACACTATTGATAGATCGCATGCTCCTGTCAATCGAATCCCGAAATAGTATTGCACCCCAGACTCGTATTTTCGAAAACCCGGTAAACCGATTTGGACAGGTTGTTGTACCGTTTCCCTGTGGCGGTGGAGAATCTGGCTAAGAAGGCAAGGTTGTGATATAGGAGTGGGCTAGAGATACAGTAGTTGCTTGCGTGGCGCAATTGGATAGCGCATTGGACTTCTAATCCAGAGGTTGTGGGTTCGAGTCCCACCGTTAGCTTTATTGCTTTTTCTTTTCAACGACGATGGAAGGAGATACGCTGAAGGAGGTGGAGTCCGCCTTGCAGAGTTCCCTGAAAAGGGCACATTTGGAGAAGGAGAAGCGATGCTGGGATGGATTGGTAACGGCGACGACCGTCGACCAGGAGGCGTGCGAGGAGAAGTGCGCTCGCTTTTTGATCCCTTTTGATGCGATGCTGCCGTCGGAGCAGAATTTGTTCGTCTCGAATGGCCTGTTTGCTCCAGACGGCACGGTGCAGTTTTTGAAGGAGGCGCACGAATTGTATTTGGAATCGCATCTCGGCAGACTAGGCAACAAGTACATGAGTCAGGCGTCTGCGTAGCGATTTTTGGATTCCCTCACTTTGCAGACGACCGTGGCTCTTCTATCACATTCTCAATTCGCTCGACCTCTTGGGATCGGAGCCCTCTATCTCCAAGGAGGGAGCCATCCGATCGATCGAGACGTGTCACACCATCTACGGCGGCTACGCGGGGAGTCCCTACGAAGTCCACTCGCTTTCCCTCTCAAACGCAGTTTCCGCACACGATGACGTCCTATGCGGCGGTAAACAGCCTCGTGTCTCTCGGCGCCTTCGACTCCATCCACCGCAAGGAACTCTACCGTTTCTTCCTCTCGCAGAAGCTCCCCGACGGGTCGTTCCGAGTCCACGTGAACGGGTGAGCGTTTTCTCTCCCCCTCACGTAGCGAGAGCGACTGTCGCAGCTGCTACTGCGTGCTGGCGATCTGCCGCCTCCTCAACATGCTCACGCCGGAGCTGGTGGAGGGCGTCCGCGAGTTCCTCCTGCGCTGCCAGACCTACGAGGGCGGCTTCGGCGGGCTTCCGGAAACCGAGGCGCACGGCGGGTACACGTTCTGCGCAGTGGCGGGTCTAAGTATCCTGGGTTGTCTGGCGGACTGCAACGTGGCGGCGCTGGAAGTAGGCGTGGCGAGGAATTGAGACGCAGCGGTGGCTGTCGTGTCGCCAGTGTGACTTGGAGGGCGGGTTCAACGGCCGCACCAACAAGCTGGTGGATGGGTGTTACTCGTGGTACGTGGGGGCGTCGATCGCGCTGGTGAGCCAGCTGCGGGAAGTAGGCGAGCGAGGAGAGGGTGAGTGGGAGAGGGCGCCGCTGTGGGACAGGGAGAAGCTGCTGCAGTATATTCTGTATATGACGCAGGTGAGCACGGGGGGTCTGCGAGACAAGCCGGACATGCGCAGCGATTTGTATCATACGATGTACTGCCTGTGTGGACTGAGTCTGGTGGGAGGCGTGCTGAAGGTGCGGCTGGGGAGGGGTTGTCAGACGTAGAATGAAGTGGACCCGATTCAGTGCGTTGAAAAGGAGAAGGCGAAGAAGTGCATGGAGCATTTCAGTTCCTATCTGTGCGATCATGCGAGTCTGATGGGCGAAGAGGAGCCTGTGCGAATTGAGTTCGTGGACGAGTCGTTGGATGTTTGTTTTACTAAATTCGATCTTCATTCAATGGCTGACAACACCGAAGATATCCTCGATATCGCGTATCGCAACTACCGCCAAGGAAAGGAGCTTTTCTCCATCAACGTCTACGGGTGTTCGCTCGAGGACATCCTCCTAACGATTCTGATCACGCCGTTCCTCTTTGCCATCTACCACGAAGTGTGCGAGCTGATGTTCAAGAGCAAGGTGCGCTTTACTGGAGAGTTAACAATTGCAGTTGTATCAACACATACCGAAACGCATTCTCCTGGCTTTCCACTTCGTTCTGGAGTTCGTTCTCTTCATTGTTCCCGTGATCGGAGTGTGTACTGTGTATCATGATCGCAAGTTTCTCTATCTGGTCTTATCAGTCTGCTGGTGCATCCTCCACGGACTCAATTTCCTGTGAATCCTGTCCAACTCCTCCCATCCTAGTGTTCACTACTCGGATGAAACGAAGAAGAATGCAGCGCTTGTTTTGACAGAGGGGTCCGTCGATAGCGACCGAAAGGGATACATCACGGCTTTCCGGAGCGTCGTTGTCATCTACACGTCCCCCCTCCTTTCCTCTATCACTCTAGCTGCGTGTGTATTCTGGCGGTGGATTTCACCATCTTCCCTCGCAAGTACGCCAAGACCTATCTGAGCGGCTTCTCTCTCGTACACCCTTTCCTCTCTCCTCACGCAGATGGACATCGGCGTCGGCCTCACTATGGTCACCGGCGGCCTCGTCTGCGGCATGAAACACTCGTATTCTCCTGCATCCCCTCTCCCGCAGCTCACTGCGTCGCTTCGCCCTCCGCGAACTCGGCCTGCTCGTCCTCGGTTTCGCTCGTCTCCTCTTCCTGCGCTGTAGGCGTGACGCGTCGCAATGACGCAGGGAGCGACTACGTCGTCAACGAGCTGGAGTACGGCAAGCATTGGAACTTCTTCTTCTCGCTGGCGGTGGCGCAGGCCGGCGGGTACGTCGTCTCCTTCTTCGCCTCGGCGCGCGTGTCGGCGGTCGTCGGCTGCGTCATCGCTGCGTATTACCAGCTGCTTCTCTCGATGGGACTGGGAGAGTGGGATTCGTCGCATCGTCTCACGCAGGAGCATTCGCGAAGGATGGGGCAAAGACTGGCTCTCTCTCAACGCCGCGGGACTGTTCTCCTCGTTTGGTAGAGGAGAGAGACGAATGTGAGTATAGGTTTCCTGACTATCTACGTGCTGGCGACGGCAGTGGGACGAATGCTGAACGAGGCGTCGCATCGGATGCGGCGACTGGCGGGATGGACGGTGGTGTCGGGAATCAGCTTCTTCTTGCTGGATCGCTTCGTGCAGCCGGCGAACAGACGAATGGTGGGGATGCATGGAGTGGATGAACGGCAGTGCAATGTCGCGTTCGTGGTGCTCGTGATGTTCGTGGCGCTCGTGATTCTGTGTGCGGCATACGGAGTGAATGCGCTCTACGGATCGGTCCATATGCCGCTCATTCTGAACGCGATGAACAACCATCAGCTCATTGTGTTCCTGATCGTGAATGTTTGTAAAGAGTGTTCCCTAGGCGAACCTGGCAACCGGCCTGATCAATCTCTCCATGAAAACCATGTTCGCAGAAAAAGAGACCGCAATGCTTATCCTCACACTCTACATGGCTGTGCTCAGTCTGACCGCCTGCGCCGCAGATGCAGTGATCAAAAAGTGAATCGGTTTGTTGACAATAAAGCTAACGGTGGGACTCGAACCCACAACCTCTGGATTAGAAGTCCAATGCGCTATCCAATTGCGCCACGCAAGCAACTGTCACTGCCTTTCTATTTTCCTACTTCATACCCACTTGTGTAATCCAATCAAACAGACCACTTCCTTTTCACGAAGAATTGCCGAATGGACGACTGTTTCGTCTCTGTTGACTTTGCTGTTTTTGGTTCCTTCGAAGCTAGTACTACTTTCTTCCACTCCGAATACGCGATTGCCTTTTCCACTGCCTCTTTAGCTTCCGCAGTTTCTTCGATATGTGGCACCTTCCCCTTTTCAACCGCGAGTCGGATATCGGATTCTAGTTTCCCTAAGCAGTTGATTTCTTTCTTCTCCCATACGCTTTCTCTCCTTCTCCACTTTCATGCTGCTTGTTTCGAGATAACCTATGTGGGATCATCGCTCTCAGGCTCTACGATACTCCGGAAACTCTATCTCGATGCGACTGATCGTGTCGTCGAGAAGGGAGGGAAGAATCACCCAGTCTTCGCAGAGTCGATTCTTGTCGATGTGGTTTCCGTTTTTCCTTAACACAATGTATAGCGCTGCCACTTCGAGACATGATGGAAACCGCGTTTTCAACGAAAGCGAAGAATCGGCTCCTTTCCTCCGCTTTTCCTATCTGAGATGCTATAAAATAGATGTCACTTTGTATTCTGTTGCTAGTATCTTCGCCCGCTCTGCAAATCGCTGGAACCCATACTTTTCTGCCACCGTTGCAATTGGAGGAATCACCGCAAGTTCGAGATGGGTACAGAGTGTGCAGAGCACGCGATGATACACGACTGGATCGGTTAGCATGGATCGCTTGGCAATGTCTCCATAGTCGAAGGGTATTTGATTGGAGCTGAACGTAACGAGAATAATGCGCAATCACCGCAGCACCAGTTCAAGCGACGCTGCGGGGAAGGCCATCGCATACTAGCCGTTACGACCACATCACTATCTATACCGGAGCCAGGGATGGAATCTGCTCCGCTTTACTGATCACCTCCTTCGTTTGTGCAATTACACGTTTATCGTTGATGTGATAGAAGGTAAAGAGGTAGCTCATCACGAAACAAACATGCGTAGAGTAGGTTTTGCGGATAATACAGTTTAAACGGAACACGGTAACTTCACATACTAATCCTTGAGTTATTCTTTCCCTTCATGGTGATAATGCGCGACGACTTCAGTTTGGGATTCTTCTTCTCCTCGGCTTCGAGACTCGGAACTTTGATGGAATCCACCACTTTCTTCTGAATATGGTTCTCGGTGTCGATATTATCGAGAGCAATCTGCAAGTACCGCTTCCGAACGATGTATCCCATATAACCGAGAGTCATCATATAACGAATGGGGTCACTACAGATCATACTCGACAATCACGCCTACACTAGATTGATGGCCAAGTATGAAAGAATCAGATAGCTCGCCTACACATGAAAAGAGATAGCGACCACTACTTCCGGATGGTTCAGAACCATCTGGGAATACTGACTAGTGAAGGAGTAGCGATTCATGAAGGCAATGAGTGTATCCATGTCAAGGATGTCATATTTGAGAAAGGCGTACATGACTCCCCACATAACGAACATCCTAGAAGGAGATAGGATATAGAACAGCCTACGTTGCTGTATGAAAAACGACAACGCGGATTCCGCCCAAACGGATCACCTGGTTCTTGATTCCCTTGAATCGTTGCAGGAGGGGTTTCTTCCGGTTTTCCGGCTCATCCACCATATTGTAGATGTCCCTCCATGTGATCTTTTGCTTTGCCTCATGATTTGTGGAAGAGGCGACTATTCTTCAGAATCAACTGACACAAATACAAAAGCGACTCGGCGCGAACGGAACAGCACTGCTGTGCAAGTAGGAATATTGAAGAACGAGAGACGGCGCCATGCGGATCGAGACCGATCGCAGCAAATGCGGCGACCACCCAACTCCTGCGCAAAGCGTTTTCAACGAACACAGCATGCTCACGTTTGTATTGAAAACAACAGAAATCTGAGTAAAAGTACTGGTTACAGTTTATAGCTTGCCGAGGCGCCTCCGACCTTCTTCTTCTTCTCGATCACCTTTCCCTTGATCTCGTCCACGGCGGCAGTGGTCTCCTCCTGCAGCTTCTTGAAGAAGGCGGTGGATTTGAAGTCGTCGCTCTTGCTGCTCTCCTTTCCTTTCACGACGTTCTTCGCCTGTCGCTCAGCCCCGCCGTCCGCTCCTACCTCCAGCGACTCCTTCACCTTGCGGTTCTCCAGGATGCGACGTGCGCCCTCATCGTACGCGGCGCGCTCGCGCAAGTCGTTCTCTTCCTGGACCTTCTTCGCGTGCTTCCGCTCCTTCTTCGCCTACGTCTCGACCTCCCCTCGCGTCCCACCCTGCGCTCGCGCTGCCGCTCCTCCTGCGTCTTCTCGCTGTCGCCCTTGAGCACCTTCGTCTCGCTTGCGTACGTCTGCAGGTCACTTCTCCCCCTCGCAGCCACCTCCTCCGGCGTCTGCTGCGTCTCCTTCGACACGCTGATCGGCAGCGCCTCCTCCATCGCCAGAGCCGGCGCCGTCGAGACCACCGCCAGCGTCTTCACCGCCGCCGCGGGCGTGAAGTGGGCGTTGGAGAGTCGGTCGAGCGCCACGCACAGCTTGGTGAAGAGCAGCTGCAGCTCCTTCTACGACTGAGGGGGAGAGAGAGGGGACACCTTCTTGCCGTCCAGCTCCTCCTTCTTCTTGTCGTAGTTGTGCACCTGCAGCATGTACTCGTCCTCGTAGATCTCGCCGAGACCCTTCGCACTCTTCTCCGTCGATACCTCCTCCAGAGGCTTCTTCTCCTTCTCGCGCGGCGCCGCTTTCCGCACGGGGTCGTCGAACGCCTGGTCGAGAATGCGTTTCTATTCAGAATGCGACTGCAAGCGTACTTTGATCATGTCCTCGAGCGAGAGCGTGCTCTCGACGGTGCTGACGGGGGCAGTGGCGCCCACGCGGTCCACGTCCAAGTCCACCTCCAGCAGCTCGTTCTCGCCGCGACGGTCCGCGGTAGCTTCACCCATCAGCTCCCAGCTGCGCGGCTGCAGCAGCGAGTCCTCCAGCTCGCTGATCTGTCGCTTCAGCTTGCGACGGTCTTCGTCGTTGTCGTCGTCTTCGTCTTCCTTGTCATTGTCATTGTCATTGTCTTCTTCGTCTTCGTCTTCGTCTTCGTCTTCGTTGTTTGACATGTCCGATTCCTTCTCCGATTCCTGACTGGCTACGCGTTAGAAAGGGAAAACAACGAAACCAATCGGTTGCATGATGTCGAACTCTGCATCGCTCGCCTCACCGGCCTCCTCCTTCGCCATCTCCTCCTCCTCGTAGTCTCCGAACTTCTGCATCTCCTCCCACAGCTGCTTGTCGTCCATGGGCTTTTCCTCCGTTGACTTCTCCTCCTTCTCGGAGTCCTCGCTGGCGATCATCGTCTCTTCTTCGGATGAGGAGTGGGCGCTGTGCATGGTATCGTCATCTTCTTCTTGCATGTCATCTCCTTCCTGCATAACATCCTCCTCCTCTTGAATCCCCTCCTCCGACATCTCCTCCTCTCCTTCCGATTTCTCCTCATCACCGCCTTCCTTCGTCACCTCTTCACTCACATCAATCTTCTCCAAATCACTCAATTCACGCTTGTAATGGTCCAACAACGGCTCCATCTACACAATCAACAGAGACACAAAGAAGAAACGCGAAGACGCACTTGCTCCCACACACCTTCCGCATCAAATCCGTCCGTATACAATTCGGGAAGATCGCCAAAGCTCTCCACCTCCAACGCCTTCCCTTTCCATCAAATCACGCCATTAACTCGTACCCACATCAAACAGCATCTTCAACAGCGACTTTAATGTGTTCTTGAACTCTTCATTCCCGTTTACAAATCCCTAACATGAACACATCGACAAAAGGACCCACTTCAGGGTGATTGACCACCTTCTCCTCATAATCATGAATAAGACTCGTGTCAAGATCCATATCTTTTCTATTGGCGCTCAGTCAGACTGACAGGAAACTCGAAGAGTGGCTTAATGCCGCGTTTCCAAATCGGTCCGAAGTGCCGATTTTTGGATTCCATCCAAGCCAAAAATCGGCACTTCCCATTTTTCAATTCACGTTCTCTTCGCAACGATGGCTCAACGCGAAAGACAGGACATTGAAATGGAAGAGGTACGTGCTGGGCGTTCTTCTCAGAAAATCTAGGAGGGGGGCCCTCTTCCCATCGGCAAACTGGAGTCGGCGGGAATCAACGCGGCTACCGTCAAGAAACTCCAGGACGCGGGATATTACACAGTGGAATCGGTATACCTGATGCGTGGCGTTTATTCTAGGTTGCCTTTTCAACCATGAAGAAACTAGTGGAAGTGAAGGGAATCAGCGAAGTGAATGCCCAAAAGATCCAACAGGCTGCCTCCAAATTGATTCCCATGGGTTTCCAGACTGTATTCCTGCACTCACTCGTCCAACAACTAGGCAACCGAGTATAACAAACAGCGACAGGACATTGTTCACATCTCTACGGGCTGCAAGGAACTGGACGGGATTCTGGGAGGTAGCCGCAATCCAGAATATTGAGGCTAAGGCGGAATGGAAACGGGATCCATCACAGAGCTCTACGGAGAGTTCCGGACGGGAAAAACTCAAATGTGCCACACTCTATGCGTCATTTGCCAACTGCCGATCGAGCAGGGAGGCGGCGAGGGAAAAGCCATGTTCCTTCAATGAGCGTCTTTTCACCGTAGGTATATCGACACGGAGGGAACCTTCCGCCCGGAGCGACTCGTGCAGATCAGCCGACGATTCAATCTAGACCCCGATGCCGTTCTGGACAATGTCATCTGCGCGCGTGCGTACAACAGTGAGCACCAGCAGGCACTCCTCGTGCAGGCGAGCGCCCTGATGGCGGAGTCTCGGTACGCCCTATTGATCGTTGATTCGGCGACCAACCTTTTCCGAACAGATTACACGGGTCGCGGCGAGCTGTCAACGCGTCAGCAGAGTCTGGCGCAGTTCCTGCGCGGTCTGCAGCGCCTCGCAGATGAATACGGCATCGCCGTCGTTGTCACAAACCAGGTGGTTGCCAACCCCGATAGTGGTGTGTTTGCGAAAGACCCTTTAAAGCCCATCGGCGGCAACATCATGGCCCATGCGAGCCAGACGCGCTTGCGGTTCAAGAAGGGACGCGGAACCACTCGCATTTGCAAGATAGTGGACTCTCCCTGCTTGGGCGAGGCGGAAGCTTCCTTTGGTATTTCCGAGGAAGGTATTGTGGAGGCGACCGAGTGAAGTTCTGTTTGTTTCTAGGAATCGTTGCTTTTAGATTGTGTTTTCTTTTAGGGATCATTGTTATGGGTCATAAGGCGTTGTCGGTCCCAATATTTGTCCATGTCATGATGAGAACCATCTTTTCGTAAGCTATTATCCATACCAATAGACCGTATGTATTTATTTCGAATCAAATTGCTGGTGCGGTTCCATCCGTTTCCTTGGTCTTACGTTTGTATAGACAATGTCCGAAGAAGTTGCTGCTGCCCCCGTCGAAACCAAGCCTACCACCAATACCCCCCACGAACGTGCTCCCAGAATTGACTTCCATGCGATGAGTATTGAGGAGTTGAAGGCGTACCTCGAGAAGCCTCTGGAGAAGGTTCCGATGCCCAGCAAGAAGACGATGGAGGAGACGGTTGCCAAAATCGAGGCCGATATCGAGAAGATGAGAGCTCGCTTCGATGAGATCAAGGTGGAGAAGCAGATGATCTTCAGTGGCTTCAAGCTGCAGAAGGTGGGTGAAGGAGGTGGTTGTAATGGGTAGCAGGCGCACCAGGAGAGCATGGCTGCTCGCAAGGTCCTTCTGGACGCTCGTCAGGAGCTGACGGCGAAGAGATCGGCCGCTCTGAACGAGTTCAAGGCCGTGAAGGCGCAGCTGGAGACGATCCGCGATCAGCTGAAGAATGCTTCTCGCATCAAGCCCTCTGAGCTGGAGGAGCGCATTGAGAAGGCGGAAATGCGCATCGAGACGGAGTCGCTGAGCATGAAGGAGGAGAAGGAGCTGCGTCGCCAGGTGCAGCAGTGGACGAGCGAGCTGCGCACGGCGAAGGTGAGCGACGGTCTGTACGAGAAGCGCGCTGCTCTGGAGGAGCAGATGAAGACGGTGCGTGCGACGCTGGACGACCTGAAGAAGCAGCTGGACGAGGTGTACGCGAAGCTGGGCGCTGAGCGCAAGGAGAAGAAGGAGGAGGGTGAGGAGAAGGAAGAGGGCGAGGAGAAGAAGGAGAAGGAGGACCCGATCAAGAAGCTGAATGAGGAGTGGGACGCGAACAAGAAGGCGATCGACGCGAAGTACGCCGAGCGTAGGGCCGTGCGTGACGAGTACTTCCAGAAGGACCGTGCGTACAGAGACTACGCGTCGGAGAACCGTCGTCGCATGGTTGCGCAGCACGTGCTGGAGGACAAGGAGAGAGAGCAGGAGGAGCAGGAGCAGGAGAAGAAGGAGCAGGAGGAGCTGCTGAAACGTCCTCCCTTCGAGAAGCAGATGGCGGAGTGCGACACGGTGCTGA
The DNA here is from genome assembly GCA_039096215.1 of Blastocystis sp. NMH. Lineage (NCBI taxonomy): Eukaryota > Bigyra > Opalinata > Blastocystidae > Blastocystis > Blastocystis sp. NMH. The sequence goes on along the minus strand of JBBPEA010000010.1, from coordinate 373,616 downwards.
GCTACCTGAAGGGTCTGCTGCCGAAGGAGAAGAAGGCTGCGAAGCAGGAGGCGGAGATTAAGGTGCCTGAGGGCATGGTGCTGGTGAAGAAGGTGGAGGAGGACTATTTCTCGGTCGCGGGTGCGAAGAAGAGCAAGAAGGAGAGAAAGGCGTCGAAGAAGAGCGTACTGATCCACAACCTGGCCTCGCTGGAGTCGTTCGCTGCGATCCGCATCACGGCTCCCAAGACGCTGGAGGACGTGCAGGCGTGCATTGAGCAGGTGGAGGCGAGAAAGAAGTTCTTCGATGCTCTTCCTCGTGGCTCGGACATTGACGCGGAGCTTGCCAAGCTGAACTAAGTTGTCTATTTGTATTACTCGTTTGTTTCTTTCAAATAATGAGAGTCGCGGTTATTTGTCGGTTTTGGCGAACGGGGAGGACTTGGCGGAGTCTATACAAAAGTGAAGGAGAATGGATAGCAACATGTCTCTAACGCAGGAAATCCGCCTCATGATTAATCGAATGAATAGTCAGGGGCAGGAGTCCATTCAGAAGCTGCGATCTGTTTTGGACTCGTTTGGCGATTTGATCTATAGTATCTGACCACATGGGGGAAGGACGCCTATATTCTCGAGATCAAGTATCTCGTGGAGGACCTGGTTGGGAGATCCGACGATTCGAGGTCTGTGGTAGAGATGAAGGTATTCTTTGTTTTTCCGGAATGAGACGAATTAGAAGAAGTATATTGATATGATATTTTACGCCTTGTTTAACCAGCGGCCACATACTGCGGTTCTCATCAAAACTGTAGTGGTGTTTTGCGTCTCACTTAGTGACAGGCATTTGACATGATTGATTTGCCTCCGGGAATGAACAACTACCTTCAGACGTTTTTCGACAAGTGCAAAACGAGCAACGATATTATGATTTGGATTTGCATTTGCACGTCTTCTTGCACAAAGCAGGCGATTCGTCAGGTGGGGATGGGGGAGATGACTGACCGGCAGGAGGCGATTCAGTTGATCATCGCCTTTCGCACACTTATCAACCGTGAGGAGGCGTCAATCAATCCCGCCCTCTACCATGAGCTTCAGGAGGTGTATCTTCGCGTAGCGGCTCTGCGGCCCGGTGACTCGCAGAATCCGCGCCAGCCTGTAGCGCAGGTGGCTCTAAAGGATTCCGAGCTATCCGTTCCGCTGCGCATCGGTCGCCTTCTGGCCGAGCTGGGATGCGCCGTCTCCTCGCAGACGGAGGTGCTGCGAGGCGTCTTCCTGATCGCCGGTGATGCAGGTGCGTTTGCGGGCGGCTTCTTACACAGTTCGTTCCTTTGATGCAACGAGTCTCCTGTACCTGCTGCTCGTGGTCGCCAACAAGGACTACACGCTGTCGACGTCCACCTCGCTGCCCGCGGAGACGAAGGACGAGTGGGTTCGCTGAGCGCCGCTCACCCGCAGCATCCAGAGCATTCTGAAGCAGTTCCCCGACCTGCGGTCGTTGCAGACGATGACGATGCACTGGGACGTGCCGAAGCTGGCGGCGACGATCAAGGAGCTGCTGCCCTCGCTGGACTACGAGCACCTGCTCTTCGCGCTCGACCATCCCGCGTGCGTGCTGAAGGGCGTGCAGAGTCTCCGCTTCATCGTCAGCGTCGCGCAGGAGCTCTCGGGAAAGCCCATTCCCGAAGACCTCGTCTACCAGCCGTGGAAGAACCCCGACAAGCAGATCACCTTCCTCACCTTCCTCCTGGAGTCTCCCGAGGACCTCGTGGACTTCGCGGCGTCGCCCAACCAGATCGTGCGTGTGGAGGAGCGAGGTCACCTGTAGGTGTCGCCGGCCTTCTTCACGGGAGAGGTCAAGTCGTGCTGGACGTCGCTGGACCTGCTGCAGGTGATTCTGCAGCTGCAGGAGCAGAGCGACGCCTCGGGACTGTTCCGCGTCCGCATCAAGACGGCGATGGACCTGACGGTGCTCATGGTGGCGCTGGTGCAGCTGAAGTCGCGCTGGACGGAGCCGCGACTGAAGGTCATGGCGTGGGTGCTGCTGCAGAAGACGATTTCCATCGTGAAGCGTCGCGACCAGCAGCTCTCGCTGACCTCGTGCATGCAACTCTTCTTCACGACGGCACCCAACGAGGCGGTGGACTGCATCGTGCGTGCCTACCGCTCCAGCATCGACAACCCGACCAACTACGCCTTCTTCTCCACGCTCTTCGACGCCTGCTACACGATCCCCAACTTCACAAACACGCTGCTGAAGGTGCCGCCGTCGCGTGGTACGTTGCGCTTCCTCGTCCACGTGCTCTTCCGCGACGCGCTGGCTCCGAACACGCGCGGTGCGGAGATGCTGCGGACGCACATGGACAGTCTCTACAAGGTGTGTGGCGACGATCTGGTGCTGCTGCTGCTGAAGCTGGTCGACGAGTATCTGGACAACCGCCTGATTGTAATCGACCGCCCGCAGCTCGCCAAGTGGACCATGGACTACCTCCAGTACTTCATGTCCGCGCAGAGTCCCCAGATCAAGCAGCAGTACATGGACTTTTTGCAGCGGCTCCAGATCCAGGGCCCGATGCCTGTGCGCGTGATGCCGCAAGTGCTCTTCCAGAACTGGTTCAACCTGAGCTCGGCAGCGGAGAAGCAGCTCTTCATCACCGACCTGATGGACATCAAGTCTTCTCCCGACGGCATCGCCTACATCCAGTCTTTTATCGAGGAGGCGTTGAAGTACCTGCGCTCTCCAACCATGCTGCACCAGCAGGACATCCTGAGTCTCGTGGAGCTCCTCGTCCTTCTCGCCAAGAGCAAGCTCATCACGCTCGACCACCTGGACGAGATGATCCTCTTTATCTGCAACGTCTGCATGTCCCCGTCCAACTCGCTCCGAATCGCCGCCAACACGCTGCTCGAGGGTCTCCGACCCGTCCTCAAAACGACACCCAACTATCTCAAGGAGCTCGTGTCGAATCCCTCCGTGCAGCAGGTGCCTGTCGTCTACCAGTACCTGACGCGCATTCTCTCCCAGACGCTGAGTCCCGTCGAAGCTGTCGAACCTTCACTCTCGGCCTCTCCGCGCACGGAGACGGCGACGCAGCAGGACGCGAAGGAGCAGTACACGCTTCGACGTCTGCGTGATCTCATCGTGGCTCCCATCAAACCCGTGCGGGGCACTCCCATCGAGAAGGTGCCGGAGGATCGCATCAAGAACCGAATCTCCGTGCTCATCAACAACGTGACCGTGTCGAACATCAACAGCAAGGTGGACGACCTGCTCCAGCTGGTCGCTCCCCACTACGAGATGTGGTTTGCCGATTACCTGGTGCGGTCGCGCTGCGAGCGACAGACAAACTACCACGCGCTCTACCTCGACCTGGTCGAGCGGATTGTGAAGGTGCGCGGCTCCCACCTGATGGACGAGGTTCTTCGCATCTCCATTCTCGTCACAAACGAGTTGCTGACGAGCGAGGAGCAGCTCTTCATGGAGCAGCACGCGTTCTTGAAGAACCTGGGCGAGTGGCTCGGCATTCTCACCATCGGTCGCGACGTGTGTCTCAGCCAGCTGCACCTCAACCTCACCAACCAGCTGATGATTGCCTTCTACCACAAGCGACTCCACTACGTGTACGAGTTCGTCTGCTTCCTTCTGCGCGCCGGCAAGTCGAGCAAGGTGATTCGACCCCCGCAGCCTTGGCTGATGGCGCTGCTGTCGTTGCTGCGCGAGCTCAGCGAGGTTCCGGGCATCCAGAACCAGATCTGCTACCTCTACTCCAACTACCTCAACTACATGGGCTACGCGCCGAGCGACGTGACGCTCATGGACAGCTATCTCTTCCTGGCCATTCCCGAGGTCAAGAACAATCGCGACTTCACCGACCACGCCTCGCAGGAGGAGGTGAACATGTACTTCTTCAAGCGCTATCCCAAGTACATGACCGAGAGCGACTTGGTTCCGCGCGGCGCGGACGCGAAGAGCCAGATGCGAGAGTTCATGGTGAAGGCCACGCAGGGCGCGTCTCCCAGCTACTCTCCCGCGTCGAATCCGCTGGGCACCTCTGCCCACGATGACACGACACTCGCGGTGACGCTGACGAAGGAGCTCGGCGAGGCGCTGAGTCGCGAGCAGCAGATGGAGCTCCACGAGATGATGGAGACCGACATCATGCGCGTCTTCAGCACGTACCAGAACACACTGGGGAAGTACCACTTCGCGGCGGCGGTGTCCTCGGTCCAGGCCATCTACTCGCGCGACCTGGCGCAGGTGAAAGACATCCACGAGGTGACGGAGTATCTGGACAGAGCGGCGTGCGTGTTCCTCGGCAACCTGCTCTACTCGGTGGTGCCGCTGATGGAGCGCGAGCTCCTCGTGTTCCTCCATCGTCGCGACATGGACATGCGTGTGATGACGGATGCGCGGCTACAGGCTTTGGTGAAGTTGAACATGCCTCGTATGATGACCTTCACTCGGAACCGCATGGTGACGCGGCTCCTGGGAGAGGTGGACGCCATGATCAAGGAGGGTCCTCTCCGCGAGGGTGCGCGCCCGGAGGCGTTCCCTGAGATGACGGAGAACGAGAAGGTGACCGATGGAACGCTCAACGCAAAGCAGAAGGCCGTCTTCACCAAGATGCCCGATCCTCCATCCTTCACCGACGCGCTGCTTTCCGACAAGGCAATGCAGGAGATCAGCGTCCGCTTCCATTATCAGCAGATATCGTCCCTCGTCCAGTCCATCTTCCAGCACGAGATGTCGCTGCCCTTCTTCGCGTCTCGCCAGACGAAGGAGGAGGACATTATCCGCGACTCCCTGCAGAAACTGTCCATGTGTTTCCGCGCCATCGACGGCAAGCACGTCCTGGAGGAGGATACGCTCCTCGTGAGCCGACTCGAGGACATCCTGCGTCTCCCCGAGAGCATCAACAGTCTCAGCGTTCCCAGCATCATCGTTCGCATCGCGGCGCTGTACAACCGCTTCGGTCTACCGCAAATCAAGGAGCGTCTCTCGGCCGTGGTCCTGGAGCGTCTCCAGCCGCAGCAGTACTCGCTGACGTACCTCCCGATCATCACGCTGCTCGCCTGCAACGACCTGCTGGACGTGGCGCTGCTCGATCGCTGTCTGCAGCCGGTGGTGGCGAGTCTCGTGGCGGCGCCCACCGATGTCCACCGCATCGTCTTCAGCTGTCTGATCGACCTAGTTCTGGTGCGCGAGCTCGTGAGCGTGGACACGCTTCCCCTCACGATGCGCGCGCTGGAGGAGAAGGCGCAGACGGATGCCGGAAAGCGCTCCATCCGCATCGACGGCACCTCCTACAGCTGCGTCGACATGGTGCAGAAGATGCACGCGAAGCGCGGCGTGCTGAGCTGCCGCAAGACACTCCAGGCTGCCTGTGAGACGGAGGCATACCACAGCTGGACGGAGGCGGTCCAGCAGGCGATTGCCGCCTGCAACACGCCGGACAACGTGTTCACGAACAACAGCCGGTTCACGGAGCTCATCCAGGCGCTGGACACGGCGGTGGAGTCACTGGGCGAGAACGCGGTGTTCGTCACGCTCCACGGACTGCTGATGAGCTGCTACAGCGTGTGTCTGCGTGTGGCGGACATCAAGGAGATGGCGTTCCGCCGCGACTACGTGTGCGCGCTGCTCTCCGGCGTGCTTGCGGAGCTGGTGAACCGCGAGGCGGCCGGCAAGGACCGTCTGCTGGTGTTTGACGCGGAGCTGGAGGCGGTGGAGGCGCTGCTCTTCCAGTCGCACGACCTGCGTGAGCCGCAGTTCCTGCCGCTCTTCTTCCTGCGCGTGCTGGTGGGTCTGGTGAAGGAGGTGGTTCTGGTGCAGCAGACGGAGGTACGCAACGCGATGATGCTGTACTTCGCCACGCTCATGCGGACACTAGCGCCGCCAGTGGTTCCGGACTTTTTGGTCAGCTGGATCCAGCTGCTGTCGATGCCGCAGATCCTGCATCTGCTGCTGGCGGAGGAGGTGCCGGAGCTGGTGCAGATCACGGGTGACATGGTGATTCGCCTGCTGTCATTCATGCGCTATCTCAGCACGAAGGACCTGCAGGCGATCACGCAGAACCTGGTGGACCGCATCACTATCCTGCTGAAGATCCTGCTGGTGTCGTTTCCCGGCTTCCTGTGCTCGCGCGCGAGCGAGCTGGTGCCGCTGGTGAAGGAGGACATGCGCATCTGCATCCTGAACGACTGTCCGCCCCAGTGCAACCCCGTGCTGGCGCGTCCCGAGGAGCGCGAGGCGTTCCTGAAGCGAGCGTGGGAGATCACGGTGGAGCGGAACCCGGTGTACAAACAGGAGCTGCAGCGCAGCATGGTGAAGGAGGCGGCGGAGAACGTGCTGCTGGGCAAGAATCTCGAGACGTCGCTGCTGATGATTCTTCGAGTGCATGAGAGTCGCGCGGTTGTGATCTTACGTCCGTTACTGCAGTATTGGGTGTTGGAGGAAGAGGAGGTGCATGCGAAGGTGGGCAACAATGGACAGACCCTTGCATCGGAAGACGCAATCTTGGAGCTCTTGAAGGTTGTGAACTATAACCGCGAATACGAGGCTGCCATTTTCAATATTCTGGCGGATTTCATTCGCTTCCCCTGCAAGGAGACCAAACTCTTCATGAAGACGTATTGCGGCCTATATTGTATCATGGATAACGAGTCGAAGAAGCTGATGATGGAGGTTATGAGGCGGCGACTTGACGGACCGAACGGACAGTACGGTGCCCGTCTCACTCTCCAAAACATGCAGAAATTGTGAGTTCAGTTTATGGATGACTTGTTTGTTAAGAAACAGGAAGAACGGGCAGTGGAAAAGGCCGGAAAAGTTAGAACAAAAGGACAAAAGGCGGAACGGTCGAGTTGATCCGCTTAAGGTCGCTCGGTGTCTGCAGGAAAGAAACGCGTCCTACCGAGGAGATGCGTGCGTATCCAGCGCCGAAGGGCAACTGCGTGGCGCAGCGCACGCACAGACTGATGTAGCCATGGTTGAGACAAATGGAGCTTTTGGGAATAGAGTACAACAGGTTAATAGCGTATACAGAGCCAGATGACGCATCGTTGATCGTGAAGGTGCCCACGACGACGCTGTTGATCACGCACTCGAACGAAGCCGAAAAACCGTCGCACAAGTGGTTGGAGATTTCAAACTGCCAGATACTCTGCTGGAAAGCTGAAAGGTCCTGACCGTGCGTGTCCATGCACTGCACGACGCAGTCATTCTTAGAGTACATCAAGTAGCGATCGAAGTCACGGCGACCCGTCAGATAGTCGCTACTGCAAGACGGAAAAGTGATGGAAAAGGCTGTGGTCTTGCCGGACAGCGGAAAGAAGGAAGGAATTCCAAACGAGTCGACATACTCCAGATTGGTACAGTACTGTCTCATCACCTGGTAGAGACGCTCGCGGAGACACACGGTGAGAGAGCCACAGATGTGCACACACTGGATGAGGTGTCCGTATCGACGAAGTGTCGCAAACACGTGCTCGGTTCGCATGGATCCAAAGTCAAGAGTACAGTTTTTCCAGTTGTGCGGGTGTGCTACGCTTCGCTCAAATCTATCCGTCACCGAAGTTGTCAAACCATACGACTTGTTTGCGCAACCCAACTCATACATGGACTCGCCATCGACATACGACAAAACGCTCAGCATACTGTCCAAACCCAGCTGGGTCAACTCGGAGGGAGTTGTTAGTTTAGACATCTTCCGTTTCCTCTGGAAAGAGAACGGAAAGGACACGAATCGCTTTGCAATGGCAACGGCATAGTCCATGGATCGAAAGCTTTTGCGAATAGACAGATAATGCGTGACAGGACAAACGCGAATCTGATTGGCTGCGGGAAATGTGACCGTCTTTCTGCAGAAACAAACACCTCGATAGAAAAACACATAGGTCACACTAAATCTCGACATCCTCGTCCTGTGCTGCGGGTTGGACAGTCGCCGGCTCGATCACTTGTCGCTTCGCCGCGCTCTCATTTGTCTCCTTCTTCGCCGCGCTCTCACTCGCTTCCCTCTTTACGCGCTTGCGAGCGCTTGGCTTTCTGGGTTCATGGGGATGCTCGTCGGGATGATCTGGACACACGACGAATTTCTTGTTGAGGATTTCGCAGGGAACCTGCTTCATGCAGCCCACGTGATACGCGTGCGAGCAGCGGATACAGACGGCAAGAGGCTGCGAAGTCTGGTTGGTTCCGCAAATGCAGCAGTAGTGGCGCGGACAGCGGAAGAGACAGGGATGCTGGTCGTAGAAGACGAAGTGTGGACTCTTCCTGGCGCAGGAGAGGTGGAAGAAGCACCCGCAGTTGTGCTGCGTGCACTTGATGACGGGCTCGGGAACCAGGTAACGATCGCGGTTGGGGTCGAGCGAGCCGCCACTGCCGAAGGTGTTGATGTAGGATTCGATGTCGTTGTAGCGCAGCCACTGCTCGTAAAAGCCGAAGAGACGTTTGCGGCCCTTTCCCAGCACGTCTCCCTCCTTTCCCTTCTTGTGGCAGATCATGCACTCGTGCGTGTGGGAGACACACGCCTTGCACTTCCACTTGGCGGAGACTTGGCGCAGACCCACGCACAGCGGGTGGAACTGGCGACAGCAGCGGCCGCTGCAGGTGAGCAGGAAGAGTCCCTTCTCCCTATCTTCGCCCATAAGACAGACCGCGCAGACGCCGGAAGTCGGCTCGGGCTTCGGCGTCGAGGGAAGCGGCTCCTCTAGGATGAACGGACAGAAAATGAAGTACCCTGCTTCTTCTGCGCGCGACGGCGGAAACGACTCTGCTCGAGGTCCTCCATCCACTGCATCATCAGGCCGCACGCGCGCTTGCCGAAGACCGTCGTCATCGGCGACGCCGTCATCAGGATGTGCGACGTCGTGTCCAACTCGTGCTGGTTGAACCCGCTCTCGCCCTCGAGCTCGATCGTCTCACACAGCTCGCGAACCAGGTGCTCCAGGTCCTTCAGCCACTGCGTCACCGACACAGCGTCCTGCATCACCGCTGGGTCCTGCAGGCGCTGCTGCAGCATGTCGGCGTTCGGGTGCTGCAGCATCTTCTCCCAGAAGTCGGGGTCGTTCAGGTCGATCTGCGCGGATGCCGTCTCCGGAGTGAACGAACGCTTGCTGTAGATGGTACCGCCGCGCTCCACCGACGGCGTCGCTTCCTTGGCGGGGGCTGCGCCTTCCTACACGTCACCGCCGTCTTCTGAACGCACGGGATGTGCGTTCTTGGCGAGGATGCTGTCGATGTCCGCGTCGAAGAACTCCAGCGACGTTGCCACGCTGCTGTCCATGATGCAGTCGAAGAGTCCGCGACGCAGCATCTCCTCCACCTCGTTCTTGCTGCGACGATACGGGTTCAGCTCGTCCTCCAGCGTGCGGGGCTTCGTCGGCTTGCGGCCGCGCTTCTTCTTCACCGGAACGACCGGAACCGCAGGAACGCCGTACGTGTCGTCCACCGACTTCTCGGTGAGCGGCGGCTCTTCGCCCTGCGTCGTCTTCGTTGCCACGGACAAGTCGTCCTCGTCCTCGTCGCTTGTGATCACAAACTCTTCGTCGTCAGAGGTCCACTTCTCGCGCTTTCCTGCCGGTGTACTCTCCTCGTCGCTCGCTTCCGGACTGTCGGGAAGAGCGGACAGCTGGCTGTCGTGCTGGTCCATGTCGTCCTCTTCTGCCGCATTCTCTCTGTCGGTGACCACGGAGAGTGTTTCTTCTGGCTTTGTTTCTGCATTATCTATCTTTTCTTCCATTTTTGCATCCACGTCTTCCACCTTCGCCTCCACATCTTCCACCTTCGCCTCTGCTTCCTCTACCTTCGCCTCCTCAGGCGATTTCGATAGAACAACGTCCTTGTTCAGAACGACCGTCTCGATTGCCAGCTTCCGCGACGCACGCTCAAACATCTCGTACTCGTACGTGTGGCGCGTGAGCAGTCGGTAGACCGTGACCTCCTGCTTCTGTCCGATTCGGTGGCAACGCGCCGTCGCCTGCGAGTCGTTCTGGGGGTTCCAGTCCGAATCGTAGATAATCACTGTGTCCGCAGCCGTGAGGTTGATTCCGAGACCGCCAGCTCGCGTGCTCAGCAGGAAGATGAAGTAGTCGCTGTCGGGACGCGAGAAGGCGTCGATCGCCTCCTGACGCTCCGTTCCCTTGGTCTGACCGTCGATGCGCGCCACCTTGAAGTGTCGCAACTGACAGTACTCTTCCAGAATGTCCAACATCTTCACAAACTATGTGTCGGGAGCAACACAGAGTATTACTTGGCTGAAGATGAGAACGCGGTGGTTCTCCAACTGCAGCTTCGGCAACAGCTTATCCAGCAGAACCATTTTGCCAGAGCACGACACGATCGATGGAACGTCGCTTACGCGCTGCTGGCGAGCAAGCGCGTCGAGACTGCCATCCTCATCTCCTGCCTGCGCTCCGTGAGCCGCCTCCTTCACGAGCGCCTCTTCCTTCTCGCGAACTCCCTACCGTTCGACCCCACTCCGTATACGTACCTTTACAAGGAAAGGGTGATTGCAGACCTTTCGCAACTGCGTTTCCACGTGCATCAGGGAAGGAATATCGGCGCGCTTGCAGCCCTTGTAGAGGAAGCTGCGGTTCCGGTCGTACATCGCCTTGTAGTACTGCTTCTGCGTGATCGTCAGCTCGACCTCCACGATCGTCTCCTGTTTTCGTGGAATGCTCTTTTCCACCTCCTCCTTCACACGACGCAGCATGCATTTCCCGAGGAGTTCGCGCAGCCGCTCCACCTGCTCGCTGCTGCGGAGGTCGCCGAACTCTCGCTTGAAGCGCTCCAGCGTTCCCGCCTCCGAGACGTCGATGAAGTTGAGAAGCGGCCACAGCTCTCCAGTGTTGTTCTGGAGAGGCGTTCCGGTCAGGAGGAGCTTGTGCTGGGTGTGGATGTTGGTGATGAACTGGATGAACTTGCAGTTGTTGTTCCGCATGCGATGCGCCTCGTCCATTACCACGCCCGTCCACTGGATTTCTCCGAGGGCGCTCCAGTCCTTCATGATCACTTCGTAGGTGGTCAGTAGCACGTTGAACTTGAAGAGGTTCTTCGCGGGAAGTCCCTTGAAGAACCAGTTGTATCGGCGGATCAACTGCCGCTCGTCCTTTCCCTTTCCCTCGCTGTGATAGAAGCAGACGCGCAGATTCGTCCAGCGTCCGAATTCACGCCACCAGTTCTTGAGCGTGGACAGCGGCGCGATCACCAGATACGGACCGTCCTGGTGCTCCACGGTCACAAAGTGGTGGAGCAGGGAGATGACCTGAACGGTTTTTCCCAGACCCATCTCGTCTCCCAGAATCATGCCTTCGCCTCCACGCCACTTCTGGATCATCCAGTTCAGCGAGACCACCTGGTACTCGCGGAGCTGGAGTCCGTGACGGTAGGTCGGAGACTCCGTGTACGGCGTGAACGACAGACACATGGGATGCGGCGGAGGCGACGGCAGCAGGGCGATCGGCGGGTTGAGGCGACTCGGTTTGAAGAGGATCTGCATGAGGTCGTCAACGGTGATGGTTTTGCGTTTGCAGCTCTCCTGATAGGCCTTATTGCGACTGCGGCTGTAGGCAATCATCTTGGAGGACAGTACGGGGCCTGCGGTGTTGAGTGCGGGTGTTGGTGCATCCGTCTTGTCCTTGGTGTCTTCCACGGGTTCTTCTTTGATTTGCGTGTTCTCCTTCTCGTCCTTCACAGTTACTTCCTTTGTGTTCACCTCATTCTCTTCCTTCACATTCACCTCCTTCTCTTCCTTCTCTTCATCCTTCACCTCCTTTTCCCTATCCTTCACACTCACCGCCTCAGGCATCTCCATGGTTGAGGGAGTGAACGAGAAGGCCATCTTCTGGTTGAGCGGACGGAGATTCACCGTCGCCACAGAGAGCATGCCGTTCGCCATCAGTTCCGCGCGACTGCCGTTCTTCAGAAGCGCAGCGTGCGTTTTCACAGCGTTGTAGTTCTCGATGGTGTTGTCAATCACGCCGATGACGCGATTGCGAACCTGGTATCCATCGGGATCAATCGTTTTGTCCTCGTACACGACCGTTTTCATCACATCATTCAGCAGCGCACTCACGTCAGCCCCGCTCGATCGCACCGACTCCACCTCCTCGACAGAGACCGGCTGGATGTACGTGAAGCCGATGCTCTCTCCCAGAGGAGCCGCAATCACCGGCGGCAGAATCGCATTCTTCTTCACCTTTTCGCCCGCCTTCTCCATGTCAGGAAGCACCTTCAGCGTCCCATACGCAGGCTTATCGAGCGCCTGAAAGACGATCGATCGGTCCTGCTGCTGCGCCTGCGCCATCTCCTCGGTCAGCAACGTGCAGGAACCGATCGGTCTGAAGCCCTTCACGTAGTCCAGTTGCTCGTCCCAGTCATACAATGTGTTGAACAGCTTGTTGCTGCGCACGGGATGCGTGTTGAACAGTGAATCTCCCGACTCGCCTCCAACCTCCTTCTTTTGCTCCCCCTCTCCGCTCGTCGCGCCCGTTTCGTCGATTCCTAGGAGCATCTTCACCTCTGTGTCCGTCAGGAGCGTCTCCGGATGCGCCCGCACATATTCCGACAAGTAGGGATAACAGGCCTTCTGGAACTCCGCCTGCTGGGGATGCTCTCGGGCGATGCTACGTCCAAGTGACTCGACACTCCTACGCTCCCAACTCCGGATACGTCGTCTCCACCCACTCCTTGAACTTGGCGAGCAGCGCACGCGTGTCGCCGGCGTACTTTCCATTCACCCACAGACTGAGACTGCTCTGCGCGAAGCCGCAGAAGGCGGCGATGTCGGTCTGTGTGCAATTGGTGAGGACCATCACGATATTAAGAACGCGGCGCCAGATGCCCGAGAGCGGCGCACGGTATCCATTGTCCTTCGCCTCCGCTACGTCGCAGCCACTCTCCGCACCTACCTTTGTTGATCGTGGGGGGATTCGGGTCGATGCAGAGACGGAGCATCCGATTGCGACGCGACGGCGCCGCTTCGCTCTTGCGTGGACGTCCACGCCGCCGCTTTCCGTCGCCAGAGGGCGTCTGCTGCGCAGCGACGTCAATTCGACTGTCGGCAGTGGCCTCCACGTCGTTGATGGCTACGCATCAGGAGGAAGCTAGGAAGCGACAGAGGTAGTTCTCCGGGAGATAGTCGCCGTAGAGGGCAAGGAGAGAGTCGGGAATGGTGTTGTAGTCGATGAACTTCTGGATGGTGTCCACGTCGACGATGTCGGTGACGCGCTCCCACGTGGCCTCGCTGATGCTCATGCCCTGCCACTTCACCAAGTAGATGCGCTCGTAGCGGAAGACGCTTCCGTTGGCGTTGGGGACGACGACGGACTCGTCGGCGGGGTAGAACGAGGAGATATTCTTCTTGAGATGGAGATAGGGGTTCTCGCCCGCCAGCTCGTTCATCATGTTAGGGTCGTCGGGCTTTTTGTCGTCGTCCGCGCCGAGACGCTTCTTCCAGCTCTGGGGGAGGTTGTAGATCTTGAGGCCCTTGGGGAGCTCCTCTTGAGGCATCAGGAGTCTCCAGCCTGTGAGGTAGGAGTCGGCGTTCACTTCGAGAATGGCGTCCACACAGTCGATCACCGAGTCGACGCAGGTGAATTCGTGATCCACAAGAAGCACGTCCTGGTCTTCGGGGTACTCCGTCAACTTCTTGAACGCGCGGTTCAGAACGACGTTCTTGCGGATTTCCATCTCCTCCAACTGCTGTTTCGTGACCCACTCCAGGTGGATGTAGGAAACACCCTTGTACTTCAGCGCATATTCCCACCCGTCGGTCGACTCCGATGAATGACGCCGTCCACAGATCCGATCAATGGAGTCTCCCATCCTACTGGAAACCAACATTGTGAGCGATCCTACCTCAATGCGGACAATTCCATCGTCTGGAGTTGCGATTCCATTTGTCGCATTGCCATTTCCTCCAATTCCTTTTTCGATTTCCGCCCACGCTTCTTTGGGATCTTCACGACGTCCGAGTCACCTCCCGTCCGTGATCGCTTCGCCTTCTTTGGTTTTATGGATACCTAGTTGTCACTCTCTATTGGAAACACAAGATACATCGGAATCCGATCCAACGTCCGACAATGCTCGCTTTCTTCTCATTTACAGTGGTTTTAGTACTTTGGTCGCAAAGTAGAGTGACTGCAAAAGAGACACAATCCTCCGCGTTGTTGAATTCCGAATCGCAATGCTCGTCGTAGCGTCTGCAAGTGCCAATGCGATGCCATTCAGAGAAATAATGCACTTCATCCACTGGAAGTGTATGAGTGAAACAGGAAATCTTTCAGTTTGTGGATAGAATTAGAGGGACGAAAGGGACTCCATTCTGGCGTCATTACGTGTCTCCATTTTTGCACTGCACGGTTATTTAAAGCAAAGCAATTCACATCCATTATTGACATTCCTTCCCCCTTTTTCCAAACAGTGAAATCATATAGATAATCCCAGCTGGTCTTCTCTTTCCCCTATTTGTGTTGTACCTCGCGTAGTACATTTTGTGATTCCTTATACGTGTGTTGAGACCATCAACTACCAATGTACCCACATGTGGGTCCCTGTTTTTCCCGTGACCTGTAGATAGATGTAGATTCGTATAGGTCTTCATCATCCAAAAGTGAGGTTGCTTTTCGGCATTGAGCTGTAGAGAAGTCGAATGATTCTCGTTATGTCCGGAATGACTATTATGTGGGACCTACATCCGCTTCGGATTATCAGCAACCCGTAGGGTGTCTTCTTGTGGTTTTCCTCATAGAGTGTCTATGGCCTCTCCAGTTTGGATTACCCGAAGTAGCCTTTACGAAATTTGTAACAGAATAGCATGAATGACTCCTTTTCCCCAAGTTATTCGAATGGTCCGCGTCCGCGTTCAACCGACTACAGCCTTTCTTATGCTCCTGTTGCTGGCTACGAACAAGACCAGCGTTTTTACAACCCTGCTTACGAGTTCCAATCTCAACCCTATATGCCGGACGCTGCCACAACGCTTGACCGCGCCACATCTTCTAGCAGTTATCAATCCAACCGAATCAGCGATTCGCCAACTGTATCTTTTGGCAACGATCGCCCCTTCCCGCCCTCCGTGGAGCAAACCTTCCACCAACGAGAGCGAAAGACCTACAACCCTCGCAGCGGTCCACCTGCAAATGATCGCCGGAAACGTTCCTCCCGCAACACCTTCAAAAGCTCTCCGCGTTCCGCCCTGCAGTCCGATTACTATCGTCCCATGACTGGCTTCAGCGATGAGTATCCTCCCTATTCGGGGTATGCGCAGGAGTATGCACAGGAGTATGCACAGGAGTATGCGAAGGGATATCCACAAGAGTATCCACAAGAGTATCGACAGGATTATCCACCAAACTATCCACAAGACTTTCCAAAGAAGTATCCACAAGATTATCCACAAGACTTCTCGCCAGAGTACTCACAGGATTACTCGCCCACCTACTCAGATAGCTTCTCACGCGACTACTCTCCACTCTACCCACCCCCCACCTTCTCTCAGTCTCCCTATCTCAACATTTCTTCCTTCCCCCCTCGCACGCGACCTGCAAATCGATCCACCAATCGAACCAGTAATCGGAATACCAATCGAAACACCAACCGATATGCTGATCCACCCTTTCCGTCACCTCACTTAAACGATTGGGGCTTCTTCCCTCGCGAGGAGCGAGCCGTTTCTGAGTACCCCACGATGCAGCTCCCACGCCACGATTCGCGTCCAGAGGAGGAGAAATCGCGCGGGTTCGCGCACTACCCCCTCATCCGCCAGCTGGTGGGCGAGGCGAACAAGCAGCGTCGCAGCGGGAACGTGGAGGGCGCGCGACAGGTGTTGGAGTCGCTGGTGGAGAAGTACCCGCTGTGCCACATCGTGTGGATGGAGTGGAGTCGCCTGGAGATGGACCTCGGCAACGTCACCCGCTCGCGCGAGGTGGTGCTGCGCGGCCTGGAGGTGCTGCCCGGGAACGAGGCGCTGCTGGAGAAGCGCGTGAAGATCGAGGAGCGGCTGCGGAACTACCGCGGCGTCGTGGACTGCGCGCTGCAGTTCCTGGACACCAACAGCAGTCGCTGCGTGAAGAACGTGGTGGAGGCGGCGGTAGTGGTGGCGAAGCTGGGCTACGGGTACCAGGCGATTCGGCTGTTCGACGCGCTGATGGAGCGCAACTTGGTGACGCAGGGAAGTGTCACGCTGGACTATATTCGCTTCATCTTCAAGACGGAGGACTACCAGAAGGGTCTGAGTCTGCTGAAGAAGACGCTGGAGAAGCTGACGAAACACAGCCCTATCTGGTTCTTCACCTTCAGCGTGCTCGAGCAGGACTACACGGTATACTGGAAGTGCGGGGACATCTCCGCGCGGTCTCGGAACCAGGAGCTCACGGACCACCTGAACCAGGCGCTGAAGTGTCTCCCCGATGACCTGCGCTGGAAGGTGTATTACATCGCAGCGCAGGCGCAGCTGCGCTCCTTCACGCACATCCGACTGTGGACGCGCATGAAGAAGCGCTATCTCCGGGAGTACTGTTCGGAGTACCCACATGTCGTGCGAGTCTGCTTCGAGTTTCTCAAGTCCTGTGTGTCGCTGTGCTCCGAGGACTATCAGTGGAAGGTGTGGTTGCTGGCCGGTCGTGTGTTAGCGTTAGCTGGGCACCGAACGAGTGCTCTTAAGGTAGGTCTGCGGGGTCGTTCGCACGTAGTGTCTCGTCCGCAGTACGGAGACGGCTCCCGATCGCAGCACGCATGCGGTGTGTCTCGAGTTGGTGCGCATTCTCGACTTCATCGGACGACCGGAGGTGGCCGGCAGCGTCATCGAGGAGAATCTGCTCCGCTTCCCCGACGAGTGGAAGTTGGTGCTGGAGCGGATCCAGCAGTGCGTAGTCGTGAGGGAGAGGATTAACCGGCAGCTCCGCAACGGCGACATGCAGGCGGCGTACACGCTGAACGTGGAGTCGCTCACGCACCACACGACGGCGGGACGACTGTGGTCGTCGGTGATCCAGCTGACGCATCAGTGAGTGCGGCGGAACGAATTCACGCAAAGAATGTACGGTGCGGAGAAGGCGCTGGCAATGTTTCTCTGCGCGCTGCTGCACGTCCGCAAGAGTGGCGAGGTGTGGTGTGAGGGCGCGCGCGTGTTCATGAACCCGATGAGTCGTCACTTCAATCCTCGCAACGCGCAGCGCTGCTTGAACTTCGCCGTGTACTTTACGCCGCAATACGGAGACAGCTTCATCGAGGTAGCATCGGCGATGGAGGTGAATTCTAGGCGATCCGTCTGTCCATGATCACGAGCGAAGAGCTCCTTCTCTTCGGTCGAAGCAACAACCCGTGTTTCCTGTCGTACTTGATGTCGGCTCGTGACTACCACGCAATCATCAACAAATGTGTTTATTCGGACCCGAACTATGGCTCCTGCTGGTTCCGCGCAAAGCTCTTTCCACTCGGATCGGCGGAGGAAGTGGCGTTCCGCGCGATCAAGTTCACTGCGCACGAAGTAGCGATTGTGAGTAACGTTTACTATGACGCCATGGTTGCATTCGCCAAACGTTGTCGAACGGGGCGAGTGAAGGGCGTTGAGGAAATGGTGGCGGAGAATCGTGTGGGCATCCGCAACAGCCATTTCTCGTTCTCTTTCCACCCTTATCAGATGGTTGTGTGTCCCAAACAACTCCCTGTGGAGAAGAAACTGAAGATCTTATTCGGAACAAGTCAAATTGAATCGTAAAGGTGATCCACCTTCTACGGGTTTGCCTTGCATCTGGTTTTTACTACTCATTTGTACCTGAAACCTTAACGTGTTTGGTGCTCTCCTTGTTGGTACACAATTATCTCCGTCTTTCTCATTTCATCTCTAAATGGAACAGCAGGCACCTGCCCCCGAACCCACCAGTGTTCCCACCAGCGAACAGTTGCGCGTGATGGCCGATGACAAGAAGCGATTTGTCGAGGAGGAGTATGATGTCAGTTTCTCTTTTGTGGTTGAATCCTAGTTTATTTCCCGCGAATTGGCCGCATGGCTCTCTGGCCTCGCTGGAAAGGAAGTAAATGAAAATCTCGTCGATTCTCTTGCCGATGGAACTGTATGCGTTGCGATAATGGATCATCGCTAGATCCTTTGTTGCTTGGTCCGTGACTGCCTCCCCTCGGTCGAAATGAAGCCCTTCCACGACTCGGTTGGTTTGGATGAGAAGAGCGAATGACAAACAGAGAGGACTTCGTTCTACGCGAAGGATAACATCGCCGTGTTCACGGAAGCCTGCATTGCGCTTGGAATGGATGCGAACGACTGTGTGACCCCGGCAATGTTTGAACAGGGAGATGTAATCGCTGAGCCGTCTCTGTGAAGGTAGAGGAAATCAATCGTTCACTCCCTTCTGCGCTTTGCACTCGCTGGAATGAAACAAGGTCTGAAGCCCCTGTCGCTCTTCGAGTCGGATCGATACAAGGACTGTCTCCATCTTTTCATTCCTTGATTGTGTAGTCGCTACGACGATGCCCGAAGAGGCGCTTCCCATGGCAGATTCCGTCGTCGCCGCAAAGACGGAGGAAGAGGAGCCCCACGAATGGAGTAGACTTGCGGTGGGACCTCAATCGCAGCGATTCACGACGATATCGTCATTTGGACCATTCTCGCCATCATGTTCTCGGCCTTCGCGGGCGTCGTGTACATTGCCTTCGTCCTCATGTCGCACCTCAAGGAACGGTACTGTTCTGTTTCTTAACAAACACGTCAAATCAGTCCCTGTCTCACCAGGTCGTTGTACATTTTCTTCGACAGCACGTTGCCGTCGGCATCCTCGAACTCCTCCTCGTCCAGACTCCAGTCCTCCGCCTTCAGCTGGTCCTTGATCTTTGCGTACACTACCTCGCACCCCGTTCCCACTCCTACGATTCTTCGCGTCCTCGATCTTGGTGATGTCGTGGAAGTGCTTCGTGTTGGGAATGCCCAGACACCGCATTCCGTTGTGGTGGCGCCACTCCTGGAAATGGTTGTCGAACGCGCGGCGGCCCCAGTAGCTGTAGTTTCCGCAGATCTCGCACTTGTACTCCTCGTCGAGGCCGTAGAGCTTGTACAGCCAGTAGGGAATGGGCTTTCCGTCCCAGCCCAGCGGCAGGTTCAGCGGGTTGTAGATGGGCTTCTCGCCCTCCTCGTCCTCGCTGGACGACGACTCCGCCTCCGCGGCGCCCGTCTCGATGTCCTGGTCGTCCTTCATGCGCTCCTCGTACGACTGGATACTCTTCTTCTCGTTGAACGCGAGCGTCGTGTCCAGCACGTCGCGCAGCTCATGACACAGCGCGCTCACAAGATACTCGCGCTCCGCCACCGGCCGCAGCAGCTCCAGCGACGCGCCCGCGCGCTTCTTTCCGCCCTTCGCGCCCTTCAGCAGGTGCAGCGGCACCTCGCTCGCCTTGCTGTTCACGATGGTGAAGAGCCGCTCCGCGCGCTGCCGCAGCGAGCCGCCGCACTTGGCGCCCATGCCCTGCAGCAGCTCCTTCAACTTCGCCAGCCCCAGGCGCTCGATCGATTCCACCGACGAGAAGTCCGGAACCTCCGTCTCCGCAGCCGCCGCAGCCGGCTCCTCGTCGTCGTCGATGTCGTTGATGCTCTCTGCCGCCGCCTTCTTCTTCGCTGCGGCGTCCGCGGCCGCTTTCTTCTTCGCCTCCTCCACCTCCGCCTCCGCCGTCTGCTTGAGGCTCCAGCCCTCCACCTCGCCCCGCTGCCACTTCTGGTCGAACTCGTCGCGGATCTCCTGCACGAGACCGTCCACGTCGAAGAGTGGCTGCGAGCGGCGGTAGAAGCTCGTCAGGTAGTCCAGGAGCGACGACAGGTAGTCCGAGTATGCCTATGGTGAACAGGGGGCGCGACGCTCACCGGAGTCATCTTCGTCTCCATCGAAATGTCCTTGAACGTGTGGAAGGAACCGAGGTACGTGATGTAATCAACGCGGTAAATGTGCGGGAGGTTCACGAACTTCTCGTAGACCTCGTGCATGTCGAGGTACTTGCCGAAGTACTCCTCTCCCGTGAACATGTCTTCCATATTGCACGGCTCGATGGTCACCTACGCATGATGACGCGACGCCGAAACGACAGGCTTCTCGATCAGATCCGGGAATTTCTTGTGGTACTTCTGGATCTCGTCGAGACGAGCATAAAACGATTTGAAAATGTCTCCCTGCGACATCGCTTCGATTTCCGCCTGTCGCGAGCTAGGAAGTGAGCCGAACCGATTCTCCACCCACACCTTGTCCGCGTAGAGAGCCAGCGCCTCTCCAGCGTCTTTCTGGATAGCATCAAGGTATTTATCGATGTCATGTTGCTGCTGCGCCTTCGTTCGCTGCTACACACTCACTGCTAGAAGGACGTCCCTACAGTCTTTGGTTGCGCGTTCAGTTCCGCCTCGATCGCCTTCTCGTATCGCTCAATGTCTTCCTGCAGGAACCTAGTCTTTTCGAGAATTGTTGACGACATATCAACACAAATCTGATTGTCCACAAAACGACCCAGTGCGATCGCCCCATATGCAGTACTCTCTGTGCAGAGGTGCAGACTCCTTCCTTTCCTTCAAATCTCGAGACTTGAAAACAAACACCATTACACGTAAAAGATACAGTTTAGTTGACAGGACTCACGTTCCGATACTTCTTGGCCAGTCTCCGGTTGTGAATATCGATGTTTGACCTCGTCCACGCCGAACCCAGACCACAGCCCAAGCCGAGAGCCATCGTGGCCGCGCGGTACGTCGGTTTCCCTGCAATTCAGACACCTCTCCGGCGTGTACCCATTAACACAAAAGCGCAGGCAGCTCCCACCGCCAGACCCGTCACCGAGTAGATACAGAACCGACGGCCGTATTCCATCCACGCCTGCTTGCAAAAGGGGTCGATGGAATTGTTGGGACGAATAATCGTGACTTCCTTTTTCACCTCTACGCCAATCAGTGCATTTCCGAAACCTTTACCACTCATTCCAAGTGCAGCACAGTATTAATGTGAGTTCTGGAGACGCGTTTCTCTTCTTGTCAACAAGATCTCCTTTATCTCCTCAGCGGAAAACTGGATCCTTTC
Organism: Blastocystis sp. NMH; assembly: GCA_039096215.1. NCBI lineage: Eukaryota > Bigyra > Opalinata > Blastocystidae > Blastocystis > Blastocystis sp. NMH. The sequence goes on along the minus strand of JBBPEA010000010.1, from coordinate 352,575 downwards.
GGAGAAGGCGAACAGCCTTGATCCTGGTTGTCGAGTAGGGAAGGTGGGAGAAGGGAAATGAGCGGCTTTGGCTCAGTTGGAAGAGCGCGGGTCTCATAATCCCGAGGTCGTGAGTTCGATCCTCACAAGCCGCATATCTTTTTCTATTTCGTTTCTGTTGGGAACGAGTAGAGAACACGCCAACACGCTTGTAGACGCTCGAATCCCCTCGATCGTGTTACCGACAATCGCGGTTATTTCACGATTTTAGCGGTATTTCATGGTCCTTCATTAGTCATTCATCATCGTTTCTAGGGCATATTTCTGAGGGATAAGGTAAGGGATTGTGTACTTGGGATAAGAAAAATTGGTAACGTTATGTAGAAGTTGATTCGGTGTACTCTTATCATCATCGTATCGTTTCTCGGATTCGTCGTTTCCATTGTATTATCGCTTTGCAGCAGTTGCAGGTATTTGAAATAGACGATTGTTATCTAAGAAAGTTGTGGATGCATCTCTTTAGTCATTTATAGCGAGTTATTTTCAGATGTCAACTGCTAGAAATGAATCACAGCAACAGAGGGCACCGATTTGTGCGTAGGACTGAACGTATCTGCTTGAGACTGCAGCATTTGTCTCCAGGAAGAAAACGAGTACGACCATTTGCTGCACTGTGGAAAGTGCGGTGAGTACGTTCACATGGCTTGCTACGGTGTCCAAACAGCGTCCGATCCGTGGCTCTGTTATCTCTGTGCGAAGGGCGAATCGCGTCCCATGTGCGTGGTTTGCAGGACAGTGGGAATGAAGTGTTTTTTTCACAGTAGAATCATAAGGGCATGTTCACTCCCATTATCGGATCGCGCTGGGCACACACGATTTGTCTGATGTTCGCCGCGGACAGCGGGTTTCTGCTGAATCCGATCTACGAGTCGGTGAATGGCTTCCCCGACTTCATGGGAGCCGCAGCCTCGATGCCCCTCCCAAGCTGGCGGAAGCGGAAAATCGACCTCACCGGTATGTCTCAACCGTTTCCTCTGACCGAAGGGAGCGCCGACGGGCTAGAGTACGACGAGGTGGTTTCTCGCTTCGTTGGCAGCACCGTTCCCATCTACACCCGCATTCCCGGTAACGAGGGCTTCGTCAACGGCAAGAGCGCCTACCACCGACAGACCTGCGTCGTGTGTCACCGGCCGACCAGTGGCATTCCTCTCCGCTGCCAGTGAGTTTTCCCGTCCTCTGTGAGGTAGTGTTTCCACATGCGGTACCGCCATTCATATCGGCTGCATTCCGAGGGCGAAAGGAGCCATGCTCTTCGTTCCCCATATGACGCGACGCGGCTACGTCATCGAGTTGACGTGCTCGCGCCACGCGGAGCCGTTGCAGCAGGCGGGAGTTCCGAGCTATTGGCACATTCCGCAGATCCGACGGATTTCGTTCCTCGTCACGAACAATATCGTCTCTCCGTGTCGTCTCCACGCGGACGCGCAGATATACCAGAAGTGGAGGCAACTCGGGGAGGGATCGGAACCCACTTTTCCGGTCGACCACCTGCTCAAGTATTCGGTTCGCGAGTTCCTGGCGTTTGGCGTACAGACGCCTGCCGTGCGTCGGCTATGCGAGCAGGCCGTTTTTTCGCTCCACGATGCGACTTCGTACGCAGAGTGCGTGAAACGTCTGGCGAGCGAGCTCCCGAAACTCCCCGAGAGCGTGGTGGCGATGGAGGCGGAGGCGCGGCGAAATGCGCGCGCGGCACAGGCGGGAACAACAACGCCGTACATGCGAACGCGGAGTAGCGACCGGACGTTTACGCGTCGTGCGCAGCGACAGCGACCGGTGGGTCGGACGGGCGCGACGCCGCGAAAAGTGACGGTGGAGCACGAGGAGAGCGCGAGTCGCCATGTGAGTCAGGCGACAACGATCTCGTCGGAGCGCTTCTGGAAGATCGTCGACCAGTCGTACTTCCGGAGTCTCCCGCAGCTGTCGGAGTGCATTCCCAATCGTGCAGGCGAGGGAGGAAGCGTGTCGGGGCTGACACCCGTGATGCGCGCGCACGAGACGCAGAGTCTCTTCCAGTACCAGTCGCCGTTGCCAATGATCCAGACGATGCTGACGAGGAATTCCGATCGTCTCGCGAACCGAGACGTGCGGTGGGTCTGACGATGGGGTTTGACGGGCAGCGTTCTGATCGTCGCACGTCACCTCGCCGACATCACCTACCACATCGAGGAGAACACGAAGCCCGTCGTTAACGGACCGCTGACGTCGTTCATCCCCGCCCCCGTGAATGCGTCGTGGACAGGTTTCGATGTGAACGCGGACTCACGGACAGACAGCATCAACGACCAGCGCAGTTTCAAGTCGTTTGATCGGCGGACGCAGCACTTGCCGCTGCAGCGGACGGCGCTGCCATCGAAGATCCGCATCTCGATCAAGCAGCTGCGCGTGCTCCCGCACATTGCCGCGCGTCTGGACATGAACATGTTTCCTATCCACTTCGAGGTGGTTCGTCTGAACGTTTCTCCTCTGCGGGGACGTCATTCCTAGAACCAATGCGCTCGCATTCTCCGAGAGGTGCGACGCGTGCTCGCCAAGGTGGAGCAGAAGGCGAATGCCTCCCCACAGCATCTGCTTTCCAATATCGGGGAGCTGACGAACCTCTACAACGACTACAACACGTGGATGACGCTGCGGTCGAATCTGGACGTCGTTTATAACCAGGCGGACCAGTCTCTTCGGATGATTCTTCTGGTAGGAGCGGAGGTGCGTTGTCACGGAAGGACTCTCTCCAGGTTCTGCGCAAGCGCAGACGGAAGAACCCGCTCTTCCCTTTGGACTCGGACTACTGTCTGGTGTGCGGCAACTACTCGGAGGACCGCGACGACGAAAACTTCATCATCGGAACCAACCCGATTATCTACTGCTCCTCCTGTCACGTCGGTGTCCACGTGAAGTGTGTTGGTCTGCAGGAGGTTCCGGAGAGTTTCGTCTGTGACAAGTGCAAGTTCCTCCGGAAGGGCGGTGACCCCGCGTATCTGCTCTGCGCCTATTGCCCTATCCGCTACGGATACCTCTTTCATTGCCAGGTTGATCGGACGGAGAAGCAGCCGTTCCAGCATTCCGGAGACCACCCGCACTTCTGCCACTTGTTCTGCCAGCTTCTGAACGAGGGAGGAGCGGTTCTCTCTTTCTCCCCGATGCAGCTGGCGACGAGTTCCATTCAGATGGTCTACGCGTCCACCAATATTACGTTGCTCACTCCTTATACGGCACACTACGAGGCCTCGTTTGTGAAGCCGCAATCCTCCATGCGGGTGTCTGGACGTGGCGGTCGAGCGGTCGTGAGGAACATCAATACGCGTTTTTCGGAGCGCGAGGCGAACCGGGTCAATCCTATCGTGCGACCAAGTGCCTTGATGGAACGTTCCGCATCGGGAGCTTCTCTGCCGCGAACGAACCTCTTCTGCTGCACAGGAATCCGCAAGGTCATTCTTTCTCCGAACGTCACACCCACGACCAAGTTCCTCTCGTTTCACCTTCCCAATTTGGAGAATGCGGAGAATTTGTTCATCTCCACGTGCCACCCTCTGAACTACAAGCGTTTGTGTTTCGTTGTCGTATCATTTGTAGGCATCTTCCCTGTCCAGAAGCAGAGCGTTCCCGCCATAGTCTTTCCTCGTAGGCGTGATGTGCGGGTGCAACGCATAGAAAGCACGGCAGGCGAGTTGTGCTGCATCTGCCGCCTGCCTCTTGGCTCCACGGTGAAGTGTTCGCATCCCGGCTGCTCGCAGTCGATGCATCTCACGTGTCTATGGTACATCGGCGGAGACATTTCCATCGATTTCTCTCACCGCGAGTACATATCGGGCGGCGTTTCTCCCGGTGTGAAGGTGTTCTGTGTGTTGCACCAGAAGAAGGTGCCTCGTGAGGTCGTTCAAATGCGCGTTGTGAACCGAAACAAGTACCGCATTCCCGGCATTCTCCGCACACTCCCAGCCTCTATTCTCAATGAGGAGAATACGGATAGTGAGAGTCAGGCGAGTGAGAGTCCCACAATCAACAATTCCACAATCAACAATTCCACAATCAGCGATCCCACAGTCAATAACTCCACGGTCGACAACCCTACAGTTAACAACTCCACAGTCGATAGCCAAACCACCGAGAATGCAATAACCGAAACCCAAACTACAGAAGCCACTCCCGAGTCGACGCCGAATCGCGAACCACTGGAAAATACCACGAAGGATGCGTGCATCTGCGGTGTGTGCCTGTATGGACGGATCTGCCCTCCCATCTCGTTCCACCTCAAGGAAACGCCTCCTCCAGACTACCCGATCTACGAGAAGACTCGGAAAGGAAATCAAGCAGACCGAGCAGCCATCCCAATGGAGAGTATGGTTGGCGACTGGGAAACGACCGTTGCCAGTCTCCAGTCATTTGCTTCAGACTGGAAGAAGAACGACGTTCACTTTGTTGCAGACAACCGAGGCGGGTTCTGGAAGTGCGTCTGCTGCGGTTGTTGCGTGCATGAACAGTGTTTGGACTTCGTTGACCACTGGTGTCTCTATCAGGACAAGGACTTCCACTGTTCCTTTACTCATCTCTTCTGACCCCTAGATTTCATCTGTCTCCGATGTCTCCAGGCGGATCCACTGACGAATCTGTCGCTCGTCACTCAGTATGGAAACAGCATGGACGACTCCATTCTTTCCACCATGCATCGCTACGTCCTGGACGCAGGGAGCTGCAGCATTTGCGGTCAGGCAGAGGGGTATCTGACGGTGGCGTCCAACGGCTCGCTGGTCCACAAGCGATGCGCCTCCGCTGTGCCCGGCGCCACTTACAACCTCGTGAACTCGTACGTCTGCGAGACGAAGCCAGTGGCTGTCGCCTGCATGAAGGAGCGTCCAACGCTCGAAGAGGGCGTTTCCGAGACGTTGCCACACAACGAGACTCCCTCTGCTCTGACGCGAACCCACATTGAGTTCATGCTGCCGTTGTCGCTTCCGCCGCTTTCCTCGGGCTGTATCTGCTCCATCTGCAGACACCGCAAGGGCCGACTCGTGTGTTGTGGCTATCCGGGCTGCACGCGCATGTTCCACGTCAGCTGTGCGCGTCCAAACATGTGCATCTGCATGCCGTCGGCGAACGGGTTGTTTGTCCGCTGTCTGGACCACATTCCTACAAGTTTCCGCTACGACAGCGTGGTGAACGCTGTGATTCCGCTCGTCTACCTGAGTGCGGGCATGGCAGTGCAGGATAAGATCCGACAGCTCAAGCAGACGCGCGACGCGTGGGGCCGGTTCTGCACTCGCATGCGTCACCAGGCGACCGAAACGATTCAGCGCCTTCAGAACAGCAATCGCGATATCCTGCGCTACTACAGACGGAAGATCCACTACTGCACGATTCGCGGCGAGCGCGTGATGCGCTGCGAACGGTCGATGCTGGAACCGTGGATCATGAAGTCTGCGGGAGTCGAGATTTGCGCAGAGATCAAGCGGTCGTTCACGAATGAAGTGCTTCGATGGAATTCCCTTCGCGTCCAGCGAGCGGACACGCCGTCGGAGACCGTCGACACGCTGGAGCCCTTCAACACGACGGTGTATGTGACGCCCATGTACCGTCCGCCGAACGTGATTGCGGAGGAGCCGCTGTTTACGATTCCTCCCTATCGAACCTCTGCTCTCCGTTTACAGCGAAAACCAGTCGTCAGCGTGAAGCGGTCGTTGCGGTCGAACGACAGGTTGGAAGACGAGAAAGAGAAGGTGCGCGTGGTGGAGGAGGCTGTGTCCGGAGTGACCGTTGCGGTGGCAGTGGAAACGAATCAGCCAGAATCAACGGTAGGAGAGTTGCAAGGTGATGGAACGGCGTTGCAGGGAAAGGAAATGGAGGTGGAGAAGAAGGCTTCCAATCAGTCAGCAGAACCAACGCAGCCGGGAGAGAAGGCGACACGGAGGAAAACTCGCGCAGAAACCAAGGAGATGGAGGCGAATAGGGTTATTTCCCCTACAGTGAAGAAGGTCATTCCTCCTGCAACGAAGAAGACAGCGGAGCCGCAGACGGATCCCAAAGAGGTGGCGGCGCAGCAGGGAAAGGTGACTCCAACGTACGATTTGCCTGTGGAGTGGGAGGACTGGAGCTCGTCTCCCAGCGTTGTCAGCAGCGCATTCGAGCCCGACGAGAGTGATAGTGAGGAGAAGAAGAAGAAGGAAAAGAAGAAAGAAGAGAAAACGAAGGAGGCGAGCACCTTGGGAGAGAAGTCACACCAGAGGCGGGAAAGGGATAAGAAGGAGCGCGAGCGTCGGAAGGAGAAACGCGAGATTCAGCGGGCGTTGCAGCGTGCTCGTACCGAGAAGGAGCGGGAGCAGCGGTTGGAGGTAAAGAGGAAACAACGGGAAGAGAGGAAGAGGGAGAAGGAAAGAGAAAGAGAGGAGAAGAGGAAACAGGAGGAGGAAAAGAAGAGGAAGCAGGAGGAGGAGAAGAAGAGGAAGCAGGAGGAGGAAAAGAAGAGGAAGCAAGAGGAGAAAAAGCAAAAGCAGGAAGAAGAAGCCACTCTCTCCCAATCCCAATCCTCGACGATCCCCCTCGATAACAGAGAACCTTCGCATCCCGAGAACGCTCAAGCCGAATCTCATGGCAACGTGGAAACGCGGCGCAGCAAGGGAGTCCTCGGCGCCGTGGTCGCTTCAATCACAACGACTCACATATAGGAAGAGTTCTTCCGCAACGTGGTGGCGGGTGGACACCCCAGCATGGAAACCAGCAGCCGCCAGATCGTTCGCAACCCCAAAGCACTGCAGCAGGCAGGCGTCTTCCTAAGCATCCACTCGGTAGCCGTCAAGTCAGTCATTCACGTATAGAGAGAAAACGCGCGCTTCTTGGGATCCCTTCCTATGGTGAGAGAGCGAGGTCTCTTTTCTTTTCCCTTCTCACCTGCAGTTAAGCTGACGGACAAGGAGCGAGCGGCGTTGAAATCAGAGTTCTTGCAACTCTGCGCCTTCCGTCGCCTCTCGGAACGCGAGGCGACAACGCGTTTGCGTGAAGTGAAAACGCAGAAGGAACTCGCATCCTTTTTGTCGGCGACAACAACGCCTCGCGACCCACGTGCGTTTGACGAGCTGATTGCCGCACGCTTCCACGAGGGTTCGCTTTCTTCTGCGCGCTGCATGGTGTGTGGTCACGCGACTCACTCGTCCGTCATCCGCACGGTGGGAAAAGCTGCGAGAGGTGATGGGTAGCTGCCGCGACTTGCGTTTATTTGTAATTACTGTCTGGAGCGGAGACCGGCGGAGGTGGTCGGAACCTACGTTCAGGTGTACGAGGGCGACCAGTGGCGTTTGGGAATGGTCGTCGGCTGGGATGCGAAGAAGCGGGAGCACGTGCTGATGAACGCTGCAAACGAGTTCTTCTCACTGTTCATCGGAGACTTCTTCTACTTCTTCCGCACGGGCGAGGATGTGCAGCGGGAGCTGACGTGGGGCAAGATGAGCATCGTGAAGGCGATCGAGGTGGACACGCTGTTGATGCAGTCAGCGGCAGAGGATGAGACGGAGGACGAGCTGATTCTCCCCGAAGGCTTCTTCACGCGAAAGAAGGACGTTTGCGAGGTAGAGAATGTGGGAGGCGTTTATGGAAGGTGTGCAAGAAGAAAGATTCAAAGGATATGGTTCTTTGCGACAACTGCGACTGTGGGTACCACATGCGATGCGTGAAACTGGAGAAGCTTCCATCTGTTAGACTGTGGACGTGGATTGAGGGATAGGGTCATTGGTTCTGTAGCAAGTGCGAAAGGAAGTGTAGATTATCTGTCAAAAAAGCGTAGTTTTAATGACATGATTTCGGAGTGTTTGTTTTGTAACAATGGGGGATTTCTGACAGTTGTGTTTATATGTTATTTGGTAATGCATTCTTGCATGCTTCCTCTTTCTCGAATCCACACAGTGTCTACGCGAGTGCATGGCTCAGCCGTGAGTAAACAACTGCGAAAGGACCCATTTTCGCAATGGCCCCTTATGGAAACAAGAAACACCTGTATCCCCCTGACGCACCTTACGAAAATGATCAGATCGATCGAATCCCGTGCCCGTCCTGTACATTCTATTCAATGAGTGAGCAAACGAAGGAGCAATTGCTGAGTCAAAAGTCCACTGACACGGAGGAGAAGAAGCAGTGTGCTTTTGATGTGTGGCCGTATGTGAACGGTAAGTGTGTTTTTGATGTGTCACCGTAGTGGCTCTGATGGTTGCGTCGATTCTTATCTTGAGAAGTCGACTTCGCACGTTGGCATCCAATGCGAGTAGGCGGAATTGTGTTCCGGTCACGTCAAGAGATTACGGACATTGCTAAGTTTATGTTTTCCTGGCTGAAGGAAAAGAAGCAAGTAGTATAAAATGGCGTACCATGCGCACTTTTTTTTCCAGCAATTTCATGCACGATTTACAGGACCCTCCACGGAAAAAAATTTCATAAAATTGTGCACTATTTTCGACCACAGCAAATAACGACAAAAAATTGTGCACTATTTTCGACCACAGCAAATAAGGACAAAAAATTGTGCATTAAATTTTCCAGCAATTTCATGCACGAATTACTGGACCATCCACCATCAACAAGGTCAAAAAATTATGCACTATTTTCAGCCACAGCAAATAACGACAAAAAATTGTGCACTTTTTTTTTCCAGCAATTTCATGCACGAATTACAGGACCCTCCACGGAAAAAAATTTCATAAAATTGTGCACTATTTTCGACCACAGCAAATAACGACAAAAAATTGTGCACTATTTTCGACCACAGCAAATAACGACAAAAAATTGTGCATTAAATTTTCCAGCAATTTCATGCACGAATTACTGGACCATCCACCATCAACAAGGTCAAAAAATTATGCACTATTTTCAGCCACAGCAAATAACGACAAAAAATTGTGCACTTTTTTTTTCCAGCAATTTCATGCACGAATTACAGGACCCTCCACGGAAAAAAATTTCATAAAATTGTGCACTATTTTCGACCACAGCAAATAACGACAAAAAATTGTGCACTATTTTCGACCACAGCAAATAACGACAAAAAATTGTGCACTATTTTCGACCACAGCAAATAAGGACAAAAAATTGTGCATTAAATTTTCCAGCAATTTCATGCACGAATTACTGGACCATCCACCATCAACAAGGTCAAAAAATTATGCACTATTTTCAGCCACAGCAAATAACGACAAAAAATTGTGCACTTTTTTTTTCCAGCAATTTCATGCACGAATTACAGGACCCTCCACGGAAAATAACGATAAAAAATTGTGCACTATTTTCAGCCACCCCACCACAGCAAATAAGGACAAAAATTGTGCACTATTTTTCAGCCACAATTCTCCAAAGTAAAAAGTGCGCAGGTCATTTTAGTGATTTTTGAACTCACGATGGGGTACCAACAATGGTACGCATTGATTGACCAGAATTGGCCAAAGTGAAAAAGATGAAAAAAGGTGCAAAAGTGTAATAAAGCCGTATGATTAAGAAGCCTATACTACTATTATATTAGTATCATATATTTATCCTCAACTTGTGCGCAACTATTTTCAATAATTAAAATATTGTTATTTTGATATTAGTAAATATGAAAAATCCAAAAACTGGAAAGAGATTAAGAATACCCAGTAAAGCATTTTTTGATTTAATAGCTGATGGATATGTTCACGATCCAAAGAATAACTGTCTTGTAAAAGATCCAAATATTAAAACGCCTGTTAAAGTCTTAAATCCTTTTACAAATCGATATATGACTGTTGGTAGCCCTAATTTCATGAAAGTATATAATCTTGATTGCATTTCTTATTGGCCAGAAAAGAATCAACTTATAGTGGAAAGTGATTCTGATGATGATGATATACCTTTTGATGAGGATATATACAATGAATTCATGTATGATGGTGATATTTCTATTGAGTGAGTGTGTGATATTTTTTCACTTTGTTTTTTATTTATATAAATGAGTTCCTCTGGTCGAATGATCATTGAAGTTCCAACAATTGAACAGTTTGCTGTTGGTAGTTATACACTAGATGATGTTGAGGCTATTCGAAAGACTCTTACTGAATCTTTCGAGTTTGGTAGAACTACTTGCTACATAGGTGCTCGTGAGAATAAGAAGTATGTGACAAAGACTAACATTTCTAAATACTATAATGCTATCAAGAATATCGTTTTACTACAAAGTGAAAGTCAGAACTAAAATTATATGTGAGTTGTAAATGTTTGTTATTATAAATAGCAACAATGAGATTTCAAAGTGGTAATATTGAATATATTGCAGGATCTATGATTCAAACAGTTGTTGTTAATGGTGTGAAACTGTATCATGTGAATGATTATGAAGAAAACATTTACAAGTTTGAACAATATCTTGATGAAGATCGTACTTGTTTATATTTTGATAGTCTTGGTGATAATTATCAAGTTCTTCACTATACAAGAAATAATCATAAGAGATGTGATCATCTTATTGAAGATGATTATTATGTCTCAAAAGAAATACTTATCGATTATATCGAATGGACTATTGAGTAATTTTATGTTATTTTACTTTGTATTAATAAAGAATGAAAGATTTAAAAATAAGTATGCCTGAATATATTGGAGGATGTGAGATTAATACAATTGTTGTTAATGGAATGAAACTATATTGTCTGGATTGCTTTGAAAATGAAAAGTACATCAGTGGTAATTTGTTCAATCATTATCTTGATTATCATTTTATTAAAGTATTTGATGTTGAATCGTTTGACTATGAAAAGTATGGTGAATATAAAGATATATTTTTCAAATATTTTGAGGAGCATTTTTGTTTGATATTTAAATTTTTATCGTTCAGGTATATTTCGAGAAGAGTTCTTGAAGATTATATGAGATGGTGTAAAACATATATGACTTCACAACTCTGTATTATATAATTTTGTAAAACTATTTTACTTTGATTTAAAGAATGCGCATTATTTATTAAACATTTTTATTTACAAAATTGAAAATTTATTTCCAATCCAAAGTAAATAATAAAATGCAAAGTGTGATTAACCCTTTAACAGGTAGAAAGATTAGAGTAAATGGAACAGTCTATAATAAACTCAGGAACCAATTCTTTATAGATGATAAAAATAATTTTTTAGCTCCTAAACCACTTCTAAATTATAATAACACAGATGTTACTATTGAGAATCGTGCAAAAGATTATAATAAGAAACACCATCCTGAGTATGTTGTACAAAAATTAACAAAAAAGAAACATCGTGTATATAATCCTAATGATCTTACAACAAAAGTTGTTGTCGGATCAAAAGCATGGAATGAACTTTATAAGAAACATAATTGGAATGGCAGGCAATTTACAGATCAAAGAGTAGAACCTCTTAGTGGTTATGAGTCTTCTGTTGAAAGCAGACGTATCCATAGAAAGACTATCAAACAATCTGAAAGATTTGATAAGCTTGTTAATAATATCAATAAACGTGATAATGTTGTCAGTTCTGAACTAGGATATAGTGTTGTTCACTATGATACTGCTGATAATAAAATGTTTAAAGAAAAGAATGGAAAATATAAGGAGACTCATGATTTCAAATTGATGAAAACAAAAAGTGGTTTCAAAGTGTCTTCTAAAGGTGAAAGTAATTTTACAGATGTTAAGAATGATCCTCTATTTTATAATGGTAATGATTTTCTTTCAGAAAATGACTTTCAAAGATATCGTGATAACTTCTGTAACACTGTTGTAAAGTATATTAAAAATGGTGAGAGAGAGGATTTTCCACAATATCTTATTGATTTCAAGTGTATTATTCAAATGGGACAAAATCATGATGGAGAGACTATTATTGATACTCGAATGATTACTGATAATAGACCTGCACACCAAAGAATTATAACAGCTGGTCATGAAAAAGAGTGGATTGTTAATTATTTAATCAATGTCTACCAACGGGAAATTGAAACGTTAGAACTTGAAGGTTCTGGTTGGTATTATATTGGTAATTTAGGCTTTTCTTTCACAATGATTCCTCTCAAAGTAAATGTTGGTGCAGGAATAAAAACACCTGTAATCCTTGGTTTAACAGTTATAAATCCATGCATTGATGATAATAGATGTCTGCAAAGATGTTTAATTCTCGCTAGTAATGGTCAATCTATCATTAAAGCACGACATGTATGTAATGCTAAAGGTTATTCTAAATATTGGAATAAACCTAATAAGAATCTAGTGTTTGGTCATTCAATTCTTGAGATTGAATCTCTTGTGAATATTCAAGATAATAAACCTTTTGTTGAATGTATTGAAAATTTTAGAGCTCTTGAGAATCTATTGGACATTTATATTACTTGTTACCAATTCAATATGCTAGATGGATTTGATATGACATCTACTTCACAAGAAAACTATGAGAAGTTTACTATTAATCCTGTTTATCCTCTTAATACGATTGAAAGAACTGATAAGAGCAATGTATATCTTTGTATTCTAAATGACATCAAGAATGAAAAGAAACATTTCGTGCTTGTAAAGGATCCTATTCCATTCAAACAACATGTAATGGATAGCAATTCTACTAGGAATTGTCACAATAACAGAAAAGTAAATTGCAGATGGTGTGTCTTTTCTTCAACAAAACAGAATGTATTGAAGCATGAAATTAAATGTCATCCTGATAAAGTATCTGAGAGTGAAAAATACATTCTTGAAGGATCGAATGATTCTCGTTTGAAATGGTCTAATCAGAGATATCAAATGTATGCTCCTGTTGTTTGTTATGCAGATTTTGAGTCTTCAATCGACAAGGAAGGTAATCACAAGCCTATTATGTTGTCTGTTGCTCGTGTTAGTAGAATTCCAAATATTTCAACAGAATATAAAATTTTTAGAGGTCCTAATGAATCTCCTCGTGATTTTGTTTCTTTTATCGATTATCTGATTGATACTAAGAATTCTGTTGTTAATGAGCTTTTCGATGAGCATAATATGATTGTTACTCCTGAAGTGAATGAAGATTATTACAATAGTAAGCAATGTCCTTATTGTGGTGTACAACTTGTAACAAAAGATGAAATGAAAGAACATATTAATGTTCTAAAAGAATCTCTTCCTGAGACTGTCCAAAGTGAAAGTAATATCGAAGAAAAGTATTATTACTACTGTGATTATCTACAAAATAATTATGAGTATAATCCTATTGATGAAGCTACTCTGCAAGAAATGATTGATAATTACAAGAAGTATAATAATACTTCTGTCGAAGAGTATTCTAAAATGATACGAAGAATGTTTGAATTGAAATCACTTGTTTATGAGAAACAAGCTTCTCAAGAACAGTTGAATGAATACTATAATCTGATTAATGATTCTTGTAACATTCCTTTCTATTATGAATATCATGCTTATACTGAGAAGTCTCTTAGTGACATGAGTGATGAAGAGAACAAATCTGTTGTAAAGAATGAAGATAATAGACAAAAAGAGTTTCAATATGTATATGATCATTATTGTGATGAATGGGACAACATATTTTATAATGACTACATGAATTATACAAATCTCTATGAAAAGTATTATCAAGAAGCATGTGAAATGAATAAATTATCTTGTGATGATGTTATTGATGCTGATGTTTATGCTAGAAACAAAGTCAGTCTTACATATCCTGAAAAACCTATGGATCGTGAATGTTATGCTGTATTGAAAACAAATGAAGAGATGTCTGCAAAAATCAAAGAAACAAAGAATATCAAACAAGATCGATATGATAATCAACAACGTATGAAAGAGCTTGAAGCAAAGATTCACTGTCATCAAGCTACTATTGCTGAAAAGAAAGAGTATCAAATTCTTGAATCTACACATGCTACAAACACTTGTGTGAAAGTAAGACATCATGCACACATTGCTGGTGAGTATTTTAATGGTGTTGAAACAAAATACTACAATGCTGGAGATTATATATGTACTTGTTGTTCAAAGTGTAATCTTCAACTATCGTTCAATAAAACAACTTATAAACTTCCTGTGTATTTCCATAATGCAAGTCGATATGATAACACTTTCATTATGCGGATTATAGCGAAGTATAAGAGTGCTAATCCAAAATGTAAACTTGAAGTAATTCCGACCGCTATGGATAAAGAAATGTTAATCACTTTTAATAATATCGACTTTAAAGACAGTTACAAGATGATTTCAAACAGTCTGAAGAATATTGTCAATCAAACTCTTGGTTCTGATTTGAACAACTATCCTGTAACAAAACAACTGTTGAAACAATATCTGATTGATCATAACAAACATTATGATGATTCTTATATTGAATTGATGACACGTAAGGAACCAATGTTTTATAATTTGATTACATCTTACAATACTCTTAAGAACCAGAGAATTCCTAAGATTGATAAGTGTTATGATGAATTATCAAATACATTCATGTCACAAGAAGACTATAATCATATGAAATTACTCTGGGAGACCTTTGATATTCAAACTTGGGGTGAATACTATGAATTATATAATATTCTTGATGTTACACTTCTTGCAGATTCATTCGAACACTTTAGAAACTCTACATTCAAAACATTCAATGTTGATCCTGCACATTATATTACAACACCTCAAATGTCTTATAGTCTTTTCTTAAAGAATATTTCGAATGAGGATACATCTCGTTTTGAAGAACAAGCAAAGAAATGGACAAAATATCAAATGAAAATCTCTGCGAACGAAGGACACACTGAACAAGAAATGCATGATATTTTTATGAAACGTATGTCAGAATTTCATGAATGTGGAGGAATACGTCTTCTTAGTAATAAAGATATGGACAGCTTCATCTCTTTGAAGGACAATCTTAGAGGAGGTCTTACACAAATTACTACACGATATGCTACTAGTGAACAAAGTGAAGATGATTCAATTTTCTATCTGGATGCAAACAATCTATATGGAGGTGTAATGCACAGAATGATGCCTTATGATATAGTGTATAATACAAAAGATGATTGGAAGAATATTAGAACAATGAATCCAAATGAATGGATACTTTCACTCGATACGTTTGATAAATATGGTTACTTCATTGAGTGTGATATTGAATGTGACAAGAAAGATTTTGACAAGTTCAATGATCTTCCATTATTCCCTACACAACGTGTTGGTGAGTATTCGCCTTATATGAAAGAATTTGCAAAGAAATATGATCTTGCAGATATGTTGAATGAAAATGATAAAACAGAGAAATTAATCTGTGATCTTCTTCCAAAGAATCACTATGTTGTTCACTACAGTATGTTACAACTTGGTGTAAAACTGGGCTATAGAGTCACTAAAATTCACAATATAATCAAATTCAAGCAGGCTCCATACATCTTTGAGTATGTTAATCAACTATCTGAACTTCGTGCTAAATCGAAGACAGCTGTTCTTAAGAATCTCTTTAAACTTCTTGCAAATTCTATCTATGGCAAGTTTGTGGAGACAGGTTTAAAGAGAATGAAAGTCAAGATTGCTATGAACAAGAAAGAACAGAATGCTATCATATCGAAGTATACTATTGATCTGATTGATGGTATGGAACTTTATGATAATGATATTTGGGTTGCAAAGTTATTCAATCCTGTCAAACGTATGATGAAACCTTTCTTTATCGGATTTGCTATTCTTGATATGTCAAAGTATATTATTTATGACTTCTATTACAACAAGCTGAAGACTACGTTTAACAATGTTACACTTCTTGGACAAGATACAGACTCACTAATCGTTAAAATCACTGACAACAATACTGTTAAGAAGATGCTTGACAATTACAAGTCATTTGATTTCAGTGAACTTGATACTTCTAGCTTCTTCTATAAGAAACTGGTTGATTATTACAATCAACACTATGATGAAAGCAGTGAGTTTCCTACACTTGAATCATTTGTAAATTATAACAAGAAGGTTGCTGGTCCAATTTTCAAAGATGAACATCAAGGAAATCGTATCTTAGAATTCTGTGGATTAAGACCAAAATTGTATTGTATTCTCGATGAAAAGAGTGTTATTCACAATGCTGCTAAAGGTGTTCCTAGATCTGTAACAGATATTGATAATCATTCAATCAATATCAAGAATATTGAAATGTATAAACGTATTTTATTCCCTGAAAAGAAAGAAGATGCTATTCTAACAGGATCTTTCAAGCGAATTGCTAATTCAAAGATGTCTATCAAAACACAAACACAAAGTAAAGTATTATTCACATGTCTTGATAACAAACGATATGTGTGTGATGATGGTATACACACTAAAGCATTTGGATATTATTAAGAACTATCTTGTGTAAGGAGTTGCTTTACAACTCTGTCACTATCTTGTATATTGTCTCACGTAAATCGCATTCAAACAAGCACCATTATCAACAAATAGATCTGTTAATTCAGATGGTATTTCTTTACTTTGAATTTTGTAAACAAGACGTACATAATAATTTGAATAAAAATAGATCTTTCTTGTAGGAGTAGTAACTTCTATAATTCTTAATGGATCTGTAACATGAAAAAAGAAATTTACAGGTTTATTCACAAGATTATACTCTTGTAATTTTGGTAAGAGAAAGTTCCATTCATCATTAGTAAAATATTTATTTGTTGTAGATGTTGTAAAAACTGTTTGATTACAATTGTAATTATGTAAGATCATACCACAATTGACATTTTCTTGTGGAGTTATTTCAGAAAATCCAAAGATACGTTCTGAATTGATCTTGTATTTTGTGTGTATAATAATGTCAGCAAGTTTAATGTTATGTTTTTCACAGGTTAACAGTATTGATTTCCATGTGTTCATATCTGTTTTGTAATAACATTTATTATACTCCATTTTATTGCTTTACAATAAAAAATGTCATATATATTTTCTTCAAATGGAAATGAGTATACATTCAAAAAACTTGATAATATGTTATTGAATATGCCTGAAAAAGATGGCTTACACGTGCTTGTTAGAGAAACAAAACCTGATGGAAACCCACAATATTCTTGGACAGATGCTAAAATCATAGTCAAAGTAAATAATGCATTTATACTCGATTATGCACCTTCAGAAACAAGTTCAATAACAGATGCAAGCATTCAATTTAATCTTACTAAAGGTAATTTTCTTGTTACTTCCAAATTATCTTGTTACAATCAAGATCTTGAAGATACATGGAAGTCTTGTGTTTCTTTTGATGATGTTCTTAAATGTGAGTATTATATAAAAGTTCATGTCAATTCTACATGTGTATTACATGCAAAGCTTGTCGATACATTAAAGAATGTGTATACATTTACAGACAGTTGTTTGATGGAAAATAATTTTGAAGGTGTAACAATCACAGTAGAATCGAATATACCAAATTGTGTCTTTTTAAAAAACTTTAAATCTATTTTGATCGTTTTCGAGTTGATTGAGTAACTGATCGTGTAACTGATCGAGTAACAGGTCTATGTGTTCTAGCAGCTTGTTTTAAATTTTCAGGATTCTTTTTACTTTGTGATCTTGTTTGAATAATTGATTTAATAACAGGTTTACACTTACTCTTCAATAACTCCCAATAGTAATACTTTCTTGTTGCTTGTTCACCCGTTTCTGTATTTTTAAGAGAGTACATGATTGGCATGAAAGATGTGTCAATATCAGTGACTTCATACAGTGTTTCAGACCATTTATAAGTAAGTGAAGACTTCTGTAATAGATTCGGTTTCTTTACGATTCTTACATAGTCACCGATATTGTATTGAGGTGTAGTATCTTTCTCAGATAAATTATTAGGTTCATTCTTCTCGTAATAGACAATGTTTTTCTTCCATATATCATTTGGAGTATAACCAGTGTCTTTATTAACATGATTATTGTGTTTGTTAACAGCTGCATCAATGTATTCATACCAAATTCCTTTTGAACGATTAAATGGGCCAATTATATACTCTTTAATTGTTCGAATGACACGTTCTGCAAAGACACTTTTATTATCAGAATGCATATGATACATCTTTATACCATACTTTTCGAGGATGTTCTTCTTGAAGAAAGAATTTACAAACTCTGTTCCTTGATCACAATTAATATGTTTTGGAGCACCATAATATTTAATAATGTCTTGCATAGCATTGCAAACAGCTCTTGCATCTTTCGATTTTAACAAACGAGTCATTAAATATCTTGAATAGCCATCTATACAAACAAGAATATACTTATATCCTTTGTTCTTATTGAAATTCACTGTATTACTTTCTCTGATTTGCTGTTGAATCCACTTATTCTGTTTACTAGAAAAGTCTATCAAATCGATGTAGTAAATATTCCTTGTAAAGTGATTCATATAGACTCTGAATGAACCACGTTTCTTCATTCGAGAACGTAATTCTTTCTCTTCATTATTCATTTACTTTTCTTTTTTCTTTTTCTTTACAAAGTTAAAAATGAGCGAAACTCCTAGTGGTAACGATAAATTTATCGTTCACAGTAATGGTCACCTCAAGCGTTTAGATGCTGCTGGAATGACTGGTGACTATGCATTCAATGTGTCAAATGGTAATATTACGATGAAACAGGTTGAGACAGATATTACAACAAGTAGTTTTAAGGACAGTAATAAGAAGCCTTTAATCCCCACAAAACCTTTCGTTCCTATAGCGGTTAATCGTGATGGTTTTGCTAAGCTTGAATTGCCCACAGAAGCGAATGGATTATGTGGAATTATCAATACGGGTGCTACAGGATTTACAACACAAAATATTACAAAGGGTGACGTTATTAAGAATCAATATAAACTTGATATTCCTACAACACCAAGTTTATACTATTATGATAGTGATACTAGTGGTTGGAAAGCAATTTCGTGTAATAGGGGATCTTTCTATGTCCAATACGATAGTCAAGGTATCAAGATGGCTGCTTTAAATGCTCAAACGTTATATCAACATTGTTTTGGTTTAGGAACGACTCCAAACATTATCATGCAATATAACAAGGGAACTGTCCATAATATTGAAGTCCCTAGTACTGCAGGAAATTATAATTTAAGTGTTGACGGGGAAGGAAATGTAAGTTTTTCACAAGGAGAAACAGTCGAGCGTTTATGTGTGACTTATAAATTATCAGCAAAATCAGGACGAGTTCCTACACTTGGTAATGGTGTGATGATTTCTAGTGGTGATGAAAATGTAGCATTTGACAGTACATATAGGTTGAAGGCTGAAAGTAAGTTTTATGTAGACGCACATTTCTCTTATATTGTGAATGATACGAGTGTATTTGACAATATGGTAAAACCAGCAAAGATTACTCTCAAGCTGGGTAGCGATAATAACAATATTATCGATTCGCAGTATATATATCATCCTGAAAGTGGTATTCTAGATCTGCATTTCAGTGGAATTTCGAAGAGCTTGATTAGTGAAACCCCGCAAATTGTGATTGAACCAGACGAATCGTTCAATACAATTGGTGTGAATCTCGCATATGCAGATAATACAAATCTTGGGTCTATTACGTTTATGGAGGTTTAACAAAGTAAAAAAAACACATCACATTTATTTTATTTTTACTTTGTTGTCCTCTGTAATAGAAATGTCTGTTGAATCACTATCAGAACTCTTTTCATCAAATGCTATCACCAACACCTGTTTACCGTGACAACAACATGTATCTTCACATGTAGTTTTTAAAGCAATTTTATGTTTATTGTTTCTGCAACACTTCAAAGCTTGTTTAAATCTTTTAAAACATCCAATATTATTGTTTTCCATAGTAAATGAACTATCTTTATTATAATGAGAATAACGATCTTCGTTGTAATGCGAGAAAGATTGAAACAAGTGTATTTTCATCGTTCAACAACTCGATAATAGAACTGTTATCAGGAAAATACTTAATAGCAATTGATATTTCTGCAAATCTATCTGAGAGTTTTTATGATGCGATTGATAGAAGTACAGACACTTTTACTGATTCGCCATTTTCAATTTTTATAAAAATTGGAACATCTATTCAATCGTTTACAATTGGGCAATATACACCTGTAAACATTCATGTAACAAGATTTGTTGAAGTTGATAAAACAGAAAAAGTGTCTATTACAACAAATTCACAGGATTTAAAGAATATTAATATTCATGTCACGACAGAAAGACTTTAGAGAGGAGTTACAGAAAGATGTCCATGAGCATTGTCACCAATTACAACACTTGTTAAATCTTTAACAGTAATATAAAACACTTGCATCCATGGATAGACAATAAGAGAAATACCATCAAATGTTAATTTTAAACAGTCTGTATTTATGTATTTTACAGGATCTATAATGTTGAGTGTACACAAACAATTAGAATATGGAATATACTCTTGAAAGTTTAGTGATTCATTACTATTGTTTATGATATAGCTACTTTGTTTTTCTGGCATATTCTTGTGTTTGTATATGCCATTTTGGAAGTAAAGCATTTGCATTTTATTGTTTCACAATAAAAGAAGAAATACTTTCTTTTTTTTATTCCTTATAAAAAATGACTACTGTTCCACCAGTACACAACTATGAGAATCAGATTGTATTCTCGAACCAGTCAAACAATATCAAGAGTAATGATATAATTAACTTTACAATTGCTCCAAGTGGTGATGATTGTTATTTCGATCTATACAAGAGTCGTATAACATTCAAGCTCAAGATTACAGGTTTAACAAAGAATGAAGGAGAAAAAGCTACAGATAAAACACTTCTTGTTCCTGTTAAGAAAAATATGTCTGGTATTGTTAACAACACAAAAGTCACTTATACATACTTTGATGGTGACACACTTAAGAATCTTCCTTTGAGTGCGGATAACGAGAATATCGGGATGATTCGAGGACTTCTGAACGCTATTACAGATAACAAACATAACCATGTTGTTAATGAAAATATAAAAGAGCTATCCTATATTTACTATGATGCTATTGATGATAATATTAATAAAACATCGAATGCTGCTGAACTTGCATGTAGACCATATAATGGACAACTCTTTTACAACAAATTAAAGTTTGTTCAAAAGAAAGGATCAACAGAAGCATATTGTACAATTAATGTAAACTTCTCAGACATTTTTGAAGGATGTTCACAAGAAAGATTCATCAATCTAACACAAATGGATGCACAAATTATTCCTACAAATGATGATGCATTTTTCTATATAAACAATGATAAAATTAATATAGATGGAACAGATACAGCATTTGCTGGTGTGTTCTTTGACACCTGTAAAGTGTGGTATCACAGTTATAAAACATCTGCTGATGATGTGTTTGATCCAGAGGATACACAACTTGTAAAGAATCAAATAATGACAAAAACATTCAACATTCCTGCAAAACAAAAGTTTGTTGATAATAATGTCATTGTTAACTTCCCTATAAAGATGATGTTTATGCTTTTCACAGATGAAAATGGTGATTTCTCAAAATTAAAGGATGTTAAATTCAGCAACTTAACACTAAAGATTGCTGGTGAAACAGCCAGACCTATTAATGTAGATAATAGTAATACTC
Organism: Blastocystis sp. NMH; assembly: GCA_039096215.1. Lineage (NCBI taxonomy): Eukaryota > Bigyra > Opalinata > Blastocystidae > Blastocystis > Blastocystis sp. NMH. The sequence goes on along the minus strand of JBBPEA010000010.1, from coordinate 331,007 downwards.
CTGAAGGTATTGATCATACTTTCTTCGAGTGGATGGACTACCTCTGCAATTCTCGTTCGGATGAATTTGACACCCTGTTAACATATAAGACATGGATCAACCAGTTCAAGATTTACGCATTTCCAATCAGTGAATGGTACCCGCAAAAGGCTACGAACACGCTACAGTTTGAGATCAACTTCGAGAATCCACCTAGTGCTGATAAAACAACACAAATGCATCTTATTATGATTCGTGCAAATAACGCTTAAAGAGTTGTGTTTCAACTCTACTTTTTTACTTTGTTTTATTACTAATAAATGAGTAATAACGATGATTTGGGAGAATATGTTGAAGAACCATATGTAACAGCGATAGATACAACACTTCTTGCAATTAAAAACAGAATAAGGAAGCTCAATCATAAGAATCCTTATACATTCAAAAGACTAACACGCAGAAATCCAAGAAGTTTAAAACAGGCTGAAACAATCGAAAATCATGTCAAAGAACAATTAAATGAATTGGAAACAGAAGATGAAGAAGAAACAAAACAGGAAAAAACGTCACAATACTATAGAATTCTTCGTGAGTTGACAGATTATATTCAACCTGTTCAGACAATTGAAGATCAGCTGTTCGATCTGAAACAGAATAAACAGTCATTGGGTGTTATGGGGTTCCAATGGGATGTAGACTGTCAAGATACATTCATGAATCAATTCACACTGATAATCGCACCTAGTAAGTCTGGCAAGAGTTTCTTGATCAATCAACTCTGTTATGAAATACCTCATTCATTCGATAAGATCTGTTTCTTCATGGGATTGCAAAGCTATAAAAACAAATGCCCGCAAATTCTTAAGCATGTCGCAAACATTGCGGGAATCAAAACACAATGGATTAATACTGATAAAGATAAACAGCCAGATTTTTCAAGTGATGAAGCTGCTTGTTATGAAGATTTAAACGATGATGGTAGTTCAAATTTCATATATAATGACACAACATATCCTGCGATCTATATTTTTGACGATCTTTATACAAAGAAATCAGATCATTGGGTCGTCCACTTTATGAAAAACATGGCAATCATGTCAAGACATAGTAAGATCTCTTGTTTTGTAGCATTCCAAGGTTTCACACATCTGGATAACAATTTTGTAGATAATGTCACAAAGACATTTTTGTTCTATAGCATTCTTGATCGTGAAGACCTTTGGAGGAAATTAAAAAGAAATGCAGCACCTTCAAATCTACAAGAAGTTTTGAATGATATAAAAAATGGATTAAACAGTAGATGGTACTACTTAGACGATGATAGACTTGTTGAATACATTCCATATGAATTTGTATCAAAACAACAAGCTGTAAACAAGATGAAATCAAAATTGCCTAAGGGTATAATCGATGAACAAAAACACAAAGAAGTGGAAGAGAAAAACAAAATGTTAAGACAGCTTGAAGATGAACTAGGAATCAAACGTAAAGATATTTCAACCAGTGAAAACAAATCTGCTAATAAAACAAAGAGATTGATTGATGTTAAAGATGCTATTGAAATTAAGCCAAAAGAGTATACTCAAGAGTTTAATCAAAGTGAATTCAAATTAATACAGAAGCCAAAAGAATCAATTGCAAATAATACATACAATCAAAACGAGTTTCTTCAAAGTAAAAAGCAATCCCGTAAAGGATTGCGAAGTCGATATGGTCTTGTATAATTCATTCAGAGAGTTGTCTTCGACAACTCTCGTTTGAGCGAAGCTCAAACTGCGTGTTTGACCAAAGGGTCAAACTCGTCATGAGTATACAAATGTAATAATGCAAGATATCCACAATTGTTTGCAAATATCGATTGGTATTTTACTTTGTTTGTATGAAATACACGATTCTTAACATCTCGTAAAGGGAAATGATTGAATGACTTTCCAAGGTCTTTGTTATAGCCAAAATCCCCAAAACTGTCTTGATAATTCAAACTTCCATCAGATTGTCTGAAACAAGAAACATAATGGCCTCTATTTGGATTTTCATCATAAGGAAGAAAGATAATACAATTTTCAGGTTCTTTGAAATTCTTTACAAGACGTTTATATTGTTCAAGCTCGAGTACTTTGAAATCAGGTATTTGTAAATCTCGTGCAAGACGTTTGATCTCATTGAATGACAAAGGATTCGCATCGACATTCATATAACCATATGTATATATCTTGTGAAGTGCTCGATCTTTTTTAGTATTGTTTTTAGCATCAGAATGTTTCAAGGGATTACAGTTAAACTGTAATCCCGCGTTGTTTTCAACAACGCTACAATTCAACTGTAAACACTCTTGCTTTTCTTTACAGGAATCGCTGATTCTGTTTGTACATGATCGTTGTTTACAAAACTTGTTAGAATCTTCTTTTTTTTCGAAGCAACAGTTTTAGGAACAGTTGTATTATCAAGTTGGTTGATATCATAAGAAGAAGGTAACGCGCTTCCTTTATAATTTTGAACAGCACTTGCTGTATTTTGAACAGTATTTTTAGCCATATTACCAACAACATTACCAATCTGTCGCATTGTATCAGAACCTGTTTTATCAGCAACATAATTAACACCTTTGTCAATCATCTTATTTGCAGAGTTAACAGCAGAATTAACAAGAATATCAGTAATAGGCTTCAGTTTATCAGCGTTGTTTCCATACCACGATTTGATATTATTCCATGCGTTCTTAAAGAATGTGCCCATCTTACCACTACCAACTTTGATAGCACCACCTTCCTTAATGAGATTCTTTCTTTGACGGTCAATAGATTTCATAACTTTGATCATATCTTCATACTTTGAAGGATCAACACCATCAAGGAATATAGCACTTGCACCCCCAACACGAATTGCTCCACCCTTCTTCATAGACTTGATTGCAGAAATAATTTGGGGCGCCATTTCAATTAGAGCAGGGATAATTGTTGCTGCTAGAGCAGGTAAAGCAGATCCTTTCTTTAATCCTGTTAGTTCGTTCATAAGTTGTTGTTCATTAAACGCAAGAGCTCCACCTTGTGGAGCACGCGATTGCATAGCAATTGCTCCTCCTTGTGGATCTTGCATACCAATAGCACCCCCAGCACTTTCCTTCTTGTTCTTTCTAGACTTCTTTGTAACAGGTTGATTAATCTTCTTATGAAGATTCAGTGTTTTACGTTTATCAATAATGGTATTAGACGATTGTTCACCTTGAGAAGGAGAGCCATAAAATGCAGAAACATCAACTGTAAATGGAATCGACATTGTTTACTTTGTGTGAAATAAAAATATTTTTAATTCACTTGTTCAAAGTTCAAAGTAAAATTATCACAAAAGATTTATTAATTTTCACTATTCATCATATTGTGAATATCAACTGCTGTCTTCTCAATTAGATTATTCATATTTGTATCAACATTTAAAGGAATACTATTGAATAGATTTGTCATATAATTATAGTCATCTTCACTTAATTCAACTCTGTTTGCAAGTTTGATAAACACACCAAACAAAAGATCATTATCATTTCTTTGTAAATAAGCATTAAAGAATCTACTAAATCCAATACTCTTTGCAAAATTAATAAATGTTTGATCTGTAATATAATTTGTTAAAATATTCATGAAGAACACATATTCATTACGAAGATATTCAAGATTACCAGTATCACCATTTTCTACAACTTGTGTATTTATTGCAGGTGTAATTTGATTTGCATCTTCAATAAGTTCTATTCTAACATTATCAGGTCTATCATTCAACAATCTATTCTGTATATTCTTTTCATAAACAGGTAAATATTGTACACTAACAGGACGATCACACAACATTTTGTATGCATTATAGACTTGATCTTGGAGAGTGCCAGCAATGTAATTGAAACCATTCTGAAGCAACCATTGATTATAATCATTTTGTGCAAGCATCTTTTCAGTATTATATCCTATCTGGTGAAGCATAGCTGTTTGTAATCCAGCAAGTTGATTATTCTGTTCAACAACATTTCCAAGATTTGTTATACCATTATCAACAGATTGCTGAATATCTGTCAACATTTGTCTATTCTGTGTTTGATTGTCTGTTAGTAGTTTTCTTGTAGTGTCATTCGATGCAAGAAGTTTATCGAATAAATCCTGATAGAATTTTCTTGAATTGTCTATCATTGTGTTAATATCACCAAGATCTTGAATTGTTTTTGTAATTGGTGTGAGAGTAGTAAGTTGTGTATTATATTCTTTGACTTGCTCCAAGAAATCTTTATATTGTTCATTCAAGACTTGATAGAGGTCTTTAAGAGAATTGATTTCTTGTTGAGTAGTATCAGATATGCTTGCTGTTACATCGATATGAGGTATAATAGCTTCTTGATTTGGAGCAGCAGCTGCAACACAATCTTTTAATTGTTGCTCAGTTCTTGCAAATAGTGCATTCTGATTGTTAATAACATCTGTAATTCTATCTGAAAGATTTCCTTGTGATTCTAGAATACTCTTTACAAGATTTTGATAAGAGTCTGATAGTTGTTTAAGAGTTTCATCATATTGTGATCCAGATAATTTTTTGTTAATATTTGCAAGAATATCATTTAATCTATCAGAATCTGTTACTTGAACATTGACATCTCCAAGACCATGTTCTTTAATAGCATGAACATCTCCTGCAATATTACTAATAGTAGTATAAAGTTTAGACATATTTGCAGAAATATCAAATGCTGACATTTTTGTAATAGCAGCATTTAAATTCTCAATAGCAACTTGAAGAGTATTGAATACTTGTGTATTGGAAGTATTCTCTTGTGTAACAGTATTGTTAACAGTAATTGGTGTTGACTGTTTAGGAAGTTTTTCAGGGTTATATATGAATTTCCCATCATCAATCCAATTATACTGATCAATTTTTTCACGATAATATGGTGAACCTCTCTTGAATCTATATGTCTTTTTATCACCCAATGGTTTTGTACCATCTTCGAGATAATGAACAAATGTTCGCCCATACTGTTTTATATATTTACTACTAGGAAGTACATTATCCTTATTCTCTTCTTCATCATCTTCTTCTTCCATTGCTTCTCCTAATAAATCTGATAGATTATTCTGAATGTTTACATTCTGTTTTGCAATATTGTTAACAGAAGATGTGAAATTCTCCATTGTTTTATTCATTGTTTCTGCAAAAGTGTTAGTAGCAGTTTCAATATTCTTAAACACATTGCCAACATTTGCAAGAGAGTTTTCAATCTTAATAAGAGACAATTGTGATTCACCTTTAATATCCGTAGAAGGCCATTGAATTCTATATGGTGAAACAGGTTCGTATGTGTAAGGATTATCGAAAATAGATCGCTTTTCAACATCTGTAAATTTGTGATGTATTGAAATAACAACAATCTTATTAAAATTGGATCCAATTGAGACATTATACACACAATTGTCTTCAAAAGAATATAACATTCTACCATTTCTGTCAAGTTGATATCCACGCATGTTTGTTGTAGGAACTTTTCGTCTTTGATTAACAGAGAGATTCATATATGCGTCATATACTGAACGTAGATTATTATATCTTTCAGACATATTACGTGTTTGATTGATAGCGTCTTGTTCAGCTTTATCAAAATACTTTTGAATTCTTTTATCTATCATTTTACGTGACTTTGGAACATGAGCTCTCTTTCTGAATGAAATAGACACATATGTATCATCATTCGGAGCGAAATCATTTGTTGAAAAACTTGAAGTGTCTTGCAACCATTTACGTTTTACAGTATGTCGTGAATAGTGTAACATTTACTATTCGAATAAAAACAAAGTAAAAAGAGTTGCTTCAAAGAAGCAACAAGATGATTATTCAATCATTTTAGTATGTTACAAACACAAATTTAACAATTGAACAATCTTCTTCATCAATCGCAGAAGCTATTAAATCTTCAATTGTTGTGTCAAGAGAAGAATAATCAGGAACAAACACCTTGATAACAGTGCTTGAAGAAATGTATACTTTACTACTATCTGTTGTAAATTCATAAATATCACGATTCTTGTTAAACTTCTTGAAACACTGAATATAGAGTGTGAATGTGTTTGCTTTGATATCAATCTTATTTACTTTGGAATACTCACAATTACCAACTTTGATAATCATTTACTAATAAAGAAAATTATGAATAACATGTTATTGTGAAAGAAACATAAACATTCGAATTTAATGCTATTGGTGTATTATTCATGTCAGTAACGAGCCATTCAATAGAATCAAGATTTGTTTGATCAATCACATCTATATTAAGATTGTCAATAGTAACAATATTATTCAATCCAATTGATACATGAATCAAATTATCAATAAAAGAGGAATTAATACCAAAGGTCTGTTTCATAATACTTGAATATATTTTTATGACTCCTAGACCATTTGTTATATCATATACCTCTGTAGCTGCTGGAACAGTCACACCTTTGTATTCATATCGTTTTCGTTCAAGTCTGAACATGTTTGCAAAATCAGGAGCGTCTTCGAACGATATCGATTGACAATTTGAAGTCACATATGCAAGATTCTCATGATTTATAGCAATACATTTAGAACATGCTTCACAAAGGTTGTCAATTGTAAAATATCCTGCTGTTACTGTAAGATTAACAGATTGTCCTTTAGTGTTCACAATGTTAATTACATTTGTTCGTCTCACATTCCAGAGACTAGTGGTGTCAATCTTACAAGTAATTGAAGTGATTTTATAGGTGTTACTTTTAGGAAGAACAACTGTATTAAAATGCTCAACATATCTACTTACATTCTTCGGAATGATCGTATTGTGATTAATAATACTAACAGGTTTCATTTTAATTTAACAAAGTAAAAGTTCTGATAAGTATTACTTCTCTTTGATTGAAAAGTGAATTGAAACGATTAATGGTCTTTTCAAAGAAATATACTGTCCAGCTTTGTTCATTATAAAAAATCTCCATTTTCTTGTTTTGGGAATAACAGTGTTAAAATAATCAGATTGATATGTTTTGTTGATACAAACCATAGGTGAAGGTATAAATGAATTCCCAAGAGAGTTTATAACACCTTGTTTCTGTTCGACATTGTTATTAATCACATCCAGTAATAGACATGTGCCAAGATTAAATTTATCTGTTGAAATTGATATACGTTGAATAACAAGGTCAGAATTAATCAAATTCCTTGTAGTAAATTCATACTCATATGATTTTGTTATCTGAAATGTAAGATTCATTTATTGGAATAAAATTATTCCTGTACTGTGAATGTAATTAGCAAATAGATATTTCCTAAAAATGATAGTTCTTGATCGTTCTCATTACGAAATTCATACTCCAAACGGTCAAGTTGATCAGAGCAAGGAATTATCAGTCTATTCTTATAGAAGTAATTCTTATGCAAATCATCAATGTTAATATTGCATAACAGTGGTTTTGTCTTACTTTTCACAATGTTACAATAAAGTTTCAATAAAGATAGATTGTTTGTAATATCAACAGGATTATCAGAATAGAGAGCATCTGTGTTGTCAAGTTGAATTGTTTGATTAAAAGGAATCTTCCAGATATGACTTATAGCTCCAGAAACAGGTGTTGATGGACCAAAGAAAGAATCATCCAAGAGAGAGCATGTTAATGTGAAGGGATCATCTGTTTTGATCATGTAACCATCTGATGAATAATTCCAAACAAGTGGTATATTATTTGCATCAAATTGTTTGTTCATATCTTGAATGAATTCTTCCTGTGTGTGATATCCTGATTGAAGAGTAATTGTTTTTGTAACATTCGAACTGTTCTTATATAACAGTTGTGTGTTATTATTAATTAACTTTGAATGAAAAGGAAGAATAACAGGAAACTCTGTACTACTTGTTGTAGTATTTTGATAGTAGAAGAAGCTTGATTGTGTATTACTGTTAAAACTTGGTGATATCTTTGCAAGTGTAGTAGGATTCACAAAGTAGATCTTGTGTGAACATATTGTATGAATAGTGTTGTCTGTCATTTCCTTAAATAGACTTGATTTCAATCCATTTTTGAAAGCTGTTAGATATTGTTGAGGTGTTGCTAATGTAGGCATTTTTACACATTCCGCTTGTCGATATGTAAAATAAAAACCTCTCCAAGTTTTATTCGGAATAGGAAACATTACATCAGAACATGTTGTTATAATTGATGGCACTGTGTTGTCACGGCATAAAATTTGTGTTCGTTGGTTAAGAGTTTTTGTAGCAACGATTCTAGGTTTCCCAACGACTGTCTGTCTATGGTTGATATTTGCAACAATATCATTGATCAATTTTTCTTGATTATATACTCCTTTTGCAATTGTATATGACTCTATCACACTGTCAGTACTATATTGAACAGTATATGTAATATCTTTATCAATTGTGATAATCTGTCCATACTCAACATCTTTGCTCCATACTTCGAAAACATAATTCTTTCTAGATTTTTTTACACAATTTCCAGTATGATTTGAAGCTACTACAGAAAGTGTTAATGTAGGAGCATAAGAATTGCTAGTAATTTGATGAACACTTGCTACAAATGGTGTTGCATTTTCATCACTAGATTCAATATTTTTAGCATGTTGATAGATTGTATTCAGATTGTTAACAACTTCAGATACAATGCTAACAGGTGTATAATCATTTGTTGGCAGATTAAAAGAACCACTAGCAAGTGTTGTATTATTTTCAGTCATTGTATATTGAACTGTTGGATCAATAAGATAAAATGACATATTCTTTGTAATCAAATTGTCATAAAGAACATACGTATCTGGAAGAAAACAATAACCGTTCCTTCCGTTCATTGTTATATCAGGACGTTCAATACAAAGATTTTTTAATGATGAATTTACTTTGAACCATGGTGTCCATTGATACTTATCAATAGTAGTGTTCGTAGATGATCTGTCAAAATACCAGTTTTGTGAACATTCATACTCAATGTATTCAGTATGGATTCTCATTCGTGTAATTGGTATCACTTTGTTTAATTCAGTGCCAACAGCTTCATAAAATTGTGTAAACGTGTAATAAGCAGATGGAATTGTAATAACATGTGAAACAGAACCATTTGTTACTACAAGTTTGTTTGCAGAAGATGATAGAAAGTATTTTTTGATTGTATCACTTCCTTTTATAATAACACTCTTGTCAAAACCAAGAATTTTTTGTAGTATCTTTCCTCTCAAGAAATCAATACGATAGAAGTAATTTACAGATACCTTGAAAGCATTTTCTGCTTCATATATCAATTCAAACAGAGCATCAGATGTATTTAACAGTGCAATCAATTCTTCAATCTCGTATACACCCTTTGGAATTTCGATTGTAGCATGATCTGTTATATTTCCATCAATGACAACAATTTGATCTTCAGGAATATTATACAGCTGAAAATCTGTATACAACGAAACAGAAGATATGTAACATTGTTTGAATGATAAAGGTCTGTCAAGCTTGACAACAGTTTTCGGAGTATTGCAAACCTGTGCTATTGAAAATTGAGAAAGATTAGTAATCTTTGATTTATCTTCTGTTACAACATCATCAATGGTTAATTGTAGCTCAAACAAACCATATAAATTTATACTCTTTCCATCAAGAGTTTTGAACGAGAAATACAACTTGTCGAAACGATTGCAAATAGGTATATTCACATTTTCAATCGTGTTAATATAACTTTTCTGAGGATCATCAAGAATCATTGTTGTTAACAAGTTGTTATTCTGATTGGCAATTTTCAGATCAGATGTTCGCACAATACTTGAAAATACTTGTATAGCTTGTCTATTGCGTGTAATATCAATTATATCATCACCATGGTATTGTCCTGCAAGATATGTTGATTTTGATATGCCTAAAATGGAAGAAATCTCAGGAGATCTTGAAAAATCAACACTAGTATTTGTTGACATTTGAATACATCCAAAAGCATTTGTAGCATTGCTAATAGAGAAGGAAGTATATGTCATTTCATTCAACATGGATATAATATCAGCAAGTGTATAAAATCCTTTCTCGAAAATTACTTTCTCATTCTTACCATTTGTGACAATATTCTGTGAATCGATGTTATTGAAAGCAGAATTGCTAATACCTTCAAGAGGTGTAAATAACACTTTCATCATTGTTATATAAGGATTTTTGAATCGATATACTCCTTTTTCCCAAGTGAATGATCCTGATAATGGTTGACCTTGAATATTAATTGAGTAATGCATTTTTTACCTATGGTAAAAGAAAAGTCTTGCACCTTTTTTCATCTTTTTCACTTTGGCCAATTCTGGTCAATCAATGCGTACCATTGTTGGTACCCCATCGTGAGTTCAAAAATCACTAAAATGACCTGCGCACTTTTTACTTTGGAGAATTGTGGCTGAAAAATAGTGCACAATTTTTGTCCTTATTTGCTGTGGTGGGGTGGCTGAAAATAGTGCACAATTTTTTATCGTTATTTTCCGTGGAGGGTCCTGTAATTCGTGCATGAAATTGCTGGAAAAAAAAAGTGCACAATTTTTTGTCGTTATTTGCTGTGGCTGAAAATAGTGCATAATTTTTTGACCTTGTTGATGGTGGATGGTCCAGTAATTCGTGCATGAAATTGCTGGAAAATTTAATGCACAATTTTTTGTCCTTATTTGCTGTGGTCGAAAATAGTGCACAATTTTTTGTCGTTATTTGCTGTGGTCGAAAATAGTGCACAATTTTATGAAATTTTTTTCCGTGGAGGGTCCTGTAAATCGTGCATGAAATTGCTGGAAAAAAAAGTGCGCATGGTACGCCATTTTATACTACTGAAGCAGCTGACGACAAAGGGGGAGATGTGGAGAGAGACGTTCTTCTACAGCTACCTGGTGTTCTGCAGCTTCATGGGTCTTCTGAATGCGATCCCCAGTGTGAAGCGGTTCCTGGGAGGCAAGCCATTGATGCCTGGCTTTGTATCGTTGGAATGGATGGGTTCCTTCACGGTAGACGTCGTTCCCTGATTCTGAACCTCGGTCTGATTCTGCTGATCGTTCTGTGGTTCTGGGCTTCGATCGCTCTTGACATGAACAACGTAGTCTTCAAGAAGAACCCGTCCATGTGGTTTTACCGCATCTCCTGTCCCGCGCTGAACCTCTTCTGGACCCTCGCCGTAGCGATTGCACATTGGCTTCATCGCAGATCATCTTCTGCACCCGCAACACGGTGTTCCAGTACATCTACCAGATCCCCTACGTGAGTTTGTTTCTCCCTCCTGATCGCTAGGCGTCGCTCATCTCGACACACCGCGCCGTGGGCACGACGGCCTTCTACCTCACCTTCTTCCACGTGTTCGTGATCATCTGCAAGTGGATCGTGTCGAAGCGCTTCACCACCTTCAAGGAGATCATGAACCACATGCTCCACTACTCGCCCTTCCCCATCGACTGGAAGGAGCTGGACTTCTTGAGCTCCACAGACCTGCTCTTCAAGACGCTGCCGCTGTGGACGCTGATGATGCTGGCGGCGGTGCCCTTGTGTCGCCGCAAGGCGTGGGAGCTCTTCTTCTACCTGCACCAGGTGGTGATGCTCCTCCTCTTCGTCCTCTTCTACTTCCACTCCAGCAAGTTCATCTTCACCGCCTTCCTCCCGCTGGCGCTCTATGTCCTCGACAAGCTGGTGCGCTGGGTCTCCATCTACACGCGCTGCTGCCGCGTGACGCAGATCCACGCCTATGAAGACATGGTGCACCTGGAGATCACCGTCCGCTCGCTCTGCAAGCGCTGCGAGTTTTCCAACCTCGTGGGCTCCGTCGCCTACCTGCGCGTCCCCAAGGCCAAGTGCATGGAGTACCACCCCATCTCCATCGCCTACAACCGCGGCAACGTCCTCGGCTTCTTCATCAAGGTGGTCGGCGGCAAGAACAGCTGGTCGCAGAAGCTGGCGCGCCTCAGCGACCAGAAGGACCTCCGTGCCTTCGTGGAGGGTCCCTACACGATGGTGAAGCGGGCCAGCGACCGCTCGGTGATCGAGAGCGAGCGTGTGCAGCGTGCGGAGAAGCTGCTGCGACGCACCTACGAGAAGAACGTGGTCGTGGTGGGCGGCGGCGCGGGCTTCGGCGGCGTGTCGGCGAACCTGCTGGACGTGCTGCGGGCGGTGAAGCAGCTGCCTGCGGAGGAGCAGGCGAAGTACGCGGTGACGGTGGTGATCGTGGTGCGGCACCACGCGCACCTCGAGTGCATGAAGAACGTGCTGGAGGTGTGCAAGGAGTGTCCGTTCTGCAAGCTGCATCTGTACGCGACCTACAGCAAGAACGAGGAGTTGAAGATGAACTCTCCGAAGGGAAAGGACGCCAACACGCTGACGGTGCCGCTGGCGCTGGAGGAGTCGCTGGCGGAGTATCTGGAGGTCCACTACACGGTGGACCGTCCTGACTTCGCGGGCATTCTGGCGACGCTGAACGAGGAGCCGATTTCCGCCTTCGTCTGCGGTCCGAAGATGGTGTCGAAGGCGTTCTACAAGGCGTTGTGTGAACAGAAGCGTCCGTTCAGTTTCCATTCTGATGTGTTTGATATGTGGTGTGTTTGTTGGTAACAAGGAAGGGAATTACAGGGATTGGGTTGAGGCGTCTTGGATGGGAATCAAGCGGACGCGAGTGGCTTCTGCGTCGTTGGCGTCGCGTCGGTCGGCGAGGATCTTCTCGGTGAGCGACTGGTCCTTGAAGAGGATGTCGATGGGGCGGCTGGTGTTGTTATCCTCACATACTTCCATCTTCGTGTCATCGAAATGATCCTTCGTGTCGTAGAGGTCATCCTTCGTGTCATATAAGTCATCCTCTTTTCCATCACCATCCAACTCATTATCCTTCTTCACGTCACACAAATCCATTCCATCACCAACCAACTCATTGTCCTTCTTCACGTCATACAAATCTCTAACCTTCCCATACACTCCATCTCTACTCACGTCCCACGCCGCCCTCGCCGAGTCATTGGCCGAAAACACGTCCGTGGCCGGCAGCGGGTGCGTCTTCCGATACTCCTCGCGTCTCCTCTCCAGCTCCCTCACCACGGCCCCGCTCTCCACACGCTCCCCTCTCCGCTGGTAGAACAGCACGTACGCCGTCTCCCGCACCAGCCCCGTCTCCTCCATCGCGTACACGCCGCTGTCGTTGTACTCAAACCACCGCGTCGCCCCCTCGTTCTCGTCGCGCGCGTAGCAGAAGTAGTGGCCGCCCGCGGCGCTGCCGCTGTGGTTGCAGACGGCGGTCAGGTCGTAGAGGCTGCTGCGCGGCTCCTTCAGCCAGGGCGACAGCTCCAGGCCGCGGACCGGAAACTCCACCAGCGTCTGGATCTTGCGACGACCGCCGTAGCTGTAGCTGTAGTTGTAGTTGTTGGAGTAGCTGGTGGAGTAGTTGGAGTAGGCGTTGGTGAGGTAGTTGTTGTAGTTGTTGGTGGTGTAGCTATTGGTATTATAGCTATTGGTATTATAGCTATTGGTATTATAGCTATTGGTATTATAGCTATTGGTATTATAGCTATTGGTATTATAGCTATTGGTATTATAGCTATTGGTATGATAGCTATTGGTATTATAGCTATTGGTATGATAGCTATTGGTGGAGTATCCACTGTGGACTGTGGCTGCTGGCTCATTGTCAGCAGGAGGGTCACTGTCAATGGGATTACTCGTGTGGTCAGCGATGCCCGCTGCCACCGACGTGTTGCCGGACAGCTCGGGATAGCCACCGTTCTCACCCACACCACCCTCCTGATTGACCATACCCTCCTGATCAACCATACTACTATAGTCAGCATCACCATTCATATTACCGCCATGAGGACCAACCACACCATCATAGCCACTCACACCACCCATACTACTATTCCCATTCACACCATTCATACCACCATCACTATTATGACTATTATGACCATCATCACTATTATAACCATCATAACCATTATGACTATTATGACCATCATTGATATTATAACTATTATGACCATTCACACCATCATCACCATCACCATAACCCTTATCATCCTCACGATGACCACCATCACCATCACCATCACCATCACCATCACCATCACCATCATCACCCCCCTCACCCCCATACAGCGGCTGCGCATACTCGAATCGCTCCAGCTGCAGCACCAGCACGCTCGGCAGCCGGTCCACGCGCGTCACACTCCTCGCCACCACATGTCTCCCACACCGCGGACAGAACCACTTATTCCCCTCGTCCAAGTCCCCCTGTCGCCCAAACACCTCGAAACACTCCCGCAGACTCGTCGCCGCCCCTCTTCCCCACCGCTCCCGCGCCACCGCCAGCGCCACCGCTCCCTTCTCCCTCACCTCTCCCAGCCACGCCTGCGCCGCCGCCGACTCTTGCGCCATCGGCGTGGCGTAATATCGACGACTCGGCGCTCTCGCCTCCACCGCCACCGTTCCCACCAACAACCACACCTGACTCCCCGCGGGAATCGCCTCCAACACCCTTCGCTGGTCACAGCTCACCAGCGACCGTCTCCAGTCTCCCTGTAACGCCCGCAGTAGGGGCAAATGCGGAGCTCTGCCCCACACCTCACCCAGGGGGTCCACTGCGGTCGACGCATCCCCCCCCAACAGTCCTCGGTACACACCCTGGGGGGTATCCTGGGGGGTATCCTGGGGGGTACCCCGGGGGGTCTCTTCCATCTCGCTGGGCGTTTCGCTCGACAGAACTGGAGGGGTATCGTTTCCCTCCTTCTCCACCCCCTGGGTCACCCCCTGGGTACCCTCTACAGTGATCCCCTGGGGTTCCCCATGCATCACCCCCTGGGTCACCCCCTGGGTCATCCCCTGGGGTTCCCATGCACTCCCCACGCGGTGCCCCTCACGATTGCCCCACCGGTCTTCTTCGCGCCGCTTCGCCGCCTCCCCCAAGCGGCGCAATTCTTCCCCCTGCAGGCGTTTCATCTCTCCCTCCAACGCGTCACATTGCCCCATCCACTCCCGCAGCGCCGTCTCCGCATCCCCGCGGGACGACAACAACGATACCACACGCCCCTCTATTTCTTGCGCCAATTGCGCCAACGTTGCGTCCTCTTGCGCCATCACCACAATTGGCGCAGAAGTCACGTCGTAGAGCGCATACTCCTCTGTGTCATACGGGCGATACGAGGAGCCAAAATAGTCATTATTTCCGCCATACCCATAATACCCATTATATCCACTATTTCCACTACTCAATCCACCCTTCGTGCCATAGCTCCCCAAATACCCACTATTTCCATCATACCCAAAATACCCCCGATTTCCGCTATACTCAGTTTCCACGTCGCGAATGAGGGTTTTTAACTGAATGGTCGCCGGCGACACAAATACCGGGAATTCCCGCGGAGTCGGTTCCCGCGGTAACTACATGGGAGGGAGTTTCATCCACTACAAGATAGACGAGAAGCCGATCCGCCGTCTGCGGGAGAGGTGATGAGTCATCGATGACGCGGATCTGTTGATGAAACTCCCTCAGAGATACGGTTCCGCGGGAGAAACTGACGAGGAGGATCTTGGAGGGAGTTTCATGGAGTTGGTCAGCGAGGAGAGATCGCAGGCGTTTCACCGAGTCGGTGACCAATAGATTGAAGGTGATTGGTCGAGAGGGTGATGATGATGCGATGCCGGTGAAGAAGCCGGGAAGCACGTTCACCGTGAGGGAAATGCGCTCCGGAGGAAGAGGAAGCGACAGCATGCTGAACGGCTCGTATTTCACGCGACGCTAGGGGAGATGGAGATGATGGGGGTACCTCGCCGCACTCGCAGCATTCGATCTCCGTCACCGTCTGACCGTAAAACCAGTCTACGATCTGGCTGTTCTGGCGCTGCAGGTGGTACGCCCACATCGCCGATGACTGACTCGGGTCGAAACTATTGTAGGTGGGAAGCTCGATGTACGGCTTCACCGTTACCTTGTTCAGATCCTCGTGGATCAGGTCCAGAAGCATGATCTGCATCGCATTCACTCACCACCAACTACCATAAACTCTTGACTATCGTGCTGATCGTAGCCACGAAACTGCGTCGCAAACTCGCCCACCGTCTCCTTGAACGCACGAGGAGTGATAGATGACGACGAACCCAACCACAGCATCTTGATCAGATCTGCAAACGCCTCCACCACCTTGCCTCCGCTCCCCGATTTGTTCTCGCGATTGATCTACTCATCACCCACGCGCACTTCCCATCACGTATTCCTTAAACTCATCCGTCAGGAGAAAACGAGAAAGAACCGGAACGTGGGAAAGACACTACAGCATCACTTCACTCCGTTTCTTTTACCTGAATTGCCGTGTTCATGTAGCATGTGTTTCCCAGGTTCGATAGACCCGTTCTACCGTACCGAGCCGTCGTGGGATCGTACGTCTCCATCGTAGGTACCCGGTCTCCCATGTAATAGGATCCGTACCCTGAATCAGAAAAGTACGAATTCATGTGATTCTATCTGTTTCGATCAGATTATTCTGTGATCACAACTTGTTTGTTCAGTTTTGCTATTCACATTGCTAATACATTGAACGCTTTTCGATTGTTACAGGTATATCGGAACCACCCATTCAAACACACTTTCCCTCCTTTTCGTATCCTACACTCCAGGCACCTTTCCCATTCCGATATTCACATTCTCCCCACAAATCGTTGATCTGCAAATAATCCCGAACGCACTTTTCGCTTCCTCTCAAACGTCATTTCTCCTTCTTCCAGGGTCTTTTCTCCGGGTTTGCGCCTTCCAGAAGCCTTCTACCGTAGAGAGCCACCGTTTTGTTTCTTTTTGCGGAGAAAGAAGCCGATTTACCCGTTTTCTGAAATCGGATCCTCTCTCGCAAAACCGTCTTTCCATTTACACAGTTTTTCAAATCTATGGTCCGCTGTATCGCTGCCATCCTGATCCCGTAGGACTCTGCGATCAAATCCGATGACAGTTCGTCCAATGAACCTGGAACGCCAAAGGCCGTGATTCCGGATATGTACATGGACACATCGTCCACTTTTGCTGCCCCTTTTCATTCCGCGGGAGACATGTTCTTTTCGGAATCGCAGAACCGCCTCTGCTTTTCACCTTCCATGGGTCTGAACTCGCCGCTGCTGCCCATCGCAGGCAGTCACCTGACCATGAGCTATCCCGGCTCTCCCTCCTTCTCCAATCCATTCCCGTTAACGTCGCCACAGCGTTCAGGAGGCCTTCGCTTGACGCCTTCCGCATTCAACACCATGTTCTCCCCCAACCGCTCCCGAACCCACTGCTTGGAGGAAAAGGGCGAGTCGATTCGTCAGCGGCTTCAGTACGTGGGGATGATCGACGATCCGATCGTGGTCTCGGGATCCTTCGTCAGTCAGCCCTGCACTCCCGTGAAACGACCAAACAAACATAAAGGAAACGATTTATACGAAAAGATCAAAACACCGATGCGATTGCAGTATCGGCTGAAGCAGCAATGCGGTCGACGGAAACCGTTTCTCCTCCGATCGCCGATTCGCGCCTTCCGGAAGGCGGACGCGACGCTAAAAGAGAAATTGAGTCGCTTCGCTTTCGTCTGTTGATCTAGATTTCGACATCGAGGGGGTTCTTGCGAAACCGATGATTCCGCGTTCAGAACATGTGTCCACGACAAGAGATGCCGGATTCGTCGTCCACTATGGCGATCTCCCGATGGAAGGGCGATTGCAGCGCTTGCGGATCGGAACGGAAAATTCGAACGAGTCGACGCTTTCCAGCACGGAGACGGATCAATTGGAACGCGTGAGTGCGCGAAGCAGCATTCCGCTTGAAGGCGACGAGGAAGTGGAGATTCAGTGCGACGGACTGCTGTTGCGTCTGAAGGAACTCTCGGCGGACCAGATGCGCTCGGTATGGATGGCGATGGCGTGTGAGGTAGACGAAACGGAAGATTTCCGCAACGACGGAGAAGACGGTTCATTTTACACTTTCGTTTGTTTGTTTGAACAAGAAGGGGATTGCAGGATGGCGATCTTTCCGTCCCAGCTGCTGATGGCGACGGTGCTCGAGCGGAGTGGATGATATTCTGCGCACGTGCACGCGCTCTTGTGAAACGCGCGAATCACATTCATCACTCGCGAGGTCTGATAGTCGTAAAAGTACAAGGAGCCACCGGCGGAGCCCGTGACAAGCAATTCGCCGTCGGGCGAAAAGGACATTCCGATCTTGTACCCGCTCACTTTGTGACTTCCGTAGCGCTGGGAGTGGATATGGGATAACAAAACATACTTTCCGGCGATTCATCCGATAGGGTTTCGTCGATTGGAAGATGGCGATGTAATTGGCTGCCGACTGTGCGACGAAAACCTCTTCCTTCGGGTGCTTGCGAACACAGGAACAGGTGTAGGATTCGTAGTACACTTGGTTGGACAACGGAGCTCCCTACTTGTCAATCGCATCGCACTCTCCAACACTCCGGAAATCCCAGACAATGATTCCTTTGTCCGTGGAGTTGCGCTTTGTCACCTCCGCCGTAGACACGAACGAATCTCCGTTGGTCTAGAGAGCATGCGATGGGAATGCGTACGTCGAGAAACGCCAAGTCCTCCACTTCACCAAACTCGGCGAAATATTCACACACGACGCTGCTCACGCGCGTATCCCAGCAGACGATGCCTCTTCGCTGTCCGCCTGCGAGAAAGAGATGAGGATTGTACGGGTGGCAGCAGAGACTCGTCACGTATCTACAGGGGAGAGAACATCCAAACATCGACTCGGTGTGCTTGTAGGAGTGCGAGCAGATACCCTTCTCGGCGTCCACCACATTCACATAGCAGTCCAATCCTCCTGAAAAGAGGGTGCGACCATCGGACGACCATCGCACATCTTTGACTCCCTTGGTATGCTCTAGTTGAAACACCTCTCCCTTGTTGGGAAACACGGACCAAATGCGCATTGTGGAATCAAGGGACGTGGATGCAAGCAGATGACCGTATTGCGGGTGCCATCGCACCGCAGTAACAGCGTTTGTGTGTCCAGAAAGCACTGTATCCACGGCCGTTGGGATCTTGGACTTGGGTGTGAATGTTCTATCCATGAATCCAATCCTCAACTGTCTACTGTTCGCGATAGCGTTTCAGCTCCTCGTCCACCTCCAGCTCTCCCCATTTCACTACCCATCACTCTTCACACTCGCAACGTTCCCTTCTGAGAACTCTTCGGAGTGTATCCCTTGGCTTCCTCCACGATCCGATCGCGCTTGCGAACATAGGCATGGGGCGTCAGAGCCGACTAGACTGAACTCTCTCCTTCTCGGGTACAGCGTCCCGTTTCTGAGAAGCGTTCTTCTTCTCCATAACAAACACATGATAGAGACTTAGGTTTAACACTGGCGAATCCGCTCGCCGCACTGAAGTACGTGGACTCCTTCTTGTCGACCTTCTTCGCGGTGCTGATGAGCTCGATTCCCTGTGCGTCGGCGAGATTGAAGCTCGACGCCAGTCCGGAAATGTATCCTTTGCTACTGGCCTCTCCGATCCGCTTCAGTGTTTTCTGTGCTGACAACATCATCCTTTCCCTCCATCCTACACAACTTCATCTTCTTCACCGCGACACCACGCAGATCGCCAGAACCCTGCTCCAGTGATCCATACTCGATGCCCATGGCCTCATCGGCGTAATCCTTCGCCGCCACGCCGAATCCTCTCCGATTCATTCGTTTCTGAATTTCCGTCATCGCGCGACTTTCCTTCAGCTTCCGCATGCGGCGGCCGCCACGTCGTTTCTTCGGACCCTCCCCGGGGATCGGAAGTGGCTTCGTTCGCATACCCACCGAGGGCTGTTCCCATTTTTCTACTTTCTTTTGGATTTCACTCTTCCATTCATCGCCATGTGTGTCATCCTTCACTCCCGCCATATCCAACCGCGCCGCCAGGGTCACCTTATTCGCCACCATTCTTTGCATCACCTGCCGCGTCCTTTCCTACCGAGCAGTTTTCATGCGAAGTGATTCCGACGCATCCTGCACCAATTCGCTCTGATAGAGAATGCCCGTATTGCGCCGCGTCGCCTCCACCTGTTTCTGCTGTCCGATGAGCAACACGTTACAGGCCGGCATCGCCGCCAATGCCGACAAGCCGCCCGCCTGCGCCACCACACGCGCCGCGATGTGGGGACCCACGATGGCCGTTACGTTGGGAGCGAGACGCGTCATGCGGGACTCGATGAAGCGGAGGAGGTGGGCGCGATCGGAATCGAGGGCAATGGCTTCCTCGGCGAGCGAAAGCACCTGCGAAAGGGCGGAGGGGGAGAGAGGTGTGCTGGCGGAGGTAGAGCCAGTAACGGTAACGACCATGATTTGGGATGGCGGAAGGATGTCGTCCATCTTCACCTTGTTCATGTCCTGTGGGTTATTAATACATTTTGAAGCGACTGTTTCGTTCTGAATGCGTGTGACGAGCTTGAGGTAGTCGAGGGGATTTGGAACGAGCGAATCGAGTTCGGGGAAATGAGTTTTGTAGATTTCCACGACGGCGTGGTGAAGAGCGGCAATCTCCTCGCCAATCTTGGAGAGAATGTTGTTTGTTTTGATCACAAGCGCGTAGCTGGATGAAAGGGAGCGAATATCCTTACTCGGGATTGTCTTCCAAGTTCATTCCGTAGTCTTCGGTGGTGGAAGGCTCCTTCTGTTCCAGCGCTTTCTTTACATTCTGTTAAATCAATATATCATAATGCTGTATACTTCAATGTGGGTAAGGTACTGCGGGTCGCGTCGGAGATGGGTCACGGCTCCAGGGACATAGTTTTGTACATTATCAGCCAACTGTAGTTGAAAGAGACGATAATCACTCACCTCCTCGGGATGATCACTGTCCTCGTCTTCACTTTCGTCTTCTTCCATTTCATTTTGCGGAGGAAGGGCGGTCTCTCCCGTCTCCTCCACCTTTTTCTCTTGCGACTCGACATTGTCTTCCTCTTCCAGTTCGTCCAAATCGGCAAGGAATTCGTCTGCAAGGGTGCTCTGGAGTGAATGGACAAAGGGAGGCGTACCATGTTCAAACGGGATGAAATGAATGGTGCAACAAACAAGGAATAGTACACTACACTTGGACTTCCTTTGTTCTTCTATCGGGTGTCATGGCTTCGCTACGATATACTTCTACCCATGCAATCCTACACGACAAAGGCGACGATGAGTCCCATCATCAAGATGACCATTAGAATTTCGACGCTGTATTTGACGACATACGTATTTCGGAGCCATGCCCAAGTCCGATCCCACCGACTCCTGTAGATCTCTTTCTCTATACGTCAGCTGCCTCCAATATTCCAACGGCGATTTTTTTCGAACTGCGAAGGCGTCGGGAAGAAGGATTCGTAGAAGTCGTGAATGATGGCGTCCAGCTGTTCGTTTTTCTGCTTGATATCATCATTAATGCAGATGAATTTGGATTTCCTCCTGCGCACACTGTCCAGCTGGCGCTGGGTGTCGGCGATGTCATCGCTGATCATCTGGAAGGCCACATCCTCGTCTGTTTTCACCTCAACGAGCGGCACATATGTCGCATGTTGCCGTAGCATCCTCACCACCTCCTCACACGCCATCACCTGATCAATCATCACCTTCCCCTCCACCACCTCCCGTCCCCTCAGATTCCCCGCGGGGTCCTCTCTCTCCCTCCACACCACCGAGCGGTTGGTGACACATTCCGCGAGTCGCCTCATGGTGGTCGTATCACTCTCCCCATAGAGCATCTCCGCCAGCAGGCGAAACTCGTGCGCGTCCAGAGCGCCGTCTCGGTCGAGATCGAGCCAGTGCAGCCAGGCGGCCAGCGAGGTCTCTCTGCGAGTGGCGTCGAGACCGCTGCGGAAGTGGAAGTAGAGAAACGCGAACTGGAGGTCGGTTCCCTCGCGGAAGCGATGACGCAGCGTGGCGGCGACGGCCGCGGGGAATTCATGTTCGATGCGGGCGAGGAGGGGGCGGTGGAGGAGGTGCGGCATGTGCGCGGGAACGGCGCGGGAGAGGGAGCCGAAACGCCGGGAGAGTTGGAGGGAAGTGTGAACGAGGGAGTCGCGGTAACTGTCGCCCAGCCGGCGAGAAGTGGAGTTGGAGGGAATGGTGGGGGAGTTGGAGGGAATGTCATTATTATCTTCAGTTGACTTGGGGGAGTTGGAGGGAAGATTATTGGAGTTGGAGGGAATGGTGGGGGAGTTGGAGGGAATGTCATTATTATCTTCTGTTGACTTGGGGGAGTTGGAGGGAAGATTATTGGAGTTGGAGGGAATGGTGGGGGAGTTGGAGGGAATGTCATTATTATCTTCTGTTGACTTGGGGGAGTTGGAGGGAAGATTATTGGAGTTGGAGGGAATGGTGGGGGAGTTGGAGGGAATGTCATTATTATCTTCTGTTGACTTGGGGGAGTTGGAGGGAATGGTATTCCCATTGGCGGGAATATTCTCTGAGTTGGAGGGAAGGTTGGAGATATTCGGAATGTCATTTTTTCCTTCAGTTGATCTGGAGGAGTTGGCGGGAATACTATTTCTATTGGCGGGAAGCAGTTCCTCCAATAGAAAATCAAATCTCACCGGTCGCAGCGAAACGCCCGTTTCGATCGGCGACGTCGCCAGTTCCGCGGGAGTGAGCTCTCTCTTCCCCGCGGGAATCACACATCGCAACACTCCCCGCCGCGGCAAAATTGCCGCCAATTCTTCCTCCTTCCCCAGAAGCCGAACCGCCGTCTCGAACGACTCGATTCCCGCGGTTTCATTCCCCGCGAGAAACGCCTCTCGAAAAACGGTCGGTGAAACTCCCAGCGGAAGAAGGAGGTGTTTTGTGACGTTGAAGAAATAGGGGGTATTTCCGACCACGCGAGGGAGTTTCATCAGGAAGGAGCGACAGGAGAGGTTGGCGGGAGTTTCACGGAGTGGCGGGAGAAGTCGGCGGGGCGCGAGGAGAAGCGCGGGGAAGCGTTGGCGGGGTTGGCGGGGTTGGAGGGAGAAGGCGGGAAGTGGCGGGAAGGCGGCGGGGGAGGCTGCGAGTTGGAGGGAGAGGGAGGGAGAGGAGAGGAGGCGGAGCGGGTGGAGATGAAACTCCTCATGGTCATCGCTATGATTCGTATCAGCATGACCATTCATAGGATCATCATCTATATGACCATCTCTCATAGGATCATCTATATGACCATCTCTCATAGGATCACCATCCTCATAACCACCCTCATCCTCATGACCATCCTCTACGTCCTCTCCATAGGAATCCGAAGCATCATCGAGCCAGTCATCCGGGAACCGGTCCACGTGAGACATGGAATCATGGGGGGAGAGAGAGGTTGCTTGACGGTCTCTCTCCCGATCGCTCAGAGAAGAATCGTCCTCCCGATCATACCCATAGTCATATCCATTAGAATCGTCATATCCATGACCACCCTCATGATAACCACCCTTCATCGGATCATACCCACCATCCTCACCACTCTCCTCATATCCATCACCATAAGGACCACCCTCATAACCATCACCATAAGGACTATCACGTTCACTATGATCATGGTCATCATCCTCATAACCATATCCCTTATTATCATGATCACTACCATCACCATATCCATCATCATATCCCATACCATCATCATACCTACCATGATGATCACCATCCTCATCATACTGATGATCACCATGATCACCATCACCATAACCATAACCATAACCATAACCATCACCATCACAATCACAATCAACATCATCATCCTCACCATTCTCACACCCCACACACCCCCTCACTCGCACCACCCTGCTGCCCCACTCCGCCAGCCGCACCGACCGCTCCATCTCCCGCCATACGCCCTCGCCCCCTCGCCCCACTCGCACCACCTCCAGAAACCCCTCTCCACCCCCTCGCATCCTCACCACCACATGCAGCGTAACCGTCGACCCCCCCACCCCCTCCCCCAACACCAACAGCAATCGACGCATCCCCGTGTTCAGCACCGCCCACACCACCCATTCTACTACTCACACCCCCTGGGTTGCCCCACCGTCTTCCAACACCTCCGCTGACGCAGCCTCGTCGTCCAGTCGCTCATATAACGATGACAGCGAAATGTCCACAAACGGCGTCTCGGCGTCCGCCACACTCGCCACGCGACCGATACACCATTCCCGCGGGAGAGGAGAGGAACGGTTCCATTCCGATGACACCCATCGCCATGGCGAGATGATCACATTGCAGGCAAGTGTCGGTTCCAGCGGGCGTTTCGCCATCCGACAGTCGTAGCCGTCGAATCCGCACGCGGGAATGTCGCATCGCGCATCGCAATGCTACATGTGATGATGCGCTCCAATCGCAACTCCGTCGCCCAACCAGTGCAAACCACATGACTGACCACAAACCGACACTTTTTCGGACGCTTCACCGCGAGGGAGACGCGAAAAGGGCTTCGGAACACTTGTCGTGTTGGAAGGCGGTCCCCGCGGGGGAGGCGTCGAAACACAATCTCCGAGATCGAAACCGCACGCTTCGGTGTTGCAGGCGAAGTCACAGAAGCCATTGCCCAATGATGTGGCTCGGCAGTTGGGCGCACACTCGGGAGCGTCCCAGGATGCGAAGAGATATTGCGTGTTCGGGAGTGACATGAAGTCATAAGGAAACACGGGTCGACCGAGAAACACATCATCATTGAAGTAGATGAAGTAGTCGCTCAGGCCGGGGATGCGGTGCAGATTCATCTCGATGGCGGGAGAGGAGAAGGTGGGGAGGAAGGAGGCGTTGGGGAAGATCATCGCGTGCGTGATGATGTGCACGCGAGGGTTCGTTGTGTCCAGCCACGACGGCACCTGTCCGTTCGTCACAATGTAAATGTTGCGGATCCACGGAGCGTTGACCTCCAGTGAACGAAGACTGTATCTAGAATCAGATAGGTTCGGCACACACACCTCAGCTCGTCGTTGTCGCGAAAGCGGTTCGACGACGTTGCCGTATCACTCTCATCCTCCACCGGAAGCTGATGCTCCCAATTGTACTCGCGACGGTATTTTTGCATCTCGGAAAACCACACAGGGTCACTCCCATTCACCCAGGTATACACCGCATCCATGGGAGGATACTTGAGATGTTCCGACAGTTTCGTTCCATCGATCATCGTCTTGTCGTCCAGAAACGGATGCGAACGGGCTCTTACCGTTCGACCCATGGTTAGTACAGAGAAAATACTCGCTAGCACAGTGGCGAGTATGAACAAAACTCTACGCGGTTCCAAACCAACAATCCACACACTACAGTACAAGAACAGTGGATCGACGTCGGAGAGCACGCAGAATCCTCTGTCTCACTGCTGCGTAAACTGTGTTCGATGATGTTGAGCTCTGCATGAACTCATCAAAAACGATATGCCACAAACAAGTCAACATAAAGGGACGATACTACTCATTGCTATGCTCCTTCTTCCAATTCTCGAGCCACTCACACACGCGAGCAACATTCTGCTCGAGGTCCTCGTACTTGTCGCTCCGCAGCTCCTGGACGATGCTGGGGTCGTAGCTCTCCCGCGCCTCGTCCAGAATCATCTGCATGATCTCGCACTCCACATTCTCCTGCACCTTGTTAATCGGATAGCCACTACTCTATCAGAAACGACCGAAACCACAACCGATCCACCAAACGATCGTAGAGAAGCGTATTGTCACAACGGAGAACCAACACCAAATCAAACCACCGCTCCGGGAAGAAGTCAACGGTATGGTGCTCTAGAACGATTCCTCCTTCGCTCATCGTCGGCTCCAAGTAATCGAGCAACTGCGGTTCAACAGAGAGAAGCAAATATACCTGATCCTCAGCATTCTCGTCGACAATCATGCACTGATACTCCTCATCCCACCCGGAGCTAAAGTGCTCGCGTTTAACCTAACGCATCAGGAACGCAAAATGAACCACATACAACTTCTCCCACGGTGATTCTGCGCATGCCCGTTTTTTCCTAGTGTTCAAGTCACGAATCGGCTCGTACAGCGATCATGTCAGCAAATGTGGTCTTTCCGGTTCCGGGAGTTCCGGTGACGAGGATATTGGGAAGTTTGGGCATTTGCTTGGTGAACAAAAAACAAACTGGCGAGTCAAAAGCAGAGATTTGTGGTGACGCAATGGTACAACATAAAAAGGGTCGGTTCACTGCATAAGATGATACTTCAACCGATCTCGGATGGCGTCGGGATGCTCAGGGAGGAGGTGTCGGTATCTACAGATCCTCATCTCGTGCGTCCGAGAGCAAACTCCACGATTCAAATAGCTAAAACAAATTGGAGCGTCTATCGGAGCAAAAGGATTCGCTTCAAATTCCTCACAAGGACGCAGTTTATACTGCTGAATGTCCTGCTCTGAAAGAAGACCGCTGTTGTACCGATCAGCAATGGCATCGGGATGTTGCGGTGACAAGTGTCTATACCGACACACCCCTCCACTGCTCATCCTGCTGCACCTACACGTGACACAATCCCACAATGGCGACACGCCAGTGTTCATGAACTCAAAGCAAAGCTCTGCTCCGGGTTGTGCGTTCGGATTGGATTCTCCGGGCGGCAGCGCCTGCCCATTCCCTTCTGCTTTCTTTTGTGATCTCTTTGAAGTGTCTTTGCGCTGTGACGAGTGAACGGCTGCAGATCCGCAGGATGCAGAAACGGTGGGGGAATGCTGGTTTCCCCTGGATGGAAACGCCAAAGAATCGCGCGATACAGGGTGCGACGGCATCGGTGGCGATGGAGAGAGATATCGGTGGCTCAGACGAGGTGACAGGCGAAGCGTGTGAGGATACGGGGGAGAATTGGGATGATGCGCATCATCGTGGTATGAGACCAAGGAGTAGGCATCCAAGGGCTCTGAAAGGGGTGGAAAACAACGGCCAGGCGTGTCTGAATAGGAGAAGGAGGTCGGTTGAAATAAACGGTATGGTGGAGGAGACATGCATAAGGGGTCTCGGACATAGAGAGAATCATATTCTGGAAAAAGGGACACGGAGAGAGGATCGCAGAGGCTAGAATGCATGCTGGGATGGAGAGAGGGTGGTTTGTCCTGATAGGAACTCCCACTACTCTCCATCCCAACAGGCAGGTTGCCCTCATATCGTAAAGAACCATAGGATGGTACTATGTGTAATGAATAGACCTTCGTTCCTACAAGAGAGATATCTGTTATTGGTCATTCGGAGAGACCGTCGTCGTGAGATCGGATCGATTACACGTCGATCACCCAAATCACGTGTTCTCTCCTCATTCAAGGAATACAAACTAGATTCTATATTCCCTTTGTTGGACGGCGTGAGAGGGAAATTTACATCACGCAGGAAAGAAGGTGCTGCGGCGTCGTTTTCATGTAGAATTCGGCGAGAATATCCATAGTCGAAATGGTTACTCTAGGAATAAATCCATAATCATATCATGAGGACCTCCATATTACACGCCCGATCGAAAAAAGACGTTATGAGAAAAAGAGCGAATACAGGATGACGCGTGTATTGCAGCGTATGTAGCGAGAAGAAGAATCACCAAATCGCTTTGATCTCCTTCTTTGTGACTGAAATAGCACTTTGATTGGTTAAGTGATCGTCATGGGTATGCTTAGGAAGGCGCACCCGATTGCATAACACTTGTTGATTGGTGGAACGAAATATCAAATCGAGATAAACGAATTTGTGTAAGTACGAGTTGTGAGAGGGATTATTCAAGTGAACACAACCCTATGAAAGCGTTCACACAAAGAAAAGCCAATCATCATCATCATTCCCATAAACAAACACGCTCTTAAAAGAGATACTCCACTCCAAATCCAACGCGGTTGTTTTCCGCACTCAGATTCTTGCAGTCCACGCTCAGACATCCGCTGAACGTCATCTTGCCATCAACCGTCGTCTTGAAGCATCCGCTCACAACTCCGCTGCTGCTCGCCTTTCCACGCAACTCCGTGTTCTCAGCAACCTTCGACGCAACGCCCACACACACTTCCGGAACACTCTTCAGATCGCGCACCTTGCACATGCACCCAACACGCGTCTTCTCGTTCGCAGCGTAGAATACACTCACGTCCGCGCTCTTCGCAAGGTTGTAGCCCACACAGCTCACCATCACCTTCTCGAACGCGTACGACGCGCCCATATCCACCATTGGCTTGCTGCTGCAGTCGCCACGCACCTTCAGACCCACGCGAGCGCCCTTGTACTACGTCTCACCCGCACATCGCCACCCACGCCGTACACCAGACCCGCGTTGTAGCGCTGGCTCGCCATATCGAATGACGTGTCGAACGCCACGCTCTCCGTCATCACCTTCGCGCCCACGGCAGCCTTCGCAATGCCGCTATCGCACAGGTTCTTCTGCGTGCTGAATATCAATAAGATGAACTGTCATTACCGAATAGTGAAGGTGGTGTTGCGGATCAGCTTGGTCACATCCACATCGGCAACCATGGCTCCCATATTATCGACACAGAGCTTCTTGAAGTTGCAGTGAGTGCAGGGAGCGAAATCGCCCGAGATCTTGCTTACCACGGGCTTTCCCTCGGTGGCCTTGGCTTCCGCCGTGAGACTCTAGTGCGTGACGCGATCCTCTCAGACACCCACCATTCCCTTGATATTCTTCACCTTCATCGTCATCTTGGAGCCGACGAAGTAATCATCATTGAGGACGTCTGAAGGTGAGTGAGGAGGAAGGAAGCGAGGTACCGGACGCCTTCTTGCACAAATCATCGAACACAGCGGGATAGGACATCTGGGAGTTTATGGAATAAAAGAAGAATACAACTCAAATAAAAGTAACGATCGCGTAGGGGAATCTGATAAAGACATCATCGTATTGGGTCAATGATTGGGGGGTATTTAAAGATAGTTGTCCGTTTTGGGTGTGTTTGAAAAGAGGAAAGTAGGAAGATGAGAGAAAATGAAAATGGGGGAGAGAAGTGTGAGTGAACAAAAATGGAAGCAAAGGGAGAGGGGGATGAAAGAGGATAGAAGGATGAGGTAGAGTAGTTAGGAATGGAGATAGGGGTGAATCGTGCTACGCGAGGATAGAAGGCTGAGATGGATGGTGGACTTGGATGAGGATTCTAGAGTTGAGGATACGATGTATAGGTGATACGAATACGTGGCTGATGTCGTTTCAACAGTTCAATCATCCGATGATGCACTTGCTGAATATCGGTTTTCGTGACGGTGATTATTGTATTAGAGGGTTCTTTTCGCCGCATAGAATCTAGAATTGCATACTCGACAACACAACTAATCCATTTCTATTGGAAAGGAATGAAAACAAGCTTACTTGTAGATGGGAAAGAGCAGAGCGAGAAAGGGGTCGATGGGATGGCTGCGAGCTGAAAGCGGATTGAATTTCCTTCTATAGCATGATCCTTATCATATAAGTCCACCTACCGAGTTTAGAATCGAAATGGACGCCGTTCCGATACTCTTCCGTTTGGAGTGTTTCACATAATACAAATCCTCAATTTCATTCATTGAGTGAATTAGACTAACAAAACAAACAAAGGAATAGTACAGACACTAAAACAGATCTCCGTGGAATTTTCCATTCATATACTCCACCAGCTTGTTGTAGGCATGGGCGTCTAGAAAAGAGAAACGGATGCGAACTTACTATACGTTCCATCAAATCCAGTGGCATACTGCATTGTAATGGAACCGTCATTGTTCACTGTACCAATCACTTCCACAACACGACTATGTTAGCATAATGCGATAACCATACCCAATGGGATACGTGAAACCGTTAGAACACTGAATACGAACGGATTGGTCGTCCTATGGATAAATAATCTCGAGGTTATGATTACGGAAGAATGAAGCGTGGCTGTATTACCAGATGCAGTTTCCACCGTTCCGACAATCGAAACCATACTTCCAATCGATCGGGTGAGGAGAGATGCGTTGATTCGTGTAATGGGCGTATCCTGTGATGTAATGATACAATATTGATTATTACTGGAAGTGTAGATGCGAAGGCGTTCATGTGTAATAGTTGTGAAGAGGATTGTGATGATGTGGTTTCCCGCCAATTCTGATTCTGGTTGTTTTGTGGTATTGTATTGAAATGGTGTTGTTGCAGTGATTATTGTCATGTTTGGTTATGATGGAGTGGTACTGTGTTGATGAATGCATGAAAGAGACATGGAAATGATTCCCTTGCAGGGAATGCTCATCTGAATGTAACCCTTTTTGTGAAAGACACTTTAACCATTCACATTCCAACAAACACACCATGATACAATTCCTTCACCTGATGCCACCTCCTCCTTCTTCCCCTTCCGCTTTTCACGAATCCACTTCTCCCACTCCGAACGATGTTTCCGGTACACCAACAATGCCGCACGTGCATCATCCACCGAGTTGTGTTCACCCTCCTGAATCGCCTCGCCAACCTCTCGACGAACCAACACACTCAACTTCTCCGCGTGCTTCTTCCCCTTCCATCCAACAACCAAATCACCCTTACTCGCATCAACGGCTCGTAGAACGCCGTGTCGCGAATCAACCCCTTTGGATGACTCACCATCAACGCTTCAAAGTCGTTCGGCAACCCATGACCCACCACCACGCGGTTCTTCAACAAACTCACCACCTTGTTCTGCGCCTGTACCTCAAAGCGAATAAACAACAATACCTCACGAAGACTCACCACATTCGGTCCCTCCAAATCGCTCGGACGAATCCCCGAGTATTTGGTGCGATAATCCACCACCTTCGATTGCGGTTTCACAAACGAATCGTACAACACCTTCACATCAAACCAACTAATAATACTCACATATCCATAATAATTCACAATCGATACGCGTGCCAACGCCGATTCCTCCCCAGAACCAATACCCACCATCTCACAATCCAAACCAATCACTGGGGTATTCCCCTTGCTTCCCTTCCCATCCGGATCCAACAAATCTTCAAGACTCTTCTTGCTTGACACACTCACACTCTTCTCACGATTCAACGCGTGTGCACTCCTTTCATTTATTTGTTCAATCAACACTCACTTCTTTCGCGATTCCTCCGGATTCTTCAACACCAAACGCTTCATCGCCTCCCAGTTCGATCCCTTCTTCTTTGTTCCATTCAACCGTACTTTCTCACTCCCCTTCGTCTTCTCGTCCTTCTTCATTCCTCGAATCTGATTTGAGGTTGTATTTGCATATGCGATTTGTGCTAATGGGTTTCGCCTTCGTTTGAATTCAGTGAATGCAATTGTCCACCTCGCAATTTGACGAGGAACGCCCTCTATTCAACCATATTCGTCAGTGCATCGAACAGCCGTTCTCCTTTCGTCAGTTGGAAGAGTGGGTTGTGATTGGAGTGTGATATTGAGGTCTCCGTTGAATAGTGTAACACTGAGTATCGTTGGAGAGAGTGTTGGTCGTTTTGTTCGTGAGAAGGCTCGTGGTTGTCTGGACGATTCGACGATGGATGCAATGATGAAATCGGTGTATGCAAGGGAGATGGAGCGTTGTGTGAGTGATTGGTCGTTACGACGTCCTGGGGAGGAAGTATCGATAGTATTGATAGTATTGGATGTAAATGAATAGGATACAATACTGAGTCTGTTTCCAGAGATCGAAGGTGAAGGGGAAGAGTTGGCAGAATACAATTCGCTGCGCAAGTCGTTGGAGTCGAGTGTGAGTTTGTTTCGTTCGTTGCGAGATGAGTTGAGTTCAGTGAAGGTGAGTGAGAGTGTGTGAATGGAGGGTTGTAGAAGCCAATGAGGGAAGAGTGGGATTCGTTTTATCGTTCGAGGGAAAATGCATCGAAGTTGTTGGAGACGTCGCAACAGTTGTGTAGGAGTGGATTGGGAGAGTGAGGTGAAGTGAATTCGTTGGCGAGTGTTGATTCGTTGGAGGAGGTTCCGAAGGAAAGGGAGTCGCGTCGACGGTTCTGTTCGTCGAGTGAAGTGTTTGGAGGGTATTTGAAGCGGCGTAAGGAAATGTAACATAGGAGGTGTTTGTTGGGAGAGTGTAATGAATGAGTCATAATCCAACAGGAAGAGTGAATCATAAGTAATGAATTCCAATACTGATACTACAAAGAACTTAATAGCTGGTGGTTTCCTGAGTGGATTTGTAGAAGTTAATGTTGAAAAGCCTGCTGATGGGTTGAATGGGGAGTGCATTGCTCACTATGGAGGTAAGTATAGTCAGTACAGAATGAAAGTACCAATAGTGAACGGGATAAGAAATGGGATGGCACTGATAGATAATAATGGCACTCCTTATATCAAATTGGAATATAGAAATGAAGAAGTGACAGGAAATGTGGAGAGAATGGATATTAATGGGCATGTAGTGTTACGTGGTAGTTTGGTGAGTGGAATGGAAAAGGGACTCTTTGAAGAATATGATGGAAATATGGATGTGAAATGGAAAGGATACTATCGGAATGGTGAACGATTCTCAGTGGTGATGAAGAGTCAGAGAATGAAGGGGTATTATGAGGAAATATTGGAGGCGGATGGTTCACTCCTCAGTATAGCTCAGTATGATGATGGTTTGAATGATAAGAAGGGTCATTGTATGGAGTATGAGAATGGAAAGTGGATAGGAGAATGGGTGTATGAGAATGGAGTGAAGGTGAAGTCTATTTGTGAGGATCGAAATGAAATACTCATTCGATATGATGAGAATGGAAGAGGAAGAAATGTGGAGGAATGGGAACGAATTCTCGTGTTGTTATCGAATCGAATCAATCCAAATATCCATTTCCATCCCGATTCCATGATGGTGTATGATATTGGGAGTGAGCAATCATATGGAATGATGGAATGGAATGAGAAGTGTTTTGTTATTGATTGGTTGAATAATGTCAATCGTGTGACAATGATTGATTTGATTAAGAATGAGATGATTGTTTATGAGAATGGTGAAGAAGTGAAAATGAATTGTGTTGATGATGTGATTGATTTGGATGTGAATGGGAAGCGATGGGAGGGATATGTGAAGAATGGAAAGCCATTTGGTTATGGAGTAATGTATGATGAAGAAGGGAGAAAGGAGTATGAAGGATTCATGATGGATGGAATGAAGAATGGTAGAGGAATCGAATACTACAGTGATATTGGAAGAGTGAAGTATGATGGATGTTTGTGTAAGGATAATCATAATGGAAGAGGGATTCTGTATAATCGAAATGGATTAGTGGAACATGATGGGTTATGGAAGAATGGCAAACCCTATTGTAATCAGTTTGACGGGTTAACAATAGACAATCACACTGAATCAATAGAGATTGTTAACAATTCCTTCAATGAAGTGAAATCCTTCGTTCCTCCTTTCTTTCTTCATTCACTGAAACGAATGATGATAGGAGATAATTGTTTTGAGAGAGTGAGATTGTTTGAATTGAATGGATTGATTGAATTGGAGAGTGTGGTAATTGGAGAAGAAAGCAATACAATACTAAAAGACTTATGTGGTTATTCTTGTTTCAAAGAAGTTAACGGTTGTTTCCGAATTGTGAACTGTCCAATACTCGAATCCCTTCAGATAGGTGATTATTCTTTTGGTGACTATCGTTTATTTGAATTGAATAATCTCCCTTCCCTTCAATCCATTGATATTGGATATTGCTGTTTCTATTGGATTCCATCGTTATCACTGACTGGTTTGATTAGCTGTCTGGCTATTAAATATAGATTATCCTCAACTGCAATCAATCAGACTTGCTGATGAATCAATCGATAGTGTTCGATCCGTTGTATTTGAGAGTATTTGAATGAATGGATTGACAATGCAGATTTACCGTTACTACAGTCTATTGAAATAGGTCAGGAAGCTCTTGCTGGTGATTGGTGTGACGATCGAAAGATGATTCGTGATGAACCCTTCAACTACAAGAACACATTGACAATGCGAAGTTGGATTGAATAGGCTGATGAATGAATAGATCTTCCTTCCTTGACCAGCATCAGAGGAGACAAAGACAACTTCGAGACTATCGGCTCGATGATTCTAGAGAGTATTGCTATTATGGTTTTCTGATGTAGACATCCCTCGATTATCATGTGATGGAATCCAATTCGGTGATGGTTGCTTCAGCTACACGTATTCCCTCCAATCTTCAAGTATGTATGATGTCATCTCATCACTATTCGATTCTCCTGCTCTCGAATCAGTTATCAGAAGCAAAAGCAATTATGTGAATTCTTCACAATTGTAATACTCTTTCCTATCAGTACCCTACCTCTTCCATTCTACCAAACAAACACATTACCGCTGCTCAATCAATGACATCACTCTATCAATTCCACCAACAACACTTCCTAACACTTCCACCAAATAATCGTTCGTATATTGCATCAACTACATCTTACTTCATTCCTCCTCTCCTACCATCGGTGGGAACGTCTTCTGACTGATGGACGGAGTCATGTTCCCCAACGGATCGATCTTCGGCATCAGCGTGAGATCATCCTGATATCATGATTATTCTGCTGTTACACTAGATACGATAGAGTTCCTGCGTAATGTAGTTCCTAGGATGAAAATCTCATCAGATGAATACCGAATCTCCCTCACTACACGAATCACCGCATACACCGCGAACTGTTTCATGATCGCCTGCGTTTCCTTCATCACTCTGTCCACTTCATATCAATTGTTGCTTTTCCAATATGACGATTATCATTGCAAATATCACTGAGACCTAATTATTCTCCAATCCCTTTTCCACCACCATCCCAATCACCTCACATCTCCATTCAATGCTCCAACAAACACTCCCACCCATTACAGATTCGCCTGCAGAATCTCCTTTGCCTTCTCAAACGCAGCGGCAACGTTGCTCGTGTCCTTCGACTGTCCCTGCGCCTGCATCGGAGAGCCGCCTCCCTTGCCTCCGCACACCGCAGCCACCTCGCTGATCCACGTCTTCGCAGAGAACGTCTTGCTCGCCTTCTCCTTCGCCACCAGCGCGTACATCGCCACCTTCGAGTTCGCCTTGTCCACGCTGAACAGGAAGTACGAGCCCTCCGCGTCCAGCTCGCGGATCTTCTGCATCAGCTTGCTCGCGTTGCTGCTGTCGATGCCCTCCACGATGTACGCCACGCGACCCTTCTCCTGCTTCTCCTTCACCTCCGCCACCATCGCCGTCGCCTGCGCCACCGCCTCCTCCAGCTGCTTCGCCACCGCCTCCTTGCGCTCCGCCATCATCGTCTTCTCCAGCGCCTTCAGCTCCTCCTTGAACGCCACCTTCGTGGGGACGCTGATCACCGCCGTCGGCAGCAGCTGCTGCAGCTCCGTCACCGCCGCCTCCAGCTCCTTTCCGTGCAGCGAGCGCGCGTGCGACAGCATGCCCTGGATCTGGTTCGCCAGCACGATGCTCTCGTTGGCACGGTCGCCGGTGATGGCGACGATGCGGCGAATGCCCTTGCTGATGCTGCCCTCCTCCACGATGGCGAAGAACTTGGCCTGCGCCAGGTTGCTCAGGTGCGTTCCGCCGCAGAACTCCACCGAATAGTTCATCCACTCGGGATTCTACGCGTGACGACGAGAGAACAAACCCACCTTCGGGTCCGCCAGCAGCTCCGCTACCGGCTTGCCAATCGACACCACGCGGACCATGTTCGGGTAATGCTGCGTGTGAAAGGTGAAAGAAACGCTACCTCGCCGAACACCGCGCGCAGCGAGCAGATCTGACGCGCCTCCTCGATGGGAACCACCGACGTGTACACGGTCAGCGCGCTGTTCACCTTCTCGTTCACCAGCCGCTCAATCTCCGCCAGCTGCGCAGGCGCCACCGGCTTCGTGTTGTTGAAGTCGAAGCGCAGTTTCTGGTCGTCCACCAGCGAGCCCTTCTGGTCCACGTCCGTCTGCAGCACACGGCGCAGCGCCCAGTTCATCACGTGCGTGAGCGTGTGGTTCGGCGCGATCAGCATGCGGCGCTCGTAGTCCACGTTGCACGTGCAGCGGTCGCCCTTGCGCATGACGCCCTGCTCCACCGTTCCGATGTGCAGCACGTAGCCTCCATACGACATCACGTTCAGCACGATGAATCTATTATGATAAATACTAGTCAATGACTCACCTCGCATCACCCAGCACGAGGACGCCCTGATCGGCGACCTGGCCGCCCGACTCCGCGTAGAAGGACGTATCCTTCAGAATCACGCCCACTTCGCCGCTGGCAGGCGTCACCTCCTCGGGGAAGGACTTGTCGCTGGCGAACAGCGCCACCACCTCCGTCTCCAGCGTCTGATACCACGTGTACTTGGGGAGGTCGTCGGTCGTCGGCACGCCCGCCTTCTTCAGATGGTCCACCTGCTCCGCCTCCATCACCAGCGCCGTGCCCGCGTTGCCCTTGTGGCTCTGCGTCGTCACTCATTCCCACGTCCCACCGCCTTCGCCTCCGCGCGCGCAGCCTCCATCGCGCGCTGGTAGCCCTCCATGTCCACGGTGAGTCCGGCCTCCTCAGCCATGAGCTGCAATGAACGAAGAAGGAAGCCACTACCTGCGTCAGGTCGATCGGGAAGCCCAGCGTGCCGTAGAGGAAGAAGGCGACGTCGCCGGTGATCTGCTTGCTGCCCGTAGCCGCACAGCGCTCCGCCTCCTGCGCGAACCGCTTCAGTCCCTTCTCCAGCGTGCCTGCGAATCATTCCATCACCGATCGCCAACGGTTGAACGAGAGCTCCTCCTCCAGAATCACCTCCTGCACGAAGTGCATCTTGTCCTCCAGCTCGGGGAACGCGTCCTTCATGTTCGCGACCACCACCGGCACCAGCTGCGAGAAGAAGCCCGGCTTGCACTTCAGGATCTGCTGTCCGTAGCGCACGCCGCGACGCAGGATGCGACGCAGCACGTAGCCGCGACCCGCGTTGCTCGGCACCGCGCCGTCCGTGATCGCCATCGTCAACGTGCGAATGTGGTCCGCCACCACGCGGTACCTTACTATGAATATTCATAGAATGAGCATACGCCATGTCCTTCTTCGCCTCCTCGTCGTTCTTGTCCACGCCGTTCTGACCCGCCACCAGACCCGTGTACGGACCCACGCCCGCCACGCGGTGGATCTCCGCGAAGATCGGTGTGAACACGTCCGTGTCGTAGTTCGACATCTTGCCCTGCAGAATGGACGTCAGGCGCTCGAAGCCCATGCCCGTGTCGACGTTGCGCGCGGGAAGCAGGTGCAGCTTGCCGCTCGCGTCGCGCGAGTACTGCATGAACACCAGGTTCCAGATCTCGATCACGTTCGGATCGTCCTTGTTGACCAGCGACGCCGCGTTGCGTCCGCCGATGCGATCGTAGTGGATCTCGGAGCCTATGTGTGAAAAGGTGGGGACTGGCATACAGGGACCGCAAGGACCCACTTCGCCCATTTCCCAGAAGTTGTCCTAGAATCACAGGCGATGACAAAACCCACCTTCTTGTTGCCCCTCAGGATGTGGTCCTCGGGGAGGTGCGTCTTCCAAATCTCAAAGGCCTCGTTATCACACTCGACGCCATCGGCCTCGGAACCCTCAAAGTAGGTGGCGTACCTCGGTTGGAGAGATTAAACCACTCATACATGCGAGAAGGATCGAGACCATACACCTTGGTGAGCAGTTCCCACGCAAAGTCGATAGCTCCCTTCTTGAAGTAGTCACCGAAAGACCAGTTGCCGAGCATCTCAAAGAAGGTGTGGTGGTAGACGTCCTTGCCGACATCGTCCAGATCATTGTGCTTGCCTCCAGCACGAATGCACTTCTGCGAGTTGCAAGCTCTCTTCAGCTTGGCAAGCGGACTGGTGGGGTCGACCTAGGCGTGAGGGGAGATTGCGAGTGTAACCTGTCCCAGGAAGATGGGCTTGTACTGATTCATTCCGGCATTCGCAAAGAGAAGCGTCGGATCGTCGAGGGGAACAACGGGGGAGGATTTGACAAAGGTGTGTCCGTTGTCCTCAAAGAACTTGATAAAGGTGCTACGCACCTTGGCAGAAGGCCAGGTAAGTTCGGACATGAAAGTGTGTAATTGTTTGATGGAGAAAACAGGGGGGTGAAGAATTGAGGGATCAGAGGAGTGGCGTGGTTACGAACGAGCAGGCCAGTAGATGCTCTTGATGGCAGACTCGAGAGTAGATGCGTTCGAAATGGGTGCGAAAAGGTTATAGGAAGGTTCAGATCCAACCGAATGAGTCCATCCAAAGCACTCGGCTCCAAACTCGATTCCATCGGCGGGAAGGTTCGGAATATCTACGGTAGAAGAGAAGGTGTATGGATACCCTCCAACGTAACGGTTCCAATAAACTTGAAATTGTAACCCGTTCCCTTGAAACTAACGAGGGAAGGAAGGTCTATTCATTAGCAGTAGTACCATGCGTCTGACGCTTCATGGTCAGGGTGTTGTCCCAGTTGTAGGGGGCTTTGCCACTTCCTCTTCTCTCCCTTCTTCCATCTCCAGCAAGTGCGCGTCCTTCTAGCTGAATGGACTGGAGTTTAGGGAGATCTGCATCATCAGGAATCGATATGGGTACTCTCGAACACCATTCTGTGGCAAAAGTGGAATGATTCATCGCCGAGTTTGACAGACTGGAGTTGAGGAAGATCTGTTGTAGTAATCTACTCCAAATACAAACTAGTTAATGAAAAGGCGGAACCGCGATAGAAGCAATACCCGCCCATATCGATGGTCTGAAGGGAAGGAAGCTCCTCCAACACGAACGAAGCGAAGGAAGAGAATGAGTAATTGCCAATAGAAATGGAAACCAACTTGGGGCAATTCGCAATCCGTACGTCACCACTCGCATCCGGAGTTGACATCACATCCTTCTTGTGTTTATCAAGAGTGAAACAGCTCCCTCCAATTACAATACTCTCCAATTCTTGCAGTCCATCAAACCGAATATCCCTAACATACGCAAAGCAATCCTCTCCAATGATAACTCGTTTCAGTGAAGTGAATACTCCGGAATACAGAGAACGAAGTCTGGTCGTCTCATTGAAGGAATTGTTGGCAACATTCAATTCCTCGATCTCTCCTGGATGAGCAGTCAACGCGTCAATAGTTCGCGCGATTCGGTTCTCATTCATTCCGTTGTTCCAAACCCCGGTCTTCACGATATTTCCTCTTTCATCCATCTCCACTCCTTTTCCATGTCTACAAATTCCCTTTTCTTTATTCACGACGTATCCTCCTTCATACACCTTCTTGCCATTCTCATTGTATTCGATCATCGTATTTCCATTGAACGATTGAATGACCCTCTTCAATTCACCCTTTTCGTAATTACAGACCCGCTTGAGATTCCCCTGTCCATCATACTCTATTCCCCATCCGTTTCTCACAAATCCAGTATTCACACTTCCCGAGAATCCACCCTTATACACCTTCTTCATATTCTTGTCATATTCCGTCATGACATTGTCATAAAACTTCATGGTCACTCGACCACTGTCATCCAGCACCTTATTCACTGCCGCATTTCCAAAATCATACTGTTTTCCATTCACCATGAGAACCAGTGGATTTGTGGTAACAATCCACGCAGCTTGTTTTCCATTCATTTTCGACATCATCTGATTATTCCATTCCTTTTCAATCAGTTCTGGAGGCACATTCACCGTGAGCGTGAACTTGAATTGATGGTCACCATTCTCTGTTTTCACAGGGATACTCGGCTGAATATTCGTAATATTGAATCCACTCATTTTCTCGCAAGAATAAACTGTGGAGTGACACTGTTAGCCAAAAATGCAACCACTGGCATGTCATAATTCCCACATGCAACGGTACAAATTATCACCTCCGTCATTCCATTGTCCTAATAGGATGCTAAGTTGTTAGTCCAGAAAGAATAGAACACTGAAAGAAGCAAGGAAATGGGAGGTACACTCGAAAACGGGATAAGAATCCTTAACGACCAGTCTATGTTCATTCGTGTGGAATATGAGGTGATAGAAAACCACTCACTCGTATTCCATCATCTCACACATGATCAACATTCTGATTATCGTAGATGATCAAAAACCCTCCATATTGATAAAAACAATGTCTGATAATTCCAATACTGGTATTCCAATTGTGATTGGAGTAACTTCGCATACCACATCAATTTCAGCTCTCCACATATTCCAGAATGATTACTTGTGATTTAAAGCATAGTCCAAGCATAATTGACAACCTCAGTTAAAATGGGCATTTCACTATACGTACTGGAATCAAGTCCATTATCTGAAGCTGTATAACCTCCCCCATTCATTCTTGACTATGATACTTCATAGTACAAAGGAGCGAGTCTCCTTCACAGACAACATTCTGAAGAATCGCATACCATCATAACGCATTGATTTTATGCATATTTGATCTCTTTCCATTATCAGACTAACCACAACGGCCGGGTTTCTGTAAACAGTTTATAGACGTATCCAGCACATTCTATTTGTATGGTTAAACGGAGTTTGAATCATCGGAATGGAAATACCACAAATCGGTTGTTCAATCCCATTAGTTGGCGCAATGAAGTATATGAGCGGAAAGATTAAGCAGGTATCACCACATAGAAAACAAAATGTATGAATGAGACAGTTGGCATCTTTAGCCATCTGGGAGAATAGCGAATATGATAATTTCATTGCAATAGAGGAGCATTACATTACAATGAATGAACGGAAAACCGTTGTTGACGATCACGTGACAAATGAGTGTGTAATTGTTTGTTTGAAGCGCATGAATAAATGTATGATGAGTCGCTATTGTATAGAGGAGTAGTGAAGTGATAAAGAGGTCAATGATGATCATGTGGGTTGAGAATGGTTCTTGGAGCTATTTGTTCTAGACACTTTCTATTATTTTCAGTATCTGCCTAGGAAAAGGAATTCCAACACTTCCTTTTATACTAATAGCAGATGCCTTATCATTGTGTGGGTGATAGAAAACTAGTAGATCGCTATCTTAGCTGCCGTCGCCATTAGGTGTATTGTCAGGTAACCTTTCGTGGAATAGATATATGAAAATGGGAGCAGCCACATCGTGTCAACATGGAGTTGTTTGCGTTATGTGAATAAACATGACAGAATAATGGACCCATCGATAGGTGAATAGAATGATAAAGATGCATACTTTCACAGAAGGAACTTCGAGAGAATCTAGTTTGGGGAGAAGCTGATGAGATGGGTGCATTTTGGAGAGGGAGAAATGAACGAATTAATTGAGTGATTTCGTGATTGGCAAAGATGTGTGGAATGTTTGCTGAGCGAAATGAAGAGCCTTGAGTCATACTCACGTGATAGGAGAAGGGACAAAATGGGTGTGAGTGATTGACCGTGATGATGCAGAGATGAAGGGGAGAAAGAAAGAGTAGTATTTGAAGTAATCGAGTTGGTGATGAGAGCAGGGTTGTTAATTCTGCGGCAAGGGAGTTTCATTGCCGATTGTTCGGGGTTTTTCGTTCGTCAGGCGGCAGAAAACTGCCGCATTGCCGCAATGCTGCCGAAACCACATGAATATGATGAATGCGAGGAAGCATGGTTGGGAAGACGATATGCTGAAGTTTCTGAACAGTTCAAAAGATGAATGAGAAGTAGTGATTAAACCCGATTCCTGTTTGTTTCTAAAATAGTCTTCAATTTGGAATGATGACAAAAAAGATCAACAATTCTGGAAAAATGGGCAATCGGCAGCATTGCGGTTACGGCAACAGCTGCCGATTGCCGCACTTACGACACGGCAGGAAAATAGAAAAATGCCGCAAAATTAACAACCCTGGATGAGAGTGAAGTACTGCAAAACCGCATGATTTGGTGATAATATGCAGTAATAGGAATGCCCAAGAAGAAAATGGAGCGTTTTTGAAGCACCACCATAACCAATCACCATAAGGAAAGAGAAGATGAACTTTGGTATCGACTACACGAATCACACATCCAACGGGGGCTTCCTCAGTGGGTATGTGGAGTCGAGTGTGGAGAAACCGGCAGATGGATTGAACGGAGAGTGTACAATTCACTATTCTGGCCGGTACAGTAAGTATGAGATGATAGTACCGCTAGTGAACGGAAAGAGAGATGGAAAGGCGATGATTGTGAATGATGGTATGCCCTATCTGAGGTTGGAATACAGACGAGGGTCACTGACTGGGGTTGTTGAGAGAATGAACGAGTTTGGAGCGATCGAATTGCGTGGTCATTTGGTGAACGGAGTGGAGAATGGGTTCTTTGAGGAATACGATGGCAGTGAGAACGTGGTTTGGAGAGGATACTACAGGAATGGAAGGAGGGATCCTGAAAGTTGCAATCGACTCGCTAGAAAGGGAGAGAATACTGTGAGGAGTATTGAGCGTGGCGAGTTTTATGAGTTGGATGAGAATGGGAGAGTGACTCAGCTGTGCTTATACGAGAATGGAGTAAGGAGTCGTGTGATTGCCACATTCAACGGTAATAGAATGACTGAACTGGATTCAAATGGAAAGCGCGTCTATGAAGGAGAGTTCAATGGCAACGTGGAGAATGGATTTGTGAGAGAAGGAAAGGGAAGAGAGTATGCAAAGGGTGGGAAAACGGTGGAGTATTTAGGGGACTGGAAGAATGGCAAAAGAAATGGTGTTGGAACGGAATTAAAGGGAATAAAAACAGTGTATATTGGAGAATGGAAAGATGGGATGAAGGATGGGAAGGGGAAGGAGATGGATGAGAATGGGAATGTAGTATACGAGGGAGAATGGTGGAATGGGAAGAGGAATGCGATGGGGTATGAAAGGGATGGGAATGGGGTGATGAAACGAGGGTGCTTGTTTGAGAATGGGAGAATGAAGAGGGTTGTTCAGGAGTTTGATGGAGGAAAGATGGTTGAGTATGACGAGAATGGGAGAAAGGTGTATGAGGGAGAGTACAAGGGGGATGTGGAGAAGGGGTTTGTGAGGGAGGGATTTGGAAAGGAGTTCAGGTGGATTGAAGAGAAGATCACATCGAGAGCAGAGCCAACGACGGAGATTGAAAAGAAGCGGTTCTGCTGTTGGGTGAGAGAGATTGAACATGAAGTGGCGGGAGTGGAATTGGTTACAAAGAAGTACCGAGAAGAGGTTGTGGAAGGATACTGGAAGGATGGAAAGAAGAATGGAATGATCTACGAGTTGGATGAGAACGGGAAGGCAAAGAGAGGTTGTTTGTATGAGAATGATACAATGATAAGGGTGGTGATAGTGTTTCTGGGATCAGAGATGGTGGAGTATGACGAGAATGGGAAGAGGGTGTATGAAGGGAAGTGGTTCGGAGACATGAGAAGTGGATTCTTCTGTCATGAGCCAATGGAAGGAATGAGTGGTTTCTTCAAGGAAGTGGATTCTGAAGGATGGTTGATTTGTGTGAGCGAATATGATGAGTTGAATCTTCATAAGAATGGAAAGTGCTTCGAGATGGAGGATGGAAAGGTGAAGCGAGTGTGTGTGTATGAGAATGGAAGAATGAAGAGGGTTGAACAGGAGTTCAATGGATCAACAATGACTGAATACAATAACGGGAAGAGAACGTATCAGGGCGGATTCAAAGGAGACCTGAAGAGTGGGTTTGCGAGAGATGGGAAAGGATATGAATTGGATGAGAATGGGAAGGTGAAACGAGTTTGTGTGCATGAGAATGGAATAATGAAGAGGGTTGTACAAGAGTATAA
This sequence comes from Blastocystis sp. NMH, assembly GCA_039096215.1. NCBI lineage: Eukaryota > Bigyra > Opalinata > Blastocystidae > Blastocystis > Blastocystis sp. NMH. Next base: position 287,435 of record JBBPEA010000010.1, on the reverse strand, counting down.
CGGGGGAAATATGATTGAGTATGATGAGAATGGGAAGAAGGTGTATGAAGGAGGATTCAATGGGTTTGTTAGAAATGGGTATGGTTATTGTTTCGATGTAGATGGAAAGGACTTGGAGTTTTGTTTGTATGAGAATGGTAAGTTGAAGCTTGTGATTCAGGTGTTTAAGGGAAAGGAAATGACAGAGTATGATGAGAATGGGAAGAAGGTATACGAGGGTGGATTCTCAGGAGACATGAAGAATGGATTTGTGAGGAATGGAAATGGAAAGGAATTGGATAGGAATGGAAATGTAATGTATGAGGGAGGATGGAGAAATGGTAAGAGAAGTGGACGTGGAAAGGAGATGGATGCGAGTGGGCGCAGAGTATTTGTAGGAGAGTGGAAGAACGGAAAGAAGAATGGAAAGATCTATGAATTCGACGGAAATGGAATTGTAGTGAAAATCAGTCTGTATGAGAATAGTGCGATCAAACGGGTGATGATGGAATTCCACGGTTCCGTAATGATTGAGTTCAACATTCGCGGAAAGAAGGTGTATGAGGGAGAGTTCACGGGAGATATGGAGAGTGGATTTGTGAGGAATGGAAGAGGAAGTGAGTTCCAGGAAGGAGTCTTGAAACAGGTGGGTGTTTACAGAAATGGGAAGATGAAACGTGTTATGCAAGAATTCAATGGTCCTGATATGACCGAGTATGACGAGAATGGAAAGAAGGTGTACGAGGGAGAGTATGGAGGAGACAGTGTCCATGGATTTGTGAGGAGTGGAAATGGAGAGGAGTATCGTGACGGAAATGTTGTGTACACAGGAGAATGGAAGAATGGAGTGAGAAACGGAAAAGGATACTGCTTTGAAGGAAACGGATCCGATATAAAGTTATGCTTGTTTAGCGGTGGTTCCGTGATTCGCGTGATTGTGGAAATCAACGGAAGTGTGATGACAGAATATGATGACAACGGGAAGAAGAAGTATGTTGGCGGGTTCAAAGGGGATTGGAAGAATGGGTTTGTGAGGAATGGAGAGGGAAAGGAGATGGATGGAAATGGGAGAGTGTTGTTTGCGGGAGAATGGAAAGAGGGAAAGAAAAGGGAGAAGGTAATGAATAGAAGTGTTAATGCGGTATTTGAGAGGGAGAAGAAGAATGGAGAGGGAAAGGAGATGAACGGGAGTGACAGAGTTGTGAGGAGTGGGAAGTGGGTGGATGGGGAGCATCAAATGACTGTAATACCTTCCTCACTCACATCCAATCCGTCAGGTATTGAGGAATTGAAGACTGGGAATAATTGTTACAATGATAACGGCGTGACTGAATTGAGACTGAGTGGGTTGGCTCGATTGAAACGGATTGAGATAGGAGATAAGTGCCTCAGAAAGGTGAGAGTGGTTGAGTTAGATGATTTGGGTGGATTGGAGAGTGTGATGATTGGAAAGGGGAGTTTCAGAATTAGTGGAAGCAAACGAAACGATGGTTCCTGTCGAATTGTGAATTGTCCAACACTCAAATTCATTAAGACTGCTTATGAGGCATTTGAGGATTATCATTCATTTGAACTGAATAATCTTCCTTCTCTTCAATCCATTGAGATTTGTGGGTATTGCTTCCATCACACTTCATCATTTTCACTGACTGGTTTGATTGATGGATTGGATTGATGATTCAGATTTGCCTAAACTACAATCAATCAATCTTGGTAGCTCTACATTCTATTATGTTCAATCGGTTGTATTTGAGAGTGATTGAATGAATGGAATGATGATTCAGATTTGCCTAAACTACAATCCATTCTACTTGATGGATGTGCTTTTGATGGTGATAATGGTAATAATCGAAAGACGATTCGCGATGAACCCTACAACTACAAGAACACATTGACAATGCGAAGTGGGATTGAATGAGTTAATGAATGAATAGATCTTCCTTCACTGAATACAATCAAAGGAGGTAGCTATAACTTCGAGTATATTGGTTCAGTGATTCTGGAGAGTAGTCATTGGTTGTCTGATAGATGTAGATATCCCTCAATTGTCATCTAATGGAATCCAATTCGGTGAATACTGCTTCAAGTTCGCATATTCCCTTCAATCCTCAAGTACTCATTCTCCCATTTCCTCATCCCTCGATGCTATTGGTTTGGAGAATTACATCAATTACGGGAATCAAACGCCTTCTCCAATTGGTCACGTGGTTAGAAATCAAACAGAACTGAACTCAATTCCATTGGATGTAAAAGACCTTTGGATTAGTCGCTTTGATACTTCGGAAGTATCTGAGTTTTCACCAAGCAGATTCCAGTCACTGAAAGCTTTGGTGATTGGTGGTAGTGTGTTATGGTCAGTAACCAAACTTGAATTGAATAATCTTCCTTCTCTTCAGTCCATTGAGATTTGTGGGTATTGCTTCCATCACACTTCATCATTCTCATTGAATGGTTTGATTGATGGATTGGTTTGAATTCACAGATCTTCCTCAACTACAATCAGTCAAACTTGGTAGAGCTGCATTCGCTTATGTTCATTCTATTGTGTTTGAGAGTGATTGAATGGATGGAATGATGATTCAGATTTGCCTAAACTACAATCCATTCTACTTGATGGATGTGCTTTTGATGGTGATAATGGTAGTAATCGAAAGACGATTCGCGATGAACCCTACAACTACAAGAACACATTGACAATGCGAAGTGGGATTGAATGAGTTAATGAATGAATAGATCTTCCTTCACTGAATACAATCAAAGGAGGTAGCTATAACTTCGAGTATATTGGTTCAGTGATTCTGGAGAGTATTAACTTGGTGTTTGATAGATGTAGATATCCCTCAGTTATCATCTAATGGAATCCAATTCGGTTGTGGCTGTTTCAAGTTCGCATATTCCCTTCAATCCTCAAGTACTCTTTCTCCCATTTCCTCATCATTTGATGCTGCTGCTCTCGAATCAGTCATCAGAAGCGAGAGCGATTACCTCTAATCCCCATCCCCTGTTTCCTATCTCCCTAACGAATCGCCTTGATGATTATGAGCCACTGAACATTCAGTCAGTCAATCGCCCTCGCACTCCTTCCATCTCTCTCACTCAAGCAATGTTCCACTCAATCCATTTCCAGTGAGACAACAGGTTGCAGAGAGAGTATGAAGAGTGAAATCCCGTCACCCGCCAGTCGCGTTCTCTCAAACCAACCAATACCTCCGGAAGTCTCATCGACATGCTATAAACGATACATCGGCGAACCCACGGAGTGTTGGCGAGCTGCGTACACTTCCTCCCCAAAATCAACATCTCCCTCATTACACAATTGGTGAAGAAAAAACAGCTCAATTTCTCACGATCCATCCAAAAACAAATGGGAAACACCTTCAAACACACCAATATCCATCAGAAAACCACACTCCATCCCATCCCTTCTACTCACCGCATCCATCTTCTCCCTTTCATTGCAATCATGATCAAGAATAGTTACAATTCAGACTTCTGCTGCACCTAGTCCAGTTGCCTATAACCTCCACCTGTATACAATACCTTCCAGGTTCAACTCCCAACCATTCTCCCCTTTCTCTCCACTACTCCAATCCCTTCAGTCACCCACATCCTTCCCTCATCCCCGCCATTCATTTTTCACTCTTTCCCAAACAAGCCCTCCCCATCACAATTCATTTCCCTAGCACCGCTAGAATGACCGAACAGGAAACAGCTCCTAACAACATGAAGTGGGTCCAGCCCGCCTACGTTTTGGGCGAGAATGGAGAGCATCTCAACGAAACGCCCATCAAGGTCACCAACAGTCTCACCCGCACCAAGGTAGGACTTTTATTCACCTCCTTTCCGCAGGTGCCCTTCATCACGATGATTCCCCGCAAAGTCCTTTGGTACAGCTGCGGACCCACCGTCTACGACGTGGCGCACATGGGCCACGCCAGGTAGGACCCGGAGAGCGCCTCATTCCCAGAACCTACCTGAGCCAGGACATTATCATGCGAATTCTGCGCGACTACTTCAACTACGACGTCGTCTTCGTGATGAACATCACCGATATCGATGACAAGATCATCAACCGGTAGGCGTCTTCTGTCTCTCCGACGCAGCTCCAACGAGCGCGGCATTCCCTTCAAGGACCTGGCGCGCAAGTACGAGAAGGAGTTCATGGAGGACATGAAGACGCTGGGCTGCCGCACCGCGAATGTGATCACGCGCGTGTCGGAGGTACACATAAACCCCTACTTCCAACCTAGTACGTTCCCGAGATCATCGCGATGATCGAGGGCATCATTGCGAACGGCTACGCGTACGCCGTGAACGGCAGCGTGTACTTCGACACGGCGGCGTTCATGAAGGACAACACCTACGGCAAGCTGAGTCGGTCTGTTCGTGTCCTCTCCCCTAGTTCCGGAGGTGGTGGGTAACACCAAGGAGGCGGCAGAGCAGGAGGAGTTTACCTCGGAGAAGAAGAGCCCGAGCGACTTCGCACTGTGGAAGGCGAGCAAGCCGGGCGAGCCGGAGTGGGAGTCTCCATGGGGCAAGGGTCGTCCGGGCTGGCACATCGAGTGTTCTGCGATGTCGTACAGCATTTTCAAGACGATCAGCGACGGCCGCATCGACGTGCACTCGGGCGGCGTGGACCTGCGTTTCCCGCATCACCAGAACGAGATGGCGCAGAGCGAGGCGTTCATGCGCTGCGAGTGGGGTTGGTGTGTGGGTTTCACGCAGACAGTCGGTGAACTACTTCCTGCACACGGGCCACCTGAACATCGACGGTCTGAAGATGTCCAAGTCGCTGAAGAACTTCATCACCATTCGCCAGACGTTGCAGCAGTTCACCGCCAACCAGATCCGCATGTGTTTCCTGCTGCACAAGTGGAACACCACCATGAACTACTCCGACGGCGCCATGGAGGAGGCGCGCGCCAAGGAGAAACTCTTCAACGACTTCTTCGGCAACGTGAAGGCGTTGCTGCGCTCGCAGTCCCCGGACGCGGAGGAGCGCTGGAACGAGCGGGAGGTGGCGCTGAACGGCGAGCTGATGCGTGCGCGCGAGGCGGTGCACGCCAGTTTATGTGACGATTTCGACACGGAAGGCGCGATGGCGGCGCTGGAGGGTCTCGTGCGCGCGTTCAACCGCTACGTGGAGGGAAACGAGCACATCGTGGCGCCGCTGGTGACGTCCTGCGGCGAGTTCGTGACGCGCATGTTCCGCGTGTTCGGACTGGTGGACCCGGAGGTGCGGATCGGCGGCTCGGCGAACGGCGTGGTGGATGAGGAGTCGGTGCTGACGCCGGTGGTGAACATTCTGTCGGAGTTCCGCAGCAAGGGTGGGTGAGGCGGCGGCGTGAGAGGTAGTGAAGGCGGCGCGCGACGACCCGAAGGCGCTGCTGAAGCTGTGCGACGAGCTGCGTGACGACGTGCTGCCGTTTGCGGGCATTCGTCTGGAGGACACGAGCAGCGGGACGGTGTGGAAGCTGGCGCGAAAGGAGGATCTGATCGCCGAGAGAGAGGAGAAGATGCGTGTGGCGAAGGAGAAGGAGGAGATGAAGAAGAAGATGGCGGAGGAGAAGGCGCGCAAGGAGAAGGAGAAGGAGGAGAAGGCGAAGATTGATCCCAAGGAGATGTTCCTCGGCATGACGGACCTGTACTCCAAGTTCGACGAGAAGGTGGGGGAGAGGATGCGAGTCGAGGGTAGGGCATGCCGACGCACGACGCTGCGGGCGAGCCGATGACCAAGAGCGGACTGAAGAAGCTCCAGAAGCTTTACCAGGCTCAGGAGAAGCTGCACAACGCGTGGCTTGCGAAGAACCAGTAATGAGATGGGTGGTTTGTTTGTTGGAGAATGATGAGTTGGAGTGATGATATGGCATATCATTGTTTCATTGTCGTTTCGTTACCTTCATCACTTCACTCCACACATCATCCCATCCTCACTCCAATCCTTCAATCCACACACCATCACATCACTCCATACACCATATCACTATTCTACCTCATGAGATTCATGCACCCACATTACCACCCTCCCGCGGGAATTCCCCTCTTCTTCGATGCACATTCACACCAAATCGTTGATGAATAACCAAGTGACCGATATCGGCGAAGCCGACGAGCGCGACGGAATCCGTTTCACCTTCAATACCTGGCCTGGAACCCGCATGGAGGCCACCAAGTGCGTGATCCCCATGGGATGCCTGTGATTCGTATTTGCAACCGTTGATACAAAGATACACCCCCTTGAAGACCATCTACACCATGCCTCCCGCTCTGCCGTATCAGCCCGTGCGCTGCCGCCAGCCCAACTGCGGAGCCATTCTGAACCCCTACTGGTGACATCCCTCCTCTTTCCTCACCTGCAGCCAGATCGACTTCCGCGCGAAGCTCTGGACCTGCCCCTTCTGCGGACAGAGAAACCACTTCCCGCCCGAGTACGCCCAGAACATTTCGGAGACATCCCTGCCCTACGAGGTGATGCCGACGAACACCACCGTCGAGTACGAGATCCAGGGCCGTCAGAGCGTTCCGCCTGTGTTCCTGCTCATTATCGACACCACGGTCGATGCCAAGGAGCTCGCGAGTCTCAAGGACGCGCTGCAGCAGAACCTCACCTACCTCCCCGACAACGCGCTCGTGGGAATCATCTCCTTCGGAACGCACGTGGAGGTGCACGAGCTCTCCTCCTCCGAGATCGCTCGCTCCTACGTGTTCAACGGAAAGAAGGAGTACGCGACGTCGAAGGTCGCCGACATGCTCGGCCTCCGCAGCAGCATGGCTCAGGTAGTGTTGATTGTGTCTCCTCACGCCAGGTAGTTTCTCCCCTCTCCCCTCACCCCAGATGGGCACCTCCTCCGCCGCCTCGCGCTTCATCATGCCCATCGGCGACGCGAGCGTCCTCATCGACACGCTCATCTCCGAGCTGGAGAAGGATCCCGTAGTTGCTCGCTCCCTCTCTCACGCAGTGGCCCGTCGCGGCGCAGCACCGTCCCGAGCGCGCCACCGGCTGTGCCATGTCGGTGGCGTCGTCGCTGCTGGAGATTACCTTCCCGCAGGCGCCCTCGCACATCATGCTGTTCATCGGCGGCCCGTGCACCTCGGGCCCCGGCCTCATCGTCGACACAGATCTCGGCGAGACCATTCGCGCCCACGTGGACATTGAGCGCGAGAAGGCGCCGCACATGAAGGAGGCGCAGAAGTTCTACGAGTCGGTGGCGGACCGCTGTCGCAAAAACCGCCAGTCGGTGGACCTGTTCGCCTGCTGTCTGGACCAGGTGGGACTCCTGGAGATGCGCTCCTGCATCGAGACCACTGGCGGCCTGTGCGTCCTCGGCGACTCCTTCGGGCAGTCGGTCTTCCAGCAGTCGCTGTCGCACGTCTTCGAGGTGTATCCTGACGACTATCGCCAGAGCGGTCGTCCTTCGTCTCGTCTCTCACGTAGACGCCGGCTACTTGATGATGGGCTTCGGCGCCACCATCGAGGTGCAGACCACCAAAGAGTTCAAGGTCAGCGGCTGCATCGGTCCCTGCATCTCCCAGAAGAAGGCTGGCGCCTCCGTCGGCGAGCTGGAGATCGGCGAGAGCGGCACCGTCAGCTGGTACCTGGGTCTTCTGGATCCCACGACCACACTCGCCTTCTACTTCGAGGTGGCCAACAGCGAGGACGCCTCCATCCAGAACCGCCGTCGCTGCCTGCAATTTGTGACCACCTACACGCACCCCAACGGCCGCATCCGCATGCGCGTGACCACCGTCAGCGGTGGCTGGCACATGGACTTCGCCAACATGGCGCCCGTGGCCGCCTCCTTCGACCAGGAGTGCGCCGCCGTCATGATCGCGCGACTCGCCACGCAGCGTCTGCTGGAGGAGGTGGCGCTGGTGGCTGCGTGTGACTCCTAGCCGGTGTCGGACGTGCTGCGTTGGATCGACCGCTCGCTCATCCGTCTGTGCGCCAAGTTCGCCGACTACCGTCCCGACGACCCGTCGTCGTTCCGCCTGTCGCCCGAGTTCACCATCTTCCCGCAGTTCATGTTCCACCTGCGTCGTTCGCAGTTCATGCAGCACATCAACTACTCGCCCGACGAGTCCTGCTACGTGGGAGAGGCGGTTGGTTGCGATCGTAGCACCGCATGATGCTCTGTCGCCAGAACACGAACAACTGTTTGGTCATGATCCAGCCGGCGCTCATCTCCTACTCCTTCAACGCGCCGCCGCAGCCCGTGCTCCTCGACGCCACCTCCGTGCGCCCCGACGTCATGCTGCTCCTCGACACCTTCTTCACGCTCGTCGTCTTCCACGGCGCCACCATCGCCGCCTGGCGCGAGGCGGGCTACCAGAACCAACCCGACCACGCCAACTTCAAGCAGCTGCTGGAGCAGCCGCTGGAGGACGCGCAGAATATTATCGAGGGTGGGTGAGCGGAGAGCGGTTTCCTGTAGACCGATTCCCTGTGCCGCGTTACATTCTCTGCGATGAGGGAAAGTCGCAGAGTCGTTTCCTGATGGCGAAGGTGAATCCGTCGGGTAGGGAAACGGGGGGCGAGTGAGGAGTAGTCACGCAGAGCTCGTACGACATGGGATGTGCGCCCGTGCTCACGGACGACGTGTCGCTGAAGGTCTTCCTGGATCATCTGATGAAGCTCGCCGTGCAGAGTTAGTGGGGTTTTGGGAATCGGGGTGTTTGTTGGAACGGTGATGTCATTATTGTTTGCGCTCATTAGATACACAACATGTTAAGAAACCAAATGCAGACGAATCAACTCATCATCCCCACACATTTCAAACCAATCCATGCAACCCATCATCCAACACAACCACACCACCACCTCCCCACCACCATCTACCGTACCATCCCCATTTCAGCAACCCAAAACTCCCAACAACAACACTACCCGCGGTTATTTTCCTACTCCCAACAATTCAAATACTCATTCCACACCGCGGATTCCATCGCCATGAGTGCGTACTTTCCGAGGGAAGAAGACGGTTCCATTTTTTGCACCCGAGTGAGTTCTAGATTACGTGTATCCTCCGGGAGTTCCAACGAAGGAGGACAAATGGCACCTCATTCCCGAATTCATGCGTGTAGGAGTCTCTTCTCCTCGTTTTACCGCTAGACGCGCGGATTGGTGAAACAACAAATCCACTCCTACAATTACTTCATCAATATCGGAATGAAGAAGATCATGGAGGCGAACCGCGAAATCCGCAGCGACGTGAACAACAAGTTCTTCGTCCAGTACCAAAACATCTATCTCGGCGACCCGATGGTCCTCGAAGACTCCCAGATCATCAATAACAAGGTGGGACTCTTCTTCGTGCATCATGTCAGATCACGCCCATGGAGTGTCGCAAACGTAGTCTCACCTACTCGGCACCCATCTTTGTCGACATCAAATACACTCTCGGCGACAAAATCATGATGAAGCGCGGACTGCGCATCGGGCAGCTCCCCATCATGCTCCACTCCTCCAAGTGTGTCCTGCGCAACAAGACCCCCTCCGAGCTGGCGCGCATGCAGGAGTGTCTCTACGACCCTGGCGGCTACTTCATCGTCCGAGGCGCGGAAAAGGTTCTCCTCATGCAGGAGCAGCTCTCGAAGAACCGTATCCTAGTGGACATGAACGACGACGGAACCATCGTGGTACGTCTTGCTGTCCCCTCTCATGCAGGCCAACGTCACCAGTTCGACCACCGAACGCAAGTCGCGCTGCTACGTCCTCGAGAAGAAGGGTCGTCTCTACCTGAAGCATAACGTCTTCACGAAGGACATTCCCATCTGCATCGCGTTCCGCTGTATGGGTGTCGAGAGCGACCAGGAGATCATGGCGCTGGTAGACTCGTCTCCTCTCCTCCACTCCAGATCGGCAACGAGCCGCAGTATCGCACCTACTTCAACCTCAGTCTCGAGGAGGCGCACCAGGCGGGCGTCTTCACGCAGGAGCAGGCGCTGCGGTGGGTGGGAGCCCTCGTGAGTATGCGCAAGGGCCGCTGGAGCAAGAAGCGCACCGCGGAGGAGGAGGGTCGCGAGGTGTTCAACACCACCATTCTCTGCCATGTGCCGGTGGTGCAGTACGACTACTGGCCGAAATGCGTGTATCTGGCGTACATGACGCGCGAGGTGCTGCGTTGCATCTTCGACCACAGTCTGCTCTCCGACAAGGACTACTACGGCAACAAGCGAATCGAGATGTCCGGCGACCTCATCTCGCTGCTCTTCGAGGATCTCTTCAAGATGTACAACGCCAAGATCAAGGAGTCGGTCAACAAGTCGCTGCAGAAGGTGGGGCTTCTCGCGCTCTCTTACGCAGACCTCGCGCGTGAACGCCTTCGACGTCGTCCCCGTCATGCAGCAGTTCCACGACATCATCACCAACGGCTGCGTCAACGCCATCAAGTCCGGAAACTGGGTCCTCAAGCGTTTCCACATCGACCGCAAGGGCGTCGCCGAGGTTCGTTTGCTGTGCGTCGTTGATCGTAGCCCGTCACGCGTCTCTCGTACATCGCCGCCATCGGTCACATGACGCGCATCCGCTCGCACGTGGAGAAGGCACAGAAGATTAGCGGACCGCGCGCCCTGCAGCCGTCGCAGTTTGGCATGGTGTGTCCCAGCGACACGCCCGAAGGAGAGCAGTGCGGTCTGGTGAAGTCGCTCTCCATCCTCGCGTACATCACAACCGACCAGGACGAGAAGGCGCTGCGACAGGTCGCCTACGACCTCGGCGTGCTCGACATCGGACTCATCGGCGCCGAAGAGCTCTACGCATACCCCAGCAACGTCGTCTTCCTGAACGGTTGCATCCTCGGCATCCACTCGCAGCCGAACACCTTCGTCCACGCCATCCGCCAGCTGCGGCGGCGAGGACTGCTGGGAGAGTTCGTCAGCGTCTACTACGATAAGGTGGGTGGCACTGGGTGCGTGACACGCAGACCCGTCACTGCGTCCACCTCTCGTGCGATGGCGGTCGCATCTGCAGACCGCTGCTCGTCCTGAACAAGGAGACCGGCAGACCGTACCTGACCCAGAAGCACGTCGAGGAGCTGCGACGCGGTACGCGCGACATTGTCTCGCTCGTGCACGAGGTAGACTCGGGAGAGGAGTTGCATCGCAGGGAGTCATCGAGTACATCGATGTGAACGAGGAGAACTCGTGTCTCATCGCCGTCAGCGACAAGGACATTACGCCCGCACACACACACATGGAGATCGATCCGGTGTCGATCCTCGGCATCGTCGCCTCGCTGATTCCGTACCCCGACCACAACCAGTCTCCGCGAAACACCTATCAGTGCGCCATGGGAAAGCAAGCCATCGGTTCCATCGCCTGCAACCAGCAGCAGCGCGTGGACATCTCTCCGCTCAACCTCCTCGTGTATCCCATGATGCCAATGGTACGTTCGCGCGTCCTGGACCTGCTCCATTTCTCCCAGCTGCCCGCTGGACAGAACGCCATGGTCGCCGTCATGTCCTACTCCGGATACGATATCGAGGATGCCGTCGTGCTGAACAAGGCCTCCATCGACCGAGGCTACGGACGCGTGGTGATCAGCAAGAAGCAAGTGTTCTCGCTCAAGAAGTACCCCAACGGAACCCAGGACACCATTCGCGCGCCGCCGCGTCGCGAAGAGCAGAAAGGAATGGACGACGCCACGTGGGAGCGACTCTTCGAGCACTACAAGCCGCTTGGCGACGACGGCATCGTGGAAGTGGGCGTGTACGTGAAGGTAGGAGATGCCCGCGTTCCTTCCCCGTAGCCCGGCGACATTATGGTGAACAAGGACGTTCCCGTCAACACCGGCGATTTCATCGGAGACAACAGTGAGCGAGGAGGGGAGGTGTGAGCTGTAGCGACGCGAGCTGCTCCCGTCAAGTACAAGGAGAGTGGCGGCTACGTCGACAAGGTGCTGATCACGACGACCGACAACGAGTACTTCCTGATCAAGGCGATGGTGCGCGACATGCGTGTTCCGGAGCTGGGCGACAAGTTCTCATCGCGTCACGGACAGAAGGGAGTAGTCGGACTGATTACGGGACAGGTGAGTTTGGATCGTTTCTCTGATCGTAGGAGAACATGCCCTTCTCCAACGCCGGAATCTATCCGGACATGATCATGAATCCTCACGGCTTCCCCTCACGTATGACCGTGGGCAAGATGATGGAGTTGCTCGCCGGCAAGGCAGGTCTCTATGAGGGCGAGCGCAAGTTCGGCACCATCTTTGGCGGAACCAACGTGGAGGACTGCGCCGAGGTGCTAGTGCGCCATGGATTCAGCTACTGCGGAAAGGACATGCTGTACAGCGGTAGGCGTGGGGGTGGAGAGTGAGAGAAGGCATCACGGGCGAGCCGCTTCGCGCGTACATCTTCATGGGACCCGTGTACTACCAGCGACTGAAGCACATGGTGAAGGACAAGGTGTTTGCGCGTGCGAAGGGTCCGCGCATGGCGCTGACGCATCAGCCGACGCAGGGACGTGCGCGTGACGGAGGTCTGCGTGTAGGAGAAATGGAGCGCGACTGCCTGGTGGCGCATGGAACGTCCATGCTGCTGATCGAACGTCTGTTGCTGTCGTCGGATCCGTTCCTCGCGTCCATCTGCAGCAAGTGCGGACTGCTCTGTCAGGAAGAGTGGTGCGACTACTGCAAGTCGGGCGAGAACGTGTGCCAGATCCGCATTCCCTACGCGTGCAAGCTGCTCTTCCAGGAGCTGCAGTCCATGAACGTGGTGCCGCGTTTGAGCATTTCGGACGGAGGCTACTTTGATTACGACTTTTCTAAGGGAGGCGCCAATTGGATTGTTTGTTTTTACCTATCATTGAATATAGTTTTCAAGGAGATTGGAGTATTGAAAAGAAAGACATCATAAACTAGGTTTGATCTGTTTGATTGCCTCTTCCAGCGCAGTCGCCTCGAATGAAAAGAAACAACATCTCCTACTAGAGGACTGAAGGGAGGTCGTGTGCTCGAAGGAGAAGCCACCGAAATGGATTCCGTCGGACGACAACTGAGGGATATCTACACTGACGATTGCCCTCAATCATCACTTTCAAGAATGACCGAGCCGATGAATCGGCAGAGACACGAACCTCCTCTGCTCATCGTTATCAATATCGCTCTACCTCCCTTCCTGAACAACCACTCCCTTGTTAAATAGCAGATATCGCCCATTTCGCGCTCCGTTCAGCATTCTTCACCGCATTTTCACCATTCCATTTTCGAATAACTCTGCTGTTCCGTCACGTAGTCCACAGTTTACTACGTATACACAATACTCATTCGCATGGTTTCCCTGATATCGCTCAATCTCGTACTCTCTCCCTCCAAAGGATTTCCTTTCACTCTTCCCCTTTCACCAAATATCCATCCATCAACAATTCCGAACGCCTTTCATCCCCAGCTCCCACCGCACTAGATCCACCGTTCATTCTTTCCTATACACGAATAGAGTCTCTCCTTCAGTTAGATCAACTTACCGCGATTATTCACGGATTTCCGAATTCCCTCCCAAACCACATCAAATTCAAATACTCGCATATCCAAACAAACACACAAGGGGAAAATGGGCGACCACGAATCAACTACTGAAAACGAAAATCTCCAACGACGCGTGTAGGCAAGCGCATCCTCCAGAGCGTAGAGCACCTGATTCATGTTCGGAGACACCTGCGCTTGAACGTAGGGACGTCGATTGCTGAAGAAGATACCCTCCTCATAGTATTCAATCGCCTGCCGATCCTTCTCCGTTACGTTGGGATACGACGGCACGCAAATGTAGAAAACCTGGACCTGATACGCAATGTTAAAAAAGTTAGCGTCGTAGAAGAAGGGAGGATTGCACTCAATAAGCACCGTGTGGGGAAGAAGGAAGATACAATTCGTCATCGCCGTTCCATGTGCGCCCAGCACAATATCCGTGCTGAAAAAGAGTCGAACCTGGTCCGAGTACGACAGTCTCTCCATGTATGTTTGACGGATGGAAAGGACCTTCTTCACAGCCTCTCCCGACTCCTACTTTTCCAAACCGCGAGCTGATCATCTTCAGCATCTTATCGCTGTCCGCCCAACGCCGACTCCGTCGCCGCTTCAGTAACAGTAGCTGCCACACTTTCCATTCAAATGGACGCGTTCTCACTCGGGAGTGCTTATAAGAAATACTTCGCATCAGGTCGGCTGCACCGAGTCCGCCGAGAAACCCACCGTCGGTGACATAGAGCGTGCGGTCCAACCACACCTAGCGATCAGAGTTTCATTGTTTCCTCACCGATGAACGAAAACACTCCATTTTCGTGGTTGCAGAACGACTGTAATAGCGAATGGAAAAGCGATGTCCCGGAGGAAACAACTCGCGAACCAGTTGCAGGTAGGCTTTTGACCACTCATATTCGCGAGTGTATCGGAAGGTAGGGAGATAGAGCTGGTGGAACGGAGGATACAGCGAGCGGTCCATCAGCTTCATCAGCACATGACCTAAGCTCTCGGCGAAGTGACAAATGTGTCGCTGAACATACGGCTGTGCGATGAACACGCCTTCGTCCTCGATCCAGGGCTCTGATGTGGGGACGCTTTCAGTCTTCCAGCTGTACGACCAACCCCAGCGGAAAACTGTGTTCTCATTTTCAACGACTCTATACAATTCCGATTGTATGACGATGGAGAGGATTGGTGAAATGGGTGCGCGTACAAGTAGTATTGGTTCGAAGTTCGATTCCGGCACGTATTGGTGGTGTAAGCGAACGGAGAATTGAGGTACCGAACCACATTCAGCTTTAACCGTGATTCTGTTGTGGACTCTGGTTCTGAAATTTCATTATCAGAACTATCTATGTATGGAGAATCATGATCCATACCTGCGATTGTACGTATCACGAACAGAATGGAGAAAACGATCATATCTGGGTTCCCTACAGTTTATAGGAGAAAATGAGCTTACCAATCAACATAGGTATTGTTCCGATCCTTCAGTGTCCATTCCTCCTCATCTTCAAGCGGAAACAAAAGGATTGATCGTCTCTGATTGAATCCCATTGTTTGGAGTCGAGTGCGCATAGTCAATGGGAGTACAACCGTGATTCCGTCATCTATCACTACTGTTGTAATTTGGAAAGCGTGAAAAAGGGATAGACTTTGTGGATTCCGTAGGTTGTTAACGATACTCCTAGGAAGCAGAGTTACAAGCAACAAAGCTTGGAGAAAGAATAGAAGTATTATCTGATTCATAACAATTCTCAGAGGAGTTACCAACACATAATCTGATGGAGCCACATTCACGGTTATTCAGTTTTTCCTTGGTCTCTCAATAATAGCGCATCACAACAACAATGAAATCCTAGGGATCAACAATGCGTGTGATTCTGGTGCATTCCAATAGACAGTCGAGCTTCTGTTGGCTCATACATGCGTATCCAAACAAACACCTCATTAAGGTCGGCACATTCGCACCGTAGTGTCGCCCACACTCTCCTTAATAGCTAATGAGCTTAGTAGGTCTTAGCTCCCTTGCTCAGGAAGTCGGTGAACTTCTGGTAGGGGATGACATCGTTGCACTCGTTGTGCCAGAAGTCGGGAGTGAAGTACGAGTAGGTCTTGCGCAGAGCGGCAATGGTGGCCTTGATCGAGTTGCCCAGAGTACGGGTGTGTCCGCGAGAGCTCGTGTACACATCATCAATTCCAGCCAGAGTCAGCAGCTTCTTCATCACGGGGGAAGCGACAATTCCAGTTCCACGAGGAGCGGGAATCAGACGCACACGGACAGATCCGCACTTTCCAGTCACCTTCACAGGGACGGTGTGCACCTTGCCCACGTTGTCACCCCAGTAGCCACGACGCACGGGAATGATCGACATCTTGGCGACCAGAATGGCTCCCTTGATGGCTCCAGCGACTTCCTTGGCGCACTTGGATCCCAGACCCACGTGTCCGTTGCAGTCACCCACAGCCACGAAAGCCTTGAAGCGGGTGCGCTGTCCGGCAGTGGTCTGCTTCTGGACGGGGAACACCTGCATGACCTCCTCCTTCAGGTCGGGGAGCAGCTTGTCCACGATCTCGGGCTCCTTGATGGGAAGCGAGAACAGGTAGATCTCCTCGATCGAGTTGATCTTTCCGGCCTTCACCAGACGACCAATCTTGGTCACGGGGACCCATTCCTTGGCCTCCTCAGCACCGCGGCGAGGGCGGCGCTGATCACGGCCACGGCCACGGGGACGACGAGCGTCCTCCACGGGAGCGGCGGGAGCCTCAGCGGGCACTTCAGCGGGAGCCTCAGCGGGAACTTCAACAGGAACTAGGAAGTGAGAGGGAGCGTCGAAATGCACACCTTCAGACATGACTAGTATCAATGGGCGATGAATCTGAGCAAACGAGAGGCTTTGAAATTTCGATTTAACGAGTCCCTTCTTCTGTGTAGCAAATCGATCAATTTTGGGGTCTTTCAGAATAGGGACATTTTGCTTTCTCTCAGTATAGCATTGAAATGCGAAATCTTTGTTTGGTGTTCTTATTTGCGGCAGTCTGTGCATTGCGTAGCCGTTGAGATGCTCTGTTTTCGTAGAATGGAGTGACATTCAAAGAAGAGTGATTCCGCATGCGCCAATCCATCGAACACATCAAGAAAGTGTCAAATCCGTATCTAATTCTCCGATCACTGAGAGTGTTTCCAAAGGGGAGTCGGCAAAGCAAGATATGGTTCCGGAGAAGATGCAGATCCCAACCGTTCCATCGCAGGAGAGAAATGGTATATCACGGGATGAACAGAGTATTTCGTTTTCAGTACAACATCCCGCGGAGTCGTGTAATCCATCACATGTATCGATTCTTCCGTCCGACACCGATCTGACAGTGACCGCCTTTTTCCTTTTTACCAGTTTTGTGATTGTCGTCACGTTTTCCTTTGAGGTGTGCTATTTCGGTATTTCCGTGTTCTCGTCTCGCATTGTATTTGTTTCCTCTCCTTTCTCTCTAGAATGACTTGAAGGAAGTCAGCAATCAGGTAACTGCAACTCCGGATCTTCCTTCTCTGAATGCGCAGGTGATGACGATGAGTATTCCATTTCTAATTCTCCGACGCTACCGCTTCCTTCCTATTGTTTCAAACTACTGGAAGCGGTTCGCATCGATTCTGGACTCTGTAATTGACCAGGAGTGTTCCCATTCTTGTTCCTCTTCCTCCGTCCGTTCTCTTCTCCTCTTTGTGTCTCCCCTCTTGAACGAGGAACGAGTGAGTTTCTATCTTCATCGTCTGGACTCGCCTCCCGCTACTAATGCGCCATCTATGACATCTGCATCATCAGTGGCGGAGGAAGTCGAGGAGCCGTGTTCGGAGCCGTATTCTGAACCGTATTCGGAGCCGTATTCGGAGCCGTATTCGGAATCGGCATTGGAGAGTGCGTTGGCAGCTGTGTTGCAGAATGAGATTCAGGAGAAGGAAAAGGATGAGAGTGTTCATGAGAGTGATCGTCCTATTGCGGAGAGTAATAGTGACATGAACGAGAACGATGGTACAGTTAACAAGAATCCCAATCATGCCAACGAAGCTCATTCCAGTCATGCCAACCAAACTCATCCCACTGATAATACACATCAGGAGAATAACCACAACAACCAACTCACCCCTCGCCCCACCCACCCCAACCAACTCATTCTCCGCACACTCCAGCACATGGCGCAGTCTCCGAACCAGGCCGTCACCAACCAGGCCCTTCTCGTCGTCACGCAGAGCATCTTCGCCATGCAGCAGCGAGCCAGCCAGCAACTCCACGCCAACATTCTCCACACCACCCAAGCAGTCTCCTCCCACGTGTCCGCCGTAGCTCCCTCTCCCCCTCTGACAGCCAGGAAGCGGAACGTACGCGTGATGAGGTGACCCAGGTGAAACGCACCGTCACGCGCTTCCATGATAGCGGTCGCAACAAGCCATGGCTCTGGTGGCTCGCCGTGGTCGTATTCACCATGTTCGCCAGCTACGAGGTCTTCTGCCTCCCCGAGTCCATTTGGAACAACTGGGACGGAGAAGCCGTCCTTGCGACGATCAAGGAGTGGGGTGCACAGCTTATCGGAAAGGTGTCTGGTAAGTGTAGATATCAGCGGTGACATGTAGGGTGGGTCGGAGATGGCTTCTCGTGGAGAGACTGGAAAAAACCCATCACGCGACTGCTGATCGTCACACTGGTTGCCATTCTTGCCGCGACCAAGGCGTCCTCGCTGGGACTGGTTCTGGAACGACTCGCCGTGCAGAACCTTCACTACCTGTTGATGGGACTGACGGTCGTTATACAGATCGCGCGCATCCGCTTTCACTGGGAGTGGGAAACCGTGGCCCGATTGACTTGCTCGCTTCTCCTCATCGTTGCCTACATCGCCGCTCGGGTCTATCCGCCGTAGGAACGCCTCGTCCAATCCCATCGTAGACGCCACTGCATAGTCGTTCTCTTTTCCTGTACAGTTTTCGGACTGGCCGCTCTGTACCTTTATTGGCTCTGGATGTGAGTGCTCATTTGTTTGTTGATGAAATCCTCCCGTCTAATCAACACATGTGCGGTTGTCGGTAGGCAGATCGACCCGTCGTGTCACTGCATAGTCGCCTCCGGATTGCTGATCGGCTGGATGGCCAGCGCTGATCGCGAGAAACAAAAGGTACGCACTGTACTGTGCAGTTGAAGATACAGAAAGCGAACATCGCTATCGAGAAGATCATTGAAGAAAAAGTGAGCGAAGAAAGGGAAGAGGAGTCCTCCACGAAACAAAACTAGCTGCATTCGGTTAACGACTGTTTTCATTCATCACACCCTTCCTCTCTTACCCCTAGGAATGGATACATATCTCACTCTCCGCACGTTTGCATCGCGTACGATCGCACTTCTTTATTATTGGATTGCCTATCATTACCCGTCTTTTGCCCCTGCTCGTTTCAATCACCCCCTGGATCCCCTTCAACTCTGTTTTTCTCGTCATATTCCTGTGCCTAGGACGGTATTCCCTCTTTCCAATGCCTGTACGTAGTTGTTCAACTGGAAGAACCCTGTCTCTCCCCTTTTCGTTAGCAAAGGGTTCGAACACTCCCTTTCGTTCTCCTCTTCTCACCTTTTGCTAGATTCACTATTATCACGTTGTTGGTCGTAGACTTCCTACGGAGAACGATCCCGAGCCCGAGATCTACAGAATGAGACTGTTCGCTCCTAACGCTGTGACTGCCAAGTCCCGCTACTGGTACTTCATGCACAGACTGGAGAAGATGAAGAACGGAACCGGAGAGATTCTGGCTGTGAACGAGGTGCGTGTGTGGAGCGTGTGTGAGGGGTAGATCCACGAGACGGGAACGGAGGTGAAGAACTTCGGTATTTGGCTGCGTTACAACTCGCGCTCTGGAACCCACAACATGTACAAGGAGTACCGTGATGTGACCCTTCTGGGCGCCGTGAAGCAGTGCTACCAGGAGATGGCTGGAACGCACCGTGCTCGTGACCGTTCGATCCAGATCATCAAGACGGCTGTGGTGGACGACAAGCACCTGAAGAGACACCAGAACGTGATGTACACGCACAAGAACCTGAAGTTCGCTCTGCCCCACCGCCAGTACCGTGCTGAGTCGAAGAAGTTCAGAAGCACCTTCCTCGCCACGAAGCCGTGCACGTTCCGTGGATAAGCGTGGAGTCTCCCAAGGCACGATCTCTTGTTTTCAACAAACACTCGAATCCACAGGGTCGTCCATCATCTGGCAATTCCGCTCCAGCATCTCTTGCATGCTCATCGGCTCCCACCGCACCTTCTCGCCATCCACTTTCACAAACGCCACATTGTCGTCGATATAGTACTGCAGCAGTCCGAAGACGTAGAGTTTCTTTCCGTCGAGCGTCCGTCCCTCGACCTGCCGCACCTCCACGTTGTTCTTCTCTCCCCAGAGCGTCATTGCGTCGCGCAGTGTCATCTCTCCCTCGCGTTGCTCCTCACGCACCTTCTACCCCTCACCGTCCTTCCTCTCACCCACCTCCTTGATGGTACGTTCCCGCAGCTCGATCGCTCGCTCCTGAAGCACCACGCGCACGGGCTTCTCGCGGATCCGCGCGACGTCCACCGCCGGTCCCTTCGCCACCACCTCGTTCACGATGTCCCATGCGCGGTTCCACTGCCGCTGCACGTAGCGGTTGCGTAGGAGATCAGGGGGAAAGAGGGACTGCCAGCCGCGCAGCCACTGCAGAATCTCCGCGAAGCTCCCCGCGGAGTGGAGCCAATGGTAGAGAACCTGAAGCCACTGGGGGAAGAAGGCGGCTTCGAGGGCGGCGGAGAGCGCGTCCGCGTCGATGAAGACGTGCCACGCCAGCGAATCGGTGAAGACGGAGAGCTCTGTCTGGTTCGAGGGGTCGATGACGAAGGCGTGCAGCGAGGAGGCCACTTTCGGGAGAATGGTCGACTGGAGGATGGAGGAGAGAGAAGCGGACGGAGCCTGCGCCGCGAGCGAGGAGACGAACGCGAAGGCGGAAGAAAGCGTCGTCTGGGCGGCGAGATAGGACGAAAGCGCATAGTTGAGCGACGGGGCGCTAGCGATCACTTCGCGCAGCTACAGCGACAGTTCGACCTTGAAGCCCGGGAGAATGGTTTGAAACCGCAGAATGGACGCGAAGAAGGCGGCGTGGTCGATGGCTGCGCTCGGAGACCACTCGCTGATCTGCATGACAACGACACAGCGAACCCACATGTCGCTTCAGAAGCTGCACGACGGGCTTCGTGAGGTAGTCGAAGAGAACCGCCTTGTCCCAGATGTCGCGCGACGCGTTGAGAAGCTTCGCGTAGTTTTCGAAGTGTGTCGTGTCGAAGATGTGAAACGACCGCGTAAGGTGGTCACGAATGGGCTTCAGCAGCGTGTTTGTGAAGATGGTGGTCACGAGGAAGCGATTCTCGTCGTTGTGCTTCGACGAAGAAGTCTTCTCGAACCAGTCGGTGTCGAACAGATGCGATTCTTCGTCCTCCTCCTCGTCGATCAGAATCACGTCCTTCGTGTGTTGCACCAACTCGACGAAGGAATCGGCGTTCTGCATCCCAGCGACATCGCATAACCTACCTCCAGCGGGTTCCAGTCCTTGAACGCATGTTCGATCGACGGCTGCAGCGTCCACGGAAGCAATTGGAACAGCTTGTAGCGATAGTACTCAATCGAGTAGTCGATCTGCAGGTCCTCGAAGAAGGAAAGCACGTCCAGCGGCTGCGGAGGAAGCAGCTTCGCCTCCTCGGTGAACCGCTGGATGCGCTGGATCAACTCGCTCAGGCTAAACATCGCTGCGGAGTCCGACTCCATCTTCGACTTCAGCTCGCCCAGGAGTTGCTTCGGGAAACAAAAACCGCCATTCCTACCAGCTTCTCCTGCTTCTCCTGCGACTGTCGCTTCGACTTGCTTCCCTGCTGCAGAATGCGACTCTCCTCCTGCGCAGTCAGACTCTCCAGGTTGTAGAGCATCTGCGTCCTCACGCGGCCCAAACGCCCACTTCAAAGCCGACCGCGTTACGGTCCACTGTGATTGGGTTGATGCCCGCGCCCACGATACGCGTCTTGTCCTCGGTCCCCGTGTGATCCGTGAACACGATCGGCTTCACCTCCTCTTCCTCCTCCTCCGCGGCGCGTTCCGCAAGCAATTGTTCCAGGGTTTTGAAGCTACGTCGCCAAAACGCACAACAACTCACACGCGCTTCTCCCGCTTCGGCCGAGCCACTTCCGAGGCCGAATCCTCGCTCGCCGACAGTCCATTCTCCTCGCTGTCTTCCTCGCTCGACGATTCGTCCTCGGAATCCTTCCACCAGTCCTTTTTCTCTTCCTCTTCGTCGTTCTTTCCCAACTGCTACGCATCACCCCACTTCGATGGTTTTCGCACCTTGTTGTACTCCTTTGCGATTTGCCGATTCACCTTCAAACTCGTCGCCTCCTTAAAGCCATCGGCTCCCAAACCCAGTCCTTCGGGACGTTTCTATCACACATGAACGAAACAGAGGAGCGCCATACCTTTGTTGCGATGGGCTGTGCGATTCCCTGACCATCCTTTCCCAAACGGCCATCAAATCCCAGTTTCCGCATGAACTTCTCTCCAAAACCCGTTGTGTACTATATTCGCATCACTCCTCCAACCCATCTACTCTCTGCCATGCTCCGATGTTCGAGGGCGTCGAATTCTCCTTCGGCTTCTCCGGTTCCGCTTTCTTTTCAAACAACGGGAGCTGACTCATCTCTACTGAAAAGACGCGTAGCGTGATCGGGGGATTGACCATCAAGAACTCCTGTACGTGCGACTCATTTCAAACGCAGATTCCACCTTACCGAGAATGAATACACTCATGTCGTTTGGACAGTCGGTAGAGAGCGAGCTGAACTGCTCGGTGGCCTCTCTACACAATCCGCAATTGTTGGAGGAGTCGAATAATGGTAACGCGTAGAACCGGATCGCTGATGCTGTCGGAGAATGGAAAGAAGATGAAGAGCGTGTTTGCCGTGTTGAAAAACAACATCATCTTCTATTACAAGGATGAGACGGTGAATTTGCTTTGCATCTATCATTGTGTAGTCGAAGACGCCTATGGGAACGCTTTGTATCGATGATGCCACTTGCAGCGTACTCGAATCGGTTTTTTTTCATCGTAGGAAGTGCAAACGGAGCAGCCCTTCGGATTCGAGGTGGTCACCTCCACCAACCGCAAGTTCACGTTTGTGGCGGAAAAGTCGTTCTGATTCCCAAATCTCACGATGCAGAGACGACGAGCGCTCGCGGTGGATGTACTTCATCAAGGAGAACTCGTACAGCGCCCTCAAGGAGACGATCAAGTCCATGGAGGAGGGTCTGCGAAACATGGCCATGGTCGAGGTAGGTATACATCTGCATTCTCACGCAAAGACGAACAAGATTGACGAGAATCACGAGAAGCAGGAGAAGCTCCGCGAGTACGCCGAACGCGACCGCCAGATGTCGGTGATTCGCGTGTCGCGCGTGGTGAAGTCCATCGACCGATCGTACGACTGTCTCCCCTCTCCGATCGCAGTCTGAAGATGGTCGCCTTCATGCTGTGGCGTCGTCACGCCGTGGAGGAGATGGCAAGTCACCTGCGCTCGCAGGCAGAGGAGGCGTCGCAGCAGGCGGAGAAGGCAACGATGGAGGCGGAAGCGGCCTCCAAGCAGGCGGAAGAAGCGGCCTCGCAGGCATCTGCAGCGAGAGCGGAGCAGACCGAGCAGTCGCGCCAGTTCGCGTGTGCGAAGGCGGCGAGTCGTCTGTCGATGACGCTGGAGGACGCACGTCGTCGCACGCTCCTGCAGACGATGTCTCACTGGGAGTGCGCTGCCGCGGCAGCGGCGCGCGAAGCCCACGCCGCAGAGGTGGCGACGCTGCGCAGCGAGGAAGAGGCATGTGGGCGCAGGGACGACGTGTAACGGGTAGTGCGGAGACGTCGCGCGGTTCTGGCGCTGCGGGAGCTGCGGCTGCGATCGCAGCTGGTGACGCTGGCGACGGCGGTGGCGTGCTGGCGTCGGGAGGCGGCGCGTCTCCGGGCGGCGGAGGAGGTGGCGGCGGTGCGAGCGGAGAAGGCGTCGGTGGAGGCGGAGCGAAGCGCGCTGGAGGAGAAGCAGGCGACGACGCAGGGTCTGCTGGAGGCGGTGCGGAAGGAGCTGAGCGTGACGCAGGAGAAGAAGAGCCAGGTGGAGGCGGCGCTGGCGGAGGCGACTGCGGCGATCGCGCAGCACGAGAAGCGGATCGCGGAGCTGACGACCACGATCGAGGAGAATGAGAAGCGAATCACCGAGCTGACGGCTACGATCAGCGCGCACGAGACGCACTTCGCAGAACTGACGACGGCGCTGGAGACGAGTCGGAAGGTGGAGGAAGAGCGGCGCAGCGCGCTGGAGGCGTGCCAGACGACGCTGTCGGAGCGCGAGCAGGAGCTGGCGCGAACGCAGGAGGCGAAGACGGCGGTGGAGAGCTCACTGGAGGCAACGAAGCAGTCGCTGGAGGCGGAGCAGGCGGCGAAGCAGCAGGTGACATCGGACCTGGAGGCTGCGCGTGCGGAGCGCGCGACCTTCGGCGCGGAGACGGAGGCCAAGGTTAAGTCACTGGAGGAGACGATCGCGAGCACGCAGCAGGAGCTGGGAGCGATGACGGAGAAGCAGGCGACGACGGCGCAGACGCTGAAGGCGACGCAGAAGGAGCTGCAGGAGCTGCGCGAGTCCTCATCGGCGGCGCTGGAGGCTAAGGAGACGACGATCCAGTCACTAGAGGCGAAGGTGGCGAAGACGCAGGCGCAGCTGGAGGCCACGACCATTTCGCTGAACCAGCTGACGGAGGCGTCGGCGAAGCAAATTGCGGAACTGTCGTCGTCGCTGGAGAACACGGAGAGCGCGTTGGCGTCGGTGCGAACGGAGTTGGAGTCGGTGAAGGCGCAGGCGGTGCAGGAAACACAACAGCGCAACGCGAGAATCGCCGAGCTGGAGAAGCAGGTGGCGTCCGTGTCGCAGGAGCTGGAAGAGACGAAGAAAGAGAGGGACGCCAAGGTGGCGGAACTGGAGAAGCAGCTGGAGGAGACGCGCAAGACCATGGCTGAGGAGAAGAAGAAACTGCAGGGCGAGCTGGAGGCGAGCGAGGCCAATGGGAAGAAGCTGGGGGAGGAGTTGAGAGCGATGGAGAAGAAGGCGGAGGAACTGGAAGCGAAGGTGAAGGCGACGGAGAAGCAGGTGGAAGAGTGGAAGGCGAAGACGGAGGAGGCTGAGAAGCAGGCAAAAAAGTTGGAGAAGAAGGTAGAAACGACGGAGAAGCAGGTGGAGGAGTGGAAGAAGAAGACGAAGGAATGGGAGACGAAGACCAAGCAAACTGAGGAGGCGCTGGCTGCCTCCAACGAGCACGCTGCCAAGGAGACGGAGGCGCTCCAGGCGTGTCAGGAGGCGCTTTCGGCGACCAACGGCCAGCTGGCATCGGTGCAGCGCCAGCTGGACGAGACGTCCTCGACTCTCTCAAAGACGCAGTCGCAGCTGGAGGAGAGCGAAACGAAGGCGACGAAGCTTCAGGTGGAGCTGACCAAGACGACGAGCAAGCTGACTGCCAGCAAGGAGCAGGCGGCCAAGCAAAAGAGCGAGGACGGCGCGACGATCAGTCAGCTGCGCGGAGAGGTAACGAAGCTGACGGCGGTGGCGGAGGAGAAGGGACGGCTGGAGAAGACGCTTAGCGGAGTGCAGAGCGAGCTGGAGGAGGCGAGGCGGAACGGCGAGACGCTCCAGGAGCAGCTGGAGACGGTGACGGAGGCCAAGCAGCGCGAGGCAGCGGCTGCAGCGGAGCGTGAGGAGGCGGCTGCGAAGCGGGAGACAGAGCTGCAGAACGCGAAGAGCGAGCTGGAGACAACGCAGAAGCTGCTGCAGGAGCAGGTGGCTGCGCTGAACGATTCGCTGCAGACGACCCAGCGCGAGAAGGCTGCCGCGTTGGAGCATGGAGAAGAGCTGGAGACCGCTCTGTCGAGCGCGCAGGAGAAGGCGGAAAGCGACGCGAAGAAGGCGGAAAACGCGCTTGCGGAGAAGGAGGCGGAGCTGGAGAGCGTGAAGACGAAGGTGAAGGAGGTGAAGAGGGAGCTGGAGACGACAGTGTCGTCGCTGAAGGAGCGCGAGCAGGAGTTATCCAGAACGCATGAGGCGAAGACTCAAGTAGAGAGCGAGATGGCGGGTCTGAAGTTGTCCTACGATACGTTGACGGAGACCACGCAGAAGCGTGCGGAGGAGGATGCGAAGGCGCTGGAGCAGCTGCGGTCGAACGTGGGCGACCTGAAGGAGCAGCTGGCGTCCGTGGAGGGGTCTCTCGCCAGTAAGACGAAGGAGTGCGAGGAGAAGGAGCGCAGCGAGGCGATGTACAAGAAGGAGTGCGACAGCTACAAGGCGAAGTTCGCCTCCTACATCGACTCGTCTCCGGACGACATCATCAACAACGTGAAGGCGGAGGTGGTGTCGCTGCAGCAGCAGCTGGATGCGGAGCGCAAAACGACGGCGGAGCTGCGGAAGGTGGAGGGCGAGTACGAGGCGTGTCAGTTGCGCGAGAAGAAACTGGCGGAGGAGCTGGAGACACAGAAGACGGAGCGGAAGAACGAGGCGCAGACGGCGGCGTCGACCATCAAGGAGCTGAACGCCTCTCTGTCCAGCGAGAAGGCGGAGAAGGCGGATGTGAGCAAGGCGCGTGATGAGCTGTCGCGTCGCGTGAAGGAGCTGGAGCACGTGGAGGCGGATCTGGAGACGAGCAAGCGGGAGAAGGCGTCGCTGACGGAGGAGCTGGAGGGCGTTCGCGAGGCGAAGAGCAAGGCGGAGGCAGCTGCGAAGCAGACGGCGGAGGAGCTGCAGAAGTCGCTTGAGACGAGCAACGCGGAGAAGGTGCAGACACAGAAGAAGCTGGAGAAGGCGCAAGAGCGTGTGGCGTCGTTGGAGTCGTCGGAGAAGAGTCTGAAGACGCAACTGGAGACGAGCGTGGGCAGCGAGGAGGCGCTGCGCAAGCAGCTGGAGAGTCTTCAGGAGTCGCTTTCGGGAGACAACGCGAAGGCGCAGAAGCAGATCGAGAGTCTGACGGAGTCGCTCAACCAGACAAAGAGTGAGCTGAAGACAACGAAGAAGGACGTTGAGGAGCTGCGCAAGCGAGCGGCGGCGGCGGACGAGGCGGAGGGTGCGTTATCGGCGAGCAAGCAGCGCGAGGCGGATCTTGCGGTGCAGTTGGAGACGCTCCGTCGTGAGACGGCGACGAAGGAGGGCGAGTTGCAGGAGCAGTTGACGGACGAGAAGGAGAAGATGGCGGAGAGCCAGGCGGAAGTGGCGACGCTGCGTCAAAAGTTGCAGGAGAAGGAGACGCAGCTGGAGAGCGCGAAGGAGTCGGAAGCGACGCTCCGCGCGCAGGCGATGCAGACGAAGGAGGCACTTCAGGGCGACGCTGCGAAGACGCAGAAGCTGTTGGAGGAGAAGACGAGTCAGTTGGCGACGTTGGAGAAGGAGAAGAAGGAAATGGCTGAGATGTTGGAGAAGGAAAGAAAGACTGCGAAGGAGACCTTGGAGAAGGAGAAGAAGGAGATGACCGAGGCGCTGGAGAAGGAGAAGCAGGCGCATGCTGCGGCTGTCAAGTCGGGAGAGGAGGAGAAGGCGAGACTGGAGGCGGCTATTGCTGGAAAGAGTGAGGAGGCGGCGACGGCGCAGCAGGCGAGTGATGAGGCGTCGAAGCGTGCGCGTGAGGAACTGGAGTCGCTGCGTCGCGAGGTGGAGAGCTGGAAGGAGAAGGCGGCGACAGTGGAGAAGGAGAAGGCGGCGGCGATTGCGGAGTTGAGCGATGGAAAGAGTCGTGCGGCGGAGCAGGCGCGCGAGGCGGCGGAGAGAAGCCAGGAGGCGCTGAAGGAGAGAGAGGCTGCGAAGGAGGCTCTGGAGAAGGAGAAGAAGGAGCTTGCTGCTGCGCTAGAGCGGGAGAAGGCGGCGTCGCAGGAGGCGCTGAAGGAGAGAGAGGCTGCGAAGGAGGCTCTGGAGAAGGAGAAGAAGGAGCTTGCTGCTGCACTAGAGCGGGAGAAGGCGGCGTCGCAGGAGGCATTGGCGAAGGAGAAGGAGGCTGCGAAGGAGGCGCTGGAGAGAGAGAAGGCGGCGTCCCAGGAAGCGATTCAGAAGGAGAAAGAAGCCTCGCAGCAAGCCCTTCAGAAGGAGAAGGAGGCTTCTCAGCAAGCCCTTCAGAAGGAGAAGGAAGCTCAGGAGGCTCTCCAGAAGGAGAAAGAATCCTCGCAATCATCCCTGCGCGCGAAGGAAGAAGAGCTGGCTGCTACGAAGGCAGCGCTGGAGGCCTTGCAGCAGCAACAGCCCTCGGACGATGCGAAGGCAGCCGCGGCGAGCGAGCTGGCGCAGCTGCGGGCATCGGTGTCGGAGCTGGAGCAGGCGGCGCAGAAGTCGAAGGAACTGACGGCGGAGGTGGAGTCGCTGAAGCAGACGGCGAAGGAGCGCGAGGTGGAGAAGCGCGCGCTGGAGCAGGACCTGAAGAACATGACGGCGGACACACAGTCGAAGCTAGAGGAGATGGAGAAGAAGACGGCGGCGGCGCTGCGGGAGAACGATGACTTGAAGACGACGCGTCGGAACTACGAGGCGCAGATCCAGCAGATGACGGAGGAGTTCGTGCGGATGAACGAGGAGATCAGTCGTCTGGAGACGCAGCTGGAGGAGAAGGAGAAGGCGCTGGAGGAAAGGAAGGAGAAGGAGCCCGAGGAGAAGAAGGAGGAGAAGAAGAAGATGAACGTCGCCTCGCTCATGTCCGGCTTCAACAAACTCACCAAGATGGGAGTAAAGGAGTCGGAGTCGCGAGCGAAGGAAGCGACCCCTCACGCCGAATCCCACACCGAATCGCATACCGCGTCCACTGCAACCACGGAAGACATGTTTGGTGGTCTCTCGTCGACTCCGACGAAGAGTCCTTCCGACGACTTGTTCGGCGGCCTCTCGTCGACGCCGCAGGGCGAAGGCGACAACTTGTTCGGCGGTCTCTCGTCAGCACCGGAATCAATGCCTGAGCAGAAGACGGAGCCTGCGGAGGAAGATCTGCTGAATCTGAACGCGGCTCCTGCGGAGGAGGAGAAGAAGACACGGTGGGGAATGCCGTTCGGACGGAAGGGCGCGAAGGAGGAGAAGAAGAAGGGATTCGGTTTGGGATCGCTGATGAAGGGCTTCGGCAGCAAGGGACCCAGCACGTTCCCGCCGACCGAGGTGAGTGCGAGGGAGGGAGATGAGGTGTAGGAACTGGACCTGAGTCAGGGAATGGATAGCGAGGCCGTGAACATGCTCTTCGAGAACTGGAAGTATCCGGAGAACCACAAGGCGAAGATCCGCCAGTGGGTCGCGGATGTGGTGAACGGCGAACCCATCACAGAGCTGCACAACAAGGGATTCGCACTGAGCAATGTGAACGGGTTCGTGGCCGGAGGCTTCAACAACTGTCTCGTTCCGATGATGCGCGCGCGTCAGGATGTGAACGTCGTGTTTACGCTGAACCAGCTGAAGGCGGACTCCTTCTCCATCCGCATACAGGTGTTTGAGAACTAGTGGTGTCGTGTTTGTTGCAAATGGCGTCATCTTTTTCACGCAGGTCCCTTCACCATGTCCCAGATGAGAAAGCTGAAGTACCACGAGCAGAAGCTCCTGAAGAAGACCAACTTCCTCGAGTGGAAGGCGGATGATTCGGCTCGCGAGGCCGCCATCCTCCGTCGCTACCACATCACGCGGCGAGAGGACTACCAATAGTAGGAGCGATTGTTTCGCTGTTACGGGAAGCTACAACCGTCTTGTGGGAAAACTGCAGCAGTTTGCGAAGAAACTTGCAGAACTGCCGCCGGACGACGAGTTCCGCATCCAAACTACCGAAAAGCTCCTGAAGAAGCTGTTTGACATGGGATTGCTGCCGACGGAGAGCTCGCTTGCTGCCGTTGAGACGATTCCCGCTTCGGCGTTCTGCAGGTAGGTTGAAAGGAGCGGATGGAACGCGTAGACGTCGTTTGGGAGTCATGCTGATTCACATGAAAATGGCTCACAACCTGGAGGAGGCCGACAACCTGATCCGTCATGTGAGGTATACAGGCGGAATATGAGCTGTAGGGACATGTGCGTGTCGGAACGGACCTGGTGACCGACCCGGCGTACTTAGTGACGCGGACCATGGAAGACTATGTAACCTGGGTTGATACTTCGAAGATCAAGAAGCACATCATGAAGTACAACGACAAGCTTGACGATTTCGATCTTTTAGGAGAATAGACTGTTGCTTTATGTGTTTGCTGTTTGTTTTGAGATCATGGAAGGAGGCTTCGGATTTGAGTGAACTGTTCATCTTCCGAGGAAAAGGGACGATTCACAGTACGAGAATCGCCGCGATGACCGATTTCCACGTTTCCCCATTTGGTTCGGACTGGCAATATCGGTTGCCAAGAGGGAAACACGCGTAAGGAATGTTGCATTTGAATTGAGAGCGCAGTGAGATGACTGATACCTATTGCGGAGACTTGAACACCTTCAACATGGACCACGGTTACAACGAGGCACTTGTCCGTGGATATAAGTCGGGATTTCTGACCGACAGCGAGTACCACCACATTGCACAGTGCGAAAACATCGAAGGTAGAGATGTGGGTGAAGGAGTCGCTTATTGGGATAGATGTGAAGTTAAACCTTCAGGAGACGGACTATGGCAACTTCCTGGGAGAAGAGGTACGTTGTGTTTGGAGGGGAAGGGTCTGATTGCTAGTCGTCCCCCATATTCCCCAGCACGATTCGCCGTTGTGCGTTGAAGAAGCTCGCCGCTGAATGGGCGTTTATGAGAGCGCAGGCGGTACAGCCCCTTGCCCAGTTCATGGACTTCACTTCGTAGCGTTGGAGAGGGGATGTGAGGGATAGGTACGAGTTCATGATCGACAATATTATCCTGATTCTGAAGCTCAGTCTGTCGAGTCCCTCCATCTCGAAGGACGAGCTGGTGGCGGAGTGCAACCCTCTGGGAATGCTTCCGGACCACATCATCAAGTCGATTGCCGCCTTCGAGAACAGTCCTCAGGGTTTCCGCGATCTGTTCCAGATCGTGCTGGTGGAGCTGCCCGTGGGCAAGTACTTCTGCCGCTACCTGGACGAGCAGACGGAGAACCTTCTGAACGTAGGTGTGTGAATGGGATTGACAAGTAGGGTGCGAAGGTGGTGAAGACGCTGCTGGAGGAGACTTCGCTGTCGATGATGGAGCAGTGCGTGAAGAACTACTGGCTGGAGGAGTTCTACTACTGGACGCAGGAGCAGGGCGGCTACACGGCGGATATGATGGGCGAGATTCTGAAGACGAAGGCAGACACGATGGCGATCAACGTGATTCTGAACAGCTTCAACACCATCTACAACGACGTAGACCCTCTCTCCCCCTCCCACGCAGGTGAAGCTGCGCGGCGTGCGCCAGAGCCTCCTCCCGAGCATCGGCTTCCTGTATCCCGAGGGCATCGAGCCGCTGAACGCCTGTGAGGACGTGGAGGCACTGGGCCGCGCGCTGGAGCCCTACTGGGTGTACCGTCGTGTGTACGCGACCGCCATCCAGGGAGAGCAGATGACGGTGGACGACGCCTTCTACCTGAACGAGGTGCGACTGCTGGAGAACGGCTTCGACAGCCAGTTCCATCTCGGTGAGAGAGCGGCGGGGGTGTCATCGTAGCCTGCTACTACAGCTACGTCCATCTGAAGCTCCAGGAGATCCGAAACCTGGTGTGGATTTGCGAGTGCATTGTGCAGAAGCAGCGGTCGAAGATCGAAAAGTACATTCCTATCTTCAGTCCCAACGCGGCGTGGAGACATGGAAAGCTGGGCATTTAGGTTTGCGCAGGGTAGAACGGACAGTTTCGAGTGTTTGTTTGCAAACAGCGTATTGTACATCAAAGTCGCTATCCGATAGGGGGTCGAGGGGCACGTAGGTCATCACCGGGGAGCTGCAGGGAAGGTCTCCCGGAGCGTCCAAGGACGCATCTGAAGAGGAAAGCTCATCGGTCGGTTGGAGCGCTTGGGATACTTCCACGGCCAACGAAGTCTACTCGATGAGTCCAGAGGAGAAAAGCAAACGTCCAGCAAATCCTTCGCGTCTACGGTCCATTCACTGTCATCGGTCACTTTTCCCGTTTCAATCGGCTACCAGTGATTTGCACACCAAGTTCCCACCAAGAGTCCCTTCTCAAAGAGCGCTCTCTCAAAAGACTCCGAACCATCGTTCTGTTGCAAGTCTGCAGACGACAGCGCTGGAAGTCTACACGGTGTGCCTTCCAAAACGCCACTACTTGTTCTTTTTGGCTGATTGGGTGGGTGGCTCCTCGTTCCCTCGCTTGAACACTTGGTTCTCCGCGTTTAGAGATTTTCCATCTGTTTCCACCTTCGAGTGAAACATCCAGATGAATGAGTAGTAACAAACAAGTTCGCAAAAGAGAAGTTACAACGAATTCATCGTCTGGTTTGCGAGATCAATCTCACTCTTCAAGTACTCTACCCATCACGCCTCCACCTCACGCCCACCATTATTCTTCACGATATGCTCCCTCAGCTTATCGTTGATCTCCAGTCCTTCCACATATCGCCACGTTCCATTCTCCACAATCACGGGCATGCCGAAGATCAGTCCCTCGCTTACTCCGTAGGGGTTGCCGTCGCTACACACGGCCAGCGTCACCGTCTTGCCCTACACTTCACCCATGCATGGCGATGGCACCTGCGATCCCTGGAACAGCCAGCGCGCAACGACAACACTCGCTCGCGCCACCGACAGAGCGCTGCTGACGCCACCACGAAGCTCCATCAGCACCCATCCGCGACGCTCCACTAGCTCCACGTATTCCTTCTCCCAGAGCTCGTTGTCAGCGATCAGGTCGCGAAGAGGCTTTCCACGAATAGTAGCACGCGATGTATCCGCATACATAGTGCCGCCGTGGTTTCCCCACGCCGTGATTCCCTCAATGTCGCTGAGCTGGAGCGACGCGTCATCTATGTGAGAGAGTGGTTCATCAACTACAGCGTTCACGGCAGATGCGGAGAGCGATCGAGCGAGCACGGTTGTGGTCCGTTGTGTTCAGCGCGAAGAAGTTCTTGCGGGAGATCGAGGGAGCGGAAGCCATCAGCGCGTACGTGAGCGTGTTCGCAGGGTTCGCAATCACGACGCTGTAGCAGTTCTTGTGAGCAACCTCATCGAGTGCCTTTCCAAAGTCGCTGTAAATGCTGATGTTCTTGCTGAGAAGACTGCTGCGGTCTCCGCCAGTGAGTGGAAGACTCGCCAGGAAGAAGATCACGTCCGCATCTTTAAACGCTTCTCTGGCAGTAGTGTAGTAGAGAATGTCGAGAAATCACAACGCAACGAGTGCACCTACCCGACACGTACTCAAAGGCACAGTCCTCCAGCTCCGCCTTCAGCGCAATGAGCTTCTTCTCACTGCGAGGAATATCGTGGAGCACGAGCGTCACAAGCTATGCAGAATGAGGATTCATTTTCAAATCTACATAGTCCGTTCCAAACACAGTTCCATCACCCTACAAATTATCAGTTAGAAAAAACACAAACAAGAAGGCCGGAAAGGCTGTAGCCAATTAAACCGCCCGCTCCGGAAACAACAACACGTAGAGACTTCATTCGATTCTGTTCTTCTGAGGCGTTTTCCACGTTTCCACTCGTCCAGTGGGGTGAGGGATTCTTGATTACCAAAGGTTGATCTCACTATACAGTTATCGTTTGTTCGAGAGCAGGGGATGCTGCTTTTGCGTGTTGCAGTGGATGGAGAATCCGTTCGGAAAAGAATGTGGCGATGTGATATAAATCTGTGACATCATTGAACAAACAGGTTCTAAATGTGTGTATTGGATTTAACAGTTCAAAGTGATCTATTTGGTGAGACTGATTAGTATGTTGAGATCATGAGAGAGCAAAAGCACATAAAAACACACAGTGCGAATGACCACTGAAAGATACACATACTCTACACCTCCTCTTCGTCAAATATATAATCCAATTCTGAACAACACAGTTGCTTCTGTGGAACGCGAACTCGGAGAGTCGTACGAAATTGGCAATAGAAACCTGAATCGGTGAGTGCTTGTTTGTGTTCAAACGGATTGCCTGTATCTTGGTGCGACGATAATGAAGAAGAAAAACAACCGTATCCGAGTGCGGTGTCCATTCTAACAAGTAGGTGATGACTTGATTCGATTGGATATCGACGAAACACGAAAGAAAGCCGACGATTCGGATTATCAGAGCGACGACGACAAAACAGAGAGTGATTCAACGAGTAGCGGCGACTGTCAGATTGCGCCTAACGGAGAAGTGACTGCGGACTATGTGATCCAGATACTCTTAGATGATATGCTCCGATTTGTACAAAGACACCCACATATGACGCAGAATGGTGCGGGATGGGAAAGGATGTGACGATTAGATCTTCAGATATGGAAGTCGAGACGGAGGTACTTCCGATGTAGGACTTGGGTGTCGATTTCATGTAGCTCCCTACGAAGTCCTCTTTTCCTACAAATCTCCCTATTTCGACGGAAGTATCGATGTGACACGAGACGGGAGAGTAGGCATGTTGGCATAGATTACCCGTAGGACCGATTGGAGAATGGAGCGATGGTCAACGACAGCGTGATCAATTTCTATCTGCGGTACATGCTGACGCAGTACATCGACTCCCGACTTCGCAGAGAGGGAATCGATCTGCAGAAGGCGCAGGACCTGGCGAGTCAACCCGAAAAACTGAGAGACGGCTACTTTCCGAAGAACGCGGAGGAAGAGACCATTCTCTCTGTTCTATGTCCCCTTTACAACCGGTTCGCCGTCGCCACCTCCTTCATCTACCCTCAGCTGCGCAAGCTCCATTTGGTAGAATCGTTATTCCGTGTTAACGCTAGAAGTGCAAAGAAGAAGCGGAAAAGCGAGTGCGTAGTTGGATCCTTCGCTCCGACCTTTTGCATAAGGACTTCATCCTTTTCCCCGTGTTCTATAAGTAGTCTCGTCGTTTTCTGTCGAGTGTAGAAGTCACTGGTCGCTATCGATTGTTTGTCAGCCGTGGTACCTGAAAAAGTATATCGAGGCGGAAATGACGGTGTTTGGCATCTCCTACACGCCGGAAGCGGAGGAAGAGTTCAAGATGATTCCGAAGAAGAAGCGAACTGCGGAGGAAGAAGCGGAGGAGAAGGAGAGGAGGGAGCTGGAAGATAGAGCGATCGAGGAACTGCGCAGACAAGCTCTAGACGTTCCGCCCATGTCGCTGATGTATCGAGAAAAGCGGAATCTGCTGTTGTTTCCTCCGTCGCAGCGACTTCGTGTCTACAGACAACTGATTCAGACAAAGCTGAGGCATGCGGAGGAAGTGTACATGCGGAGGTCCTTGATGGAGCCGGTGAGAGAGTACTTGGTCGGAGTATTTCGTTGCGCTCACGTCCAGCCTTATCTGTTGCTCGTCGACTCGTACCAGCACGGCTCGTTCACGGACACGCTGAGTCTGCGATCCTTCATGCAGCATCTCTTGAAGTGTCAGAGTCCGTCTATCGACTACAGTCTGAACTACAAGAACTTGCTCGCGTACATTCCAAGCGTAGGGAAGGATGGGGAATATCAGCGATAGGTGACCCAGCAGGAGAATCAGGTAGACTGTGGCATCTTCCTCCTCCTGTATGCGGAGATTTTCATTCAGAACAGCGATCGGTTCGTTTTCGACAGAAAGTACTCGACGCGAGGCACCTTGAAGAGCGTCTTCCCTCTCTTCCAGATCGATCCAAAACGGGCGTTCGATATGCGAAGGCAGATCGTTGCGGTGATCGACGAGATGACGTCGCAGCTTGCGCAAAAGGAAGACAAGGAGGAAACGGAAAGCGAATCGGAGATCGAGTGTTTGGAGGTCGTTCTGAAGCCGAAACGAAGGCGTCCCACTCCCAAGAAGGACCCAGAAGCACAGAAAGCGAGAGAAAAGGCGAAAGCGAAGAAGAATGAAGAGATGGACACTGACTGGAGGAGCGATACAGAGTCTGCGGATACAGAGGAGTCGGTATCGTCCCAGCAAAAACCGAAGAAGCGAAAGACGGAGCAGGCGAAGGGATCTCCGAAATGGTCACAGAAGAATGCGGAACAATGGGTCATCTAGTTTGTTTTGTTGATTCAACAAACACACCACATAAACAGACTTTCATACAAGTTCTCCTGGCTCCTGAACGCCTCTGCATCAAACGGCATCTTTCTCTTTATCCTGCGAAGCAGCGAGTACACCTTGTCCCAACACTCTTCCATGGACAGGAGCTCCGGAGGACAAAGCAAGTAGAAATCATCGCCCGACAGCGCACACTCCGGCAGCAGCTCCATCTCCGGACCCGGCGTTCTCTCCTTCAAACGCTGAATCTGGCGCAGCAGCACGCACCACACGTCGAAGAACTGCTCCTTCATCTCACGCGTCGAGGACGCACTCATCTCCGCCTTCGCAAAGCGATCACACAGCCGCTCGTAGATCTGCATACACGGGATCAGCAGTCGATTGCACTCCGCCTGCGTCTGTTTCTCGTTTCCTCGCTCCAGCTCGTCCAGCAGACACCGCAGCACCAGAAGGAGGTTGCTCTCCAAAACCATCTCGTTGTCGTCCTCGACACCCGCAATCGCCTGCACCACTCCAACCGCCGCGTACACGACCGTTCGGCTCTTCGCCTGGCTGAGGAGCGACGTCAGCCACGGCAGCACGTTCACGTTGCGATAGAGGAGGAGCGCAGTCGACGGGAGTGCCACCAGTCGCTGAATCGCCGCCACGCATAGCTTCTGTGTATACACGTCGCTCGCCTTGGAGAGGGCGAACGACTGGAGTTGCGATACGATGTGTCTGCGAGCAAGCACTTCGTAGTCGCGCTCGCTCTGCAGTCCACGCAGAAGGTATCGCAGACACCAGGCGCGCTCCTGACGGTAGTTCTCGCTGTCGCTCAGGAAGAGCTGGTTGAAGAGAGGGGTGTCGGTCAGCGAGAAGGTCGGGTGCGAGAGGAAGTAGCGATTGACTTGTCTGTAGAGGGCGTGTGTCGGGCGCATCATGATGCCCAGCGCCTCTGAAACGAAGTTGGCGGTGATGGCAGACAGACGCAGCGTCGGTCGGTCGATGCTGTTCTGCAACTTCATCAGCACCAGCTTGATTTGCGGCTGCTCGTAGAAGGACGCATCCAGAACCAGCTCGTACACGCGCTGCAGCAAGCAGGAGGCGCATTGGCGCACGACGCGGTCTCCGCTCGTGAGACACGTGATCAAGTAGCTCGCCACACCGTGCGACACGTAGGAACGCGTGTCCACGGTCGCCGCGTTCAGCCAGTAGTGGAGGGCTGGAAGGAAGAACGTGGGGTCCACCAGCAGTATCGCGTCGCGGTCGCTGACATGGAGCTCGGGAGGGTTGGCAAGCAGCGCCTCCACGCAGTC
Organism: Blastocystis sp. NMH; assembly: GCA_039096215.1. Taxonomy (NCBI): domain Eukaryota; class Bigyra; order Opalinata; family Blastocystidae; genus Blastocystis; species Blastocystis sp. NMH. The sequence goes on along the minus strand of JBBPEA010000010.1, from coordinate 250,536 downwards.
CAGTGACGGGTCGAACGCCTCCTCCGTTTCCTCGGCTTCCTCCACCTCCTCGACGCTGTTCTTCCGTTCGTGCAAGGTCTCCAGGAAGTCGGCTCCCACCTCCTCCTCCTCGCTTCCCTCCTCCTCCGGCTCCTCGGGCTCTTCCTCCTCCATCTTCTCCACCTTCGCCTCATTCGCCTGAGGGAACGACTCGATGGTCTTGCGGAGCCGCATACCACTGACCGCCTCCAGCAGCCACGTGCTCGGCACCTGGATCGAGGAGGACGTGCTCAGGGGTGCGAAGCGACCGAAGAGATAGCCGCAGGACTCCAGAGAGGCCGCTCCGGCCTTGTGCAGCGTGACGAAGAGACTGCGGAGAATCACGTCGGTGCGTGAGAACGAGCAGGAGTACAGCGAGAGCAGCTGGTAAAAGAGGGAGGACGAGCAAAGATGCGGCTCGTGTTCCAGAACGGTCTGCAGGAGCAGCAGGAACTGTTCGGCGAGCGACGTGTCCTCCTTTCCCTGCTTCATCCAGCGAGTACGAAGCGACGTGTCGTCCGAGGAGACCGCCTGTCCGCGCACCTTGGAGAGAAGGTCCTGGTATCCCGAGTGCGACTGCAGTAGCTCCAGAACGGTTCCCTCGGTCAACTCATCGGTAGGACTCGACCGGAGTGCGACGAGGAGCTGACGCAGAAGCGCAAGCGTGGCGGGATCAAGGAGACGGTTCTTCAGGAGCAGCTTCGTCAGTCTCACGATGGTGCTCGTCTGCTTCGCCGCCACGGCGGCGAGTACGTCCTTACGTTCCTTGCACGCCTCCAGAAGAACGTCCACGAGGTCCCAGTGAGGAGAAGTTTCCGGATCGTATGCCCCTTCCTTGCTCCACCGCTTTCCCAACGCCTGCAGGGAGCGAAGGAGAACGATGCGAACGGCGTCTTCCGATGTCTCGCCCTGCAAGTCGCACACTCTCAGAATGGCGGAGAGTTGACCGGCAACGGCGGTGCCACTCTCGTACTCGCTTCGGCACAGTTGCTTCAAGTCGAGTCGCTTCACGGCATCGATAAAGGCGGGATCCTCCTGCGCCAGGAGCTCCACGCACTCTCTCTCCTCCGACGTGCCGTCTACGCGAATGGTGCGCTGGAGCAGGTCGGTGTAGAAGGTGGACTCGCGCATGACCTGGAAGAGCGCCTCGCTCTTGTGGGAGAGAGGGTGCTGGAGAGAGACGAGCACGAGAGGAACCAACTCTGCGAAGTGCTTGAGGTAGACTCCGTCCATCTCCGGACTGAACAGTGCTCGGCAGAAGGCGATCTGCAGGTCTGGACGCAGACGAAGCACGCACTGGAGGAACTGGGCGTAGTCCGACTGAGGCAGATGCTTCACGCACACGGACACGTTCTCCTCCGTGAGCAGCTGCGTCGCGGATGCTGCCTCAACGGAGGACAAACTGACGCCCACCGCCAGCAGCTGCTGGAACGTGGCGACCAGCACACGCACGATGGCGCTCGACCGATCGAGCTGCGCGAGGAGAGGCGTCAGCAAGTCCGCTTCCAGTGGAATGGCGAGGGGCTGTGGACAGTCCTGGAGCGCCTGAAGGACCGTCGCGTCATCGAGATGCTGCATCACGAACCGGGTGAGCGTGATTCTCTCCTCGGCGAACAGCCAGTGCTGCAGCAGAAGCAGCGCCGATACCGTGTAGCCGGTACTCAGATGGGACAGAAGCAGAACGGCGAGGCAACGACCACACTTCCTGGCCTCCGTCGCGTCCCGGATCGAGCAGACGCGTCGCACCAAGACCCTGCAGCAGTCCTCCACCTCGGCGTCCTCCCAAACGGAGACGACGGACCTCAGTGTCGCCACCACCGGCTCGATCTCGTGATCGGAGGCGTGGTCCACGAGCCACGCGAGCCACGCCGTGCGGTCCGCAGTCTGAGGACGCACATCCCACAGCAACCAGAGGGCGAGGGCGCTGTGCATTCCCAAGGCCAGCGCGCTCTTCTCCAAGGGTGTCACATCACCGAAGCGCTCGCTGCTGCGCATGTAACAGACCAGCGCGGCGAGCGCCACTCCTGAAGACGCGGACAACTGGAGCAGCGCACTCTCCCAGCCGCACACCGTCTGCCAGCTCGCTCGGACCGAGAGACCCTCGAAGTGGAAGGGGACCAGCAAAAGGAGAAGCAGGACCCGAGGCGACAGCGCGGAGAGCGTGTGCAACTGCGTCGCCGCAACCTGCGCCCACAGCAGGGTGTGGAAGAGCTGGTTGCACGCCATGTCGGGCGTGTCTCGCAGCGTCTGCGAGAAGGTGTCCAGATCAAGCGTCGCCACGGGAGCCTGCGCAACCGCATCTCCCGGACGGTTCCAGAACTCCACAAAGACCTGGAGCGCGCGGAGGAGGTCCTCCGTTACGCTCTCGTTGATAAAGAACTCCTTCGCGTTCTTCTCGGAGGCGCGCTCCTCCAACATCGTCTTGACGAGCGTCTGCGTAGCACTCTGGCTCTCGGGGTTCGTCAGGACGAGGAGCTGCAGACACATGTAGCAGACCCACTCGAAGCCTGCCGCACGGGGACGCATCGCCGAATAGAGCAGCGCGTGCGCCAGGAGCGGCGCGGCGAAGCCGTAGGTGTGTGCGCGCGCGAGGAAGCGGATGCGCTGGTTGCGAACGTCCTGGAAGACGTCGTGGATGAAGACGCATGTCTCCGCCGAGAGGAAGGGAAGCAGGAGGTGCAGGAAGAGCTGGGGGTTCTGCAGTCCGACGAACGCCTGCGACACGTTCAGGAGACCCAGAAGGAGCGAGAGCAGGCGGCTCTTCACGCATTCGGCCGTGCAGGGGTTAACGAGCGTCTGGAGCAGCACCAAAAGTGGCTTCTGGTCACCGCGCACGGTCACGAGCGCCTGCGCGACGCCCGCGTTCTCCGCCTGGAGGAGAATCAGGAGGAGGTCTAGGAGAGCCGTGCTCAGCGAGTCATCAGCGAACAGCAGCGGCGTTCCTTCAAGCAGCGTGAAAAGCGAGAGGACGTCCACGTGAATTTGAGCGACTGAGGAGACGTAGAGAGGACGCATCACCCGGAGATACTCGCAGATCAGCTGCAGCAGGTGCTCCAGCAGTTCTCGCGGACTCGCTACCTCTTCCATCGACTCCTCCTTCGCCGCGACACCGACCATGTTGACGACGGGTTGCGCCGAGTCGTCGTCGGACTCCTCCTTTGCCTTTCCGTCGAACGGGGCGCCCGAGAGCAGACAGCCCACGACCTTTTTGAAGAGGGCGTTGACGGTGTCGCTCGGAGGGAACACCCACTGCATCTGTCGGAGGAAGGCCTCCGCAGCCTTCTCCGACCCGTACACCTTGTCGACGATGCTGTGGAGCCGCTGCAGCATGGTCGTCAGCAGCAAGAGCATCTTCTCCACGACGGCCTGGGAGTTCATCGTGAGTCCCTTCACGCACATCTACGCTCGACACCACGTCTCTTCCCTACGACGCGCGTCAGCGACATCGGCCAGCACCACGGTCGAATGGCCTCCAGGAACATCTCCGGGTTGGAGACGGCGAGCGCCGCCGCCTCGTCGGGCAGCGCCAGCGGGAGATTGAGAACTTCCACGAGGAAGTCGATGGTGTTCAGCCAGAGCGTGGAGCTGCGCGGCTCCAGCATCCAGTTGATCAGCGCCTTCGTCTTGCCCATCTCCACGCCGCTGCCTCCGACCACGTAGGTGTCTGCGGCGGCGAGCGTCTGCGCGTCGGCGAAGAGGAGCGAGAAGGCCTCTGGGTGGCTACGGAGCACCGTGAGGTAGAGCTGTCGGTCGAACGCGGCTCGAAAAGGGTTGAGCGCCGCCAGGAGACGGTAGACGGTGCTTGGGAGATGGGAGGAGAAGGTGAAAACGGAGGGCGGTCCGTAGAGCGCGGCGGGACCGTCACCGAAGAGCGTGAGGAGGAGAGACTGCAGAGGCGCCTTGTCGGAGCTCTTCGCGATCTCCTCGAGGTAGCGACTCAGCGTGGTCCACGGGAAGAAGCTCTGCTTCATCTTGGTGGAGAGGGAGCGACTAGGGAGGATCGTCACCGTGAAGAGGTCGATCAACTAGGTGTCAGGAGAGAGGCGGAGAAGTACGTCGCGCATGAGGAAGGTGCCGTCCTGGTGGATGCCCTCTGCCAACGCGCTGACGATGTCTGGTCGCAGGAGGATCTGCTTTCCCGTCACGTCGGGGTCTTCGCGAATGATCGCGATGATCCACCGAGCCACACGGTTTCGCGTCTTTTTGGTTGTAATCATCTCGGGGAGTTTGCGGATCGTCGCCAGAGGAACGTATTGGTTGAGTAACTGGGCAGCTGCGGGACCCACGAAGACGATGGCTCGCAGCAGCGCGCAGACGCTGTTGATCGCGGCGTCGTTCTCCGAGAGCAGCGCGCCGATGAGATCGGAATGGTCCTTCTTAAAGAGTGTGAGGCAGAGCTCTTTTTGCTTGTGTTCGTCGGCATAGCGGACTACCTCAGCGAACACCTCGTAAACGAGGAGGAGAATGGGAGACTCGTAGGTCTATCGTCAAAAACAGTGCGACTCGTCCTACGCCACGAGTGTCGTCCCAGAGCTGGAAGAGTTCCGTCGAGGCGGGCGAGGCATCCATGTATTGCTTGAGGAGAGAAGGATTCTCCATCGGGTTCTTTCCTTCGTGTCGCAACTCGGAGCAGTCATGCAGAATCGCGCGAAGACCTAGCGAGTCACGCGGAAAACGACCATGTCTACCATCAGCGACATCATCGTCCCTCCCGCTGTTAATCTTCTTAATCGCAGTCTTGAAATCCATGATACGTATGTCGACTCCGCGACTGTTTGGCAGACTCACGCGCGAAGAGCGAAGTCGCCAGAATTTGCGAATTCCCGTTCGTGGTGGGATCTGTACCGCGCATGCGAATCCATCTTCCTGCGAACGCGATTACCGTCTCCGAGAACATACATGTATACCGAGAGAAACTACTCTTTGATTCATCATCCATCTGATTCCGTCGAAAGCGATGCATCCTCTACACGGAAATAAGGACAATCGCTTCCGACTCCTCGTTCATCAACCCGGAGGGATGCGACTCCTTCCTCTACTGTTCGTTGGCATCGTTGCCGTTTTTCTCTATGGAATATCGCGTATCCATCTGTCTCTCTGGAATTGGATCTACATCCTCTCTGGTCTGGGAGTGCTTCTCGTTTTTGTGCTTCCTCATGTCCTTGCATGGATCATCAACCTCTTCCTCTCTAAGGGGAAACGGTTCTCCATGTCCGTTGAGAAGCTCTCCCCTTTGAGCATGCAAGCAAAGAATATTCAAGTAACAGTCTATCTGAAAAAGATGCATCTGCCTATTTCCGTCAAGAAGGTCACTGTCCGAACCAACATCAAGAACTACTTCCTGAACGCCATTGGCTCCTCCCCTTTCGTCTTGGACATCGACACGGTTTCCGTCGGAATGATTCCTTCCGAGGGTTCCGTTGATGAGGCGAAACAGTCTTCTCCGTCGGCTCCTCCCACGCCTCTCACCCCATCTACTCCGTTGCAGCCGACAGAACACTCTTTGCCGTCATCGATCGAAGACATCGGGTTCATTCGCTACATCATTATTCTCTTCCGCCTGCTGGATGTCCGGCTCAATAGCCTTCTCGTTTCAATCGGAGACGCCGAGTTCCCGAAGCGGATTGAGATCTACGTCCTCAACCTGTACCTGAACGGCAGCGTCCAATTCTCTCCGATCACGTCGGTGAACACCCACTTCACCATCGGCTCTATCTCGCTCAACAACCGAGAGAACGCGTTCGACAGCCAGCCCAACGTGCTTCTGCGCTCCTTCAAGCTGCAGTGCGCCAGCGAGCTAGGCAGTCGTCTGCTGATTCGCCAGTTCACGTGGACCGTCGGAGAGTACCTGCACGTCCGACTGGACAAGAGTCTCTACCGACAGGCGATGGCGGTAATGAAGGCTCTCCATCGCGGCGACTCCCCCAGCACGCCTGCAAAGGCCGCGGAGCCGGAGAAAAGTGAGGAGAAGCGGAAGGCGGAGGTGGTGGAGAAGCTGGGAAAGCTCATTCGCTTGATGCCGCAGGGAATCCAGATCGTTCTTCCGAAACTGGAACTGGAGCTGGTGAATGCGGACAAGAGCAGCAACGTCCCCTCCTCCATCACGATCGTTCTGGGCGTCTCGCTGCGAGGCGTAGCCACATTTTACGACCCCTTCGCACTGACGCCGCGCGGAGTGTCGCTGACGGCGGAGCTGCTGACGCTCCAGTCGAGTTTCCTCACCTGCGAGGGACTGCAGGCGTCGGTAAGCGTCATGCTGCGCGACACCTCACGCTTCGAGAGTGTTTCGCTCTCCTACAACCATAAGAAGACCGCACTGATGCTCCGTCCGTCCATCTTCCACACCGCCGAGTACGTTCGTTCTCTCCTACTGTGCTTCCCGAAGAAGACGACTCCCAAGCCGAAGAAGCCCTCGCTGGTCCCCGTTCTCACCAGTCTCGTCAAGGAGAGCACGGTGAAGGTGGACATGCGTGTCGAGGAACTGCAGCTGGCGCTGATGACCTCCACGCTCGCCTTGCCGATCGTGGAGACGTCGCTCCAGGCGGTCACGTTGACTTGTTTTCCTGCCAGCAATCGGACGCCCACGGAGAACTCGTTCTCTCTCTTCTACGAGCTGCAGATGAAGATCGGAGCCATCGAAGCGCGCACGGTTCCTTATTCGCGTGACGGACTGATGAACGTTCTGGAAGCAAACACGCCGCGACTTCCTCCCTGCTCCGAGAAGATGGTGGCGCTCGGAGGAATCGAGGTGGACTGCACCGTCAACAAGTGGGAGCGCGTGAGCCTGGAGATGCTTCTCAAGTCGTGCAACCTGGCCTTCACCTACTCCACCGTGGACCTGGTTGTCTTCATTGTGGAGAAGTTGATGCGCGAGATGGAAGAGTTCTGTAGGCGGAGCATCGGCGAGACCGGAAAGACTGCGTCGTTTTTCTCTCTGGCGTCCTCGCCGAGTCCGTCCACGGCGTCGTTCAAGTCATCGGATGCGGCGTCGTTCAAGTCATCGGATGCGGAGTCGTTCAAGACTCCTCTCCCGTTGGGCGACGCGGAAACCCCCTCGGAAGGCATCAGTCTGTCTCCTCCGGTGGAAGTCGAATCGTTCACTCTCAAACCGATGGATTCGGAGGACATCAATCATCGCATTCTTCATGGCGTGCTGACGGATTCGCTCTTTCCGATGGAGCCCACAGGCGTTTCCAGCATTGACGATTGCGTGATTGCGGGTCCACCGTTCACACCGTCCTCTTCTCCCTCGCCGACCCATCGTCAAGAACAGACGCAGACAGCTGTGTCGAAACCTATTTCTCCAACTTCATCAACTCCGCGTACGTCGGATCAACCGGCACTTCCAACACAAGAAACCGCTCACTCCAAGTCGGAAAGCGACGACAGCGACGACGACACCATTCTCCTCTCCGACGAGGAAATCAACGCGAGCGCGAAAACCAGCTACCGCTTCCTTCCCATCTTCCTCACCGATCTCTCTCTGCGCGTCAACTCCGTCGAGGTTCAGATTACCGGCGAGGATACGTCGCGAAGCACGAGCTACACGATGGAGTCGCTCACGGTCACGCTCTCGACAAAGAACATCGACAATCTCGACGCCCTCCAGGTCGCTTCCGACCCTATCCTCGGGAACTTCGGGGAAACACTGTCAGAAGAGCAGTACGGTTCCTACCCGGTCTACGCCTACTCGCGTCCAGCAGACGAAGGCGACCTGCCGGTGAAGAAGCCGTCTCTCCACTTTCAGCCGTCCGTGAATCTGGATATGATTCCCCTTGTCGATGAAACCCATTTGCCGAGCGCGCCCGTGAGCCATCTACTGCCTTCCTACACTCCACATCATCTTGACTCACTGCGCCGCTTCGACAGCGAGCAGCCCTACTTGAAGAACCCGGTGGTGGAATACCAGGTGGTGGTGGAGATCACAAACGTCAGCATTATCGGAGACGACCGCGTGCGTGTGCCCAAGTCCTCGCTCCCTCTTTTCATTCCGCAGATCCGACTCACTCTTCCCGCAGCTTTGTTCCTTTCTCTCTCGCAGTCGGAGCTTCCCGACCAGTTGGAGTCGCTTTCGATTCGCAGCAAAAACACCGAGTACAAGGCGTTTTCGCTTGGTCCGTGGAGCGGATTCCATCGCGGAGAGGAGCGCATGGTCTTAGTGTGGGCACAGAGCTGCGAACTCAACTGTCTCCAGCTGGAGGTGTCCTCTCTATTCGTGCGACTGGCCTTCGGCAGTATCTACGTGGTGATCAGCAGTCTGCGCGATCTGATAGGTGTCTTCAAGAGGAGCTCCATCGGAGAGTCACTCAAGACTATCCGCGAGCTGAAGAAGAAAAAGAAGGCACACAAGCCCGCCAAGAAGCAATCGCTCTTCCAGTTCACGAAGGTGGCGGTGTCGATTCAGCAACTGCGTCTCACGTTCCACTTCACGCCCAAGGAAGGAGTCTTGCTGGCGATCGAAGAGATCACCGCCTCCTATCCGGATTCGTCGGCGCTTCCGCTGATCGCCCTGCGCAACCTTCAGGCAACCAAGATCCAGATGACGCAGGCCGTTTACGTGATGGGCAGCGTTGAGAGTATCACCGTGTACTCTCCCTCGAACTACTCGGAAATGGCCCAGATCAACGACCTGGAGACGAAGAACGCATTCATCTCCGATCTGCGCGACCGGTCGCAGTATCTTCGCAAGTGTTCATGTGGTCACTGCGACCTCTGCCACCGGTACTGTCCGTGTTCCACCTGTCAGCAGTCGATGACGGACCCGCAGCAGTGCAACGGGTACGACAGTCAGTGCAACTTACGACTGGGACACGTGCCCGATGGCGTGAAGCCCTTCTTGGTGTTCATCAACAAGATTGATCTCCTGCAGGACATGCGCTGGACGTGGGGAGATCTCATATACGACGCGTGTCTGCAGTGGAAGGCGTTTAAGACCGTTGTGAGGGGTCCGCGCGCTCCGCCGCCCTTCCCCTCTCCGGACGAGGAGCGGGTGAAGAAGGTTGCGGACCATGAGCCCTTCTCCTCTTGCACGATGCTCGATGGCATCTGGATCCAGCTTATTGTCGATTCGTTGTGTCTCCGGATCCAGGACATCATTCCCTACCTGAGTCCGGACTCGCGCGAGTACTCCTGTCTCGTCGTGAACGGAATTGACGGCGTCCTGACGTACAACAAGAAGTGCCACTCGCGCGCACACTTCCTGTCGTTCATCCAGTCCATGGACGACTCGCCCACGCCCTTTGCCAAGGGCTTCGACGACGTTCTCGGAATGCACGTCCACGACCTCTACATCGACTCGCTGGAGACGTCCTTCGTCGACCAGCCGCCCATGTGCATGGGCTACAACCTATTCGCCTGCGGAACCTTCGTCCTGGCCGACATGAACCGCGTGCAGTCCTACGTCCGCTACGAGACGGTCGACCTCTTCTGCTCGACGACCTTCGACGCCATTCCCGTCCAGGTGACACGCAGTTCCATCTCCACCAAGATCTACCAGAACTTCAACGTGCAAGCGAGCAAGGTCAACGTGTTCTGGGGAAACGCGCTCTACTGGGTGCGCAACAGCTTCACCGACGGACTGGCGGCGCTGACCCCTCGCGGCTGCAGCAAATCGCCCAAGCTGCCGTGGTACGACAAGATCCGATTCAACGTCCACGGCCCGCTGAGCTTCCAGGTGTTCGAGTCCTTCCACGTCGACTGGGTGACCTATCACTGTGTGGGCGACCAGTATGAGTCTCTGGTGATCGAGTTTACGAACCCGTGTCTGCTCTTCCGCAAGCAGGGAGGGTGTTCCTGCGAGTTCGACGTGTTCTCCATCGGAGTGTCCAAGTTTAACGACCTGAACCAGCTCGTGCTCTACCCCATCTTCCAGGCGGTGGAAGGCGCGTGGATCGTGAACCCGAAGTGGTGCAATAAAGAGTCGAGCAACCACTACGTGGAGCTGAACACCACCGTCACCGACGACAGCGACAAGTACTACTTGTTCCGCTCCAACACCATCGAGTGGGACATCCAGCTCGGTCCCTACAACAACCGCGACTTCAAGGTCTCGTTCTTCGTTCGCGGCGAGCTGAACGCGTTCCTTTCGGGCTTCTGGAACATGCTGATGACGCCGGACCCCGACATTCCAGACAGCCACGGTCCCGGTATCATGCGCAACAGCACGGACTTCGAGGTGCGCTTTTTGCTGGACAACAGCAACTTCTGGACGTAGCTGTGGGAGGGAGAGTGAACTCTAGGTTCGTGGACGACTCCAGCGATAACGGCTTCAACGTGATGGCGAAGAAGTTCGAGCTGGTGATGAGCATGGTAAAGCTCTTCCCGCTCTATCTGGAGAAGCAGGAGCGAGGTGACATGATCAACCAGACGGCGAAGCCGGATTACTCGGGTAGATGTGGTTTGGGGGTGTCACGCGCAGATCTCCACTTCGACTACGAGATCTACCACCAGTCGAAGTGGACGTACCCGCGCATCTACAGCAACCTGGAGGAGCTGATCCTGAACCACGTGTCGCAGCAGCAGCCGGCGCAGTTCGCTCCCGACCAGATGCACTTCACCCCCTTCGTGAACGTGGACGATCTCAACGTAATGCTGGTTGCGAAGCTGAGCAAGATCGGTATTCTGAAGGGCGTGTCTCCTGCGTCGTCGGGGTTCGACGAGGACATCGCAGAGATGTACAACGAGAAGATCCTCGGAATCAACGGGAAGGTTTCCGAGAAGAGCGAGGGCAAGTTTGCAGTGTTCCTCAAGGGTCTGAAGGTCATCTACACGCTGGACATTCGCGACGTGATGGAAATGGTTTGACTCCTTGCGTCCCTTCATTGTAGTGGATGAACGACATGCGCACCATCTACCAGCAACTGGCCGTCCACAAGAAAGAAGATACGCCCACTCCTCTCGTCACCGAGACAAAGCCGAGTCCTCCTGTCAAGAAGCCTTCCAGCATGCAGACGCCGGACATTCCGTGTCCGCAGCTGCGACAGACGCAGCGTCCCCTTTCCTACATCCGTCCGAACACTGACGGACGCTACGATTCGATTGCGAACACGCTGAACCGCTCAGTGAGCAACGTGCAGCCGGGCTACCTCTACCACAACGAGTCCTCGTACTTCATGTTGCACGACTCGCTCCGTGACTCGCTCCGCTATTACACGGGTCTGAATGGAATGAGCAGGTATCGTCCGGACCTCGCTCGGTCGATCAACGCCTCGTTCTACCGACAAAACGGAGACATCGGAAACGCAGTCCTGGGCCGTCTGCGTTCGACGCGCACCATTAGCGCGGGAGCCTCCGATTCCGGCATCCAGCAGCGTCGTGCGCGTCGCGAGGAGATTTACAAGTTGATGAAGCAGCGGGAGATGGAGGCGCAGAACGGAGTGGGCAACACGATGCCGCCCCTCCTGACCTATCTGCTGAAGAAGGCGACGCACTCCAACACTGCCAAGGAGGGCTCCGCGCTGCTGTACACGGAGGAGGATAAGGCAACGCGTCGCGACGACCAGCACAAGGATGAGAAGGAGAACTTCCTCCTGGACGTGATGTTCATGGACTCGCAGATCCACATCGCCTCGATCGAAACGGGCGCGTCGCTCCTCCTCTACCTGTACAAGGGAAGCATGATCGTCCAGAAGAAGCCGATCCAGCAGCGCGATTATTACATCGTGAACAGCTCGCTCAAGAAGGTGGATCTCTTCCTAGGTGACCGGAGTGCGCACACGGCGCCGTGGATCAGCTCGAAGGACATTACCATCCTGAACAGTCTGGACCGCGGGCTGGGGTTGCCGATGAGCTCGCACGCGCGCTGTCCCTTCAAGCGGATTGTGAAGGACTTCTCGATGACCCTGGTGACGCGCAGTCAGAACGGCTTCCTTCCCACTCGTTCCTCCTCACCGACGTTCCGCCGGGAGGATCTGGTGAACCGCATCACGGTTAACATCGGAACCTTCAGCATTCGCATGACGGGCGAGGAGTTCTACCGCTTTTTGAACGTGGTGCACTACACGTTGCTTGTGAACCCGACGAACAACACGATCGAGTCCAAAGACGAAAGCACGCCTGCCGAGAAGAGCGCGGCACTCACGACGGAGATCCTGAAGGCGATCGAGCAGAAGGTCCGACTCACGATCCGCAACGACACCGAGATGATTCCGGTGCTTCGCGTGAAGTACACGCTGGAGGAGGTGGAGTGGACGCTCCTCGGTAACAAGGACAAGCAGATCGCCGTGGCGACGTTGCGCGGTCTGACAGGCGAGCACAACTTTTGTTTCGACGGGAAGAGCGAGAGCAAGATCATTCTGAACGACCTGCGGATCCTGAACCCGCTCCCAACGACCGTGGAGCAGCGCTGGGATAATCCGGACCTCATCTTCAGTCCGGTGATTCTCGACCGCGCTCCCGACGACCAGAGCAACATTCTGGAGATCATCGCCGTGCTGAGTCAGTCGATGGTGTGCGACGGCGTCCCTGTAAACGTCTTCGAGCACGTGGGGATCAATGTCTTCCCGGGCTGCCACTACTACATTCTCTTCCAGCTCTCCGGATCGGTCGCCTCCGGCATCTATCGCTATTTCTTCCCCGAAGACGATGCAGACGATGAGGAGTCACCGACGGGCGAGGAGGACGTGGGAGACGGAATGGGAGACACTGTACAAGAAGCGACTCCGGAGCTGGACGATGCGACGACAGTTGACGGTCATCCGGAGACTACCGAGAGGGAGCGGGACGGTTCTGCGAAGATGTCTCGAAACACGCCTCCGGACACACTCCCCTCGCTTCCCGTGGGCTACATCAAGAACCCCAGCGACATCACGCTCGAGATCTCCAACGACACGGAGAACCTATCGACGGAGATTTCAGTGGCATCGCCGGACTCGCCTGTTCCGAAGGCGCTGTCGGAGTCGGCGAAGCAGCAGTTCCAGCCGGCCGTTCCAGGGTCAGAGGACACGGTGAGAAGTCTCCGTCCGCGCAAGAACAGCGCAGTCGCGAGCAATCCGACACCGACGCAGCCGGTGCCGACGAGTCGTTTCCGCTCGCACCAGCTTCCGGCCTGCGAACACGCCTTCGATCTCACGGACGCCAGCGGCATGTGTTCAGTGTGTCGGAAGCGCGTCAACGGCGTGAGGACGCTCGGCTACCGCTGTCGCAACTGCGGCATTCTCGTCCACCAGCAGTGCAAGGAGAAGTTGCTGGGCGTGACGAGCGCGAAGAACCGGAAGAAGCCCCGCCAGCTCGTTTTTCTGGAGCACATGCGTTTGGGGATCGTGGAGTTGATCATCAGCACGCGCGGCATTCCCCCGATCAACATCAGCAGTCTGGACATCGTGCTGCAGCACCGCATCTACAGCAACAGCCTGACGACGTGGTCGAAGCTGATCAAGCAGATCCGGAGGACGTACACGGCCGAGATTCTCAAGTCGGCGCCGTCGTTCATGCTCCGCGGATGGGGGTTCAGCGGCAGGGGAAGCAAGAAGGACAAGCGAGAGCAGGAGACGGAAGCGGCGTCGGAGTCCAGCGATGCGCTCACGGACAAAATGAAGGTTGTATTATTACTGGGAGATGAGTATTCTACTTGGTGTGTTTGTTTGATTAGTGGTTTGGATCATCTCATTCAATGAATTCCTTTACTATACTCCTTCAATGAAAGGCTTCATGCAAACAAACAATCCACCTCACTCCTCCAGTCGCTCCAACTCCTGCTGGATACGCCATTTCTTCAGCGCACCCGCAAACTCGTCCAACAGCTCGCCCCGCATCATCTTGTCCATTCCATAGAGCGTGAGTCCCACGCGATGGTCGGTGATGCGGCTCTACGTGTCCACTCGCCTCTTCCGCCCACGTTGGGATAATTGTACGTCCGGTTCTTCTCGCACCGCTCGCCCGTTCCGATCTGTCTGTCGTTAAGCTCCTCACCTCCTCGACTCAGGATATGCCTTGCGTTCGCTGTCGACCTCCTCCGACATCATCGAGTCCTGCCGGTTCTGCAGCCGGATCGCCAGGATCTGCATCGCCTTCGCCTTGTTCATGTGCTGCGTCTCACGCCTCATCCACTCGCACTTGGTTGCGTTCGTCCTGGTTGGCGACCACGATGCCCGTGGGGAGGTGGGTGATGCGGACCGCGGACTCCGTCTTGTTCACGTGCTGACCGCCCTTCCCGCTCGAGCGGTACGTGTCGATGCGCAGGTCCTCCGGACGGATCAGTAGCTCCACGTTTTCCACCTCAGGAAGAACCGCCACCGTCATCGTGGACGTGTGGATCCGTCCCTGGCTCTCCGTCTCGGGAACGCGCTGAACGCGCTAGGTTGCAAGCTGTTCCGACCCCTACGTGGACGCCAGACTCGGTGCGCAGAATGCCGTACGAACCCTCGCCGGTGATGCGGACGATCGCCTCCTTGACTCTACGGGGAAGGGAGGAAAAGGAAAGGACCCGCCGCCGTTCGCCATGTTGCAGCTCAGCAGCGACCACTTCCAGTCCTTCAGTCCGCAGTAGCTCTTGTACATGTTAAGGATGTCCTCGGTGAAGAGACACGCCTCAGCGCCTCCCGCTCCTGCACGCACCTCGATCGTGCAGTTCTTCTTGTCTTCCCTGCGATGAAGAGAGGGGATGAACGATACAGATTCGACGGAAGCGATATCTGGTGTGCCTCCTCAGCGATCCGCTTTTCCTCTTCGAGCAGACGCGTCATGTCCTCATTGGCCATGTCCACAATCTCTTTATCGCTCTCCTCTTTCAATAGCTCCTGCACCTCCTGGATCTCCTTAGAAACCTTCTACTCGTGACCGCGTCCCGCCTTCCACTACCAAGTAGCGTTTGTAGCAATCGTATTGGTCGAATAGCTGGGACAGCTCGTGGTTGACTGCGATGTACTGCTCTCGAGACATGTCGGTCGCCTTCTCCAATTGGCGTGTGAGTTCGTTATGACGTCTATTCGCTGATTCTGCTAGAGTGGAATTACTCGTAGCTGCTCTTCAGTTTGGTCATCACCGCATCGGAGGCCAACGATGCAAAAAAACGATGTGAAAAGAATGGAACGAAAGTGTTTGCTCTCGGCGCACGAAAAAGGAGTTGTTTGCAGCCGAAGGAAAACATCTTTGGAAGGAGAGGTACTGTGAGGAGCAATCGATTTCTCACACTCAGTAAATGCGAAGGATGAAGGAAGGAAGCAAAAGAACGAAAAAGAGGGATCCCCCAAAAGAAAGGAGAAACTGGTGGAGGCGTTGCAACGCGCAGTTGCAAACTAACGGTACCTCCGTTTCACTGTTATTTCATCAATCATGGATATCGACTTGGGTGACTCTATGGATGAGAGCTCCACCACGAATACTGCAGGAATGGTGGGAAACGCGTCTGCTGGTTGATTGGTAGAAAAAGGTCCCGACTTATATTCGTCTCGTTTCAAAGAGTGTAGGTGGTGTTGTGGGCGTCTGATCCTAGGGTCATTCCCATTTGTACTACTCCTCCGTTTCTGGCTCGGAGGGCATGCCTTCCCTGAAGGAGCTGTACAGGTACGTCAATCTGCGAGGTCGTGAGTGGTAGAATCGGTCATGGTCCCTCTAGCTCACATACCATGGGCCCCTCGTTTGCGGCGAAGGAGTTCAAGGCTCTCTATGACGAGAAGTGCGACAATTATGTCGTCATTCTCTATGGCTCGCTTGCGGCTACGGGCAAGGGCCATATGACGGACGTTGCGATCGAGAACGAGCTGAAGCCGAAGAAGGTGGCGTTCATCTGGAAGCCAAACGAGACGCTCACATTCCACGTGAATGGAATGACGATCAAGGCAATGAAGGGAGAGGCCGAGGTGGGTCAGGAGACCTACTACTCGGTGGGCGGAGGAGCCATCATCACGGACTCGGAGCTGGAGAAGTGCAAGGGCCCCTACAAGAAGACCTTCTCCCCCGTGTACTCACTCTCTACGATGAACGGCATCATGCGCTGGTGTCGGAAGACGGGTCTGAAGATCTGCGACATGGTCTACGAGAGCGAGGGCGAGGGCATCCGCGAGTACCTGACGGAGGTCTGGAATACGATGTCTCGCTGCGTCTCCATCGGCCTCGAGGGCAAGGGTGTGCTGCCCGGCGGCCTGAACCTTCCCCGCAAGGCCCACGACATGTACCGTGCGGCGCAGCGCAGCAACGAGATGATCAGCCACAACGCGTATCTCTTCGCCTATGCGCTGGCGGTGGCGGAGAACAACGCAGGTGGCGAGGTGGTAGTGACAGCGCCCACCTGTGGCGCCTGCGGCATCGTGCCGGGCGTGCTGTACTACATGCGCCACCACAACCCCGACGTGACGGACGATGATATCATCGACGCCCTCGCGGTCGCTGGTGTCATTGGTGACCTGGCGAAGGTGAACGCGTCCATTTCGGGCGCGGAGGCGGGCTGTCAGGCGGAGGTGGGTGTGGCGTGTGCGATGGCTGCTGGAGCCGCCACCTTCCTCATGGGCGGGTCCACCGAGCAGATCGAATATGCTGCGGGAATGGCCATCGAGCACATGTTGGGACTCACGTGCGACCCCGTGAAGGGACTCGTGCAGGTGCCGTGCATCGAACGCAACGCGATGGCGGCGGGTCGCGCGCTGGAGTGTGCGGAGTACGCGCTGATGACCAACACGTTCCACCTGATCTCCTACGATGAGGTGCTGATGACGATGATCCTCACCGGAGAGGACATCGAGGACTCGTTACGAGAGACGTCGCGTGCGGGACTCGCACAGACGTACAATCTCGACGACATGGCGAGAAAGCAGCGTCTCCAGGAGCTGAAGAGCCAGTTGATGGGTCTGAAGCGACGCGGAAGCATTTCGATGAAGTGGGGCGATGAGAATGCGACGGAGAATGCTGACGAGAGCGACGTCAGCAGCGGAATCATCGACCTGAACCACAGCTCCACGTCGGACTTGTTCGTTTAAGTCGTTTTATGGTCTTTAGTTGGGAGTGTTTGTTTACAAAGAGCGAGCAACTACATAAACAACTGATTGATGAAATCGTCCATCTTCTCGTTCTCCGTGTGCTCCACCTCTACATTGGTCTTCCAAATGTCCTCGTTCGTTGAAATGACCTCGTTCCCGTTCGCGTCGTACTCCTTCTCCGGAAGCTGCTCCCGAGCGGGCTCCTTCGACTCCTCCTCGGACTCGTCTTCCGAACTGGAAGAATAGTGGCTGTGTCCGTTGATCGATTTCTTCTTGCGGGATACCTTTGTGGTGGGCTTTTGCTCCTTCTGCTCCTTTTCTGGTGTCTTTTCCTGTTTCTTCTCCAATGCCTTTTCACTTGTCTTGCTACGCTGCTTCGTACTCTCCTTCGTACTCTCCTTCGTACTCTCCAACACAGACGACTCCGCCTTCTCCGCTTCTGTAGGAAGAGCCGGCTCCTCCGAATCCTTCAACACCTCCTGGATGTAGTCGAAAACCTCCTGCGAAGTGGCACACTTCTTCCGACGCAGACGACGCGACTCATCTCCCTGCTCGTACTCGTGGATCTTGCGGTAGTACAGCTTGAGAGCACATGCGCTACACAGACGGACCTTCACCAGCGTCAAATTCTTCTTCCCGTCTCTTGACGTGTAGCGAAAAGGTACCTCGTAGCTGCACAGTTCGCGCGTATTCCGGTTATCGCAGTGGATCTCTCCGCATGTGAACTGCCCCTTTCCATCCACCACCTCCTTCTCCGTCCGCCAACGCATGCCAATCTTGTTCACCTTGTAAAACGTCAGATCGACAAGCGCATATTCCTTGAAGAGACGGTTGTAGTACCGGATCGCCAGTCGCTGTTCCCAACTACGGTTCACGAAACCATCGATTCACACTTCGCCGCTTTGCTCACATCGGTATCCATGATAAACGACAAGTTTCTAGCGATCGCATCGTTGTCCGTCACCACGCCGTCGTTCCTTTGCAATCTCTGCTGGTTCTGCATCTGCTGGAAGGCCTCCATCAGTTTTCGGTGCTTCGACATCATGGAATCCCGTTCGGAGTGGTGGCGCTAGCGATCGCCCGATCATCCTCACTCCTACGTGGTGGTGATGACGGTGTTCCCCACCTCGACTGCGACTCCGGTGTCGACTCCCATGCGTCTTTTCGCTCATGACCACGAAGGGTATTGTGATGCAACAAACACTCCAAACCAACGCCTCCTTCGCCTCCTCCTTCTTCTCCTCCTCCACGCAGCAGGGAATGGTTCCATTGAACATCAGCATACCAACGGAGAGGATGATGAAGCCGCCGAGCTGCAGCCACGACCACTTGCTTAGACCCTCACCGAAACTAGAGCTCACTCCTTGTCCGCTGACCTACTTGGGGTTGAACTGGTGGATGACGACGGAGGTTCCCCACACGAGGAAGGTACGGAAGGGCTCCAGCAGGTTGCGGATGACGGAGTTGGTGTACTGCGTGAGTCTCCCCACTCGTCCCTACCAGCGTGACACGCATGGAACTGAGGTTGAAGAGCAGCAGCACGATGACGGAGGCGATGTTCAGCCACAGTACGGTGGGGCTGTTCTTGCTGCGCGTGACTCATCCGCTCCTCTCCTACCACATGATCAGACTGTCGATGAAGTCCTCGTGCAGACCCTGTCCTTCCTTTCCGGGAAGGATGTAGGCGATGGGCAGAGCGACGAAGGCGGTGAGAATGAAGCCCCACGCGCCCTCCATGCCGACCACCATCGTCGACGGCGCTTCCACGCCCTGCAGGAGATGCTCCTCTGCGTGAGAGAGGGAGAAGAGACTCACCGACGACCGTCTGGAAGGCCTGGATTCCCTGCGAGATGAAGACGAGGAACATGCCCAGCAGACGGAGACCCAGAGGATGAGGATCCTCAGCGCTGCTAGCGAAGACGTTCCTGCGTGAGAGGGAGCGAGTGGTGCTACGAGAGACCGACGATCAGCAGCGAGCAGAAAATGACCACCAGAGCCCACCACTCGGACTTCTTCAGAGGCTTCTTCAGCCAGAACTGACGAATCACTCCAGTGAAGAGAATGATCGATCCACGGATCATCTGCCAGATGCTCACGGGAATCCAGAGGAGACCCACGAACATGATAAAAGACGCAGCAAAGTCACAGAAGGCAGGAACGAACACCTTCATGTACACCTGGCCCTGAGGGCGCTTGTTCTCCGAATGGCTACAATCAGAGGGAGGACGAAAGCGTACATAATCTTGGAAGCCAGCTCAGGGTTCTCCTTAATCTTACGATCGTTGATGCAGGCGTTGATCTACTTCACCAACCTCCAGCAAAACCAACCTCAAACTTCATCAGCAGGAAGGTCATGCCGAAGAACATAATGAAGTTGGAGAACCAGGGCTTCTCGAAATGGTGAAGCTGGCCATCTCTTCCAATAGACTGACTCTGGTAGCTAAAAATGATTGAACACAACATAGAAGGTACAGGAACTTTCCAAAAATGAGAGAGCAAGTACCCGAGATCAAGAACAGGGCGATGTAAAAGCCGACTGTAAACTTCGATGTGGGCTTCTTCGTAGTTGTCGTAGCAGCGTCAGAAGACTCCATTACACGTACAATGAAATGATTTATGGAGGCATTGCGAGAGTCAACCAACTCCCTGCGAAACACAGTTGATTCCCGCGAAATGGCTGTTCAGAGGAAACTTCCGCACTTTTGCGCATGCTGAGAGTGTCAATGTTCTTCTGACAAACATGATCAATGACGAAATAGGAACTTATCTACTGGTTGCTTTGTGTTTGTTTGACCGATTGGGATGGATGTCGCCGGGATCCGTCTAAAGGGATGACACCATTCAGAGCAACGCAGCCGTGAGAACCGCCTGCATCATTTTTCTTCACAGTTGATGGCAGCCGAGGAAACGAATAAGAAGGAAGAATCGGTTCAGAACACTGAGATTCAGGATGATTCGCCACAGACGCCATCGGGAATGGAGGATCCTTCTGACACGAGTAAGTGGAAAGGACGTTCCTCCATCCGTAGAGAAGGAAACGCAGCCAAGCATGGGCATTTCCTCCTTCGATACCCTCTTTCAAGCGGCAAAGAGCTTTTTCAATTCGGACGGAGACGATACGAACCGTGAAGATACGCAGTCGGGATTTGGCATGATGGACGTCAGTGAGACCGATGATGCCTTCGTCTTTTACGTGGACTGTCCAGGGATGCAAAAGAGCGATATCGACATTCGGGTCAACGGAAATCGCATGACCATCACGGGCACACGCGCCATCGAACCTGTGAAGGAGGGGTATTTGTATTACTCCGAGCGAACAGAGAACACGCTCAATCGCGAGACGCTTCTTCCCAACAACATTGTCCTCGATTCGATCTCCTCTTGCTACAAAGACGGAGTGCTTATCATTCAGATCAGCAAGAAATGCAAGGATGAGAACCGCATTCTGAGGAAGATTCCTGTACTCTTCTCTCTTTGTTTCAACAAACGCTTCACTTAGGAAGAAGTCCTTCCTCAATGTACACAACCATATCCTGGATCATCATCTCCTTCTCCTTGTTCGCTCGCGTCAATCGCTCAATCTCCTCCTTCTGGCTCCGAACCGTGTCCCCCAACGCAAACGCATCCTGCAACTCCGCCCCCTCTTTTCTTGGCGCCGCGTCGCTCTGTCGCTGCAACTCCTCCACCTGCATCCGTAGCACGGTAATCTGTCGCTGCAGCTCTGCGTTCTGCTCCTCGCCCACCCGCTTCTCCTTCAACGCACGGTCACGTTCCTCCTGCATCTGCTCCAGCGCCTTCGTGTCGCTGCTCTGCTGCGTCTGGCTCCGCAGCGACTGCACGCGCGCCTCCTCCAGCTCCTCCGTCAGACGATCCACCTCCTCGCGCTGCTTCTCCAGTTTCTGCCGCAGCTCCGTCGTCTCCTCCTTCGCAGACGCCTGCACGCGTGCCACGCGATCCTTCGCGCCCTGCAGCTGCACCTGCAGTACCGCCATGTCGCTCTGCAACTGTCTACGTCCACACGACTCAACACATCGACTTCGCTCTCTCCATCGCCTGACGACTCGCCTCCTCCGCCTCCGTCGTCCGCTGCTGCGCCGTCTCCAGCGTCTGTTCCAGCGTGCGGTAGCGCAGCGACAGGTCGCGCACCTCCTCCTCCTTCGCCTTCACTTGCAGCTCCTTCTTCCGCAGCAGCTCCGCGTTCTTCCTGTCCTTCTCCATCAGCTTCCCGTGATACAGAGCCGTCACGTTCTGCCGCTCTTCCTCGCACGCCTGACGAAGCAGCTCTGTCTCTCAGACCTCCTCTTCAAACCCACCTGTCCCGCGCGTCCGCACCGCCTCCACCGTCTCCATCTGACTCTCCAGCTCCGCCACGTGCGACTCCAGCGCCTCCTTCTCCGCCTGCAGCGACTCCATCGCCACCTGGATGGTGGCCACCAGCTGTTTTCCCTTCTCCTTTCCCCGATGCTCCGCACTCAGCACTTCGCGTCGGAGCTCGCTCTCCGTGTACTTTACTTCCTCTTGCGCAAGATAGCGGGTCACCGAGGCTGGAAGAACGACGCCAGCGCCTCGCTGCAGCTCGTCGAGGTCCTGCATTCTTCGCTCGCTCTGCGGCTGCGGCTTGGGAGGCTCCGGCAAAAGGTCCTTCTCTGGAAGTTGCTTGGCTTCCGAAGCGGTTGAGACGTCGACTGGACGCGATTCCTCCAAATGGTGTTCATCGGATGCTTGTATGGGGGAAGATGTTCTCATCGATAAATCTTCGTGTGTCGGTACGTCGTTGGAAACTTGTGACGGCTCGTTGGATTTGACAGGTTCATGCGTGTACAGGTCCTCTTGTGTCTTGTCTTCGTCGGGCTCGAGGGTCTGGGATGGTTCATCCGACAGCACAGGAGTCTCTTCTTCCTTCTGCTTGAGCGGCGTGCCTGGGAGAGGGCTGTCTGTGAATACACCGGTGATCATTTGCTGACGCATCCGCTCTTCCTGTTCTGAGGAACCGATTTGTGGAGCCAGTTGTATAAGCTGAGTTGGTTCCATGGAGTGTTGAGGCATACAATAGGGTAGTTGAGGTTCTTCATATGGATGCTGAGGTTCCTCATAGGGTAATCGAAGTACCTCACAAGGATGCTGAGGTTCTTCGTAGGGTAGTTGAGGTTCTTCATAAGGATGCTGAGGTTCCTCATAGGGTAATTGAAGTACCTCACAAGGATGCTGAGGTTCTTCATAGGGTAGTTGAGGTTCTTCATAAGGATGCTGAGGTTCCTCATAGGGTAATTGAAGTACCTCACAAGGATGCTGAGGTTCTTCGTAGGGTAGTTGAGGTTCTTCATAAGGATGCTGAGGTTCCTCATAGGGTAATTGAAGTACCTCACAAGGATTATGAGACTCTTCATACGGATGCACTTCATCATAAGGCTGCTGCTGCATTCCTTCAAATCCAGTAGAAGGAGACGATTCCTCCGGAAGAGCCACCTCCTCTGCAACCTCCTTCATCTGAGAGCCATCCGTGAAAACACCGCTCTTCATCTCTTCTGACGGACCTGTGAAAATGAACTCCTGCGAATGAGGAGCATAGGACTTCTCTTCACTCACCGGAGCCACTTCCTCCTGAGGAACCGTCTTCACAGGAAGCACAGACACCTCTTCCTTCTTTCCAGCAGGTGGTTCGCTCGTTTTCGTCTCCTCGTGCGTTTCCGCAGGCGGCTGACTCGGCTCGTCGGCCACAACGACAATGGAAACGTCCTTCTTCTTCTCGCTCTTGCGACCGTAGCGTGCGAATCGCTCGCTCAGCGTGGGTCTCGGCTTGCGAGGCTTCGATCCAAAGTCGAACGACAGCACCTGGTTGTCGAGCGACACTTCACTCGTCTGCGCTTGCGATGAGGTCTTCGGCTCCTCCGAGTCCTTCTGCATCTCTCGCTTGCCAGACTGCTTCTTCTGGAGATACTCCGCCTTCAGCGAGAGTCGGTCGACAGAGCCGGCGATCGGGTCGAGACGCGAGTTGATGTGTCTGTTCGAGTGGAGAATGTTAGTCAGCGTGGACACCGAAGGCATGTGCGCCGCTTCCTCGGGGAGAGAAGAACCTTCCTTCTCCAGCGCACTGACCGAGTCATCTTGGGCCGAGTTCCGTATCGTGTTATCGCTCGCGAGGTCCTGCTCCGGACTCTTCAACGTGTGATCGCTGCCATACTCTTGTTCGGGACTCTTCAACGTGTGATCACTCGCATACTCCTCAGGACTCTTCATCACCGCATCCTCTCTCTCCGGCGCCATCGACACCTCTCCGCTCTCCGTCTCCTTCTCGCGCGGCGAATCTTCCCAGTCTGCCTGCGACGTCGTTCGATGGATGATCGCAGGCATGTTCTTGTCGCGTACCGGCGACGCGGGCGGCACCAGGTTCATCCCGATGGTGGGCTGCAGCGGAATCGACAGCGGCGGAAGCGGATTGAGGTGGCTCACGACCGGACCGTTGAGATGAAGAACCGAGTCGGGAGGAAGCGTCGACGGCTCCGAGTTCAGCGAAGGAGAGGGAGAGGGAATCGCGATGACCGGACGAAGGACGGTAGGCTGCTTGGGGAGAACGGGAGCTTGGCTGATGGACGGCTCCGATGACGCATGGAGATTGATCGAGTCCAGTTCCGGCTGGAGACTGAGATTCATGGGTCCCGGTACCGCGCTCATGTTCACTTCGGGAGAGAAGTTGCGGTCGCCGTCCATATTATCGAGAACAGTTGGGGTGACTTCGGTACTCTGCGAATCCGCCTCCGATTTCTCTTTCTCCATCTCAACCTCGCGGATAATCGCTTCGTCCGCGTTTCCGAAGGAGTAGCGCGACATCACGGGTTCTTCAGCAATATCATGCGGCTTCAATGTCGCAAACGTGCTGGACGGTGAAACACCCGACTGGAGAGAAGCATCTACGCATAACGATGTCCGCCAACAACGACCGTTAAACATATCGTCATATTCCCCGTGAATCGTTCCGCTGTTGTAGTATGAGTTGAGCATTAATACGAAGTGTACTACGAATCAGTCCCGTTCTCCAGAGCCACCGCACGAAACAACTGACGATTCAGTAGATAAGAAACTGGCCGAAATTCAAAAAAGCCAAAAGGGAATAGTGGGAACTGATTCGTAACGAACAAACACGCAAATCTTTGTTAGATAATCTTTTCAAGTGTTACAGCTTGTTTTCCAATACTATCAACAGCCTTACTGTCATCTTCATTCACCTGCTTCAACGGAGTGAAGGATACGGATACTTGGAACACGTACCCTTCATAGTCCATAATAGGCCCCATAGTAATTAGGCAAGGGAGCGATATCTACGCATCACAAGAGAATGGAGGGAACACATTCCGACTTGGGTTCGTAACGGTTACCACAAAAGATCGGATAATTTGGCGGTTGCAATTAACTAGTTGACTATACTCACTAAACATCATATCCATCGACCGAAACCACCTCCAAAACAAGGATAAATCATTTACGACGATAATGTCAAAGAGACTTAGCCGGTTTAATTCCTCAGCAGTTGAAAACTGAAAGAGTCTACGTGTCGCTTCCTTCCCATTCCTCACTTCATGAACATGGTGTTTCCTTTCAGCAACTGACCCGTCTCAATGTGGACAACAACGGTGGCGATGTTGTTGCTCATCCACACGCGCTTATAATCCAGGGTTTCAATACCCGATGAACCCAGAGGGGATGTCTGTGAGAGAGACGAGGATGGAGGAGTCATTTCTTCCTCGTGCGGCTCTGTCTCCGAAGCTCCTTCCGCATTTATCACGCGCTGCAACAAGCTATGGCCACGATACCGCTCGGGATCATCATGCATCCGCTGCTCCGCTTCTTGAATAGATTGCTGGTGCTGTTTCTGCAGTGTTTGATTAAATGGAGATGGTTCATCCACGGGAAACGTTTCATCATCCGAATTGGTTGATTCATTATTTGGAAGCATGCTTCCCATATCTTACTGTTATCAAATACTCCATATCCAACATCCCAGGGAAGAAATCAGACGATCACGCTCCTTCAGTAGCATTTTCATGTATGCAGCCGCTGCCTCGAGAGTGGACACCTTGTCTGCTTTATGCGCAATCTTTGCTTCCTATCAAATCAACCACGGATGAAACATCCACATCCAAAATGATCCGAATGTCGTCTACACTCTTGTTGATTGTGCGGATTCGCTTTTTCTCGGCTTCATTGTGTTGCATCTTCCTCTGTTGACTCCGAGACCCTGTCTCTTCTCTAAACGATTATGCATTATGCAAATGCGAATTACTCCATTCCCAACATCCCATTTTCATACTCTATTCCACTGTTCACACTTCCGTTGTCTATGACACAATGAAAAACCAAGTGAATCCCGTACCAGTGTCTGCTACAGAACTAACATTCATTCGACCAAAGAGTATTCCTCCCAAACAAGAAATGTGTTGGAACAAACAACCAAAAGTACAGTATTCTACAGCATCTTGTTGTGATCTACGAGAGAATCCAACTGTCCACTTCTTACATTCCTGAGGTATATAATGAAGACAGGTCTGGATGCGCGCCTCATAGTAGGAAATAATACCCTAGCGTTTATCGGATGTTAGCAATGTTACGGTCAAAAAAGCGGCAATCATATTCAGGCAATTGACGATGATGATAAATGGATGGATACCATACAGAACGATCGACAAGCAATACACAAGAACGATGATTTCGGTGAGGAGTCCACAAAACAGGGAAACGGAGTACTATACGTCACCATCGACAAACGATGTCACAAGAATCATAGACTGGCGGATCGTCAGATACTGAGAAACGAGTTGAAGAAGGTTAAATAGAGTAAACAACACGCAACAGACCTTGATGAGCACTCGTTCCGTGGACAGTCCAAAGAGAAGAATGAAAACCGATATGACAAAGTTCGTAAGAGTCAACAGCTTGATTTTGGAACGATAATACCGAATGTACAACTTCACGTCTCGCAAGGAGATTTCCATTCCCAGCGATCGGATATAGTACTCTCCGTCCATCTCCTGAACGATCACCTCCGGCTGGGAGTCCTTCAACAGACATCTACTTCAACAGGCTTCTTCAGAACTACCGGAAGATTGTGGCGTACAGGTATCCTCCAGGAGCGTTCATTTCCTTCGATGGAGAAAAGAGTGATTCTGGGTTGTTGCTACGGTGGTGTGTGATTCTGACGGAGGGGCTCCACAAGGACAGAGATAAGCGAGGAGAGCTCAATGACCTAGAAGCGTGGTGAAAGAAGCGCTTTCGGTAGACTCGAAGGAAAAGCAAAGGTTGAAAGAAAAACTGTCAAAACGAAGCGAAGAAAGCGCCGTGTCAATGGGACCTCACTAAATGAATCGTGCAATTCTGCTACTAGTGTGTATTTCCGTCGTCCTCGCAAATCGTAAGAGTCTGTCGACCCACTCACTCCAAGGATCATGCTCCGTTCCCAACGCGGTCGAGTGTCAGGATGGAGCAGAGAACGCTGTGTTCAATCGGTGTACAGATTACTACGCCTTGTGTGACAATGGGCGGTGGTCCGACAATATGAATGTATCTCCCGGAACCAAGTGTCTCAACGGCGTCCTGGTGCTTCCCTCCGAGTGCTCTGCGGTACCGACTGGGAGTCCAACCACAACGCCGACCATCGTCCCCACGGCAATGCCCACTTCAAATCCAACCGCAACGCCAACCACAGCCCCTGAGTGCTCCTTCACCAACCTCATGTGCACAGACGCGTCGGGGGTCGCCCAGACAACCTGCACAAGCTACTACCGAACGTGCAATGACGGGACGCTCTCCACCGTTCTGTCAACCCCGACGGGGATGAAATGCTACCAAGGCGCCTTCATCAACGAGGGCGACTCGCCCTGCGAGCCCATCGACTACAACTGCGACTGGACGGGAATCCGCTGTACAAACGCGGAAGGTAACCAGCAGACCGGCATCTGC
Organism: Blastocystis sp. NMH; assembly: GCA_039096215.1. Taxonomy (NCBI): domain Eukaryota; class Bigyra; order Opalinata; family Blastocystidae; genus Blastocystis; species Blastocystis sp. NMH. The sequence goes on along the minus strand of JBBPEA010000010.1, from coordinate 223,657 downwards.
ACCCAACACTACGTCACCTGCAAGAACAACCAAACCTCCACGCCGCGTCCCATCCCCGACTCGCTCTACTGTCTGGGCAACAACGTGGTCACGCGAGGACAGTGCGTTCTTCGCCCCGACGACCAGTGCTTCTTCTGCGGCATTCTCTGCGTCGACGCCTCCCGCAAGCCCGTCTTCAACGACTGCACCGAGTGGTTCGTCAACTGCGTCAACGGGAACGTGACGCAGTCCTTCTCCGTCCCTCCCGGCCGTCTCTGCCACAACGGACAGCTCGTTCCCCCGAGCGAGTGTCCCGTCGAGCCCACTCCCTGTATCCACTGTCCCTCGGGCGCCCCAGGACCCCAGGGAGCGCAAGGAGAGAAAGGAGAGAAAGGTCCCGCCGGCCCCGCCGGTCTCCCCGGCCCTACAGGAGAGCCGGGAGCCACTGGAGCCACTGGAGCCACTGGACCGCAGGGACAGTCCGGTCGACGAGGTCCCACGGGTCCCGCTGGCGACATAGGACCACAAGGAGCACAAGGAGTCCAGGGAGCGCAAGGAGCGCAGGGACCCGCCGGCAGTCCCGGCATCCCCGGACCACAAGGAGCCCAAGGGCCGCGCGGCGCCACGGGAGAAACGGGAGCCACGGGAGAAGAGGGAGCTGTCGGAGCCACGGGTCCAACGGGACCTGAAGGAGAGGCTGGAGCCACGGGAGCCACAGGAGTGACGGGAGCCACGGGAGAAACGGGACCGACGGGTCCAACGGGACCCACTGGATCCACCGGAGCGCAAGGAGCACAAGGAGTCCAGGGAGAACAGGGAGAACAGGGAGAACAGGGAGCCACGGGTCCTACGGGACCGGTGGGAGAGACGGGCGCTACAGGTCCTACGGGAGCCACAGGTCCGGAGGGAGACCCTGTGACGCTTCCCGCGGACTTTGAGGTGACGAATGCTGCCGCGGAGGTGCTGGCCCGCACGCCGATCATCGCGCGATGCAATAAAGACAACGGGGATGTGACGATCAACGCTTCTCTCAGCGGTGCACTGACCGGAGTGACCATTGCGAAGTAGTCCAACGGTTTGCCACTCACACATAGTATTCAGGCACACACGGCAGACGGAGGGGTCGTCGGAACGTGCTCCAGTCTAGTCGCCTGTACGATCACGGCGAAAACCACCGGTATCTAATGGATCCCACTCTTCTCCTTCTAGCTGCACAGTGTGCAAGCGGCTACTCAGTGTATTTGTCGATGGAGCTAACAGCCGGCACGTCGACGCTACAAGTGCATTCTGCTTTCGTGACTGCTTCCATTCAAACTCCTTGGGTCTGTTTGTTTCATTGAACCCCTTCTTGATAATCAAGGACCACTGAACATTAACGGTCCAAACTGTCTGTCTGGTATCCATCATTATTTCTTTCACGTAGCAAGTAGAATGGCTGAAGTCCAGTCCCTGGTTATTGATAACGGATCCGGTATGTGCAAGGCCGGTTTTGCCGGAGATGATGCTCCTCGTGCCGTGTTCCCCTCGATTGTGGGCCGTCCCAAGCACCCTGTGTACATGGTCGGTATGGAGAACAAGGATCACTTCGTCGGAGACGAGGCCGAGTCGAAGCGTGGAGTGCTGAACCTGAAGTATCCCATTGAGCACGGAATTGTGACGAACTGGGATGATATGGAGAAGATCTGGCACCACACCTTCTACAACGAGCTGCGTGTGGCTCCCGAGGAGCACCCTGTGCTTCTGACCGAGGCTCCCCTGAACCCCAAGGCCAACCGTGAGCGTATGACCCAGATCATGTTCGAGACGTTCAACGTGCCCGCCATGTACGTGCAGATTCAGGCTGTGCTGTCGCTGTACGCTTCGGGAAGAACGACGGGTTGCGTCATGGATTCGGGTGATGGTGTGTCGCACACGGTGCCCATCTACGAGGGTTACTCGCTTCCTCACGCCATTCTGCGTCTGGATCTGGCTGGTCGCGACCTGACGGAGTACATGCAGACGATTCTGTCGGAGCGTGGATACTCGCTGGTGTCGACGGCTGAGCGCGAGATTGTGCGTGACATGAAGGAGAAGCTGTGCTACGTGGCGATGGACTTCGACAAGGAGATGAAGCTGGCGGAGGAGTCGTCGGTGGTGGAGAAGTCGTACGAGATGCCCGATGGCAACATCGTGACGATCGGTAACGAGCGCTTCCGTGTGCCCGAGGCTCTGTTCAACCCTTCGATGCTGGGCAAGGAGCTGCGCAACGGAGGTATCCACGACGCCACGTTCACGACGATCATGAAGTGCGATGTGGATATCCGCAAGGATCTGTACAGCAACGTGGTTCTGTCCGGAGGCTCCACGATGTTCCCCGGAATCGGTGAGCGTATGCAGAAGGAGCTGCTGGCGCTGGCTCCTCCTTCCATCAAGGTGAAGGTGCTGGCTTCGCCCGAGCGTAAATACATGGTGTGGGTCGGAGGCTCTCTGCTTGCTTGCCTCTCGTCCTTCCACAACATGTGGATTGCCAAGAGCGAGTACGACGAGGCGGGTCCTAGCATTGTGCACAGAAAGTGCTTCTAATTTTTGTAATAGTTGTGTTAGTGAAGCGTGTTTATTCGCAACAAGGATATCCTCATACATTTGTAGAGTCATGGCATCCGCTATGCCGGTGGACATCCCATTCGACCGGTCATCCTTCGAGCTGATCGCTCAAGGAGCCGAAGGCGTTTCTTTGGGTGATTGGTTCCATTCGTAGAGACTGTACAAGGGAACGTTTCTGGGACAGAAGGTCCTCGTGAAGGAGCGCGTCCGGAAGGCATATCGCCATCCCCTTTTAGATGCGTCCATTCGCAATAGACGACTCGTGCAGGTGCGAAAGGATGCGTCTGTTGACAAATAGGAGGCGAGAAGCATGATTCGCTGTATGAAGGCTGGAATCAAGACACCCATCATCCGCTATGTGGATGTGAATCGGTACTGCATCTTTATGAGTTTCATCGACGGCTACACTGTCCGAGATTACATCAACAAGAATCTGTACAAATCGCGTAGCGGTTCCCTTTCTGCGATGACCTGTAGAGGAGGAGCTCAACAGCTATTGTTTCAAGATCGGCGAGACGGTGGCGCGGCTTCACAATCATAACCAAATCCACGGCGACTTGACCACGTCCAACTTCATCATCGAAAAGGAAACGGGCGACCTTGTTCTCATCGACTTCGGACTGACCACGGTGAGTACGAGTCCGGAGGACATGGGCGTGGACCTGTATGTGCTGGAGAGAGCCATCATTTCGACGCACGTTCAGGCGAAGGACTTGGTAGGCACAGTTTGAGGGAGTGACGTGTAGTTCATTCACGTGCTGGAGGGCTACGAGTCGCTCGTCGACCACAAAACAGAGAACATGGCTGCGTTCCACAAGGTGCGGGCGCGCGGTCGCAAGCGACTTGCCTTTGGTTGTCGTGTTGGTTGGAACAAACACCGCAAAAGACTATTCAAATTCCCAGGCTCTCTTCACTTCCTCGCTTCCACTCTTCTCGATATACGCGAAGAAGTCCTCCTTCGGCGTGAAGTCGCTGATCCACCGTCGGTTCTGCAGCAGCGACCACATCACCTCGCGGTAGTTGCCCTGCGTGTATGCGTACAGGTACTGGCGCTGCAGCTTGCTCATGGCTATCTCTCACGCCCCCTCCCCATCGCTACGGTTGATGATCTTGTGTTCCTCCAGCATGTCCACCAGCTTCTCCACCGTCGCCGCGTCGCAGTTCCCCACCGTCAGGTTGTGCTTCGGACCCAGCTGCACCACGTCTTTGAACTGGATCTACGTCCCACTCGCTTTTCTCTCCCACCTGATGGTCGTAGCGATTCTCCAGCGCGCCGATCACCAGTCCGTTGCGCAGGGTGTTCTTCAGCGTGCAGGTGCGTCCGTCATGCTTGGTATTGTCAATGGTATTATGATTGTCATTCACAACCGCATTGCCATTGTCACTCTCATCCACGCTCTATCCATCACCTCTCATCCCCTCTCTCACATTGCGCGGCACGTGCAGACGAACCGGCTCGTAAGGACGGTCCTGCGCCGGCGAGTAATCTGCCTCGTCGAAACAGCGGAACAGCGACGCGAGATACAGCTTGCGCGCGTGGACCCTTCCTGTCACCTCTCCCTCTCCCCTACGGCTGGTTGCGGTACTCGAACGCCGAGTAGTCGTAGAGCGCGTTGTAGTCGTCGATGGCCACCAGCACGGGATACCTGCGTCTCAGCCTCCTCGCTCGCTCACTCCTCACACAGCTCCAGCTCCTTCTTCACATACGCGACGATCTCGTACGCCTGCGTCTCAACCCTCTCTCTCACTCACGTCACGCGCGCTGTTCACGCCGTACAGCGCCAGCTGGTCCAGGTTCATCGTCGCCACCGCACCGCTGTCGATCGCCTGCGTCACAGCCATCGACCACACCTACCGCGCCGAACTGCGACTTCGCCCAGAAGAGCGAGCGGTCGTAGTGGCACTTCAGCGGCAGCGTCCGCAGCAGGTGTCCCGAGGTCACGTGGAGCTGCGGGAGAGGGGACGGGAAGACGTACGTCGAGGAGAAGCTTCTGGCAGTGCTCCGGCTGAGCGAAGAAACCGCCCGCACGACGCGTCATCTCGATGATCTGGTAGCCTGGGATGAGAGGGGTGGGGAAGGAAAACCTTGGTGCGTCCAGATGCGAGCGGAGGGGACAAACAACGTGATCCAGTTGTTGCGACGGCAGTAGTAGTATAACGTGCGCAGAAGCATGCTGCGATGGAGTGGAGAGAGAGCAGGTACGATTTGCCGCTACCGCGAGGACCGCTCAGCGCCAAAAACGGATACATGCTCACGGAGTCGCCGTTCTGGAACGCTGTCAATCAGGATCGCTCCTCAACCGTACCGCGAAGCTTGTTCATCACGTCGATGGCCTCCTTGCGAATCTGCAGCGTGTTCATAAGCGTCAACTCCTTCTGCTTCTCAAAGCCGGCGTAAAAGCTATTCCCTTCACAACCACACGCACTTCCTACTCGTGAGGGAAATAGTACTTGAATTCTTCGTCGTCGAAATACACAATCTCGCCGGGTTTCTTCGACAGCAGGTCCATTCGCTTCTCCTTCGGAATCGTCTTCAAGTAGTCTCTGCTGCGAATTCCAGATTCATAATCTGCGCGAATATGCGGGTATTCGGGAAAATCGGGCAACTCGACGTCCTTCTTCACGCTCGTCTTCTCCGCAACCTTCTTCTCCTCCTTTCCATCGCTTTCCTTCGCCGATCCCTTGGATGTGTCGACATCGGGCTTGGTGGAAAAGAACCGACTCGTCGAATAACTGCCGATGCGTCGGATGGCTTGCGCTCCGATTCGATTCTTCAATACGAGAGAGAGCATCTGCGTAGAGGGATTATGACACTTCCTCCAAACACACAATCGCTTCTTCTTTTCCAACAAACAACATATATCCCGAGAACAATAGCCAGGTGAATCACCGTGCCTCCATCGTTTATTCCTTCTTAGCGGCGGCAGCCTCCATGCGAGCCTGACGAGCAGCGAAGTTGTTAGGACCCACTCTCTTGGCACCGGGGGCCAGCACAACGTTCACGTATCTTCTGTTGTACTGCTCTCTCTTCTACCCAATCACTCCCGTCTCCTTCACCCACCTTGGCACGACCCACATGGGACTTGCCCTTCTCCTGCTTCTCGACCTTGGGGGTCTGGTTGCGCACCTTTCCGGCACGGGTCAGAGATCCGTGGACCTTGCCTCCTCCAATCAGGCGGAGAGCGAGGGTCAGGGTAGACTCCTCCTGCACGTTGTACTCAGCGAGCGAGCAAGAGTCCTCCAGCTGCTTTCCAGCGAACAGCAGGCGCTGAGCAGCCACGGCAACTCCCTCCTTCTCCTGGATCAGGGACTTGACGTCCTCGACCATCGAAGAGGCCTCGACAGCGTAAGCAGACTTTCCTACAGAATAAGCCCCACCTGCCGAGCATCGCCTACCGGTAAGAGTTTCGACGAAAATTTGCATCGTTCTCTACTCTATAAGACGGTACCAACCACAATTGTACGACTATGTGTCTCTAGAGAGATTTCTGGAGAGTCAAGGGTGAGAAAGAAAGCTGTGCGCTGATTGGCCGCACTTCTTCTCGTGCGCTCCGATTTCAGAATAGGGTCCTTTCCTTTCACAGCCTCGTATCCTACATAGACAGTCTCTTTCATCCTGAATCGCAAGTCAATGCCGTCAAAGAGTTTTGGGGAATGGTACGAAGACCAGAAGAAGGAGTCCGTAGGAACTGAAGGAGCGAATCACCGGTAGTCGCTTCCTCAAGCGTCCACCTCGTCGGGAAGCTGGTTTTCTTCCCTGTTTTCATCGGGAGAGAGTGGCAGGGGAGATGTAGAGTCTGTTGGGTTGGTGAATCGCGCTCGGAACGTTGGATCCAAGATCACGGAGTGGTATGATGTGCGATTTGGGATGGATCCATAGGAGTGATTCTCTCAAGGAGGGTTTGGCATTTCTTGGTCTCGCGGTCGTGTTCTTCCTGATTGCCTACTTGATCGGCCTTCCTACTGTACTTGCTACGGACATCGACCATCTCTAGCTTCTGGTTCGACCCGCCAAGTTCACCATCAGCTTCACGATGGGAAGTTTTATGACAATCGCCGCGCTGGCTGTGTTTCGTGGTCCCAGCCAGTTTTTCGGCAGCATGTTCCAGCCGCAGCGCATTGTGAAGTCCCTTCTCTACCTGACGTCGCTGGTTCTTTCGATCCTCTTCGCTGTCGTTTGGAAGTCATACATCGGGACGGTGGCAGCATCGCTGTTCCAAGTGAGAGTGCTTCTGTAATCTGATGGGAAGATGGTAATGCTGGTTCTCTTCGTGTTGGAGACGTTCCCTGCAGGTTCGCGCATTACGACAGGTGGGGTATCCAATCAAGTACCACGTAGTGCTGCTGGCGATGATCCGCAAGTCATTCTCGATGGCGTACTCTCTCCTGTCCCGTTTCTTCAGTTAATCGTGTTGTACTCTAGGTCGCTGTCTGTTAACAAACACGCTCCACTAATATAACCTCTTACTTGGGGACACGTCCGCCAAAGAAAGCTCTCTCATACCCAGGGATCAATGCCTCATTCACCAGTAGAATAATCATGGCGTGAGGCGCGCAACGGAAGTAGTAAGTCCAGAATCCCTTCCAATAGGCAGTGATTCCTTCGTTCTTAAAAATCTTCACAAAACAATCCCAGAGGTTCTTGTACGGCATCTCCTTCGTGACAGGATCTGCCTTCATGTACATGAGACGATTCTTCATCAGATCGAACGGGAGTGAGGCGAAAGCGCAACAGAAACCGGAAACGGCAGAAGAAAGCAAATTAGAATACAAACCCTTTCCGAGCTTCTTATCAAAGAACTGCTGAGCCTGATCGTAGGAGGCCATCATTCCAAAGTTCATCGACATCGCACGGAAGATCATGGGCAGACATCCTCGCCACAGGGTCCACAGACCCTCCTCTCTCGTAATACGCGCAAGAGCCGTGAAGCAATTGCTGTAGCCGCGGCGCTGCTCCTTGGGAAGCAGACCATCGGCCTGCATACGCACCATGGCAATATCGAACGGATTGCCGATCATACCAGCCAAGGCGCCCGAGGTGATCGAGGACAGAGAAGACGCGAAGAAGGAAATCGAACCACCGTTTCGCTCCTTCAGCTTGTTTGTGAACACACGATGAAGACCAAGCCGCGCAGTTCCATAGATGGCTTGTCTCATCAACGACGCCGACAGACCGGCGTACAACTTCATAATACCCTCATCCCGAATCAGGTTCTTCGTGATGGTGAACGCTCCCATCTTCTGAGACTTTCCGACCAGCTGGATACGGGTCTTGATCAGATCAATGGGTTGAACCTAGGAATTACGGGAGGATACATCTCTCCTACGCAAGCGGAAGCCGTACAGGCGGAGATACAGCCGCAAATGAAAGGCTGCGCAGCTCTCATTCCCTTTTGAAAGGCTACGAACGATTACAATCACCTCTCCTGCCCTCCTACAATTGAAATTCTTCGGATCCGCAGACATATCCTTCGGAACAACAGAATAATGATAAGTGTGTTGGCAACGTGGAACGAAAGAACCGCGGTAAAAGAGGACACTGAAAAGCAACGACTCATTCCACCCTTTCAAATCAACCCGAAGCGAAGCACATTGACAGGAATCCGAATATGCAGGCGAGTCTTCGACTTTTTAGCCTTTGTATGAAATGATCCACCTTTGGTAAACTCGTGTGGATCTTTTGCAAATGAACGACGTGGGGTTGTTTGTCACGGACCTCTCATTTGTTTTGTGAGTGATGAATAGATACTCCAACGACAAAAGAGAGCAACTCCAACAAACAACAGATATGCTAGTTTACACGATATGGACATCAGTCAGCCTTTTCCGTTTTCGGTTGTCTGAACTGCTGACTCATCAAGGCCTCTCTCTCCGCCTTCCTCTGAACCACAGCAATTCCAACTGCCAAGACGGACACGCACAGAACAGCTACTTCCATCATCACCGGATAGCCGTGCACGCTATCAAACACGTTCTCCGACTCCCACTTGAAAATAACGTTGAAGTGGTCGGGAAGTTTCGACCCCGTATGGAAGATGCTCGGATAATCTACTCTTCATCCCCAGTACACCCCAAACAGTCAACATATTCGTCGATCCAAACGACGTTGTTGTCCTTCACCTTGATCGTCAGAATCACGCTCTTCGCAAAAACACCTCTCCCGTCATACACCGTGAGCCACGTCGTTTGCCGGTTCATATCCGTGAGTTCAAACGATCTACATGCCACGCTCCGTACGCTCCCTACATCTTGATCGGCTTGAGCGTGTTGTAGGTAAATCCCGAGTACTTCATCGGAACTGTCACGTTACTCCACTTCATGTACTTCGGGAGTTGGTTCGTCGGCAAGGCTAGCCAGCTCGTGTGCTCCTAGGTGGCTATGGTGAAAGGACGCGTACGTCTTGATGCTGAAACTGGACCGAAACGTGTAAGTGATCTCCTCGGTGCACCTCCTCCTCCCTGCACAGTCCGATGCAGAGAACAAGAAGAAAAGGGACAATGGACATGAGGATTTGTGTTCACAACAAATACACGCAACTATACAGGCTTCTTCTTCGGCTCCTTTGTTACATGGTACAGTGTTTCCGATATCCTCTCCATCCGCTTCCGCGCTCGTTTAAGAACACTATCATTCACACATTCTCACAACACCTACCCCTCATCTACGACCGTCGCATAGCTCCGACACAGGTCTTTCAGGTACCTCTTCGACCGCTTTCGACTGAAGCGGGTGTGAACATTTTGCATGATTTGGGGCTCCTTGTGGTTGGCGATTTCGCACAGAGTGTCCAGAACGGCGCTACGAGAGGGAGGGAGGCGATGCGTGGAGACGGGCTTCAGCACGGTGGAGGAGTCCATGTAGAAGCGCGATCCCCAGAACTCAGGAGGCAGACGACGTACGATCGTCTGGTCCACCTGGTCTTGGATGCTGCGAAAGCAGGACTCCTCTTCTGGTGCGGGGAGACGCAGTTCTCCTGCGAGGATCGGCTCGATCGTCTCCTTCGGGATGTGGCTGATGGAGGCTTCCGTTGGCTCCAGAGATGAAAGGATGACGTTCGTTTCATAGCTGCACTTCTCCGCTAGCTCCACCACTCTCTACGGGTCATTTCCAACGAGCGGCGTCACTTCACGGGCAAGGACGGAAAGATCGACATCCTCCTTTTCCACCAAAACCGCATCGGAGTCATGGAGAATGTCCTCCTCCCTGCATTTGATATTACTGCATTCCTCATACAGTTGATCGAAGAGAAAGGACCGGTCGAACGAAGCGATGCTTTCCATTACCGACTGTGCAAACCGGATGTCGCACATCGCCTCATTCGTTCGATGCTTGTTGGGATGATCGCGTTTCACTGATTCCTTCTCGGGAGGGTTCTCTTTCGCTCTCTCCTGCGGCAACAGTAAACCTAAATGGGAAAAACGACTGATTCCTACGCTTGTAGTTGTGGTGTTTCGGCTTGTATCGAACGGGACCTACGGTAAAGAAGGAAGACTGCAAATACGCTCATAGGCGGGCACCTCTGTGGATGACAGACGCCGACGGACGGGAGGTTCCTTCTCTTCCGGTTGGTCTGTCTGAACTTCGCTCATCACCTCGATCCAAACCGAAAGTGCCGAAGCGGAGTTGTAGCCTCCCGCGGTTTTCATTCATTTAGAATCGTTCGATCGGATCCGATAGGATGAGTGACGAACCGAGTGAATCGACTTCCCAGATCCCGTTGCTCACGTCCTCTTCGACCCCCGTCGATGGAGACAAGTGGCAGGAGAGACTGAAGGAGGAGCTGGTCTCCTTGATTGCCGTACGGATCTCTCCCGTTGATGACCGAGTATGTGAAGATGAACAAGAAGAATGATACAGACTGGTTTAAATTGACTTGCGACAAGACGGGTGTTCAGTGGCCGTGCATAGGAGCAATGATCCGTAGTTGGAGTGGAACATGTTGGATGTACTACAAGCGTGTGAAGTATGAATTCAAGGTGGAGTTCGATGTATGCGTTTTCTGATGAGTCTCCTGCAGCTTCCGGCGACGTATCCGATGAGTCCTCCAGAGATCCGTCTCCCCGAGCTGGACGGAAAGACGCCCAAAATGTACCGAGGGGGGAAGATCTGCTGCGACGTCCACTTCAACCCGCTGTGGGGCAAGCACGCTCCTTCCTACGGCATCGCCCACGCAATGGCACTCGGCGTAGATTTGGTGAGAGCGCGTAAAAGCCTAGTTAGCTCCGTGGCTGGCTGTGGAGATCCCCCACTTGGTAGAATTCGATTTGCTGTGGTGTGTTTGATACAAACAAGTCACCAAGTTACAGTTCCTTCTCATCCGTGTCCGTCTTCGTCATCATGTCCTCGCAATACTTCAGAAGTCCCTCCTTCGTTCGCTCGACGTCCACATCGAAGGGCATGCGGGGATTGCCGTCTCTGGCAAACCACTTCAGCGTGGGATACGCGCCGATCTGGAAACGACCCTACGTCTCTTTCCTCCTCTTCGCCCTACTCCAAAGGTCGGATACTCTCCCACATTCAGCTCCGCGAACACGACATCACTCGAGGACTCCTTCGCCACCTCTTCCTACCGATGACTCTCCTCTCCCGCTCCTACGAAGACGGGTGCGAAGGTCTCGCAGTAGGTGCAGTTCGTGATGAAGAACTTGACAAGCACGTTGTGGTCGCGCAGAACGTAGTCAAAGTTGTAGGGGTCCAGCGTGACCACCTTGTGATCCCAGTCGATCCGAACGAACTGATGAGCGACGTTGCGTCGCGCCACCAGCTTCGCGTACTCCTTTCCTTCCTCCTGGATCTCCTGGATCTCCTTCTCGATCGTCTCCAGCTCCTCCGTCAACGTCTCCTCACCGTGACGCACGATCTGCGTATCATCGCTCCCAGCAGCCAAACATCCTTCATCAGCTTGTAGTACTTGTAGGACGCGCGGTACACGTTCTTCAGATTCGCCACCTTCTTCATGATGCGTAGTCGCTCCTTCCGCTCCGTCTGCGGTCAACGTCCCTCTCCACCCCCACCATCTCCATGAACGAATGCGCGAACGTGTCCAGTACGGGCTCGCGACCGTAGAGTTGGTTCAGTCCGCCGTTGTGGCTGACAAAGGTGCCTGCGTCTCAGACGACTCCAACGACCCACCCAACTCCGCGTTTAGATAGTCGATCATGTCCTCGCCCTGCTCGAAGTGCGGCTGCTTCACCGCAGGACCGGTCGTGTTGAACGGGAGGTAGCGGAAGGCGGGGACCTTCGGCGCGTTGAAGAAGCCGCACATTCCCGGCGTCTCCAGACAGTTCACCTTGGCGAAGATGATCGACTTTTCCTTGTGGAACAGAGAGGACACCGTGAAGAAGGTCTCCGCGATCTCCTGCGAACGACCGTTCTGCGGAATGTAGAGGAAGATGAGCGCGTTCGTCTTCTTGGTGCGACGGAGGAACTGCGAATGCGTGTCGTCGGTCAGGTGGAAGACGTAGTCGGGCTCGGGAGAGTAGCCCGTCTTCAGCGAGATCCACGTGAGCTGTCTGTGAGGAACGGTACGAACAAACGTACCAGATCAATGTCTTCATCGGGATAATAGGGCTTCGCCTTGCCCTTCACAAAGAGACGATACACCGACCCATCGCTTCCCGCATCGATTTTGTACTTTCGGTCGAACTCGGGGTCCGTTCCCGTGGTCGTTCCCAAAATGAAGAACTACACATGATGACCGAACACCAAACGAACATCCTCCTCTTCCGCTTTGTAGGCATATAGCAAGTAGTGAACATCCCAGAAGTCGGTTCCACACTTCACGCAGTTGGGGGCGTTCCACACGCCCAGCACCGTCTTTCCGTTTTCAAGCAGATAGTCGAGATTCTCCTTCGTAAGGAAGCTAATTCCTCTAGGACTGAGCGATGGTCAGAACGCAAACCCTTCGACAATCGCAGCATAGGAAACCGCAAGTGTCAAAAAAAGCAGAGACACGCGAAATACCATGAATAATGTCACAGCGAACGAATCAAAGTGAGATGATTGGGAGCGAAACGGGAATGTCCCGATTTCGGCGGTGAGTCTCATTCTCTTCAAATACAAAACGGAGATGTTCCCTCCTCCATCGAAACGTCGTCACTACAGAGAAAGGACGATTGAGACGCCTTCTCGGACGTCGGAGGTGAATCGCGAAGTGGAGGAACGCAACCGACAGCGAGCCGAGGAGAAACGAAGGGATACGTCGGGAATCAAGCTGATGAGTCATTCGTTTATGTGTTTGGGACTCATTACGATTAGGAACCATTCTCACCACAGTGAGGAAAGCGAAGACAGTCACAGGCACAGTTCATCTCATCACCGTTCGTCGAGCCGCGAGTCGAGCCATTCAAGACGAACAGAAAAGAGAGACCGCGAGTGGAGGGAACTGACGAAGGACCGCGCGGACGACGACGAGTGGGAAGAGGCGACGCCGCTGACGTCGATTCGTCATCCTGCTTCGTGTTTTTCATTTCTAGGGAGCACTCCGCTTCCGACGCCATCGAGAACGCTAACGCCATCGCGTGAGGACTCGTTGCGCCGAGCGACGCCCATGCGCGGAAGCAGGACCCCTATGCGCGAAGGCAAGTCACACAGTGTAAGCACGCATCTCCCTCTTCCCATTTAGTACACGAGCGCCCTCACGGAGGAGACTCCGGAGCCTTATCGAAACAACAGGAAGCGTCTGCTGGAGGACGACGAGGACTACGCGGGCGGTCTCCTCGATGCCAGCTCCAGCGAGTCGGACGATGCCTTTTACACAACCGAGGAGGGTCAGGCGGCGGAGAACCCCGACTCGGTGTTTTCCGGGAGCAGCGAGCTGTTCCGTCGCAAGGAGGACCAGTATCGTCGCGCGATGGGCGAGCGGAAGCGACCTCGTCTGTCGGCCCGTCAGAGCGCTCTTCAGCTGGATCAGGAGAAGTGGGAGCGCGACCGCATGCAGGCGTCGGGCGTGTTGGTGCAGGAGGGGGAGATGGTAGGTATCGCATGTGGGGTGTGAGAATAGCAAGAGGACATGGAGGAGGAGCGGACGTCGCTGATCGTGACGAGTCTGCGTCCTCCGTTCCTCAGCGGGAACGTGCAGTTCACGCGTCAGACGGAGATGGTGTCGACGGTGAAGGATCCGACGAACGACTTCGCGGTGAGCGCGAAGAAGGGAAGCGAGCTACTGAAGAGCTGGCTGAAGGACGAGGAGAAGAAGCGGAGTCTGAAGCGCGACGACTTCACGAGTCTGAGCGGGTCGAAGATGGGTCAGATCATCGGCGTCCGGCAGGTGAAGGAGAAGGGCGATGGAAAGGACATGGAGACGGACGCGGAGGCGAAGTAGGCGACTAGCACTGTGGAATGATCATCAGGGCGGAGAACAGCTACAACGGAAACATGGGCGACGCGACGGGGAGCAGTCTCTTCAGCCAGACGAAGACGATCCAGGAGCAGCGCGAGTATCTGCCCATCTTCAGCGTGCGGGAGGAGTTACTGTCGGTGATTCGCGAGAACCAGGTGACAATTATCGTGGGCGAGACCGGCTCGGGAAAGACCACGCAGCTGACGCAGTATCTGTACGAGGAGGGGTATGCGAAGGATGGTCTGATCGGCTGCACGCAGCCGCGTCGTGTGGCGGCATCGTCGGTGGCGAAGCGTGTCGCGGAGGAGAAGGGAGTGAAGCTGGGCGAGGAGGTGGGCTACTCGATTCGATTCGAGGACGTCACGTCGAAGAAGACGGCGATCAAGTACATGACCGACGGAATTCTCTTGCGTGAGTCAATCAGCGACCCGTCGCTGGAGAACTACCGCGTGGTCATCATGGACGAGGCGCACGAGCGGTCGCTGAACACCGATATTCTCTTTGGCATCATGAAGCGCGTGCTGCAGCGCCGCACGGACTTGAAGCTGATCGTCACTTCCGCCACGATGGACGCCAACCGCTTCAGCGAGTTCTTCGGCTACGCTCCCATCTTCAACATCCCCGGACGCACGTTCCACGTGGACACGGTGTACTTGAAGTCTCCTGCGGACGACTACGTGGACGCCGTGGTGAACCAGATCCTGACGATCCACCTGGGGTGGGACGAGGGCGACATCCTGGTGTTCATGACGGGCCAGAGCGACATCGAGTGCGTGTGCGACGTGGGATTGCGCGGAGGGACTGACGGATAGCTTGTGAACGAGCGCATCAACAAGATGGAGAAGAAGACCTCGCCGCTGCTGATGCTTCCCATGTACTCGCTGCAGAGCGCATCGAAGCAGTCGCTGGTGTTTGCGAAGACGCCGAAGGGAATGCGCAAGTGCGTCGTCTGCACAAACATCGCCGAGACGTCACTCACCGTCGACGGCATCAAATACGTCGTGGACTCCGGTTTCTGCAAGCTAAAGGTCTTCAACCCTTCGATCGGCATGGACGCGCTGGTCGTCACGCCCATCTCCCAAGCCAACGCCGACCAGCGAAAGGGCCGCGCCGGCCGCACGGGTCCCGGAACCTGCTTCCGCATGTACACGGAGTACATGTACTCGACGCAGATGCTGCAGAACCAGATTCCCGAGATCCAGCGAACGAATCTGGGCAACGTCATTCTGCTGCTGAAGAAGTTGGGCGTCGACAACCTCTACAACTTCGACTTCATGGACCCGCCGCCGCAGGAGAACATCACGAACTCCATGTACCAGCTGTGGATTCTGGGCGCGCTGACCAACACGGGCGCGCTGTCGGAAATCGGAGACCGCATGGTCGAGTACCCGCTGGACCCCTACCTGCAGAAGATGATGGTGATGTCGGAAAAGCTCCACTGTACTGCGGAGATCGTGACGATCGTCGCCATGCTCTCCGTCCCCAACGTCGGCTCCTCCATGCGAAATGATCCGTAGATCTTCGACAGACCGCCGGAAAAGGAGGAAGAGGCCGACAACATCCGCGCCAACTTCAGCGTCCCCGAGAGCGACCACCTGACCTACCTCAACGTGTTCCTGCAGTGGAAGCGCGCCAAGTACAGCAAGTCCTGGTGCGAGCGCAACTACCTCCACGCCCGCTCGATGGCGCGCGTGCGGAACGTGCGGAGCCAGCTGCTGGAGCTGATGAAGCAGCAGCACATTCCTCACGAGTCCTGCGGCAGCGACTGGGACATCGTGCGGAAGTGCGTGTGTTCCGCGTACTTCTTCAACGCCGCCCGCATCAAGGGTATTGGCACCTACATCAACATGCTGACGGGAACGCCGTGTCAGCTCCACCCCACGAGCGCCCTCTACGGATTGGGCTACACGCCCGACTACATCGTGTACCACGAGCTGGTCATGACGACCAAGGAGTACATGCGCTGCGTGACGGCGGTGGACGCGCAGTGGCTCGCGGAGCTGGCGCCCATGTTCTTTACGGTGAAGGAGAGCTACCTGTCGAATCTGGAGTCGCGGAAGAACGTAAAGCGGAACAAGGAGCAGATGGCGCAGGAGATGGAGGAAGAGATGAAGCGGAAGCGGCTGCAGGACGAGGCGAGGCGTCCGAAGGTGTACAAGCATCCCGAGTCCATTTGCACACCGGGAAGGGCCATTCAGAAGGGAGTCCAGATGAAGACACCTCGTCGAATCGGTTTGTGAAGTGTTTGTGTGAGAACAATTGAGACTGATAATCCGAGAATCACTATCGCCATGCCCTATACGCATGCCCTCTTTACACGGCTCTACCTTGGAGCCTCCGACCTCCTACATGCAGGTATTCGCTATTTGGAAGAACTGCTCCAACGAATGGCAGCCGTTTGCTGTCGCCACAGTCTAAATGGAGAGGAAGCCATCGAGTATCTCGACTACAGTCAGATGCAGTCAAAGCGCGTGTTTGTTCAATGAATGTACCATAGTGGGTTCTTTGTTGAATCAAACAGGAAGTACATCATTTCTTGTACATCTTTCCTCTCCAGTTGCTCTTCCGCTTCATTTGGCGGGTGTGTGTTTCGCAGAATCCACAGATCACGTCCTGCTGGTCTGGAGACGACGCCACGTGATACTCAAGCAAAATCTACAAGATGAAACGATGCACTCACAGCGACATTGTGCTCAATACCACAGCTCACATGGAACGTGCAGTCGCACTTAGTGCCGCTGCAGAGCATGCAACAGCCCTCCGAACTATTGCAGAAACAGCACTTCCGGTGCCACCGCCATTCGGGGATATGAAAGTAGTCGATGTAGTCGCGGCCGTCTGGATCCTGAAAGAAAACTGAGAATGAGTTCCTCCCATCACTCACACCTTCTGGAATCCAGAGTGCGCAGTTTATATGAGCCCATTGGTAGTCGGTCGTGCGTTTCATGGCGCCTCCCGTTCGTCCACACAGGATGCATTTCTAGATGCGAATGAAACGTTAGAAAAATACACAATTGTGTTCGCCCACCTTGCATGTATCGCAGAACCAGTCTCCCTCTGGAATGTGGTGTACTAGGGTTCATGACCATTATCAATCCCACTTAGCGGACTGCCATAGCACGAGGAGTGGACTCCAATGTTGCATCCGTCGCAGAACACGATGGGATCCTAGGCATCACCTCTCCTCTAGGCAATCAACTCCCTCGATCCACTCTCCGTCGTTACAGACCGCGCAACAAGCCAACTCTTCCGGAGGCAATTCCTCGGGTTGAGTGATTTGCGACGGTGGATCTCCTGCTGAACTTGACATTTGAATTTAATAGGAGTAGTGATATGGGAAAGAGAGAAAGGAATAATGGGAGGAGGTTGTAGAAACACTAGATATCCTATTCCGACAGACGGTACAGGGAGAAAGGTGTGCTGTTTCGTGTGATGTGTTTGCATGATGAGAATTCCGCTCATCGGAATCAGTGGCCTCTCTGGTTTGGAGATATCTAGAACGAGCGTGTGGAACGGAGGAGAAGAGAATAGATGAAACTGGAGTGCATGACAAAAAGAGGCATATTTTTTGCATCCATTCCCCTCGCATAATACGCCGTTTGAAGTAATAGTAGAATCACCTGAAGTGCTATGTCTGAGGAGAATACCCAATCCACGCAGACAAAGGAAGGTGACTCGTATTGGTCTGTTTGGTCGCGTAAGTGTGTAGAATCAAAGAACTAGAGACAGAGCAGACACTGCTGGAATCCCAGGTGAAATCGGTAGTCTTGGTCGGTAACTGGGATGTGTAGTTGCGAAGGGACCTGGCTCTCGCTTGCATGGAGTTGGCGGATCTACGAAAACGGAAGATCGAGCTGGAGCGAGCTGCGGAGAAGATAATCACGGAGGAGACCAAGGAAACTGTTGCCACGGAGGTGGAATCGCTCATGGACGACGGATCGTCGGAGTCCAAGTCGGCGGACAGCGACTACGAGGTTGATGACATTCAAGGAAGCGAGGATTCGAAGGATGACAGGGATATTCAATACGAGCGTCCCGTGACGAGAAGCACGGCAAGGGAAAGCGATGCGGAGAGTGCCGCGTCGGGCATCATCACGCGTTCCAAGGACTCGAAGCTGTCAAAGGAGGTGGAAGAGCCTCCTCCTCGCGTAGTTCCTCTCTCCCGCGCTCACCAGCAGCCTGCCGAGTCGCCGGTCAAGGCCCCGCGTCCCGCGCAGGAGCCGCCGAAGATGGAGACGCCGATCATTCCCTCGGCGCTCCCGCTGATCATGCACAACCCCGCGACGGGCCAGCCGCCGAACCCCCCGCAGTCCTCTCCGGCATTGGTTCCCGTGAAGCGTTCCTACCAGGACATGTCGCACCTGATTCCCCCCTTTCTCGCGCCCGCCGCCGACCCTCCCGAGAAGCAGCCGGCGCTCACGCAGCCGAAGCCGGCGCCACCGAAGCCGGAGCCGGCGCCGCCGAAGCCCGCGCCCGCCACGGCCCCGCGCAGCATGCTGAAGAGCTCCTTCCCCGCGCAGTCGTCGTTGTATCCCCCGCTGCCGCAGTCGTCGCTGCGTGCTCCCGCCGCCGCGTCGAAGCCGCCGCTGAAGTCTCCACAGGGCTTCGGCGGGCTGGGCGACCTGACGGGCCGCTTCGGCTTCCCGCAGGCGCCGCACGGCTTCGACGCGTTCGGACAGTCGCTGTCGCTGGCGGTGGGGATGTCGCCGGGCGGCGGGCCCGCGTACCCGCAGCAGCGGCTGCTGCCGCCGCGACCGGTGCCGATGGTGGGCGGAATGTCGTTCGTGCCGCCGGGGCTGCAGTCACGCGCGCTGCCGCAGGGGATGCAGGGGATGCTGCAGGGGGTGCCGCAGGGGATGCAGGGGATGCCGCAGGGGGTGCCGATGGAGTTTGGCGCGCCGGTGATGGGAGGGGTGTATCCGTTTTACCCGTCGATGATGATGATGCCGATGGCGACCACGCGCATGGCGCCGCCGGTGCAGGTGTCGGGGAAAGTGCAGCAGGGCATGCAGCAAGGGTTGCAGCAAGGGTTACCACAAGGGTTGCAGCAAGGATTACCACAGACTATGCCACAGACTATGCCACAAGGAATCCAGCAAACCATGCCACAGACCATGCAGCAAACCATGCCACAAGGAATCCAGCAAACCATGCAACAAACCATGCCGCAAACAATGCCTCACGCGATGCAGCAAGCCCCTTCGCAACCTATGGCTGTGCAAGGACAACAACAACCAGCGCAGACGGGTGAGATGCCCGCGCAAAACGCGGAGGAGGAGCAAAAGAGCGAGACTGCTGCCACGCGTCCCTATATGATTCCCGTGATCGCAGCAGACCAGAATGGCAATATTCTACCTTCTACATAGATTGAAACTAGATTGTTGATACGGATGTACTCTTGGTCCCTGTTTGTTGGAGATGCGTGTCATCATTTTTCTTATTGTTTGAATAGGGTCTGCGTAATGTCGTCGAACCATCACTGCAAGTAGGAGGAGAGGTGTATCCATGACTCATCTCAGGGAAATCTCCATCGCCGTTGGAGCTGCCGCGAGCGTCGCGCTCGGCTATTTCCTGTACAAGAAGTGTATGTTCACGCTCTCGACGTTATCATATATAGACTGGAAGAAGGAGGAGAAATGCAAATGCAACAAGCCGGAGGAGGAGACCCCTAAGGAGGACGATAAGCCCCAGGTCATTTTCCTGCTCGGCGGACCCGGTTCCGGTAGGATTGTCGATTTCGCTTCCAATGCCTAGGAAAGGGAACCGTGTCCTCCACTCTGAAGGAGAAGCTTGGCTGGATCCCCATCAGCGCTGGAGACTGTCTCCGCGAGGAGAAGGAGAGGTAGGCACTTTTCGAGACGCTCAGTGGTAGCGGAAGCAAGGACGCTGAGCTCATCAACGACTACATCAAGAAGGGGCTGATTGTTCCTGGTGAAATCACGATTAATCTGCTTCTGAAGAAGATCCGCTTCTACGAAGCTCAGGGCCAGAAGAAGATTATCATCGACGGATTCCCCCGCAGCATGGAGAATCTGGAGGGCTGGAACAAGCTCGTCGGAGACAAGGTGCATGTGGATGTCCATGAGAAGCGTTATCCGTAGCTGCATTTCATCCTGCTTCTGGAGTGCTCGGAGGAGGTGATGACGGAGCGTTGCCTGCAGCGCGGCAAGACCTCGGGCCGCGTGGACGACAACCCCGAGTCGCTGGTGAAGCGCTTCAAGACCCACATGGAGACGAGCATGCCGGTGATCAACCTCTTCGACGAGAAGGGCATGGTGAAGCGTATCAACGCCAACCGCACGCGCGAGGAGGTGGCTGCGGACGCCATTGCGATCCTCAAGGACCTGTAAGTCGCTGTTTGTTAACAAACACGCCAAAGTGAACACTGACCTCTCTAAATACGCATCTCCACAGCTATGCCAATCTTGTGCGAACCGCTGAACATGTTGTTGTAGTCAACGGCTCCCGTCACCGCCAGCGAGATGTTCTTGCTGATCGTCGTCTTGTAGTAGCCGTAGAGCTTTCCGTCGCTGCCGACCTTGGTACGCAGCTCGCTGCTCATGGTGGGGTTCATGCACATGCCGAAGGCGATCAGAGGGTTCTTCGACTCCGTCAGCGAGAAGATGCAATCGGCTCCGACCTTCACGTTCTTGAAAGGCTTCGCGTAAACAGCGGTGTCGATGGCGGTGTGGTTGTTGATACTGGCGGCGGACAGCACACACTCCTTGTAGCAGAAGGCGAGAGCGGCATCGAAGGAGGTGATGGCGTCCTTCGTTCCCTCGACCTTGCAACCGATCATGAAGTTGTTGTGCTGCGTTTCAGCTTCCAACACGACACCTACGGCGAGGACCGCGGATGAGTTGATCTTCTGGGAAAGAACGTCGAAATTCACGTCTCCAGAGAAGCACTCGCTCATGTACTTCAGACCGCAGGTGGCCTTCTTCACATCGTGAGTGAAGGCGTCTCCCTGAGAACTACCCATGAAAAGAGCTTAGTGGGTCTACCGGAACATGAACGTGGTTCCGCGGATGAAGTTGGGAATGTCAAAATCAAGCACCGCAGCTCCCGTGTTCTCAATAGAAAGCTTCTTCACAGCCAGATAGGTGAACGGCTTGAAGTCGACAGCGAACTTGCCGCTGAGCGAGGACGTGAAGTTCTTGGCTTCCAGAGACATATTCTAAACCATGAGGGCCGCATCAAAAGCGCACGTATCCGCAGCAAGAAGTCTTCAGACTCGTCTTCTGATCGAAGGAATACCCGTCCTTCATAACATCTCCGCTAAGAAACCAGTCTCCAAACCCTACCGAAGGCGGCCTTGTTGATATCATTGAAGAGCACAGAGGCGAACATTGGCACGAATTAAGTAACCCGCTTTTGAACCAAACAGAGGTTATGAGGCGAATAGGCCCAGACAACAATCGGGTCCATTCTCGTCCTCCCGCGAATCTTGACTCTATATTGCAACAATACCAAAACCAAATACCATGAGTGTAGTTCTCATTTCCACCTGGCTTATCCCGTAGGACAACGATACTTCCAAGGCCTATCCCCTTGCTCCTTCCGAATTGACTGCGACCATTCTTGATTTGGTCCAGCAAGCCACCAACTACCGCCAGTTGAAGAAGGGAGCCAACGAGGGTATGTTTCCGTTCGAGTTAGGTAATGGGTAGCAACGAAGACACTGAATCGAGGAAAGGCCTCCTTCATTGTGATGGCTGCCGATGCCGAGCCCCTGGAAATCATTCTCCACATTCCTCTCCTCTGCGAAGATAAAAACGTTCCCTACGTGTTTGTGCCCTCGAAGATTGCTCTGGGTCGTGCTTGCGGAGTGACACGTCCTGTCATCGCGTGCTCGATTGTGGCTGACGAGCGTTCCCAGTTGAACGACCAGATCAACCACATCAAAGTCGAGATCGAAAAGCTGCTCATTTTCCCTCTTTGTTGAATAAACAAATAATCGATTAACGAGCTATTACCCACTTATTCCTTGATAGTCTTCCAGTCCATGACCTTCTCCGTATCCATAGCAGAGCACACAGTGACGAGAACAGTCTCAACACCCTTGTCCAGAGCCTCACGGATTCCGGGAATCATGCTCTCCTCAGCCTTGCAGTCAACCTTCTCCTCGTTGGCATCGTTCATCAGGGTCAGGAAACCCTCGTCATCCATATCAGTGACCTGCCACTCCTCTCTCTTGATGACAGGGGTCTCCACGGAGTGCGAAGTAGGGCAAATAGTCTCGTACTTCTTGCCGGTGAAGATATCAATACCGACAATGGTAGCCTTGGCATGTCCGTGCTTTCCAGTCTTGGAAGTGGAAACCTCGGCGACCTTGCAGGGCTTTCCATTGATCACAATGAAATCTCCCTTGCGGATCTTTCCGGCCTTAAGAGCCTCAGTGTTGGAAGCTCCA
Organism: Blastocystis sp. NMH; assembly: GCA_039096215.1. Classification (NCBI taxonomy): domain Eukaryota; class Bigyra; order Opalinata; family Blastocystidae; genus Blastocystis; species Blastocystis sp. NMH. The sequence continues at coordinate 201,341 of JBBPEA010000010.1, read as the reverse complement.
GCATCGACGTCAGAGAATTCCTCAATATCAGACATGTCTCTACAGATAAAATGACACCAATTTGCATCTCTACAGTTGCCAATCGATAAAATTATGATCTCGTGGTTCATTTCTATCCCAACAACCCTCGAGTGAGCATCGCATGAGTATGCTTCAGTATTCCTATTTCGATTTATTACACTTGAATACAATATGTATGGTATTATCTTGATAGCCATCACTCTGAGATACTACTCCATCCGAAATGATATATCAAATAGAGCGAATATCGCTTTGTTCCTTTATGCATATTCCAATTCTTCGTGAATTACGCTTGTTGACACTGTAAACGCGCAATACCTGATACCTCTCCCTTATTTTGCTATTTGCCTAACATACAGAACAAACTAAAATGAATCGTCCACTTGCTTTCATCTTTCACTGTCCTTGACCCCGGAACTGTTGGTATCGTCCCAATCTATGGATCGATAGCATACTGTCACCTCCTCCCATGACGTTTCAGGGAACTGGATACTTCTTAGGAGGGATACGCATGGGCATCTCTTCTTGCTTTCTCTTCCAAATTCCTGATAAATTCATGTACAGACTTTTGCAGTTAATTTTCAGGAATCAGAGGGTACCTGAAACCTGGAAAGACTCAAATACTTCTTGATGGAAGCCGACACGGAGGAGCTCAGGGTTATACTCGGATCCCTTGTGGGCATGGATGATGCCAACGATCCACGGTGGAACGAGATTCTCTTTGATCGTATCGAGTTGTACCAGAAAGAGTCTCATAATTCGAACATCTACAGTCCGAACCGCATGAGACCATTGGAAAAGGAGTTGATGATGGCTCTTATTCACTCTATTCAACCTCCTTTCTCGGAAAACGTCAAAAGACAAATCAATAAACTCTTCATGCAACTTGGCTACGCAGATTACACGGAGGATTCGAGACGTCCGAGGAATGCATGGGAATACATGAGACGAAGAGGATCGAATGGACTCCTCTCGTCGTCGGGCTCATCATCCGACGCTTCCCTCCTTCACTGAAGAGTTGAGTGCTCTCTTGCTCTCCCATTGTTTCTTTGCACATACTCCTTAATGATCTGATAACCGTGGTTTTTTTGTGAATACAGAGTCATTCATTATCTTCTGATTGAATGACTCTGCGTTTCCTTATTTGTTTGGTGTTGTTTTCGATCGTTTTATGCGATCTTCCTCCGATGAACAGTGAGAAGGATGTTATGGAGTATTTATCGAAGGTGGAGGCGGGAACGGAGACCCTCGATCCCCTCCTAATTCAAAAGGTGAGAATTGAATCGTATCATCTCATTGGAATAGTGTGTTGAGAATTCTTGGTGGAAGGCTGGAGAGAAGACGATCACTGTTGCTTATTCCAAGGGGATCGACATTTCCAACGTGTTTAAGCAGGCGATGTCTCGTCAGCGGTATTTGCGTTAGCTGAAAGTATGACAGAATAGAAGCAACATGCAGAAGCTCCAAAACCTCATCAATAAGAACAAGGAGGACTACACGGTCATTTCTCCCGCATTCCAGTGGGCCCAGGGAAGAGAGGACGTACAGGTGTTTGATTGTTGTCATCACTAGTTGAAACTGAACATCAAGCTATCACACAAATGGGACAACCCTGCTACCCTGGGATGCACCATCGAGTCGGTGAAGTTCAACTCTACTTCCATCTACTTTGAGGCCAAATGGTATCCTCTTGCATGTTCCTTTCACGTAGTCCTGCTTCCAAGAAGAAGTTCGTGCTGAACCTCCCGCTCATGGGCAAAATCAACCCTGAGGTGAGTGCTTTCCGTCTTTCTCACACCCAGGCAAGTAGTTGGTCCGAAGCCGCCGTCGGTCGCGTGGTTCTGAACATTAAGAAGTACGAGGCGGGTCTTTGGGACAACGTCATTGTGGTAGCGTTGAGTGGAAGGACCGATACGTAGAAGCTGAAGAACATGCCGAAGAACATCCACACGTGGTGGACGATGAAGGAGAAGCTGGAAAAGGAGGACCAGGAGAAGAAGGAGGCGCAGGAGAAGATCTACGACGAGCAGCGTCGCGCCGCAGAGAAGGAGTACTGGGAGCACAAAAAGCAGCAGGAGCGTGAGGAGAAGGCGAAGGCGGAGGCGGAAGAGGCTGCGCGCCTGATGGAGGAGGAAGACGAGGCGGAGGAGACCGGGACGGTGGATGAAGCTGCGACGGGGAATGAAGCTGCGAAGACAAAGGAAGCTACGAAGACGACCGAGGAGTCGGAGACCACGGAGCCTGAATTGTGTCGTGTTTATTGGAAACAGAGAATAGTACAGAGAGAATGACAAGAGAGAGCAGGACAATGAAGATCCAAAACCACCACCAGAACTTGCGCCAGCTCTTCTGCTTCTCTACGAGTCACGCAACCAACGCAACGCGACGGATTGCCTCCATCAGCTCGCTGTCGATCTTCAACGGGTCGAGACGACGCATGCCGTCCTTCGTGATCACCATCTTGCACACGGGACAGCTTGCGCTCTGCTTTAGATACCAGGGGTCCAGACAGTCCATGTGGAACATGTGGTTGCAGGGAAGGATCTTCACCACGTCGCCGTAGACGAACTCACTCAGACAGATGGGACAGGCGTCGTGGGCAGGTGTCACCAGCTGCAGCTGCTTGGAACTCATCGGTCGAGGGGAGCTGGAGAAGAGGTGCTGGAAGTGGTCGTTGGCGATTCGCGTTCTCGGTGGAAAGGAAGGAGGACTCCTACTTCTTCGAGTAAATGACGGGACGGATCTTGTTGTAGAGAGACTTGCGTTGATTGGCAATTCGCCGTACGATTGCATGGTCCGAGTAGTAGCATGTGCTCCAAATCCAGAGGAAGAGGACCAGCGAAAAAGTGATGTAGAGCCAAGCGTAGTGCGACTCTCTCTCGATCACCTTGTCTACGGGGTATCGAAATGAAGATCGATTACACTCCGTTTCCTCCGTGATGTTCACATATAAGATGGTTGTGTTTTGAAGAAGACAGAGGATGTCGTCACTGCTCGACTTCGATATGTAAACGACAGGAATTGCGACCTGAGTGATTAAACATTCATATGCCCACTTGTTCTGCAATTGTCATATTCATGGGAGACGGAAACAACATCCCTTCTCGATACTCGTTATCCATGAGAACTACCGAAAGGGCCCCTGCGCTTTGAGCCTACTCATGAAGGAGGAAACACATGTCAACAATGAAAGCTTGCTTTTCATAGGGACAGGAATGATCCTTGTTATAGCGCTCAACGAGTACAATACGGTCGCGCACGTCAGTCGTTATCTCCTCACAGGCAATCCGTGGCTCCGAAAGAATCAACTGACCGTACGTTCCTACAATCGTAGACATGCATAGTACATACGTCCCGAGACGTAGCCACGAGAAAAGGTTGCCTGCGTGTGCAAATAAGTTCGATTTTCACTTCCAACTACAACAAGTGCACACGTCCTCTCAATCCACAAGAGGAAAAGGAAAAGAAAGGGAATCATGGGAAACAATAATGAACGGAATGGAACGAGGGAATGGATAGCATTTGAATATGTAAGTGCAATTACGCTTAATTACGCCAATCCATCTCTTCATGTACTGATTGCTTGTTAAACCATTCATTTCGTATCTGCTTTATGGAAACTGGAAAGGGCAATTCAATTAATCTGCGTAGCAAGGACTTGTACACAACCCATTCCTCTACTACGGATTCTGGATGTGTATCTGCTCCGGAGCCTATTTTCACTTCCCTCTCGCAATTTGGGTTTTGGAGGGAAACACAATATTGTAGATGAGGGATGCACTTCTTCTTTCCGGGCTCGAATGCTACATATCATCTCATTCTACAGAGGATGCGGTGATCAATCGGAAGGAGAATGCACGCGCTACCATTCTTCGCGAAGGTGGCATCGTCCGCAGTTTTGTCGATGAGGACGTGAACGTCATCCTCTCTGTAGGCGACTCTTTCGATACAATCCAACAACCGTGTGGAGTGACCATTCCCGTTGTTTCGGAGGATTGGTTGATCCTTTCTGTCCAGAGCAGTCTTTTGCTTCCATTTGTGATGTTGTGGGATTGTTATTACCGATAGACTGCGTTTAGTCTTGATCCCTTTTTCGTCTTTTCCCACTGTTTTATTATTGTTGTCACAGAGGATCCCGCTAAGCTGGACACCATGGTTCGAGTGATCACTCATTTTGGCGGGACTACTCTCTTCACTCCGTCCGACAGAGCGACTCATACCCTGCTCTGTGACGATGTCCCGTCTTCAAGTGGTCTTCTCGGCATGATGTCCTCCGGCGTGGAGGTGGTGTCCGAATCAACGCTTCTCCACTGCATTCTCTCTCACTCGCATTTACCCGTGAATCGATGCGAATCGTCCCACTCGCTTTCTCTCGCGCCCCACTTTCTCTCCCCTTCCTTTTCCAGCGGAATCGACATGACCGTAAGACCAATTTCTCTTGTCAACCGCAGAGCTGGAAGGTGTTTCTCCTCACAGACCCGTACTCCCTCTCTCCCTTTCTCATTCCAGATACGAAGCCACGCTGATCCAGCGCATCGTGGAGAGCAGCGGTGGCAGCGCAACCGTCCTCCGCCACAACCTCGAGTCGCAGCTGCTCTTCGCGCTCCAGCAGAGTCGCGACCGCCTCTGCCTGCTTCTCGCCTCCAGCGAGACCCCCTTTCTCCAGCGCATCCGTCGCCTGTGTCCCTCACTGCGCTGTTACACGCCGCGATGGCTGTACGACCAGCTGGAGGGGGTGTCGAACGCGCTGCAGACGATCTACTGCGAGCCTCGGGCGGCGCTGGGGCTGCGGGAGATGCGCTGCGTGGTGCGTTGTGGGGAGCTGAGCGAGGGCGTGGAGCGCGTGGTGGAGCAGACGGGCGCGTTGGTGCTGGGGGAGAGCGGTGCGTTCATGACGCATTGGGTGAGTGATCGGTGGTTTGAAGCGGAGCCGCAGCGACCAATTCTGCATTATCGGTGGTTTGTGGATTGTTTGACGAAGGGGTGTGTGGTGGCGAAGGAGGAGTATGTGTGTGTTCCATTGCTTGTTTGTTGCTTGTGAGGAAGAAACATATCACACTTTACGCTTTTGAGAAAACACATTCACATGAGCTACGTGTGATGTACGCTCGTTTCGCCTACGATACACTGCGTCGGCATACACCAGCGAGGACCGCTCCTTCCTGATGTTGGAGGAATAGGGCATGTTCCAGTTGATGTCATTCTCTCGGAGATGGTCGCGAACCGCTCGATGCTGGTAGCCGTCACGTCCTAAATGCAGTCCCAAAACTAGGTCGCAACGCCACTTCTCACCCACCATAGTATGAGGAATCCAGGAGCATGCCGACGGGGGCTCCTGTAGCGTTGCATTGGTGCGGGAGACCGAGCAGGTAGTTATCCACACGCATGCGACCGATCACCACCGGGTCCATCGCCGATGCGTTGACACTCTTCGGGAAAATGAAGTAGTCCTGCGTCTTAGGTGGAGAGAAAGCAAACGGCGGAATGGATGTTACGGAACGGTCGCATCTTCTTCTTTGCCTTCTCCAGGTATCTCATGTAGGTTTTCAGACTGGTGATGTTCAGCGCGTCATACTTCGGAACTTCGTGAACTCGGCCGGCGATTTCGTGCTGCGAAATGAGAGGAGAGGGGAATGGGCACATAGGGAGAAATGAGACCCAGCTGAGCATTGTACGCGGCAACAGTGATCGCTTCCATGATGTTCGGAGAAAGGAGAATATCGCTGTTGATGTAACCATAGTACGAAGCGGAGAAGGTTGCTTTGGCTCGAAGGAACATGTCCCGAACTAGGGGCATTCTGAAGGGATTCGTCCCATAATGGGAGATGGTCAATACATGATATCGCTTTGCGAATCCGACCAGATTGGGACTGTTCGTGTAGACAATGCCGCGGAAACGGTAGAGACGCTGGAACAGACTCAACATGCGGATGTGATTGCGGATCTTGTAATCCCCGTAGTTCTCGTTGTGACTTCTTAATAGTTCCTACTTTGCTGATTTCCGCCGTTGTAAAGAGAACGAGATCGTAGTCAGTTCCATCATCGATTCGGAACGACGAGAACTTGGGGATGCTCAGGAAAGGCTTTGTCTTCCTACGAATCAACGAGATGAGTCAACGAGACTTGGCGGGTTTGGATCTGGCTTTGTTTCGGATGGTGAAGCGACCAGCGGGTCGCGTGAGAGGTCGTTTGACAGAGATGGATTTGATGGATGAAGTAGTGACACGTTCCGATTCATTCGTTGAATGATCTTCCGATTCATTCGTTGAATGATCTTCCGATTCATTCGTTGAATGATCTTCCGATTCATTCGTTGAATGATCTTCCGATTCATTCGTTGAATGATCTTCCGATTCATTCGTTGAATGATCTTCCGATTCATTCGTTGAATGATCTTCCGATTCATTCGTTGAATGATCTTCCGATTCATTCGTTGAATGATCTTCCGATTCATTCGTTGAATGATCTTCCGATTCATTCGTTGAATGATCTTCCGATTCATTCGTTGAATGATCTTCCGATTCATTCGTTGAATGATCTTCCGATTCATTCGTTGAATGATCTTCCGATTCATTCGTTGAATGATCTTCCGATTCATTCGTTGAATGATCTTCCGATTCATTCGTTGAATGATCTTCCGATTCATTCAACTCCTCTTCATCCAACGCATTTGAAGTATCATTCACTTTGCTAACCACTTCTGTCACCGCAGACGAATTCCATACATATGTGGAGATAAAGAGATCCGGTTTGACATCCACACCAATTGATGGACTCATATAACTATCCACTTTTGATGGGACCACTATGAGATAAATCACATACGCAACAAAAAACGAAATGAAGTCCCATTCACCATCACTCGCTCTTTCTCATCCAACGAGTGGGAGTCGCACATATGCGTTTCATTCCACTCCAACATAGGGACAATCCAGTGCTCCTCTCCATTCCATTCTTGGAAGTGTATGGATAATACAGAAAAAAACTTATGGCACAATAACTAGATGATCAAGAGAATAAAAAGCATACAGAGAATGCAATCGACACAACAATCAACAGAACACGATTCCACACATGCATCTCTGATTACCGCACTCCACTTACGCGTTTTCCTTCTTCTCTATGAAAAACAATGACTGGAACCCTGACAACAAAACGGCTGTTTTGTGATCCCTTACGTACAAACAATCCACTTGAAAACAGAAATCAGATGGAGATCAAACCCACGAAAGTTTCGTAAAGTGTAAGAGGAAGAGATGAGTGTTCAGAGCATCGAGCGAATGTAAACATGAAAACAAGGTCCGACGGGCGAAGTGTGTTATCGATGACAACGATATGACTTTTTGGTTTTCGGATAAGGTCCTCCCGATGCTCCCCTCACAACTAGCCCCTCCCCCAATACCTGCTCTTCTCCTTCGACAGTCCAACTGATATTTCGTCCATCGAAATCACTTTCCAAGGAGGTTTCGCATCCGAAGTGGGTTCGGTCCCCTTCTTTCAGTTTAGTCTGTCCAGTTTTCGTGCGGGAACGACGATGGGTCCTTTTCGCCAGTAGGAGCCATTCAGTATGTCGATGATTCGAACGCCCCTCAGGTATATCATCGGATTTCCACTCTTCCTGAGATTCCTAGTCGAAGCGAAGGGCGTTCAGAACATCCGGGTGGAGTTTATCGGAAGCTACGATCTCTATTCCCGTCTCATCGTGTACTCTGTAAAACTGTTTTCTTCCCCTCCTTGTTGCAATACGATTCCTTCAACAAACAAAACCAACGACTTAGTACTTGGAGAAAGCCAGAGGGTTCTCGTTGCACATGTTGGCAATGACGTTGTAGTACTTGAACTGGTAGTCGTTACGACCGAAGATCTTCTCCATCTGCTCAATACCCTGCTTGTAGCAGTTGAAGTTCTTCACGGGTCCAGTCTGAGTAGAGTACAGACGGTCCTCCTTGGCAATGGAATTGAAGTAGCGGTCGTACTGCTGGCGCAGGCTCAGCTCCTCGTTGTAGAGGGCCTCGTACTTCTTCTTCTCCTCTCCAGTGGTGGTCAGGTACTTGTGACGCAGGTACAGGAACTTGCTGTCACGCGAGTCCCAAGCCTCCTCCGACACCTGCTCGTAGGTCTTCTTCGCGGGGTAGCCGACGTACTCGCCGATCAGATCCGCCGAGAACGACTTGTCTCCGTAGCGGGAAGCGTGACTCTTGGTCACACCAGCGTGGATGCGGTTCCACTGCTCCTCCAGAGTCTCCGTCTTCTGCTCGCCCTTATCGGTATCCTCCATCCAGAACACGGAGAACTCGTCTCCCAGGCAAGAACCAATGTCCTTTCCCTTCACGACAGCCTCATCTCCGCAGTACCAGCCCCAGCTCGACTCCTGATGGTTGGCAGCAGTCACAATGGAAATACCCAGATCCTCGGGGAAGTCAATAGCCATCGAACCAGAGAAGCAAGCCTCAATGTACAGGACGAAGTGCTTGAACATCTTCTTCTCGTGCATAGCCTTCAGGGTCTTCTGGAAGTCAGCCTTGGAGAGATCGCTGCTGGGCCAGCAGAGCACATCTGGACCACCGTGGTCGGAGAAGAACATGAACACGTTGTCGTTCTCAGTGGACTTCAGGACCTTCTTGCCAGTGCTCTCGTCTCCAAGCAGCACCTTCATGAAGTTCTCGGGGGTGTTGTCCTTTCCAGCATAGTCGACCTTCACTCCAGCATACACATTAGGCACGTCATCACCGGGGTGGTTGTACAGCTCACCGGGGAAGGGGTTCTCAGAAGAGGACGCCACATCATCAGCCATCATGGTAATGATGTGATCCTCAGGAATGCCTCCGGCCTTCACGATCTGGTAGGCGTGGGAGACATCAGCCTGGTGTCTGTAATTCCAGAAGCCATCCGATCCAGCAACCAGAATGGCCCAGTTATCAGCGCAGGCAAGAGCCAGCACAAGCATAGCAATAGTCAGGGACTTCATCTCTTACTAAAGATAATGTGACGATGGGATATCTGGAAATGACGCCGACATTTATAGGGAGTACGAAAAATGTCACGGTGGAGGGGTGGATAGCAGAGGATTTTGGAGGAATTATTGTGCTTGGAAGAATTAGAAACAAGAACTCACTTCAGTTTTAGATAAAGGAAATGAAATAGTGGAGTCAGTACGGAGCAAAAGGAGAGAAGAGAGAGGGGCGTTTCAATGAACCGAAATGCGCCAATCCCATTTGACGGTTATCATAATGATCATTGAGAACGAGGAATGGTTCTAGCATCGATAAGGAATTGAAAAAAGGGCTGAAACAAACAGAACACAGACGTCTCCTCTTTGGATTCAAAAACCCTCTTCGATGGGCCTCCTGTTGTCCCATTTCCTTTCTCCGAATGATCGCCAACAGTTCGTCCCGTGCAGAACTCGGAGGGAAGTTCCGCATATCGTAGTACTTCGGAGCCATGTTGATCAGCCACTCTCCATCAATGGCCGTCACCGTTTGGATGAAATTCTTCTTGGTCATCTTCACCGAGTTGAACAGAACCCAGGCGGGCTTTCCCCGGAGTTCGGTTCCGGGCTGCAGCTCCACTTCCTCATTGTCCTTCACCGTCCGATAGGTTCCGTCCTTCTCGCGATGCGCCACCTGCATGAAGTACCCCTCACAGAGACACTGGCGGATGGAGAGCGAGAACACAGGGTCCTCCTCCCCGATTCCCTCCTCGGTGTTCAGCCCCAGCTTCTTCAACATCCCCTCCAGCTGGGCCTTCACACTGACCGCGTTCTTCATCACCCGCGCGTTCACGAACCGGCTCTCGCACCACTTCTCCCGCTCCGCCTCCTCCGTCTTCTCATACGCCTCCAGCACGTGCATCAGCGTCACGTGATCGCTCGAAGGGTCTCCAAACATCGCCTTCGCCGCCTCCGCCTCGTCAGTCATCCCCGCCGGCCGCACGAAGCACGGCGGCACCGCCAACATGGCCGCGACGCGCAGCATGGCCGGCAGCACATTGTGACTCGGCGCCGCCAGCAGCGCCACGGCCAGCTGTGGCTCCAGCGGCAGGTCCGCCATCTGCTCGCCGCGCGTGGTCAGCTGGCCATCGTCGTCCAGCGCGCCCAGGTAGTTCAGGTTCTCCAGCGCGCGCATCATCGCCTCGGGCGCCGGTGGGTCCATGAAGTCGAAGCGGACGATGTTCGGCACGCGGAGACGCAGCAGCGTGAGGACGACGGAGGAGAGGTCGCTGCGCATGATCTCGGGGAAGCTCTGCTCCTAGCGTTGAGAGAGAGAGATGAGGAGACCAGCAGCGCGTTGAAGGCACTCTCTGTATAGAGACGGAAGCATTTCCCCTCGCGCGTACGACCGGCGCGACCGGCGCGCTGTCGCGCCGAGGCCTTGCTGATCGGCGTCACCAGCAACGAGGAGATGCGACTGCGCGGGTCGAACACGTTTTGCTTGCTGAAGCCGGGGTCGATCACGTAGACCACGCCGTCGATGGTGATCGAGGTCTCCGCGATGTTCGTCGCCACCACCACCTTGCGGTGGCCCGCCGGCGTCGGCTCGAACACCTGCTGCTGCTGTGCGGGCGGCAGCGACGAGTAGAGTGGCAGCACCGTCAGCTGCGTCGCCTCCTTCGGGAATTCTGAGGCGGCCTCCTGCAGCGCCGTGCAGGTGTCAGTGATCTCCTTCTCGCCGGTGAGGAAGAGCAGGATGTCTCCGGGACCCTCGTTCGCGTTGATCTGCAGTGGAGAGGGTGAATTAAAGATACTTCCAGAACCAGCTTCTGTGCCGCGGCGACGTAGTCTTTCTCCGGCTTCTCCGTGTAGAAGGTCTCGACGGGGAAGGTGCGACCGGACACCGAGAAGAGGGGCGCGTCGTTGAAGTAGCGCTGGAAGCGCGCGGCGTCGAGCGTGGCGCTCATCACAACCACTTTCAGGTCCTCGCGCTGCGGCAGAATGTCCTTCAGAACGCCCATCAAGATATCCGTCGCCAGCGTGCGCTCGTGCGCCTCATCCAGCACGATGACCGAGTAGCGGCTCAGGAGAGGGTCTCCGATCACCTCGCGCAGCAACAGTCCGTCGGTCATGAACTTGAGGCGAGTGCGCTCCGACGTCATGTCCTCGAAACGGACCGCATAGCCAACCTCCTCGCCAAACTCCACGTCCATTTCCTCCGCAACACGCTTTGCAACGGTGTATGCCGCTACTCGACGCGGCTGCGTGCAGCAGACGATCCCCTTCGAGGTGGGATGAAGCGCAACGTAGTGGAGAAGCAGCGCCTGCGTGAGAATAAAGGAATACGACTCACCTGCGGGATTTGCGTTGTCTTTCCAGATCCCGTTTCTCCCTCCACGATAATCACTTGGTTTTTGTCGAACGCGTCCTCGAGTTCATTCAGTCGAGCAAACACGGGAAGCAACTTTCGTTTCTTCAGGATTTCATAATATGACTGCGAAAAGGGGGCATTTGTCAGCGGATTGGTCGTCGCGTTGAGGATGATGTCCGTCGCTCGCGTTTTTCTGTTCAGAAGACGAACATCTAAGGCAGGTCGTTGCGTGCGATGCATCGTCACCGAAAAGGATGCGTCGGAAACGAGGGGAGTATTTTTTCCCGAATTGTGGAATGGTAGAAGTATCATTGATTCCAATCAGGAAAATCAGGTCTATTTTCGGAGAGAGGAAGAAATCGTCCCTTCTTCTGGAGACTAACAAACGTCAAGCAAAACTCGATGGAAAGCGCCTATTCGAAGTCAGTCGACACGCTGCTGGCATGCTGGGAGCAGTTCGACATCGCCAAGCGACTGCAATCCATTAAGCAGAGTATGGAGACCGTCTCCAATTCGCAGGCGGCGAGTCTGAAATCGCGAAAGGAGCTTGCTACTAAAACGAAGGAGATCAAATCGATCGCGCCGGGGGAGCGTCTGGCGTTCATGAAGAGTCTCCTCAAACTCTACCAAGAGGAGATTGACCATCTCACGGTGCGATCTCAGTAGGATTCGTGGCATGGGTGCATGGGTAGATTTGCGGAGAACTTGCTATCCTCATATTCAACCGATCTCGCCTCGCTGATGGACCCTACGCAGATCCTCAAGGAGTCCAAGGCGAACTATCTCCGCTACAACGAACTTCTGGAGGAATCGGAGCGACTGGACTCGCAGAACAGCGAGTAAGAGACCGTTTTAAGGCGATCAGTAGAATGCGACAAAAGATGCAACACCTTCAAACCGAGGCAAAGCAGCTGAAATCCGTAGACTCCATGAAGAGCGATCTGGAGTCACTGGTAGGCGTGGATGGGAAGTGCCACCTAGCGAAACCAAGTGTCCTCGCTGCAGTCGCAGATTGCTCTGTCCCATTTCCTCTTTTCCTTCACTCCAGGTTGACGGAAGAGAATACGTCGCTGCGCACCTCGCTCGCGGACTCGCAGCCTCTGCACGACGAGAACGTCCGACTCCAACTCCAACTCGCCACTTTGGTAGTCCTCGTTTCCTTTCCCGATCGTAGGAGAAAGAGATCAGCGCACAGTCTTCCGTCCCGTCCTCGCAGGACTCGCTGCAACAGCTGGCGTCTCTGCGCAGCCAGTTGGCGGTGGCGCAGCACGACCTGCAGCGCAGTCAGGCGGCACTCGAAGAGAAAGACCACGCGATGGACGAGCGCGTGGAGGCCTACGAGAGTCAGGTGGCTCTGCTGAATGCGGAGATCGAGCGTTTGAACGAGCGATCGGAGACGACGGGTGGGTTTGTCTCTTCGTTTTCACGCAGAGGCTCCGCGCGCGCAATCGTCCATGTCGGAGGAGGTCTCGTCGCTGCACGAGTCGCTGCGGAAGCTGCGTGAGGAGAAGGAGAAGGCGATGTCGGCGTGGGAGGCGGAGAAAACACAGCTGGAAGCGTCGATGCGCTCTCACGAGAAGGAGCAGGAGGAGACGATCGCGTCTCTGCAAGCGGAACTGCGCAGCCGCGTAAGCGTGGAGACGATGAAGCAGCTGCAGCGCGACCTCTCGGTGCTGCAGCAGGTGGGGGTTCCGGTGCGGTGCTCGGAGGAGAGCGAAGTTCCGCTGCCGGACACCGAGCGCGTGCTGCTGGAGAAGTTGCAGCGCCTGGAGACGAGCAACAGCGACCTGCGCGTGACCTTCAACTCCATCTACAACAAGTACATGACGAGCGAGAACGAGCGGCACGCGCTGGAGGAGCGGCTGGAGGACGCAACGGCGATGACGAAGAAGCTGGAACAGCAGGTGAGCGATCTGGAGCGGCGGACGCCCGGAGCGCAGAAGGGGAGCGTGGAGTCGATTCTGCGGGAGCAGCGTGATCGGTATAAGCGACGCGTGGAGGAGCTGGAGGTGGGGGCGTGGAGTGTGTTGGATGTAGAGCGAGTGTGCGAGAGAGAACGAAACGGTGGAGTCGCTGCAGGCAGTAGTGCGGTCGATGAAGCGGTGGGCAAGAGGAGTGGAGATGAGGCGTAGGGACGACCGGAAGAGCGTGGTGGACATGGGGAAGTACCACTGGACGGAGAGTAGTGCGAACCCGCTGGAGGCGAAGAGTTTCCAGGTTGCTCGGAAGATGGTGGAGTCGTCACGTGTGCGCCTGGGTGTGAGCTGTTATGTGATATTTGTTCATTTTGTGGTGATCGGATTGTTCCTGCGATTGAAATACTGTTCGTGAGGGTGTTTGTTGGAGTCATGTCCATCATTACCAGAAATTTCCCAGAAACTTCCGGCAGTTGTCATGATTTCAATTGTGATGCTTCCATAGAGTTATTCATATTGCATTATGTACTGTCTGGAATGTACACATGCTTGCGTATTAACATCTAGTAATCTCTTTTCTTCTGCTCCTTTCCATTGGTTGCTCCAATGGAAACGAGGAGCCCGTGGCCCCAACGTACCTACGGATCGAAGATGAGAACGGAAACCCTCTCACATCGATCCACTTCCTCTATGGCATTCCAAGTCCCACCTACTATGTAAAGACCGATGCCACTCCCGTCGTTCTCTCGGTGTACCCATCTATGCCCTATGGAATCAGTTTCTATTCCAGTCAGGGTGAATTCCGAGGTACACCCAGAGAGTACTTCCCTGAGACAACAATGACGTTTACAGCGAGGAATATGCTGGGAAACATTACCTGCACGATCCAGTTGTCTGTTGGTGATTGCCAATTGGGTCCTCTGGTCACTCCTCACTTTGTTTCGACTGGGTCGGGCATTTTGACGTTGGAGAGTGAAGGGGTCGTCTATTACAATCACACATTGGGAACGGACGATCCCCTTCGCCACGTGATCTGTTTGCCTCCACTCGAATACACCTACTCCTTCACCTGCACCAGCCGCTACATGCCCTGCGAGGTTTATCTCTCGGACAACAGTTCCAACTACTACCTGAGTCTCTACGTGATCATCGGGGACACCAAATCGGGCTTCTTCGAGCTGAAGCCCACCCGGAAGCCAACTCTCGCCATCTCCCTGCTCACAGCGTACACGGACGAGGTTCTGCAATACTCTCTCGGCGTGGAGGGTATCCACGGGAACATCACAGTGGAGCCGGCGCTTCCTGTGGGGATGGAGATCGATTCCCCGTCGGCACTCCTCCGAGGCCGCGCACTCTCCTCCCGTCTCCAGAATTACACGTTGACGACCTCGAATACGGTGGGAACGACGACGACGGAGTTCACGCTAGCGATCGACCAATGTCCGCCGGGCCTGGACTATCTCATGGTTCACCAGCGGTATCTCGCCGCCGGAGACTCCTGGAGCCTCTACGACGGCGACGGCATCCCTTTAGTCGCAGACACACGTTATCTCTCCACCAAACACCTCTTCTGCCTGACGTCCGCCAGCTACCGCTTCACCATGGCCACCACGCTTCCCCTCTCCCAGCGGAAGAGTCGCACCGCCCTCGTTCTTTCAGACCCCAACGGCGTTCTGGCGGAGTTCTGGATCCCCGCCGACGCCACCCAGGCCACGCGCCACTTTTCCTACGGATTTCCGCTCGGCTTCGGGGCGGAGTGGAAGCTGCACCGCGGAAATCCGGAGAAGAAGTGGAATCACGTGAAGTTTGACGATCGGACGTGGGAGAATGGTCGCAACGGCACCTGGGGAACCTTCTCGAAGGATGTGAATTCTCTCTTCCTTCGAAGGAGTTTCACGCTGGAGACATCACGCTTCACCTTCCTCGCACTCGATATCGTGCGATCCCCCGCATGCGACACAGTCCTCTATCTCAACGAGCGCGAAATCGGCCGGATTTCCGGAACCGAATCCTTCACGCGTTTCTCACTGCCGATTTCCGTCGTTTCTTCGTCGTCTCTCCTCGCGGTGGAGATTCGGCGCGCCGAATCCGCCGATGAAACGGCTCCCATTGTCTTCGATGCACGCGTCACGACCGTTTCATCCTCCTGTCTCCTCCAATCAGTGAACGGAAAAGCGATCGCCTACGAGAATGGCAAATGGAGCGCCGAATTCGCCGATCGCGCGTTCGACCAAAATCCCGACAAATTCTGGACGGCGAATTTCTTCCCGTCGACACTTCGCTACCGTTTCAATCACGCGCACGTGGTTGTGAACCGACTCTTCCTCGGCGCCGTCGGTGGCGATTTTCCCTCCTCTCTCCGCGTGGAGGGAATAACCGCGGAAAACGAGACGATTCCGCTGTTTTCGGTTGTATCGCCGGTGCTGCTGCATAATGGCGAGACGGTGTTCGACCTCCCCAACAATCGTGCGTTCCCCGCGGTGCAACTGGTATTCGACGGATCGAAGGAGGAGGGGAGTTACTTCACGTTAGGAGACGCACGATTGCTGCAGTGCACCGATCGGCGCTGTGGGAAACGAATGGGATTGAAGCCGCTGGGCATCGACGGGGTTGTGGATAAAAAGTGTCCTTTTCTGTCGGTGGGTGTGCGGCAGATGCGCTGTGTGGAGGGGGACAACGAGGTGGCGTGGGTCGATGACCGCTCCGCCTGTGGCCGCTGGCTGCCTGCGCAGCGCGTCGCGTATGTCGACTGGACCTTCGAGTTGACCAATGTGACGCTGCCGCAGTGGAACGACGCGAAGAACAAGCTGAACGCCATGTTCACCGACGAATTGAAGGTCGCATCTAGAGAGGTCGCCTATCTGCTGGTGCGGGATGTTTCGGTCGACAGTGTGAAGCTGCGGGTGATGACGCGGTTCACGCTGGAGGTGGAGATTGGCGATTACGTGTACAAACACCTGAAAGAGCTGAAAACGGAGTTTAGCGAGCATGTGAGCACGACGCTTCAGCGCTCCGATGTGGAGGCAAACGTCGTGGAGATGCATCTCCGTGAGCCCATCAATATTGGCTCCATTGTGTTGGTGTGTGTGACGGCGGCGGTGATTCTGCTGCTGATCCTCTTTGTTCAGTTTGTGAAGCGCCGCATGTCCGCCGCGAAGGGTCACAAATCGCTTCATCACTTACGCAAGGGCGCCGACAATACGAGTTTGCTTAGTGAATCTGTGTGATATGTTTGTTGGAATGAAGTGAGTGGATAGGGGTTGGGAACCGTTCCAAGGAACTTGGGAATGCTGTATTCTTTTGCGAAGCGATTATTAGGTTGCTTGCTCTACCCCCTTAATTACATTGTAGAGGAATCCAAACTTGAGACATTTAGCTCAATGGAAGAGCTTCCGCCCTTAATAATGACCCCTTAGGAAGATGCAGGTTCGATTCCTGTGGTGTCTCTTTTATTCTTCAACAAACAGCCGCATTGTTTGGCGTTCTTTTCCTCTACTCCCTCTTCCTTTTTCCCAAATTTGAGTGCTTCATCGAGCGCACGAATTCGAACCAGCAGTGATGCGAGCGACGGAACCGCCAGCTGCGCGACGGGCGACGGTGTGATCACCTTGTACCAGCGGGGGAGACTCGCCTTTGTGATGCGCTGCTCCAGCAGGAATAAACAGACTAGCAATTCGCGCGGGGTCCTGCTGCGCCGCACCTTTCGAATCCAAATGTAACGCCGCGTGGGATGCAGCGCCATGCGGGCTTTCTTCGTCATGATGCCCAGGGGCATCGCCGCCTCAATCAGCTGAAGCTCTGTCTTCGCCTCCGCAAGGAGATCGGGGAGCGCCAGCTCCTGGGAACAGTGATGAGAGGCATCTGCGAAATCGAGGTGGCAGTGCGGACAGTGAAACAGCAGATCATGCAGGATGCCTCCACAGAGTGCGCAGTGCGGAAATTCCACAACGCCGTCCCGCATCACGAAGATGTCGGGATTCGTGCGACAGAGGAGCAGCGCAGCTCGCAGCGGTCTCGGCGTCACAAACGGAACATGTAGCCGCTGCCGGTGCCGATCCGTCAACAGATCGCGATGCTCCGGCGCGATCGCGTCACACGCGGGCTGCCACGGCGTAGAACTATCCGGTCCCCGAAACCACTCATCTCGCTCGTTCTATTTCAGCAGACGAGTGAATGACCCACCTGCATGAAAAGCGTGTCTTCGCCGCGGAATCGAAACCAGAAATGTCCCTTCTCGTCGCGACCGAGCGGTGGCGTGAAATCGCGCAGGTCGCAATCGTCGTCGCTTCCGAAGCGCGTCTTCGCCTCCCTATGTGTGACGCATCTATCACGACCACTTCTCCAGCGCCGGGCGCCAGATTCGGAGGGTTTCCTGGAGTCTCCAGAAGACGACACGCTGGCAGGCGGTGTGGGTGATCCAGACCCGCGGGGCGAGTGCGGGCTGGTGGCCGCTGCGGAGGGCGTGGAGAGCGGGAAGGACGTCGGGGAGGGAGAGGGAGACGAGGGGGTGGCTGGGGGAGGCGGGGAGATGGCAGACGGCGCAGACGGGGACGCGGTCTGCGGGGTTGGAGGAGAAGCCGAAGAAGATGGGCGAGGTGATGGAGGGGTCGAAGGATGCGTTGCTTGATGAGTCTTCTTTGGTTGATTCTTTCATCGTGGACTCTTCCTTTGGGGACTCTTCTTTCTTCTTTGAGTCATCTTCCTTCGTAGATTCTCTTTGAATCGACTTTATTTTAATCGTAAACTTTCTTGGAGTGGAGTCCTTTGTAATCGAATCCTCTTTCTCATTATATCCCTTCTCATTATATCCCTTCTCATTATATCCCTTCTCTTCATTATATCCCTTCTCATTATATCCCTTCTCATTATATCCCTTCTCCTCATTATATCCCTTCTCCTCACCACATCCCTCTCTCTCTCGCATGCGATACCCCACACACGCAGGATGCCACTGCGACAGCAACACCGCAGCCAGGTCCTCCGTCGCGCTCGCCGCCTCCTCCGCCACCTCCGGCCCCTCGTACCCTTCGCACGCCCCCACCCCCGGCAGCTTGCTCAGCGCGATCGCCACCGCCGGAATCGCCAGTCCGAACGCCTCCAGTCCACTCCTCCCCCCTTCCACCCCCAACTTCTCCTCCGCACGTCGCCACGCCTCTGTTGGCGTGCTCCCACGCGTCGAAACCCCCTCACCCGTCACCACGAACACCGGCTCCGCTCCCTCCCCCGCCTCGATGGAGCAGGTGAGTTCCATCGACCCGTCGATCACGTGACGCGACCGGAAGCCCACGGGGTAAATCATGTGTCGCGTCGCCGCCGTCTGCGGCGTCACCTCTCCCAGCGCCAGAATCGTCACCTCGCCGAACCGCTGCGGCAGCGCGAACTCGTCTCCCGCCTCCCTCGCCAGCTCCGTCCACTTATCGCGCATTTCTACAGTTGAGAGACACCTTTCATTCCCACCACTCGCCGAGCGTCGTCGCAGCGCCGTCGTGAAGCCACGCGCAACCTGGCTCCAGTGGCCCTCGCCCAGCTCGTCCACTGCACGTCGCAGCGCCGCCAGCTCGCTCGCCGACCACCCTCCGCGCCGAGACTCCTCCCGCAGTGGCTCCGTCGCCTGTCGTTTCCGACGGCGCTCGCTGACGCTGTCGCCGAGGGAGCGGCAGAGAGACCGGACGCGGGTTCGTTGGGCTTGTTGCGTCTCTCCGGCGCGGTTGCGGGCCTCTGCGAGCGAGCTGCGGGCGAGAGAGAGGAACTGACGCGCCTGCGGGGTGTCGCGCGCCAGCTCGAGGACGGCGGAGACCACGGCGAGGCGGAGAGAGGGCGAGAGGTCGTGCGGGTGGTGTGTGGCGAGGAGTTGGGCGAGGCGGCGGAAGCGCTGTTGGGCGGGCAGGCGAGAGAGAGGAGTGGAATCGGAGATGACGGGGTGAGTGGAATGAGTGGAACCTTTGCAGTCATTCGAGCTATCACAGTCAGTAGAACCATTGGTATCGTTAGCGTTAATCGTATCATTGGCACCATTAGAACCATTGGTATCGTTAGCTTTATTCGTATCATTGGCACCATTAGAACCATTCACACCATTAGCTTTATTGGTACCATTAGAACCATTCACACCATTAGAACTACTAGAACCATTACCACCACTCGCACAATCCACAGGGGGCAGAATGGCAGCAGGATCGAAGAGTCCGCGATAATCCCCGCTTCTCTCCTCCTCCAGCGCCGATTCACTCATCTCCCCCTCACACAGCGGCGACCGCACGGAACACTCCACGATTCGGAACTGCCGCTTGCGCCCCACCGCCTTGGTATTCGGCGCCACGAGCGGGTCGGCGACCGTCAGCTCGTCCACGGAATGTCGTCCGTCCTCCAGCAGCGCTCGCACCGCCGTGGCCGCGTCGCAGCCGCTCAGCGTCCACGTCTTGCAGACGAACGCCAGGCGCGCGAACTCCGGCCACGTGTCGCTCGTGCAGGCGCGGCCCTGGAAGGGTTTCCAGCCTGCGACCTGCAGCGGGCGGTCGCTCAGCGCGAGCGTGGCGCGCAGTTGCGAGAAGAGCAGCGTGAGCACGGCAGCCATCTGTTGGTCCAGCACGTCCGAGAGTGAAGGATACGCCAGTGAGAGCTCGAAGGCTGCGTAGGCCACGCAGGGAAGCTGGAACACCGGGCGGAGGAAACAGAGACAGTCCCACAGCGCCAGCGCCTCGCCCGTCAGCGACGCAGGGAGAAGCGAGAAGCGGCGTGGCGCCGGCAGCGCGGGCGTTTCCTCCCGCAGCGGCGGCAGGGAGATGAGAGAAGTCATCTGGTCTCTGTGTTCGGTGATTTCACGCACGAGATGAAGATGGGCGTCGAGAGCGAAGAGTTCCTTCGCCGACCGTCTGCGCGAACACGGCAATTCTTCCTCCTCTTCCAGTCGCTGGCGACGCGTCGCACTCGCCGAACGACGCTGCGAAACCCTCTCGCGCTTCGCAGCAGGTCGAGCGACCGCTGACGACCGTTTCGAGAGTCGTTTCGACGACTGTTTCGATGGCTTCATCGCCTGCACTTCCGTCGACGGAGATATATTCGACTCCCCCGCGACCATTCCGCCGGTTTCAACGACGCTGCGCGTGAGATACGTCTTCGGGAGCAGCGGTACCGGCTTTCTCGCCGCCTGAAACGCCCTCTGTGCGTTCATTGCCGCCCTCTGCGCCGCCAGTGCCTTTTGCCGTCGCGAAACGGCCAGTCGCTCGCAGACCTCGATGTGGCGCTGCGTCAGCCGACCGTCGCGTTCCGCCCATTCCTCGCGTTTTAACAGCTCCAGCGCCCGGCTGCCGCGTAGAATCTCGCGACATGTGTTCGCTGTTGTCTCCAGCATCGATTGGGCGGCTTCACTTCCGTCGGTGAAGAGACGGAGGAGATGCGCGCGTAGGTCCATGTATTCCGCCTGCTGCTTGCTCAGCGCCGCCTCCCGCTGCAGAATGTCCCCGGCGCGGCCAAGGAAGCTCCGCTGCGAGATGAAGATGTAGCCGGAGCATTGCAGCGACATCGGCTGCGACTCCAGGTACAGCTGCACCAGCCGGTTGCTGAGGCCGAAGTACTCCTCCCCCACGTCCGCTATCGGAACGTTCCATTGTTTCGACTCCCCTCGCTGCTGACGTAGCTCCTCGATGCGATTCTGAAGCATGCTCCAGACGGAGTTGATGCTCCAGTCGTAGAAGAGAATGGACCCCTCGTACGAAATGACAAAGAGCGGCTGGCCCTGGCTCTCCTTGATCCAACAGTCGTAGGTGATCACCTCATCGGGATTGAATACCGAGGCGTACGTCTTCTGGGAGTGGTAGTTGACGGGGTACAAGCAGGTACTCGAGTAGAACCCCGCCTGACTGACCACCATCCCAAAATCCACCACAACCACGTCCCCGAACTGGTGGGGCAGCTGCATTTGCTGCGACTGCAGCAGCGACAGCGTCATGTTGTATGCCTTCTCCTTGCTCACCATGTAGGGAACACCCTCGAAGGAGAGCAGCTGGTAACGGTACTGGTCAATCACCGCCAACTCCGGGATGGGGGGCAGCAATGCATACTGAAGCAAATGCAGCTTGGATTCCACAACCTTGATCCGTGAAACAATATGGTACTTGATTCGACAGTCCGCGTGCTCGATTCCCAGTTTGTCACACAGCCCAACGAGCTGCTGGAACGGGAGAGAATAGAGTCCATCGATCTTTGACAGCTCGTACTTCGGAAGAAGGGGAATGGGAGTGACCTCCTGCGTAGTCACTATCGAGCTAACCGCCGTTTGCAACAGCCCATCCACGTACGCCGCTAGTGAATTGGCGTCGGAACTGGATGGAGGATCGATGGGCTGAGACATAACTGAGGAATTGGGTGTCATGGAAAGAAAGGTATGGAAGTGGGGGTGGTGGGTGTGAAGGAGTTTGGAGAGAGAATGGTATCGGGAGTGAAATGGGAATTAAGTTGTGGTGAGAGTCATCTGTTGTTGGAAATCCAAAATGGAACCGTCACGAACGCAATTTGGAAATGCGAGATCTTGTCAAATCGATTCTGCACGGGTCCGGTTTGGAGGGAAGAGTGGGAGGAAAGGAAATAGTGAATCACCCTTTTCAGAAGCAAGCCCATCTCCGCAAGTGAGGCAAGTAGCTCAGTGAGAAAGTTGTCATTTGGAAGATTGATCACCCAGAATGGTGATACCGTTCTGAAACAATTCCATCTGGACAAGGGAAGAGAGCAGACGGTGACGTGGGATAACCGATGAGAGGAGTATTGTTTTGTTGAGAATCACTGTTAAATGGAATGATCAGATTCGTTCTTTTGCAGTTTCACATCTCTCTAGAGTATTGCATTGATTTCGATGGCACTTGACATCTCCTTCCGTGTTTCTCAAACACCTTGATCCATTTCACAAAACAACTTCTGTTCAACAGTCAATCATTGTGATCCCCACTGATACAACTCTGTTCTCATACCTGAGATATCCCTGACAACCTCAATTGTCGATGGAGTTACAATTCTAACCTGAGATGCATAAAAAAATCCATGTTGAAGTCATTCCTGATTGCTCTTCTCATCGCGACGGGTAGGCACAGGGTCATCCTATCACGTAGTTCTCTCGGACCCGGTTCCTCCACGCTTTTCTTACCCTTCCTCCACGTACAAAGTCATCCGCGGCAAGCCCTTTTCCGCCATCCCCACCGTGGAAGGAGAGTCCGTTCAGTTTGTTCTGAAGGAGGGAACGCTTCCCTCCGGTTTGACGCTCTCACCCACGACGGGAGTGATTTCGGGAACGGCAGCAGAGAGTTCTCGCACGGCAAACGTCACAGTCGAGGGATTCAATCAAGAAGGAATCTATTCCGTCTCGCTGCTTCTCATTCCCATCAGTCCGCCGTACATCAAGTATCCCGAAGAGTCTCTCACCATAACAGAGGGCATATGGACGGAAATCAAACCAACAGTGAAGTATGTCCAACGTGTTTACCTCCGCTCTGGATCCATCCCAGACGGAATGGAACTGTCTTCCACGAACGGAACGATCAGCGGTATCCCGTCAGAGATTATGACCACCAAAGCACTGATTGCTGTAGAGAATCAAGATGGAACCATGAATGCCACTGTGATTATCAAGGTGAGAGAGGATATATCCAAGAATAAAGCCTGGAAAGCCTTTAAGGCAGTCTTAATTATCCTCTTGCTCTTTGCTTTGGTATATATCTTCGCAAAGGGAGGTGGTCATTGTGTCCTCGATTGCAACTCACTTATTTGTTCATATCTCATACAATAATCACATTACATGAGGGAATACTTGTTTTGAACCTTGTGGATGGTTCTACTTTCCACACATATATACTGACCATCTGATGCTGTTGTACAGCGTAATCGTACACTGTCTCGATGAAGACACCAAACATAAGATATCGATCACGTTCTGGTAACACAGAGAAGGGCATTATTCCAATGCAATGGTATAGTAATCCACTTGGAAGTAACTCACTCCATCCCAACGCTCACGATTATCCATCCAACTTTCCAATATCACACACTCCATTCACAATCATCACCAACAACGAGATAATCACATCACTCTTAGACTATCAAATTGGATCCTTAATAGCATTTTACATGAAACCTATAATGAGACACGTAGCTCAGTGGAAGAGCTTCCGTCCTTTCATTCTAATAATTGAACTCTTAGGAAGATCCAGGTTCGATTCCTGGGGTGTCTCTTTTTCTTCATCAAACACACGCTAAATCACAGAGCATACAACTTATTCTTTGCCTCCTTCATCTCCTTTTTCAACTCCGCCACTTGCCGATTCAACTCCTCCACCGCCTCCGCATCGCCCTGCTGCTTCGCCTCCTTCACCTCCTCGTACAACTGCGACAGGTCCCACTGCATCACACCGATCTCGTTCTCCAATTCCTCTCGCCGAGCCTTCTCCGACTCCGTCTTCTCCTTCTTCTCGTTGAACTCCCGAATCACCGTCTCATCCAGCGGGAACTGCATGCGGAGACGCGATCGCACCAATGGCATCAGCAACGACTTCATCTCGCTATCTGTCAGGTAATGATCCGCCTCGGCGTTCTTCAACGACGTCTTCTCCATCTCCTTCAGAACCGTCTCTCCATCCGGCACACTCGCCAAAGCACCCTCTGCAATTGCCTGTTCTCGCACGAACGCGTCACCCACACTCTTCACCTTCTCACACAACTCGGGAATCGGTTGCGACGTGGAGGAGAGAACAGCGCCGGAAAAAGCGACGAATTCGTCCACGCTCATCACACGATCCAAGCCGGGAAGCGCCTTCAAGCCTGGATGATACACGTCCGATAGAACCAAGTTCTAGCGGTCAGAGAGGACACGCGATACTACAAGGAACGCTCCGCTCTCCAGCTGTGAAACAATGTCGGCGGGAACGTCGCTGCCAATCACCTACACTTCAATCGACAATTCAACACGAACCTGCGACAAGAGAGCAACAGCATCTCTTCGGGACATTCCACACTCTACCAATGATATTTCATACAATTGTCCACTCTTCACGAAGTCAATCTCTGTAAACACGTTGCATAACGATTCCTTCAGTTCCGTTGGCATCACCGTTCTCTTTTCGTCACTTCACCACGACTCACTTACGCGAAGAGCAAAGGGAGACGTGATCTCGATGGGAAACCACTTGTTCATCATCTTCATCACCCACGGCGTGTAGTGCAGGAACCGCGTGTCCACCATCTCATGAAACCACTTGTCCGTCGCATAGGCGTATCCACCGTACAGAATCGGTCCTGACACCGCGAGCACCAAATACAGTCGCAGATTCGAGTTCTTTGATGATTGCTTCCCCGTCTCTGCAAACGAACGCACACCGACTTGCGGGTTGAGCGCAATTCGCTTGGGAAATGCCTTCACACACACTCTCGAAAACATCCGATGCGAGGGCAACGCGTTGTGAATTGGTGCGCACGACATTCGGCCGAAATCGGCTCCCTTTCCGCCCCTTGGTTTTGAATCAAATTCTCGCTATTGAAAAGGGTTCCCGTCGAATGTCAAGCATCATTGAGTAGGACGTCGTCTTTTCTCGCGATCCGTAGCATTTTACCGGCTCCTATTCATCATTACGAGCAGGCGAAGAAGGTGGAGGCTCCCAAACCGAAACCCAAGAAAGTTTATAACATCCCTCCCTATGGCCAGCGTGAGAACTATGTTCCGCGTTGTCGCGAGGATTATGGCGACGGAGGCGCGTTCCCCGAAATCCACATCACACAGTACCCTCTGGACATGGGCCGATCGGAGTTGGCCGGCGAGACGAAGGTGGTGTCGGTAGCCGTGGATGAGGAGGGCAACGCGGACTACGACCGCAACCTGCTGAACCAGGGCCGTAGCACGTCCATGGTGATCCACTCGAAGATTAGCACCCTGGTGGGAGCGGTGGGCGATCGCGACCTGTCGCGTCCGAGCGAGGAGGAGGTGGCGGCGCTGACGCTGAAGACGCGCGAGGCGCTGGAGAAGAAGATCCAGCGGAAGACGGCAGCGGCGCTTCCCGGTCGGTTGCCGGAGGGATCATTGCCGAGCGAGGTGAAGCCGTCGGAGTTTTACAAATACACGCCAGTAGACTCGCTGACGGGCCGGCAACTGCCGCAGCGCGTGATCCGGATGGTGGAGGTGGCGCAGGACCCCTTGGATCCCCCGAAGTTCCAGCACCGGAAGGTGCCGGTGGGGTTTGGCGACGCGCCGGTGCCGATTCTGCACTCGCCGCCGCGGAAGGTGACGGTGCAGGACCAGCAGGACTGGAAGATTCCCCCGTGCATCTCCAACTGGAAGAACGCGCGGGGGCTGACGATCCCGCTGGACAAGCGTCTGGCGGCGGATGGGCGCGGGCTGCAGCAGACGGTGGTGAACGACAACTTCGCGACGTTCGCGGAGGCGATGCAGGCGGCGGAGAGCAAGATGCGAGAAGAGGTGGAGCTGCGGAACAGCATCCTGCGGAAGCAGAAGGAGAAGGAGCGCGTGACGCAGGACGAGCTGATGCGTCAGCGGGCGGCGGAGCTGCGGCAGGAGCACGAGGACATGGAGCGGGCGAAGGACAAGCGGGAGACGGCGGAGGAGAGAGAAGCGCGTCTGCGGCGCGACAAGCAGCGCGAGGAGATGCGGCGGCAGCGCGAGCGGGACCTGCGGCTGAAGCAGGCGGGGAGACGCACGCGGGAGGAGCGGGAGAAGGAGCGGGACATCAGCGAGCGGATCGCGCTGGGACAGGTGGCGGCGGCGACGGCGACGGGCGTCACGTTCGACTCGCGGCTGTTCGACCAGAATGGCGGCGTGGGCAGCGGATACGCCGATGACGAGGGTAGGAGCGGAGGAGAGGCTTCAGCCAGCGTATAACGTATACACGAAGCCGCTGTGGGCGGACAAGTCGGAGACGATCTACCGGGCGCGGGAGAGCGAGGCGATGAAGTACGTGGCGGAGGAGGCGATGAAGCAGGCGGGGCTGGGCGACAGTCTGAGCAAGCAGGCGGACGCCGAGGAGGCCAAGTACCAGAGTCAGAGCAAGCGGGGAGGACCGCTGGAGGTAGGGATGCCGGGAGGGTGCGAGGTAGTTCACCGACGGAGAGACCAGTCGAAGTGGAAAGAAGAGAAAGAGGGAGGAGGATTGATGTGTTTGTTTGAGCAAGGATGGGCTTGGTGTGTTCGTTTGATTAACGATGGGATTGGCATGTATGTTGAAACAAGGATGGGATTGGATCACTTGGTGACCCATGCATCCTAATGAGCACCACACACCGGATCACTGCAACTGCAGTTCCATCGCAATTCCCGAATAACCGCGGAACATGGGTGACGAGGAGCGCCCAGATCATTGCTTCGTACTACCGCAGGAATCGATGTAGGAGTCGCTGTGACTGCGAGAGACCGAATCCCGATTGGTTTGGCAGGATGGGATTGCATGGGTCCTTCTTCCGTGAACGAGCGTGTAACGAACGTGTAGAGGGACGAGATGGCTCCAAAGTCTTCTCGACGCCAGCAATTCACAGATGAGTACACGGAGGAGAGCGATAGCAGCACCATGAAGAGACGGAGAAAGGAAAAAGGGCGCGACGACACGGAAAGCGACTCGGAACCCATGGAGCCGAGCGTGGGTACGGGTTTCTATGTGTCCTGACGCTCAGACGAAGTGGATGTGACGGAGGCCATGGAGGCGCTCAAGAAACAGCGTGATGAAAATCTGCTCATAATCAAAACGGAGCACCAGATGCGTCTGGACTCGGCCTCGAAGTTGGCCGCCTTTGAGGAGAAGCGCGTCAACGAGTTTTATGCGGTGATCTGTTCCGCTTTTTCCTGACGATGTAGCACGAAGTCGAGGAGCTGAAGCGAAAAATCAAGGAGGAAAACGCGGTCATTTCAAAGCGCGTGGCGTCGGAGGGTGTGCGTGAGGGCGTGTGCGGAGAGTGACCAACAGACCGGAGTCATCGTCTCCAGCCGAACCGCAACGAGGATCGCTCCACTGGCAATCACAAGAGTACGTGCTATTGTGCGCTCTGAGTGTCCCAGAAGACACAACGCTCACAGTACCATTAACAGATGCAGAGATCATTGAAGATATCCGAATGATGGTTCACGATTGGCATGATCTTTGCGACCAGTACCATCTGAGTAGTCGATGGCTCTCCTCCTCACATAGAACGCGAGAACCTCGTCGTTCTTCTTCCGGGGAATCGTCTGGGAGTGAATGAGCTGATTCTCTCTCCAGGAACATCGCTGACGCTATTGAACGATGCGCAGCAACTCCACGGCCAGTTTGTTTCCGTAGATCAGAAGGAAGTGGAGGCTATCAGGTGTATTCACGTAGTTCATGTTCAAGCCGGACAAGGAGAAGCGAAAGAAGTACTCGCTGGATCTCGTCCGCGATGGAACCATTTCGTTCGTTGTAGACAATCCCGAGGCGCAGCCAGAAGAGGCAGAGAACTGAGTGAACGATGTTTGTTCTCACAACTTGATTGCATAAGGAAAGTGTAAATAATCGCGGTTGACCGTTGGGTCACTTCAGTTGTCACAAAGAAAAGTGCTCTTTTGTCTTTACTCTTGCAGTTGACAAAATGGGTTCCGGATGTTCGCGACCGATGGACTATGATTCGTCAAGTAGGGATCGCGGCGGGCTTCCATTCCTTTGTAGAGAGTGAACCCGAATTGAAAACGATTCGCATGCAATTCGACGTTTGAGCCAATCGGTTGCACTGATGCGTAGGCGTTGGCATTGAATCGGAGTGAGGACGGATACATTCTTCGTGAGGACTTTCTCCGTTACTTTGCGCTACCTGGACTGATTGGAGGTGTGTTATGTTTCAGGGAGAGTCATTTCCAGAAAGATTGTTCAATATGTTTGATACAAGCCATTGCGGGAAACTCTACTGGCCAGAATTCAAGAAGGGAGTCGAGGAGTGCATGTTTAGCAGCGAGACCGATTTTGACAAGTTTCTGTTCCGTTTCTTCAGTATGGACAGGTACGGCGTTTGGTGGAAGGGTGAATTTGAGTGGCGGTACCATTGAGTTCGATGTGTTTCAGTCCATTCTCCAACACCTTCCTCCGAGCGTCTTCTTTGTTGTGTTGAAATCCACGGAAGAACGTAGCAGTTATGCGCAGAGTGGACATGGTGGAAGTGGATGAGAAGTAGAATGGACTCAAAAGTGGGGAAACGAGATGAATGAGCTTGTATTGGATGCGGATGACGGGTTACGTGTAGCCGGAGCCGGCAATTCAGGAGGGTCTGGCGATTCTCCTCAACGCGTACTTTGAGGGAAACGACGGTTCGCGGAGCGATGCAGTAATCAACTTTCACGATTTTTCGATATTTCTCCACGAGCAGACGCATTTCCGCGATTACTTCAAAGTGGGAATTTGCCGAATTTAATCCCCGCAGACGGTCATTCACAAGATTCCGCACTCAGCGAACGCGAATCCGCTGAGTAGTTCACCCGTGTACACATCGACGATGACATCGGTGACCCCCTCGGAGAACTACACGCTCACCACCACCAGCGTAGATCCCGAAGTGTACCGCTCGCGGCACAACATGGTGAAGCAGGGTTTCACACGCGCCTACTGGAGCATAGCTTGTAGCTTCTGCCACAAAGAGGTTCGATTTTGCTGCATCTGCCAGGGAGAGCTAAAGCCCCTGGACAAGGAACAGAACGACGGACTCACTCATTTACAGTGCACAGTGTGTCATCGGATCGTGTCGATGCGATTCTGTAGCGCATGTGGTCATCAGTTGAAAGAGGACAAAGCAGTAGATGCTCGCATGGAGATCCCCGGTGTTAACGTGGGGCAGGGGTAGAGAGTTCACAATAGGCCGAAGTGAAGGAGTTCTGTGGTCAGTTATGGCAGCAGACCCACTTTTCAATGAACCATTTGTTCGCCAGGGTCCATAATAACTTCCTCTATCTTTATAACACCCAATCGTCGGAAACTCCGAGTTCTGTTTTGTATTTGGAGAAGACAACTTGCAAATTGTGGGTGATGCGATGCGATGGCATGTGTAGATTGCCTGTTGATACTCCTAAGAACCCCAAGTACTTCGGCTTCCGCGTCCAATTCCCTGCGGCTTACGATCGCGACTTTTACACCACAAGCGAGGAAGATCGACTTGCCTGGGTGAAAGCGATTCAGGACGTCTCAGGCGTGCGGAAGATTGAAGATTACTACGACATTTGTGAGAAGATCGGCGAAGGTCGATTCGCCGAGGTGTATCGAGTTGGTGTTTTCGTTATCGTGTTCATTAGTGCATTGATAAAAAGACGGAGGACGAGTACGCGGTGAAAGTGATTCATAAAGCGAAACTGACGGAGGTGCAATCTGATTGGCTGATTGACTTGTAGAAGGAAGCGGAGCTAATTCAAACGGAAGTGGCTATTCTGTCCCTGGTACAGCACAAGAACATCGTGAAGCTCATCGAGACCTTCGAAACAAGCGATGTAGCTGTGGATGGGCGATGACACCGTAGGAGATGTACATTGTGACGGAGCTTTTGCGCGGCGGCGAGTTGTACAATAATATCTGCGGACGGTCGATTCTGAAGGAAGAGGAGGCCTACCGCATTATCCGTCCGCTGACGGAGTGCCTGGCATACCTGCACCGCATGGGCATCATCCACCGCGACATCAAGGTTCGATGTCCTCCATGACCTCACCCGCAGCCCGAGAACATTCTCTGCGACACGAATCTGTACGACGTGAAGATCGGCGACTTCGGATTCAGCAAGTTGATCTTTCCGAAGGAGAAGCTGGACTATCCGTGCGGGACGCTGAACTACATCGGTACATCTCTCCAAATCCGCGATAACCGCATAGCACCAGAGGTGATCACGATGAAGGGGTACACGACGAAGGCGGACATGTGGTCTCTGGGCGTGATCTTCTACCTGCTGTGAGTGTGGTGGCCGCATGCGACGTAGTCTGCGTGGGCGCCTGCCGTTCGACGGGGACTCGAAGGAGGAGGTGATGAGCCAGGTGGTCTACAACAACCCCGACTACGGCAGTCGCTTCTTCCTGCGGCTGTCGCCGAGCGTGGGTGTGAGGGGGGGCTGCGAGGTAGTGTCGCGCGGCGATCAAGGGACTGCTGCAGAAGAACCCCGACATGCGGCTGTCGGCGGAGGATTTGATGCACCACCCGTGGTTCGCGGAGATGGAGCGGAGAGAGCATGGCGAGGAGGAGTGGGTGAAGGATGAGAAGAGTGAGGAGAAGGGAGAGGAAAAGATGATAAAGGATGAGAAGAGTGAGGAGAAGGGAGAGGAAAAGATGATAAAGGATGAGAAGAGTGAGGAGAAGGGAGAGGAAAAGATGATAAAGGATGAGAAGAGTGAGGAGAAGGGAGAGGAAAAGATGATAAAGGATGAGAAGAGTGAGGAGAAGGGAGAGGAAAAGATGATAAAGGATGAGAAGAGTGAGGAGAAGGGAGAGGAAAAGATGATAAAGGAAGAGAAGGAAGAGGAAAAGATGAAGGAGGAGAAGAGTGAGGAGAAGGGAGAGGAAGAGATGATAAAGGAAGAGAAGGAAGAGGAAAAGATGAAGGAGGAGAAGAGTGAGGAGAAGGGAGAGGAAGAGATGATAAAGGAAGAGAAGGAAGAGGAAAAGATGAAGGAGGAGAAGAGTGAGGAGAAGGGAGAGGAAAAGGAAAACGAGAAGAGTGAGAAGAGTAAGGAGATGAAGGATGAGAAAATGATAATGGAAGAGGAAGATAAGATAACAACAAAAGAGAATGATAACGAAACAAAGAAAGAAAACACGATAGGGAGTGATGAGAAGGGAACCCAACAAGAGAAGAGCAATCAAGACAATGAGACAAAGAAGAGAGACGAGGATAAAAGGAATATCGATCCAAAGGATTCCGTTCACTCCACCTCCCAAGAAACCTCTCCCAACCCACCTTCGCAACCAGAGCCAAACGACTCTCTTTCCTCCCTTGTTTCTTCCAACAAACAAACCAGATTACAAGCCACTCATTGCGTGGAAGTTGCTCGTCACGTACTCTCTCACCACTGCCGGCACGATTCCCTCGCCACGCGACGCACTCTCGATCGCCCAGCGCACCTCTTCCTTCCCCACCCAGTCCTCCGGCATCGGCAGCGGGAAACACCACACGTTCCTACGTCCTCATGCCCCCATGCTTCTACACGTTCTGACGCATCTGCACCTTCGCGCCCAGCTTCTTCATCCAGTGGAGCACAGGAGCGTTCGCGGGATTCACCACGGCGTACAACATCTTCACACCGGCGTTCTGGGCAATCTAGATGGGGAGGAAAGGGCATTACGCACCTGCGATATAAAGTACAAAAGACAGGTTCCGATGCCATTGCAATGATAGGGATCCGCTACGATGGCCGCCCACTCTGCCCACTCCGGGTTCTCCGTCTCACGAATAGCTCGCGCCGTCGCAATGGTCTGCCAATGTCCATTCTCGTACACCGTGCATCCCACAGCCAAATGGTCACACATATCCACGTTTGTTAAGTAGTCCAACAGGTTGGTGCTGACAGAATCGATTTGACGGTTGAATCGGAGATGGAGACTCTTACGAGATACCATTCCCTTCTGAATTGCTACGGATTATCTGCTCAAATGAAACCAACTATCTTGCAAATGGGGACGCTCGAAAGGGAACAGAGGAAGGAAAGCACATTGAATCGGCGTCGTTTTCCCAACCTGACAACTACGGTCGTATACAACGATCCAACCATTACTAGGCACTGTAAGAAGGAACCATGGACACCATCTGTTTTTCCAACTCTTCGAGCGGAGGAAGCGACTCGTCGTGGGCCCATTTCCTGTGTCGGTACTGGTTCCACACCTTTGACAGTGGACTTCGGGACAGTTCGCGGATGTAGGACGATACACTATCCTGATCCTCGTCGTCCAACATCTTCTGCGTTGTCACAGTCCCTTCCTTCGAAGAGATGCAGTCCATGATGCGCTCACGGATTCCCTTCTTCTGTGTATTTCCGTCCTCCTTTCCTGGCTGTGACATTTGGAGCAATTATAAGTCACTCGTTGTGGATACTATGATCCAAATACTGGTGCGCACGAGTTTTTCAAGAAGCGTATCTTTTGTGATGATGGGTTTCGTCTCGTTTTGGATGAGATACGTGTGGTCGTTACCGAGTCACGTGTCGGGATGCGTTTTGGAAGATGATGGAATGAATGGGTTGCCACTTTTTGATTATTGCTGCATTTCTTATTAAATATACAGATACAACATGTAATACAGGATTCGATAATGTGCGATGTTCGATCAGATTGCTTTCTTTCAATAAGTGAAATCCGTACACCAACCATCCATCCAATCCCAGTAAACCCCTCCTTTCTTCACTCCTCCCTATTATCTAGCAAATACCCCTCTACTGGATTCCACTCCTTCCCACAGTTTCCCTCATTCCATTTCACTCCAATTCAACAAGTGTTTGTTGTCACAGTTCATTCACCGCGGTTATTTCGGTTTCCTGTTCTCGCTAGATCTTTGCATTCCCAGAGAGTAGAACGCTATCTGAAAGATGGTAACGACAGACACGAAATCTGACAGTGTGAATGGGGCGATCAAGGAGTTTTTGAAGGAGATCGACTCCTCTTTCCTCGATCCCAATTTCAACACGTAAAAAGTGATGTCATTGTCATGATTCGTGTAGATTGGATTATTTGGTGAAGATGATCGAAAACTCACAAACACAAGAAGGTGGAGATGCAAGATTGGATAGTTGATGTGTAGGCGAGGCGAAGCAAAGAGCATTTTTGGATAAGCAGCGAGAGGCTGTGGAGAAATGTTTGGTTCCCGTCGTCCAGGCGTACTACGCGGACTATAACAAGAGTCTGTCAACGCTGATGGCGATTTGCGATGACTTCAGGAAGAATCAAAAGGAGGTGACTACGTTAGCGGCACAGGTAGAGGAGTTGCAGGCGCACCTGTCTGGCGGGAAGAGCGGAATTCAAGATTTATACTACGAGAAGGTTTGTGTCGATGGGAGCGTTGAAAGATAGCTTCTTTCCGAATACACACTGAAATCGCTGAAGAACATCGAATACATCCGCCAGGCGCCGAAGGTGGTCGATGGTCTTCTGGAGCATTCCCTGTGAGCGAGCCGGTTGTTTCTCACCCACAGCTACATCCACGCAAGCAATCTGTACGTGGAGGTGGCGGCAATGTTGGACGACTCCTCGATCGCGGAGGTCCCGACCGTCGTGAGTCTGCGCGCATACTGGGAGATGAAGAAGAAGGACATTGAGAATCTGCTGATGGACCGTCTCCTCTCGTAGCTGTGTGTCGCTTCTCTCACCGTAGCGTCGTGTATAACGGGAATTCCTACAACTGGCCGACGTTTACCGACGAGCAGTTCAGTTATCACGTTCGGCTTGATGACCAATGAGGACGTAGGAACTGACGGAGGAAAAGGAATCGGAATTGGTGGTGAACCGGAGTTACGTTTGCAGCAAGTACTCGGCGATCGCGGTGATCATCAAGGCGGCGACACTTCTCGGTTTGAATTGAATTTGAATTTGAATACAGGTTGCGGAATGGCCGCACAGACGCGTTTGCACAGCAACAGTGTCAATCACATCAATCAGCTGATTCTCTCGACCGTCCGCCAGACGCTGCAGCGGATCGAGGAAGTTGTTCTAATGAACATTCTGATAGAATAGCACACACTTCGTCCAGGTCGTGATGCATTGGAGCAATGTCTCAAAACCATCCTCATCACCTGTGAAGACGTTTTCCGCACCCATCTGTGGGCGTTTCATCGATCTTTCACGCAGATGTTGCATCGAGCGTTTCCGAAGCAGCGTGGTGGCAGGAAACCTCCCGATTTCCGGCAACATCAATTTGGAGTATTCAGTTCTGGGCGTTTTTTCGAGTCTGCAACAAGCCTTGCGCTCCTTCGTCGAGCGTTTCGTCACCGTACGTTTCAAAGGGGCGTTTCACCCAGTCATCGACAAGTGGACCGTCGCAACTTCCCTCCCACTCGCAATCGGGCGTTTCCTTCTCCTTCGCGGCCAGTACCCGCTGGGCGGAGTCGCAACGCACGGTATTGCATGGTATGCATGTCGTAGCGCGTGTGTCACCAGATCTCGCGGACCGCAAAGCAGATGCGTCGCTGTACAGCCGGGTGTGCGAGCCAGACCCGCTAAACCTTGGGCTGGTTGCGTTCTACGTGCGATCCTTCGTGGAACAGACGACGGTGCTGGCGGAGGGTCGGGCTCATCGGAGGGGTTCACGAAGAGAGTCTGCGGGCGTGTGAGGAGACGATGCGGGGAAAGGGCGTTTCGGAGCGAGGGGATGCGGAGGGAGCGACGTGTCTGAGCGTGTTTGTGCTGGAGCACGTGCAGGTGGGAAAGGAGGGAGAGTGGCAGCTAGAGCGACTATGCGGAGGCGCTGCGGGCGCGTGCCACCTCGCTGGTGCTGGCGGCCACGGGAACGCCCGAGTCCTTCCTGCCGAGCGAAGAGGTGGGAGAGAGAGAGTTCTGTGAATGGTAGAGTGGCTCGTTGGACGCTGCGGACAATATCCCGAAGGGATCAGTTTTGGGAAGTTTCTCGGAAAGTTCTTCGGGAAAGTTCTCGGAAAGTTCATCGGGATATACTTCGGGATATACTTCCAGCTATTCCTCGGTCAACGCAGGTACCTTCCTTCCTCCCTCTCTGTCGTCAGCGTCGGCGTCGCTGGAGTCGGGCTACGCGTCGCTGCCGACACTGAACGTAGGGTTCCTCGCTGGCTTCCAGACAGTGCGTGCGTCGCCTGGCGGCCGCGTGGGACGAGCTGGAGCGTTCTGCCTTCTTGCTGCGCAGCCAGTACGCGCTGGTGCTGCCAGGTGCCTCTGGGTTGGTTTCTCCACCGTAGCGCTGAGTCACCTGCTGGAGACGGCTGTGGGCAAGTTCACGACGCTGGCGGAGGAGATGGCGCGTGGGAGCTTCGCGAAGCGGCGCGTGGACTGGGCGGGTCCCAGCGGGCGGCAGCTGCTACGGAGCCGCGCGGAGTACGCGCGAGTGCTGCGGGAGATGGGTTGTGCGGCGGAGACGGGTCGCGTGCTGTCGGCGGGGGAGGCGAAGGAGGAGGAGGCTGCGATCAACGGAGACGTGTATTCGTTCGTGGCGGAGATGGTGGGTCCGGAGAGGGTCTGAGACGCAGGAGAAGCGGCAGTTGCTGCCGGACGGGCGCGTGACGCTGCTGTGTGGCGTATGCGAGGGCTGCAGCCAGCTGGCGCGGCATCTGCGGGTCTGTGGGGGAGAGAAAAGAACATAACGTATAGGCCAGTCGCGACTGCATGCGGCGCAGGGTGAGCGAAGGGAGGCTGTGTGACGTAGACGCGCGCGACCCGGTGGATTTCGCGGCGTACGACGAGACGGTGGAGACGTGTGTGGAGAAGCTGCAGGAGACGATGGAGCTGTGCATGGAGCTGCTGGAGGGCGAGGAGGACGCACGGTGCTATCTGGCGCTGCAGAAGTGGGGAAGAGGGAGGAATGAGACGCAGACTGAAGGAGAGCTTCCTGAGCCGGAGCTACAACAACGTGCCGCCGGTGATCATGGAGCTGATGAAGGACATGCGCGGCTTCGCGGCGGCGGCGGTACAGCGGGTAGGCGTGCGAGGGGCCTGCGAGACAGTGCTCGGCGGGGAAGACGGCGCTGCTGGGACACCATCTGTGCGAGTTCCTGTCGACGCTGCTGATGCGAGTGGGAGAGGCGGAGACGTGACAGCTAGTCGATCACGCGCATCCCCGTGGAGGTGGTCGACGACTCCATGATCTGCACGCTGAAGCAGAGCGGCGTATGCTGCTCGCAGATCATGAATCTCCTGCTGCCGCTGAGCGAGACGATTCCGGTGACGAGGAGATTGAATGACGTGGCGATGAGTGACGGGGGTGAGATCTAGTACTTCTCACTGGCACTGATGAAGAAGGAGGAGATCCGGAGCTACATCGAGCGCCACCCCACGCGATTCACCAATGTCGACTACATGAACCTGTTCAAGATCACCACGCCGAATAGGGAGAGAGACGACGCCGCCATCGACTGGATCGAAGACATCCTGAAGAATGAAGAGTAGTGGTGATGTGTTTGTTGCTAATGCTTCTGTTGTATCAACGATGAATCAATGATGGATCAACAATGGATCAACGATGGATCACCAACAAACACGCCAAGATGCAAAAACGATCGTAGGGAAGTAGTACGTGGTCAAGCCATCATGAATATCCACCCACGCAATTCCCTGGTCAACGAACAGATTCAGCTCCTTCTCCCACTTTCCGTTGGTGTCGTGACCCATATCGGCCACCTGCAGCTTGCCCTTCTTCTTGTTCGCGCGCGCTAAGATCCGGAGCGAGTCGCCAGAGAACTCCATATCTGCAGACTTGATGTACTCCACCTCTCCTCCCATCTCCTCATCCTCAATGTGCACAATGCACAGGGACGAAGACAGCACAGATAGCTTCCCCACAGCGGTACGGATATCCGACGAGTGCACCCTTTCGGACTTGTTCTCCGCATGCTCATTCAGTCGCGCTTTTACGTCCGCTAACCGGATTAGTCCGCCGTTCTGAAACCGTGTGTCGAGACAGACTCCCAACACACGCATTCCCAGTTGTTTGTAGTATTCGTCCAAATTCTTATTTAGCAAACCCGAGAGAAAGCCCTTCTTCTGCGTGAATGGGTCCACGCCAATATCATTGCACAACTTGTAGAACTTCTTCTGGTACTCTTCGTCCTTTTCCAGCTGCTTTTTCTGGTTCACAACGATCGATTTTAAACTGGATTGCACACGAACGACACAATCCTTCAGAATGCGGATACGATTCATCTCCTCTTCGTCCTCCATCGTGTAGTATCAAATCCGTAGAATTGGGGAGAAATCACAGAAACCAATGCCGCTTCGATAGACGGATTGCGAGGCCGCGAGAGTATCAGAATAACCGTGGGACCGAGTTGAAGAGGAAGAAGGTTTGAGGGTCTCTTTTCTGGAGAAACTCTTGCAATAGGTACTGTTGCAGTTCCTTGTCCTCCCTCCGTGTTTGATAGCGTGATGATGAACAGACGAAGCCCTTATGCTTCCTATCCCATCCACTACCCCACTCTTCCACTTTCCCCTTCCCTCTCAGCAAATCCACTTGAAATGGAGATTACCGCGGTTATTCGCACATAGTTGTGTGCATCATGGACCATACAGAGTCTTCAATAATCGAAGAAAATGGAAGGAGGTAGGCGTGTTGTGACGAAGGAAGTGCATTGATTCAGTCAATAATGGGAACGCGTATGTAACCCGTGAATTAGGCAAGTATATACCACCTCATCTCCGCAGAAAGCAGTCACAGCAAAACAGCGGAGAGGAGCATCGGGAGCTGTCGGAGAGAGAATTATATCGTCGCAGTTCGGAATCAGGATTCCAAAGAGGAACCAACTATTACCGTGATGACGGTCGTGACGAGCAGATCTCAGAATATGACCAGCGACGTTCCTATGGACGCAGCGAAGAAAGAGGCGTGCATTCGACCCAGAATTACTTTATGCCGCACCACTCGGTAGACGATAGAAAGCCGGGTCGTTGGGATGCGCTGTCTTCCGATCCGGAACCTCCTCGTTCGTATCCGAGAAGACGTGGTGCCATGACAAACAAACTGGGCTTCCACGGAAGTCTGACCCCCTCGCGTTTCCTAGAGAACAAACTATTCGACTCTTCCGACCATGTGACCGAAGGAATCAACTTTGATAACGTGCGTTTGGTTTGTGAGTGTGACGTTCAGTATGACAACATCAGTGTGGAGGTGAGCGGAGACAACGTTCCGAACCCGATCATGGAGTTCACGAAGGACAACGTTCCGGAGTCGCTTCTGCGGAACATTCTGCGCTGCAAGTACAAGCGTCCGACGCCGGTGCAGAAGTACGGTCTCGCGATCGGCATCTCGGGTCGCGACCTGATGGCATGTGCGCAGACAGGTACGTTTTTTCTGGTGTGACGACGCAGGTTCGGGCAAGACGGCGGGCTTCCTGTTTCCGCTGATCTGCAGCATGCTGCGAGAGGGTCCGACGAAGCGTGAGCTGACGCGCACGCGCGTGACGCAGTACTTTCCGACGAGTCTGGTGCTGTCGCCGACGCGCGAGCTGGCGATGCAGATCAACGAGGAGGCGCAGCGCGTCGGTGTTCGTCTGCGCGCTGAGACATAGTTCTGCTACTGCACGGGCGTGGCCTCGGCGGTGGTCTACGGCGGCACGGACATGCGGGAGACGCAGGCGGCGCTGGACCGCGGCTGCGACATTCTGATCGGGACGCCGGGGCGGCTGCTGGACCTGGTGCAGCGCGGCTACGTGAGTCTGGAGGGCGTGACGTAGCGGCGGGGAGGAGTGGCCACGTAGACACCTGGTGATGGACGAGGCGGACCGCATGCTGGACATGGGCTTCGAGCCGCAGATCCGCGACATCGTGGAGCGCGAGGGTGGGTGTGCTGTCGGCGGGTGAGGAACAGGCATGAGTCGCGACCGGCAGACGATGATGTTCTCGGCAACCTTCCCCAGCGAGATCCAGCGACTGGCGGGCGACTTCCTGCGCGACTACGTGTTCCTGGCGGTGGGTCGCGTGGGCGGAGCGGCGCAGGACATCGAGCAGCGCGTGATGTACGTGGAGGAGAAGGACAAGGAGAACTACCTGCTGCACGAGCTGGACGACTGGGGCGACGGACGTGTGCTCATCTTCGTGGAGACGAAGCGCAAGGCGGACCTGCTGCAGCACTTCCTCTACAACGAGCGCTTCTACGTGTCGGCCATCCACGGCGACCGGTCGCAGAGCGAGCGCGAGGAGGCGCTGAGCGCGTTCAAGTCCAACCGCATCCAGATCCTGGTGGCGACGGACGTGGCTGCGCGCGGACTCGACATTCCCGACGTGTCGCTGGTGATTAACTACGACACGCCGCAGAACATCGACGACTACGTGCATCGCATCGGACGTACGGGCCGTGCGGGCAACACCGGCGTCGCCATCTCCTTCATCAACGAGAGCAACAAGCCCATTGCCAACGACCTCTACGACCTGCTGGCGGAGAACAGTCGGCGCGGCGGCGGCGGCTGAGGCGTAGAGCAGACCATCCCGTCCTTCCTGGAGGACCTCTGCATCAGTCGCTCGCGCGGAGGCAGAGGACGGATGTACGGCGGTCGCGACATCCGTCGCGGCGCCCAGCGCTCGACGCGCAACTTTGGACGAGGCGGGGAGAGAAGAGGACGCGGAGGCAAGCGGGATAGCGGCTTTAGTCGAGAGGGAGCGGAGGCGAAGGATTCGTGGGATTGAGAAGTGTCTATGCTATTGCAGTTGGATAGTTCTTTTTGCGTGTTTGTAAGAAACAGACCACTTGCTAGGTTTCGTTCTTGTAAACACTCCCTTCCACATACAGAAGAATTGAGTGAAGATGATAGAAGTACAGCGAGTGAAAATGACAATTCCGTTCCAGATAGCAATGAAGAAGGCACCCACCTTGGAGAAAACGCAAAACGACTTGCAGGGGGTGGCAGTCTTTTCAGATGGCGTGGGCTCCGAAGACGTGGGAGTGGCGTGTGAGCGCTTGAGAGTGGCGTGTGAGCGCTTGAAAAACACACGGCACGTCTCCTTGAAGGAACGTTTAGGCGAAGCGGCTTTGTTTTTCGCGTCGGGGACACTTGCGATCGTTGACGCAGAGTCAGTAGATGCAGCGTCATCGATGGAACTTGCTGCGATACTCGGAACACGTTCATATACTGGTTGGATCACTTCTTCCGTCTTCGGTTTCTCACTCAGAGAACGCACCATCTCGAGTTCCATCCGTGCATTCGATAAAGTGGCCTCCAGGTATGCCTTCTCCTCCGGCTTACACCTTTCGAGAAAACTCGAGATGGTGGGGATAACGGTCATGTAACATTGGATCGCAGTGTCGCGATCGCCCTGGATCTGATGGACTCTCGCTTCGTGAATAAGAGTCTCAATAGCTTGCACTGCTGACATAACAATTGGAAATAACAAATAATAATGAATAAGAGGGAGCCATGACTACTCAGTGTGTTGCGGTCGCTGATTGGCTGGCGCTTTTTGAACTCGCTCTCCTCGTTTCTCCACCACTCATTCAATATATCGCATAGAAACGTCGAAATGAGTATATCCATGATGTTGCATAGTGTACTCACTCGCATCGACGCCATCGCGATTCCTGGAGGGTCATCTCCTATTCGTTAAATTGACTTCCAAGGATAAGCTATTACAGTAGGAAGGGTGTAAAGGGACTATTGCTTCTCCCTCCTTTTGCTCTTTGTTTTCGCAGTCATTGTTCCTTTTCCTTCATTTGCAGTGGCTCGGAAAAACCTTCCTTGATGACTCCCCATCACTTCCTATTCCCAGTAGCAAATCCCTAGCATTTTGTTTCAATTCATACTATCCATTTCATCGTATGAGTTCGTCTTCTGATGAATGACGATCACCTCGCCACCCGCGGTTATTTTAACATAATCCGTTTAAGAGTGCCATTTATCTGTTCGCAGCTTCAGATGATTAAGGAAGGCGACATCCGAGATTGCCAATGCTGCGGCAGACAACCAAACGGCGATCCATGTCGTCGTTGTCACTTGTTTGTACGTACTCTTTATTTGAATTTGCATACTGCGCAATCCGTTTGCCTCTGAGCTGCGTACCTTTCTGAACGTTTTGTTTCAGTTGGCGGGACAATGGACTCATTTTCTAATCGTATTGTAGGTTCACAAACAATGCTCATTGAAATGGATGGGACCGGACACACTGTGCCGAGTTTGCGCAAACTCGACCAAACGGTGTTCTCCACACTGTGTGATCTGCTTTTCAAGGGAGCGAAAGTACTCACTCGTCGGTACGCACTGCACAGATGAGTAATCTGTAGAGTACTTGCCGAACCGTTTTGTTCATTGTGTATGTCTCCGGTCCCTGGCATCCTACTGTAACCTAGATCCCGAGGACGCAATCTTCGGGTCCGAAACTCTCACAGAAGCGTTCCAATCCAACTCGACGAAGGGCCCCACCATCACCAGTCAGATGATTGGAATCGAGTTCGCTTCCCGTTTTGCCTCCAGCGAGCCATACAAAACCAGAAAGTTGGACCAGATGTGCGAGATCCTGGCCTCCTTGGAGATGGACATTCGTTCGTACCGGAAGAAGAGAAACCAACCCTTTTCCTTGTCCTTCTTCAGCAAGGTCCGCTGCGTCTTCTGCGACGACAACACCAAGCTGCTGGTGAAGTGCCATCACAAGGACTGTACCAAGTACTGCCACATCACCTGCTACCTCCGCGCCCACAACTACAGGTACCTCCAGTATCCGTGCTCCAGCATTCTCTTCTTCTGCGAGGAGCACGAGGGCGACATCGCTCTGTTGAACAAGCGCAAGAGTAGAAAGGGCTCCAAGAAACTGGTGGAGGAGGAAGCGGCTCTAGTGGCTCCGGCAGTGTTCACTCCCATATCTACGGGCACGCGACTGACGTCTCGTCTCACGGCGCTGCGTACGACCATCCAGAAGGCTTATGGGATAATGTTGAGTTCGGGAGAGATCGATGGGCCCAGTTCTGTGGGTGAAGCAAATGGAGTCGTTACCACGAGTGAAACAAATGGAGTCATTACCACGAGTGAAACAAATGGAGTCGTTACCACGAGTGAAACAAATGGAGTCGTTACCATGAGTGAAACAAATGGAGTCGTTACCACGAGTGAAACAACTGAAGTTACTACCGCGAATGAAACCATAGACGATGCAAACGGACAAGCCAACTCCCTCTTCCCCGACTCCCTTCTGAAGGACTCCTACTTCCTCTCCCTACTCAAGCTTTTCCCCGAGTGGGAGGGCGTGTCGGAGGTGTCCATGAAGCAGCTGCGGTGGATGACGCGACGCGTCACGCGCGAGGTGCGAAGCGAGGCGGTCATCGTCGCCAATCTGGTGAAGAAGCGAGCCTGCAGCATCTGCGGTGGAGAGGACTCCTCCGAGATCTTCCCCCACTACCGAGGTCGAATCCTCGTATGCACCGAGTGCGGAGTGATCGTCCACGCCTTCTGCGCCCACGAGACGGCGACGAAGACCCACTGGAAGTGTCCGCGGTGCCGGAAACAAGGCGAGTCGGTCTGTTGCATCTGCGGAAAGGCGACGGGATACCTGATCGAGGCAGAGGAGACTTTCGGTCATCTGGCTCACGTGGCCTGTCTGTTGACGACGCTGCCGGCGTCGCTGACGCCAAGAGAGTCTTCAGATCCTCTGGAGCCGCTTCTTCGCTCCTCCGACGAGGAGGAGAGCGACGTCTGCGACATCTGCAGGAAACACGGTGGCGTGCTCCACTGCTCAGCGCAGAACTGTCGTCGCCACTTCCACGCCGCCTGCGAAGAGGGCATGTGGTCGCTGTTCTTCGAGGCAACGACGGAGCAGGTCTCCTTCTTCGTGTGTTGCCCGGACCACCAGATGCTCATTCCGCTGATCGCAGACAACCCCGCAGCCTTCCGTCCGACCCACACCATTCGCTTTGATGAGGCACCCGAGTGGGTCCACGGGTACAACCGCGTTCGCTGTCGCCTCAGTCTCTGCAACATGGACATCCTGAACAACTCCAAGGGCTACTTGGCTCTGCGCGACCTGTTCATTCGCTGCGGCCTCCAGGAAACGCTCCACGAGGTTCAGCGGAAGCGGCGGCGCGTTCGTTACGACGACCTCGCTGTTGCGTCGCGAGAGAAGAAGGCGAAACGGGGCTCCTCGGCGCCGACGGACGGGACGACGAACCGCAGGTACAATTGGAAGCTCGTTCCGACGTAGTCCACGTCTGTTCGCGACGAACCACCACGGCGTGACGCTGAACGAGCTGTGGCGGTACGTGAATGCGATCATGGGTCGGCGTCTGGGGAAGAAGGACATTTTGAAGCTGCTGCGACTGGACCCGAAATCGGTAGGAGCGTGTGTGTTCTACTAGCTAGACCTTTGAGGTCGAGATGAACGGAAAGGTGGTCTCGCTGCCTCCCGTTCCCTCTCGGCGAGATCGGTTCGACGAGGCGCAGATCATCCCTCTTCCTTACGAGACACCCAGCACGGAGAGCGACGACAAGCGGTCGCGCAAGAACGGAAGCGCCTTCATCGGGGAATACGTCTTCGGGGGCTTCGACGCGAAGGACTTCAACGCCTGTCGCGAGATGTTCCCTCCGTATCTGAGCGATGAGGTTCTGGACTGGTTCCACCACGAGGCACTTTGCGAGGAGACGACGGTCCGCATGGCGACGGAGGCGGACATCCCTACGCTTCTCCAGATCAACAAGGTGAATCCGCTCTACAGCAAGAAGGAGGACTACGAGAGCGTGCTGACGTCGAAGAACGAGTTCGTGATTGTGGCGGAGCGGACGTCCAAGGGCCGGACGAGCGCCGTGGGCATGATCCACTACTATCTGATCTGGCACTGTCCGTCCCACAAAGCTGCGTCACGCGAGAGGAAGTCGAAGTCACGGAGGCGAGACGGACTCCTGAACCTGGTGGACCTGGAGGTGGTTCCTCCCCACAAGGTTGTTTACGTGTGTACGCTGCAGGTGATTCGGAAGAAGACTCACAACGCGTACGTCCGTCGGCACCTGGAGGCGGAGCCGATGACGGGATCTCTGCTTTTGTCGCTGGCGGCGATGCACGGAGTGTTCACGGGCATGAGCCATCTGCTCTGCGACTCCACGGAAGGTGCAACCTCCTTCTACGAGACCATGTTCGACATGCGTCAGAACCCTCGCGGCGAGCGCAAGTACATCCCGATGCAGCTGGATCTCTCGAAGCTTGTGCTTCAGCGCTTTTGGAACCCGGTGCTGCATGCGTCGCCCTCGGTGCGACTTTACGGGACGCTGATGAACCAAGGAGGGTGTGAGGGGTCCGGAACGATGCGACAGCGCCTGCACCTGCAGTTTTCGATCCACGGGGAGTTGCTGAGCGTGGAGACGTGGGGACGACCGAGTCGTCACGAGCGTAAGTCGGAGAAGCTGCAGGAGCTGCAGGAGCTTCACGTGCTGATGAATCGCGTGGACGCGACGAAGGTGTCGGGAGACTCGCATGGCTTCCACGTGTTCTCGCTGCCGTATGAGGATCACAAGCTGCTGTGGGAGCGCAAGGAGGAGCCGGCTCCGTGCTCGCTGACGCTGGAGTCCATTACGGTCAACAACCGAGAAGAGACCGACGACCTTCTCCTGGAGCTGGTCGCCTTGCAGCGCGAATTGGACGTGGTGGAGAGAGAGAACGAGGCGGTGTTAGAGAGTCTCGAGCAGCAATCGGTGAGTGCGGCGCTGGAAATGCAGCACCT
Organism: Blastocystis sp. NMH; assembly: GCA_039096215.1. NCBI lineage: Eukaryota > Bigyra > Opalinata > Blastocystidae > Blastocystis > Blastocystis sp. NMH. The sequence goes on along the minus strand of JBBPEA010000010.1, from coordinate 156,802 downwards.
GCGCGACACGTGCAACGACCTAATGGCGCAGTACGAGGCATACTTGCAGGAAAAGCATCCGGAGCGAATGGAGAATGTGGACATGGAGGAGGGCATCCGGTGCGATTTTTGCAATCGTCCGTTGGAGAATAACATGGTGTGTTGTCAGAGCTGTCACTGCTGCGCGCATCCTCTGTGTGCATGTGTGGAGGAGGACACGGACGCGTGGCTCTGTACTGCGTGTGCCGACGCGCTTCAGTACGGTGTGGCATCGGGAGTGGTTTTTCATGACGACATGTCTACAACGCATCCGGAGAGTGGAGTTGTGTCTGAAGGACCGTTCTCCGTCGTAACGTTTTCGGAACCGATGAAAGTGGAGGGCATTGAGGTAGAAGAGGAATTGGTATTGGAGTCGTCAAATGCGATTATTCCAGGAGAAGTGTTGGATGGGAGTGTTTCGGTTAAGGGAATGGGTGATCATCCTTTGTCTAACGATTCTGTAACGATAGAGTCATTAACTGACCACAATGGTGTTCATGCGTTGATTGATCATGCTACCGAATCCTTGATGAATCACACTACTGAATCAATGACTAATCATATCACCGAATCCACCACCAATCACACCATCGAATCCACCACCAATCGTACCATCGAATCCACCACCAATCACACCACCGAATCCACCACCAATCACACTACCGAATCCACCACCAATCACACTACCGAATCCACCACCAATCACACTACCGAATCCACGACAAACCACACTGAATCCACAACAAACCCACCCAAACTCAACATCAGCCTGCCAACTCCCATCAACACCGAGACCTGCCTCTCTGCGGACCAGCTGGACACCATCCGCAAGGTGCGATCCCATATGCACTGCGCTCTCTGCGGCTACTCCTCGGGACTCCTCTTCCGCTCAGCGATCAACGGACTCTACGTCCACCCGCTGTGCGCGAAGCGGTTTCCCTCACTCCGTCTCACCAACCACACGCGACCCCTGCGTGCGCTGGCGCCGCCGCTGCCCGTCACCCACCCTCTCTTCTCTCTTCCCTACGTGGACCTGCAGCCCAACGCCTTCCCCGCTCTCGCGGGGTGTCGTTTCTGCAAGAAACGAGGCTGGTGCGTGCGCTGCGCCGTCCCGGGCTGCCAGCAGGCGTTCCACATCCTCTGCGCCGCCGCGAACGGCCTGGAGATCGCCTGGAAGCCGAACGTGTGTCTGGCGAAGGACTGGGACGGTCCGCTGATGTCTCCACGCGTGCGTATCTTCTGCGCGGTCCACAGCTACAACCGTCGCGGCGTCAACGTCCCCAACGTGATGCCGGAGGGCTCCTGGCTGGACCCGCAGACGGCCACGTGGAGCGACTTCGCCGTGGTCCGCTGGCTCCCCGAGTCGCCGGAGACCTGCGAGGAGGCGAGCGTTCTACCGCTGGGGCGTCTCCTGAGCGCGGGCGACAAGAAGGAGACGGAGAAGGCGGAGGCGAAGGGTCGCGCGGCGCTGGAGCGTCTGCGGGTGTGTGAGGTGCGTGCGGTGTGGGAGATGCCGCCCGCGGCGCTGGAGTACGGCGTGTGCTGTCTGAAGGAGGGGACGGCGGTGGGGCTGCTGAGCGCCAGCGGACTCAAGTCGGACCGGCGACGCATCCAGGAGATGGCGGCGGAGGAACGGTTGGTGCCGCAGCCCTCTGGCGCCAAGGAAGCGGAGACGGTGTTGGAGACGTCACAGACGGATCCGAAGCCGTCGCAGGAGATCAGTGAGTTCAATGATATTACTGAGTCAGAAGGATCCGAGGAGTCAGAGTCAAGGAAATCACAATCAAATGAGTCATTTTCACCAAAGGATTCAAAGGATGCCCAAACGAGGCGAAAACGGACACAGACGCCGGAAGCGGTATATTTCCCGAAGCGAGCGTGTCTGACGGAGCTCATCCACGAGGAGCTGGCGAGCGAGTCCTCCGAGCCCCATCGACGCAGCCAGCGAGCCAGTGTCATCACACAGCCCATTCTCTCACCCACTCCACGAGACTCCCGTAGCACCCACAAGTCCAAAACAGACACACGTTCTCGGAAGAAGGGAAAGCAGCCAGGGAAGCGCGTGGCGCTGCTGCCGGCGCCCGACCTCCCGCTGGCCGCACAGCGCCTCCCCGCAGTGCCCTCGCTGGTGGCCACGAAGGCGAAGCTCCTCTTGCAGCTGCTGGCGTCGGACGTCTTCGCCGAGCTCTTCGGCGGGCTCGACGATCACTCGCTATCGCCGCACAGCTATCTCGAACACTACTTCCTCGGCGTGCCGCCGACCGTCGCCGAGGCCTGTGCGCACGGCCAGGGCTTCTCCGACGACCAGCTGCCGCACATACAGAAGAAGGAGTTGCTGGGTGTGGCGGCGCTGGTGGAGCGCATCCACGCGACGCGGTCGTTCGAGGGGAAGCTGGCGCTGCTGCGGCTGCTGGTGCACGCGAGTCTCCTCTCCGTGTACCCGCCACACCTCTGCGTGAACACCACCTCCCGCGCCCGGGAGATGAAGGAACGCAGTCGGCTGGGCGAGGTGAAGCGGCTCTGCCGCGTGTGCGAACTGCTGGCGCAGGCCTCGATGGAGCTGGCGAATCTCGAGCACTTTACTGACGATCGCGACAGGTACCTGCAGCAGCGCGAACAGGGCGTCGAGTGCCAGTGCCTCTGTCTCCGAGAGAAGCGGAGCGAGAAGGGGCTGCTCGTCTGCATGCGCTGCGGCGTCGGGTATCACCTGGAGTGTCTCGGACTCCGACAGACCGATTGCGGCGATCTCGTGTTGACACAGTGTTTCGGGTACTGGACGCTCGATCGAGGGTTCGTGTGTCCCGGGTGCTGCAAGAGCGATGTGTTCGCCATGAGTCTCTCGATGAAGGGAGTGGCGCAGATCCGCGACTCCGCGGTGATCGCTTGGCAGAACAAGCTCCGGAAGAAGGTTTACGTGTCCAATCGTTAGCTTTTGCGTGCTGTTTGTTCGTCACATTAATCTCGATTGTGTGGAATGAGCGACAACAAGTTCACGGCGTTGGTTCTCGACTCGGGAGCGTTCATCGACCACGCTTCGATCGCCGGGGCGGCGGAGGTTGGTGACACGGGAGTCTTCTCGCCTAGGAATTCTATTCCGTGGAGGAGGTCATGTGCGAGGTGCGCGACAAACTGGCGCGAGACGCTCTGGAGCGTTTCCCCTACGAAATCAAGATTCGCCACCCGTCTCCGGAAGCCATTAATGCAGGTAGGCATATCAGCTGGTGAAAAATCCACTAGTCGGGCGATTCGCCAAAGCAACTGGTGACTTCAGTCGTTTGTCACAGACGGATCTTCTGCTAATCGCACTGACTTACGACCTGCAAAAGGAGATCGCTGGACCCGATTCGGTCAACGTGGTTCCTCTCATGGACGTTCGTTTTCTCCTTTCTGGTCACGGGTAGCGCAGCCGCATTGTGGACGTTCACGAGAAGCGCATCGTCGGAATCAACGTGTCCTCGGTTCATTGCAAACACTTTGACACTCCCGCCGAGTGTCCCTACGGAGTGGACTGCTTCTACCGCCATGCCGGCGATATCGACCAGGAGGAGTACAAACAGTCCAAGGAGAAGGCGAAATTGGAGACTCCCAAGGAGCTGTCTGCTCCGAAGCCACCTCGTGAGCCGAGGCGCTGGGCTCCGCTGAAGCCGGTGACTCCTGTTCGCATCGGTGACGATGCGTCGTTCCCCGCGCTGGGAGCGGCGACGGTTGTGGACCACAGCGATTTGAAGGCGATTTTCGCGATCCCAAAGCGTCCGGTGGTGGAGGTGAGCAAATCGGGGGAGCAAGTGGATCAGGACGACAGGGAAAATGAAACCGAGAAGAGCGATGTGGAGTCCATCGAATCCAATGAAGAGTCGAAGGATGAAGTGAACGATGTCATTCATGCCGAAGCAACGGAGACTTCCCCAGAAGAAACGAGCAACGAGGTCACCTCCGAGCCCGCTCCCGTTCCCAACCCCTCACAGAGCCGCATCCACGTGGCCTCCTCGCTGGTGGGTGCTCCTGCGAGCGCTGGGACGAGCGAGGACGCGGGCGACTGGATCAGTGACGCCACGCTGAGCAGCTTCGAGCAGAACCTGCACGGCACCACGCTCGCTCCCGCGAAGGAGGAGAGTCGTCGCGGCAACGCGGCGCTGTGCACGGGCGACTTTGCGATGCAGAACGTGTCGCTGCAGATGAACCTGCCGCTGCTGAGCTACGCGAACCGGCGCATCTCCCAGCTGCGCGTGCACACGCGGCGATGTCGCGACTGCTTCGCGTAGGCTTGTCGGGAGACTCTCAGCCAGCGTCTGCGACGACGATACGAAACTGTTCTGTCCGCAGTGCGGACACCCCTCGCTGGCGCGCGTGCCGGTGTTCGTGAAGAAGGGGGGCATCGTGCGCGTGGGCGAGGCGTTCCAGTCGCGGTCGCTGCGGGGAACCATCTACAGCATCGGGAAGAACGCGGACCTGCTGCTGTGCGAGGACCAGCTGAAGACGGGCAAGTGGAAGCAGCGGCTCTACGAGATGAAGAGGGCGAGCAAGGAGGGATGCATCTTCGGCGATGTGGGAAGTGAGAGTCTGGGACTGGAAACCAAGAAGAAGGACATGAGCTATATTGTGGGGGAGGAATGGAGGGGTTACGGGTAGAATGGACTGGTGATCGGATACGGAAGGAAGAATCCGAACGAAATGAAGGGACGCGTGAAGCGCGGGAAGAAGAAGCAAAAGAAGCAGAGTCGCTTTTAATGGTCTTGTTTAGTGTTCACTCTTTGTTTCACCAGTTTCGTGTTCATTCTTTGTTTCACCATTCACCATGGAAGTGGAACCCGCGCCGTCGGAGGTGGAGAAGGAGATCCAGATGCTGCAGAAGTGCAACGAGGCGATCACCCATATCAATGAGAATCTGAGAACAACGCTTCACAATTTTGACGTTCTCTCGGAGTCTGTGGCACAGTAGGACCAGTTTCCGTCTTATTCTTCCAGATCCACCGCCATTCTCAGCCAATGGTCGGAAATGTGGAAGCGGATGCAGGCTTCGTCTTAGCTGATAGAATAATTTAGTTGAGGTTCGTTTGTTTTACAAACAGGGTCTATCCTACGAATCGTTCCTATGAAACCATAACAGTTTTCGAATTTCATCGTCTGTCATTCCACATTCCTCCTGGATCCTCTTTTGTGTGGACTCACGTAGATTCGCATACTGCGAACAGAGATCCCCATCAACGACTCCCTACGCCTGAGGGTTTCCAATCCAGTGGGTACATAACTGGGAACCAATGATCCCTCTACTGGTTCATTTCCATTGAGCACCTCCTCAACGCATCTCTGGAGACGGACGGCCATTTGTGAAACCGAAAGGGACGGAATTGGGATGATCTGCCCGATTGCGCCTCCAACCGTAGAGTAAAGCAACGACGGTTTCTGCGCAGGAGGTAACCGGAAGTACATGAGCGATGTAACAACGGAATGAACGTCCGTCACACTCAGTACATCCATCTAGACGTCAGTTCTCTCGTCCTTTCCCACCGAGTCCTTATCGTACACGTGCTCTGCTTCGAACAACATCCTTTTCCTGCTTCGACGGAACTACGCATCACATCATCACTCCTCTCCAACGCTCCTTACCGCCTGTAGAACGACAATCTTTCCATCCCTCGTTCCCACGGCGATTGTTTCTCCATCAATCGCACAAATGTGTTGAATGCAGAATGACGATGGGAATGCAAGCACCAACTCCAACCGATTCGGTACATCCAGCTGGAAGAAGCGAATCACCCCGTCGTTCGTAGCGACGACGATGCGACCATCCGCTACCGTTGCATCGTATACGATCGCATCCTTCAGCTACGTGACAGAAAAACCCAAGAAAAACGTCAACGGAGGCGACGATTCGCAAGGTTTCGGTCGCTTCGACGACACACAGCGAAGATTGTGCGATCGCAACGACGAGACGATCGGAGAGACGTCGTAACGCCCGACACGGTTCATTCAAAATCAGGGCGTTTTCTTCCACCGGTTTTTCCAACAAAGTGAGAAACAGCGACTTCTGCGAGGCGAAGAGGAGTTTTGTTCCCAGTGAAACGGCCGTGACGAGGGAGCGAAGGGGCGTCCAGGGTTGGAGGGATTGGGAAGTGGCTAAAAAGGGGGGTTTCTTGGGGGATTCTGGGAGAAGAATGGCTTGATTGTAGGAAAGAGGGAAAACGCCTCGACATGGTGCGGAGAGAGCGTTACTGGGTGCGAAAAGAGAGGGTTTGTGGACGACTCGGAAGAGAGAGGAAGAAGAGAAGGTGATGGAGGCGTTTTGTCGGAAATGGAAGGAGAGAGAGGGGTGGGGACAAGTGAAGGGAACGAATTGGAGAGGTTGGGGACGGAGGAGGAGATAGTGGGAGTGGGTTTGATTGATGGGTGATTGATTGACAGGGGATCGATTATGACAGGTTTGATTGATGGGTGATTGATTGACAGGGGATTGATAATAACAGGTTTGATTGATAGGAGTTTGATTATGATTGGTTCGATTGACAAGAGATTGAGTGACAGGAGTTTGCTCGATAGCGATTAGATTGTTATTGCAGCTGCGAGTGACCGTGGTTTGAGTGTTATCGTTTTGATCGACAATGGTTTGACTTGGCTGAAGATATCCTTGATTGACGCTACTCCCAGTTGACGAAACCTCCTTCGCATCCGCTGGATGGGAGATCGGAGTAAACGCGTCGCCTCTTCCGGAGAAGGAAGCAGCCGTTTCCTTCCCGTTGGGAGAACGCGAAGCTACTTTGTCGAACGAGAGAAGCAGCGAGCCGTCATTGACATGAAAGAAATGAACCAACGAGTCAGTGGCCATCGACTGCAAGAGGGAAAGCGACTCCGACGCGTAGTGGAAGAAGTGGACGCAGTGAGCGTCTGCGAGGAGAATCAGCCAGTGACGCAGCGATTTCACGTGGGAGAGACCGACGGGCGGCGTCTGCAGCGTCCGTCTCGTCATCGTTGAGGCGTCGATGACGAGAAGCTCCGTCGCCGTTGCAAGCGCGACCGCTGTGTCGTTTAGCGGTTCCAGATAGCGAACTCGCTCGTTGGAGACAAACAACGACTCCGTTTTCATCGATGAAGAATGAAGGCTCCAGCGCCGCAGCTCCGAAGAGTCCATGAGAAGCCACACATTTCCGTCGACAATCGAAGCTGCTGTGAAGACATGCCCGTCTTCCAGCGTCTCAGACGTCACGTATTCGTCGCAGCTCCATTGCAGACAGTTCCGCGTCACCTGAATCAGCACGTCGCCCACCGTGTCGATCGCCAGCAACTCTCCCTCGACGATCAGGTTGGGAAGCGCCATTGGCTTCAGCGTCCGGTCGTCCAACTGGAAGGACGAAATCGTTCCCTTGCTCTGAATGCACACGATCGTTGTTTGTTTCCACTCCATCAACCGACAGCGGTCGATGGCTCCCTCGAACGCCAGCGGCTGCAGCTCCACCGAGTCAGCAAACGGAAGAAGCTCCGCACAGCCTGAAACGCCGCCTCGTTGGAGCAGGAACGCGAGCTGGTCGTCGGAGTCCAGCGGGAAGAGCTGCATGCAGGGAGCGAGCGAATCATTCTGGAAAGGCGCCGTCGTCTGCGTCGTCAGTGCCATGCGTGGAATCGTCGCCACTCGACCGCTGTCGGTGACCAGCAGAAACCAGTCGTCGACGGAGAGAAGATGCCGAATCCCACAGCTGGAGCCGCTGCGGCCGAGGAGAAGCGAGTCCTCGCTGGCGGCGACGGAGATGGTTCGGAGGATGCCGCCAGTGTAGGTGATGAAGCCACCGGTGTCCAGGAGGAAGAGGAGAGAGGAGTTGAGGGAGAGGCAGGCGGTGACCAGCGAGGAGACGCTGAAGACGATCGACGCCACGCTGCCGCTGGGAAAGGAGGCGAAGGTGAATCCCTTTTCGTGGGTGATGACGACGTGGTCGGAGCCGCTGTATCTGCGGAGGAAAAGACGGTTACTGGTGGGAGAGACTGCGTAGGTGCAGATTGGCTTCACGGACTCTTCGTCCTCCTTCCAGTCGATTCGGAAGATGGAGCAGGAGGTGGAACGGGGGGAGTCGAATGTGCGGGAGAGAGAGAGGACGTAGGGAGTGCCGTTCACAGTGTCTAGTTTCATGTCACAAAAGAGAGTTGATGGACAGGTGTGGTGGATTGCGTGAAGCAGCGCTTCCCCTTCGTTGAAGGCGACGGAATAGACGACGAACGAGGACATGAGGGATCCTGCGGAAAAGAGAAGGCAATGGACCTACCCACGAGAATAAGCTGCGACGCATCGTCTGTTTCCAAGTAGTCCCCGGTGATGCCATCTTCCTCGGGGAGAGGCATATCAACAAGAGGATCCAACAAACCCGTTTCACGTGAATAGTGCAGTAGGAGAAGGTGCCGAGAATCCGTAGTTACGACAAGGAGATCATTCGGATAGTCTGGAACTCAAAACGCATAGGGGTATTGCACTCTGCAGGGAAAAGGACCGCATGTGCTTGATGCAAAACGGAAAAAGCTGTGTCATCGCAGGGTGAAGGATCCCTCGATCGAAGAGATGAAGCGCAATCGTTCTTCCCATGCTGAATGCGACGTGGATCGCGTTCTCATTCACGAAGTGACCTACTCATGAGAATGGACGTGCAAATCGTACCGCTGCACGCGTTGTGGACGACACTCGGAGGCACCAGTGTCTGATGCCAGAGATACATGGATTCACGCGATTTGAATAGGACAGAAAATGCTGGGATTCCTGGATTCTCTTCAGAATCATGTCGTCGTCTGTCTATTTTCTATACAATACGCTTCAGAGGGCGACAGGAGCGAAGTTATGCTGTCTGGCCAAGTTTTATAACGGGCGGGAGGATAACATCATCACGTGTTCTTCGGACACACTGGTAGTGTATTCGGTTGTAAAGTACGATCACGACGCGGTCGGGAAGGATAACAAGTTGACTCCGGTCTACAAGCTGAAGATTGTGGACGAGTTTCCTCTGCAAGGAGAGATTCTGAGCGTGGCCACGATTCCGCTTCGGAAGCTGTCCTCCCTATATTCTGACGACAGTCGCGATGCTCTCATCCTATCGTTTCGAGGGAACTACATATCGACGATTGCATACGATGAGCAGAACGGCGGTTTACAGGACTTTGACTGTTTGGATCTGAACAAGGATGCAGCGGTCGCATTGGATGGTACGGTTGACTTTGGGTGGATGAATACTAGTTTCGGGAAACGAAATTGAGTTTTCGGACACGTCGTTTGTCGTGAATGGCGGTTTGATCCGAGTGGATCCCTCGTACCAGTGCATCACGGTCGTTCTGAACTACTACACGATTGTGGTGATTCCAATCACACCCGGTGGACTTGGCAATCACTTTGTTGTTTACAAATCGGCGTTGGGGATTCGCGGACAGATTAAGGACCTCCAGTTCCTCCACAACTGCGTCATTCCGACGATGGCGCTGGTGATCGTCCCCTCGTCCCTTCTCCTTCACGCGTAGGAAACATCCCCGACCTGGGCAGGCACCGCAGGCTACAACGGGAGCAACACGAGTCTGTACCTGGCGGCGATCACGCCGATGCTGAAGGAATGCCGCGTGATCTACACGTTCCACGGTCTCCCATACGATTGCACGTGCGTGGAGCCGCTTCCGACGCAGGACCAATCCTTCCTCCTCTGCAGCAGCCACCTCCTCTTCCACTTCTCCGCACAGTCGCCACGTATCTTCGTCCTGAACGACTACGGCGCGCAGTACGTTGCGGAGCGCGCCGCGCAGTTCCCCAAGAGCGTCTTCAACGACCGCCGGGTGATCGCGCGCTCAGCCACGCCGGCGATTCTGGACAACGTCCGCTTCTGCCTGCTGGGCCGCGAGCACGTCGACGCGACCACGCAGGTGCTGCGCTACGCGGCGGTGAAGGGAAACGGCGTTCTGTACGCGCTGGCGGCGACGGTGGCGGCGGAGCGACTGGAGCGACTGGAGCTGGCTCCCGCGGGCGACGTGGGAACGGACGTTTCGTGTGCGGTGGCGATGGAGCGAGAGGACCGGAGGCTGTTATTCGCGGGAAGTGCAGCGGCGAGGAGTATCTTGTTTTCGCTGACGGACGGAATGGCGAGCGATGCGTTGGGAGACCAAAATAGTCCTCATTGCTGTCAGTTGGTGGGGAATGAACGGAATCATCGTGATGATGATTCGTATTTGTATTATGCGCATGGATTCGCACGGCTGTTGGAACACACGGCGCCGACAAACTTCCTCACGCGCGTGTATCTGAACCTGACGCTGAACACGGTCTCCGCCTTCCAGCTGGAGAAGCAGGCCAATGCGGGCAGATTCCACTTGGTGCGAGCGCTGCATCTGGAGAGTTCATCGGATTATTCCATGAAGGATTCCATGAATAATTCTATGAATGGTACGATGAATGGTACGATGAATGGTACGATGTATAATTCCACAGAACCTTCTCGAAAGGGTCCACAGCGGCACTCGCACGTGGTGCTGAGCGACGACACGCACACGGAGGTGATTCGGTTCAACGGACAGGACCTGACGATGCTGCACGGAGACGAGTCGCCGCTGTTGCTGCGCGTGAGCTGCATCGACGTGGTGGAGATGAACGGGGCCGACTGGGGAGTCGACGGACTGGTGTGTGTGCAGGTGTGGAACAAGGGACTGCGGGCGGTGGCGCAGCGGGGAGAGGTGTTCAGCGTCACGGAGGAGAAGTGGGACGTGCTGAGGCGGACGACGCTGCGGCTGGTCGCCTGTGTGGATCCGTTCCTGCTGCTGGTGACGGCGGCGGGGGAGATTTATCGACTGGTCCCCGGAGAGACGCCGTCCTTCGTCTGTATCCAGCAATCGGTCGTAGGAGAGAACAGAAGCTGCGAACTAGGTCCCCGTCACCAGCATCTGCGCGACGCAATTCCGCTACGCCCCCTTCATCCGCTCGCACCTCCTGCGTGGGAACGAGCTGCTGGAGGACCACGACGACATTCTCTACGAGGATGCGGCGATGGAGGAAGAGGAGGCTCCGCAGGCGACGACGACGGGTCCCGTGGCCTTCGTCGCGTACCAGGACGGCTCCGTGCGGCTCTTCACGCTCCCCGACTTCGTGGAGATCTGCTGCTACACGCAGCTGTACGTCGGGAACACGCTCCTGCAGCCGAGCGACGTGAAGCCGCGCGGCCGCGGCATCTTCGTCCACGAGATGCAGGTGACGCGCGTGGGCGTCAGCGCGGAGCCGGCGATGGCGGAGTGGGTGTTTGTGGTGGGCAAGGCGGCGGTCTGTGACGTAGTGCGTGCTGTCGAATGGCGAAATGCTGCTCTACCGCCAGCTGGCGACTAACCTCCTCTGCTGGAGCAAGTGCGACTTGGGGACGCGAGTCACGGTCTCCTCGCAGCACGCACTGCACGTCGTTGAGAACATCGTGAATCTGCGAGCGATCTGCGTGGCGGCCTCGCCTCCCTTGCTGATCACGGCGCCGCGCGGACACGTGCAGACAGTGCGACTGGTGCGACTGGTTCTCTCTCGTGACACGCAGGGCGGTCTCTCGGAGTACCAATCGCTGCCGATCTCCGCGTTCGCCTCCTTCGACCTGCCGACGCAGCCTTTCCACCTGCTGCTGACGACGGTGGCAGACGACTCGGAGAAGCTGGCGCTGATGGAGATGCCACCACTGGTGGCGTCGACGGACCCGCTATCGCACCTGGCGCTGGTGGAGTCGGAGGGCTATCGCTTCAACATCCTTCAGATGGCGTACATCCAGGCGGACAACGACGGCGAGAACGAACTCACCGCCGTCGCCTTCGCGCACGCGGGCAGCGTGCTGGCGGACACGAGTCCGCTCTACGACGCCAACTACTACGCGCACGAGCGATCGCGTAGGCGAGGTGGCTTGCTGTCAGGTAGTGCCGAATCCTCCGGGAGAGGCGCACAGCGTGTGGATTCTGATGAATGGGCGGCAGCTGCACTCGCAGTAGGAATTGCGTTGCGTTGTGAGCGTAGTTTTGACTTCCCTGTGAACGAGCGCGTCACGTGCATGCGATACACGGACTGCTTTGCGCTGGAGCCGGACGGTCCGCGCCTGCCGCTGCTGCTGGTGGGCGTGTGTGTGCTGACGGGCCGCATCGACAGCGACATGGTCGGTGGGAAACTCTACGCGTTCCGCGTGGACCTGAGTCCGCACGAAGAACACACGACGCTGGAGAAGGTGTGGGAGATGAACTTCGGACACTGTGTGATGAAGTTCGACGTGATCCGCGTGGACCAGGTGGACTATTTGGTGCTGGCGAAGAGTGCGAGCGCGAACTCGGTGAGCGGGTGGAGCAAGATCAGTCTGCTGAACATGGAGACGAAGAAGGAGGAGGTGAACCAGTTCGACATTCCCAACTACGTGACGTCGCTCGTCGTCATCAAAAACACCGTCCTCATCGGCGACATCAAAAATGGAATCACCTTCCTGATCTGGAAGGTCCGGCGCGTCGGCAGCTTCTGACGCGTAGGATAGACGCTTCCGCCAGCAGCACCGTGACGACGAGCCGTCGCGTGTGATGCACGCAGGATGGCTGTTCGCCTCGCGTAGCATGTTCTTCAGCAAGGCGGACGCGCAGGGCAACTTCAGCGTCTACTGCTACCAGAAGGAAAGTGGGCGTGCGATCGCGGGATGACGTGCAGAGACGCATCTGGACAGACAGGCGAGCATCCACCTGGCGGCGCCGATCAGCGGAATCAACCTGATCGCCCACGACGGGCAACGGTATAACGTGGTGACGACGACGGAGGGCGAGGTGGGCGTCGTGGTCCCCATCTCGGGAGAGGATTACATGGTTCTGCTGTCGCTGCAGAAGTACATCGTGGACTCGCTGCCGCAGATCGCCGCGTTGAACCCCGACAACTACAGGTGAGCGAGGAGGGAGAGAGTGAGAGGCAGGCAGTATCACGTGAACGAGACGAGGAAGTATCCCCACGGAAAGCGGATGATCGACATGAACGTCATCCGAAGCTACATGATGCTATCGACGCCGTCACAAGTGGACGTGGCAAAGTCGTTACAGATGGACGTGGAGGCGCTGAATAGTGTTGTGATGCGGATGAGCGATTTGTTGTGCAAACTCTTTTAGAGGGGTTTGTTGAACTAAACGTTGGATAGGAATAGCGGATAACGCGATTATCATGAGAAGGTGGTATGGCACTCTGAAAAGGAAACGGAATGAAGTATGTTCAGGGGTCACGTGGCGCAATGGATAGCGCGTTGGACTTCGGATCCAGAGGTTGTGGGTTCGAGTCCCACCGTGATCGTTTTTCTTTTTCTCCATTCGGCGTAGTTTTTGCATTATTCCCATCAAATGATATATAGTATACCTACCAAACGCTATCACATTATTCCCAACAAACACATCATAGTACATGATAGAGATTGATAATCGGTTGCTTGGAACCATCGAAGTACTTCACGGCACACTGAACAAACGACAGAGGACAGGGAATGCAGCGAATTGGATTCGACTCGCTGTGTCTCGCAGGAAACCCTACTAACTGATGCTTGCGAGGAGTGCACGAAGACTCGAAAGAAAACAACGGTTCCGTCGCCTCCGCCTTCTTCAGCGATTCCGGAGCCTCCCTCTTCAGCAAAAACGACTACAAGTGAATCATCGCTCCAACGCCAACCGACTCCCGGAATCCCTCCGTTGCCTCTCCGAGCACATCCGCGAAGCACGATAGGAACTCCCGATTGGCGATGGTGCAGAACCCCTTTCCGATGGAGCAGGAGACGGGAGGGACGATGAGGACGCGTTTCAATCGGTTGGCAATGGCGACGAGTCTCTTCAATTCCTTTCGCAGCGAGAGCGTGTCGAAGGGAAGACTCTCCGCAGTCAGATAACGTGTGTCCTCGGGATCCTTCGTTCTTTGACGGGTGTAGTTCATCTCCAGCATGCGATAGTCTTTACAGACAGATCCTAAGATGAAGTTGTTGTGCATCATCACGATCGAGGGAGAGACCTTGTCCCACAAGTACTGATGCGATGCGAAGAAGACTTCGCCGCTCTGGAATTGAGACACAGGGAGAATGCTCGGTTGCGTGTGCGTTTCTCCGAACAACTGGAGGAAAGCATTCTGATCGGTCATGTGCTTGTTCTGAATGAGTTCCAGCGAACGGTTCAGGAAACAGATTGATGATTGGGAAGAAAGGGCATAGAAAAAGCCGGTCGAGATAGTGACGTCCTTCTGGAAAACCATCGACTCAAAGGGGATGGCTTGAATTACGGGCACTGGGTTCTGGTACACGACAACATCCGAGTCCGAATACAACACGTCGATGCCCAACTGGAGGATCGAGCGAATGACCAACAACTTGAATTCAGAGATGTGGTAAAAAAGAGGCGACGACACCTTGTAGTAGTCAGTGGAGAGAGGACCGGATGGGTTTTCAAAGAACGCCACTGGAATCCGCTGGTAATAGAAGTACTACAAATAAGCACTCGATACAAATCAAACAAAGTAGGTGGGTTCATCCTGAACTACAACAAAGAAGGAGTGATACTTCTCGATGTCGCTCTGCCTGTAAAACGCAGCTGCTTCGAATCGGGATGCATAGGTCGAAAGAGTGATGAAAACTGCATTCCGGTCCTTTTTGGTCGGAGCAACATCCATTAAGTAGTGGATCTGATTGGACTTGAAGCGGAAGGATATCGGACGGACTATGTAATCCAGGGACAGAAATGCCCTGACATAGTGGATAACGACCACATACACGAAAAGAAGGAGGAGGAACAGATAGTTCCTCATTGACAATTCCTGGATTCGAGTAAGAAGGCAAACAAAACTCCCGCGGGATTTCGATCAATTCAGTTGTCGTTGTTTGGATTATTCTTGTATGGGTTGTTCCGTCTGCTGCTGAAGCGAAGATTCCCCAATGCTCGCAAACCATGACAGTTTTCTTTCCATCCCCCAATCCAAATGGATAAATCAAGCGATCTGAACGCTCCTCTGACGGAGAAAAAGTTGAGAGCCTCTTCCTGTGGGTTCTGGCTCTGGTTCATCGGGGGTGCAGCTCTTGTCATAAGCAGCGTCGTCTGGCTGTCTTCTTTCATTTACGGATCAAACAGGAACCATCTGCAGTCGAATCCCAAGATTCTTCGTTTCAATGACAAGGGCGTCTTCACCATCATGCAGGTGGCCATTTGGTGTAATGAATCACATGCAGATCACGGACTCCCACTATGATGATGACGTTCGTGACACAACGCTGACCCATCTGTGCCTGAACACGGTACTAAAGAACGAGGATCCCGATTTTGTTGCTTTTACGGGAGATATGGTGACGGGATACAACTGGGACAAGAAGCCGGGGTGGTTCAAGAAGCAGTGGAAGAAGTTCACGACACGAATGGTGGAGATGCGCATTCCATACGGCTACACGCTTGGCAATCACGATGTGGAGGTATGGGATCGCACTTGTTCTTATGCAGGCTGACTTGACGCGTGAGGAAATCGTGCGTCTCGACCAGACGAACCCGTTCAGTCTGACGCAGCTGGGTCCCGAGGGTCCCCACAACTCCACCAACATATCCCTTGCCGCCCACTCACTTCTTCCTTCACAGTCACTACGTGCTTCCCGTGTTCAGCTCATCGAATGCGTCCAAGGTGGCGATGAACCTGTGGTTCTTCGACAGTGGCAATCGCGGCTGCGGCGGTCAGGGTCACGGCTTCGGTTGCATTGAGCGAGACGTCGTCGAATGGTACCGCCGTCGAAGTGACGAGCTGGAGAAGGAACAGGGCGAGCGCGTTCCCGCGATGGCGTTCTTCCACATTCCTCCGCAAGAATTTATGGTCGGATGGATGGTTTGCGATGAAAGGAAATGAGACGTAGGAATACAACACGACGGGACACAAGATGCAGGTGACCAGTTGTCAGCAGGACAACACGGGTATCGTGAACGCCTTTTTGGAGAAGTGGTAAATGCATATGAGATGAGAATGCAGAGGAAACGTCGTGGCCCTGTTTGTGGGACATGATCATCCCAACGACTTCACCGTGGACTACAAGGGACTCATGTTGGCGTACGGAAGGAAGTCGGGATATGGCGGCTACGGCATTCCCCATCAGTGAGTGTGACTGAGGGAATTCAGAGTAGCATTCGAAAGGGTGCGCGCGTGATCAAGGTAAGAGAGAACCCCTTTTCGTTTGACACGTACTTGAGCCTGGAATCGGGAGTGAGAGAATGGCTCGTCCCAATGCATTGGACGAACGGAACCCAGTATGTTTGCAACGCTGATTGGTTTGTTTGTTCAGAATTGGAGTATCATCCACCTCTTTCCTAAGAGACCATACATTTCGATTCCTTTATCCTTTGTCTTTCCACTTACACACCTGCCATACCTCCATATCTCGTTTCCATCACGTATTTCATGAATGAAAAAACGGGGATGATCCCGACCGAATTAAGGGCGTGAATACTGGATTCAATACAAGGAGAAACCGTCCATAAAACGTACTTCGGTACCGATTATGAACTTTGCAGGGTCATTTCATAAAAGTTGTGTATACGATGGCTATTGGTAAGTTTCATTCCTGGATGGTTTGTCCGAAGGGCAACAAATTGTTTTCTCTGGATGGAATGTTCAGAAGAGCGTTTCTCACCTCTGTGTAGGCAAGTCTCAGAAGAAGGTCAACAAGAAGGGAAAGGGAAAGAAGGTGATCGATACCATGGCTAAGAAGGAGTGGTACGTGGTGCGTGCTCCCAACCAGTTCAAGGAGCGCAACGTGTGCCGCACGCTGGTGTCCCGTACTTCGGGTCTGAAGATTGCTTCGGACGGTCTGAAGGGACGTGTGTTCGAGGCCAATCTGGGTGATCTGAACAAGAACGAGGATCAGGGTTTCCGCAAGATGAGACTGCGTGTGGAGGATGTGCAGGGAGACAAATGTATCACTCTGTTCTACGGAATGGACACGACCCGCGACAAGCTGTGCTCGCTGATCAAGAAGTGGAAGACTCTGATTGAGTGCAACGTGGAGGTGAGCACGAACGACGGCTACAAGCTGCGTGTGTTCTGCATTGCGTTCACCCGCAAGCAGGAGAACCAGAACAAGAAGACTTGCTACGCCCAGTCGTCTCAGATCCACCAGATCCGCGCGAAGATGGTGGAGATCATCACGAAGGAGGTGACCTCGTGCTCTCTGGCTGAGCTGGTCCCCAAGCTGTGCAACGAGGTGATTGGCAACCGCATCCAGAAGGAGTGCGTGAAGATCTTCCCTCTGGAGAACACGATCATCCGCAAGGTGAAGATGCTGAAGGCTCCCAAGACCGATCTGGCGAAGCTGATGGAACAGCACACCGAGGTGGTGAACAAGGAGGAGGGAGTGAAGGTCGAGCAGACCGTGGAGTCCCTTCCCGGAGCTGGTGGTCGTCTCTAAGATGACTTGGAAGTGTTAGTTTGAGGTTACACGACTTGACGTGTTTGTAAGCTAGTAAACGTTGCTGTGTTTGTGAGAATACACAAGGGAACGTTTGGTAATAAACAGGGGAGATTCATACTAGCGATCTAAACTATCACACAACAGTTCTTTTGCTGCTTCTTCGTCAAGGGAACATAACGCGTCAACGCAAGCAACTGCTTCTGGTTGAACGCCTCCTGTCTGTACTTCTTCACCGTTTGAATAGCGTCCAGGTTGTTCATCCCATGCTCGATCAGAGCAATCGTCACCAACGTGGGTGCACGACCCAGACCAGCCTTGCAGTGAATCTGAATGACAAAGGAAGCACAACCCTACCGAAATCGTAGCCTTCGGGTTCTTGGAGTCAGGACCGAAACGAGAGTCACAGAGATCAATGAACTCCTTCACCACGTCATCGGGAGGAATACTACCATCGGCGAACACAAAAACCTGCTTCTCAGGAGACGTACAATGCGACTACGTGACTCTCAATACCGAGACTCTTCAGGAAGTCATCCGTGTAGTGGCACTCCTCGCAGGTACGGACCACGTCTGTAACGTTGTAGCTCTTGTAGAGCTTCTCGAACTCGCCCAACTCGAAGTCACGAGGCATCTACCCATCAGCCATTTCCAGCTAACGAGTACTCCGGTAATCAAGAACCGCATGCCATTAATCTCCAGGAAAGTCGGTGGAATCAGCATCTCCTAAGAACACGTTAGTTCGTTCCACTAGGTTCCAGTGAGTTGGATATTGCGAAATAACAATACATACAGTCTAAAGAGTGTCTCTTTCTTTTCTTCTAGTATGATTTGTGGCAGGTGACCTTCCCGCGGGAAAACGCGTAAGGGGATTTGAATAAGACCAGTGGCACAATTTGAAAACAAACAAGAACAAGAAGAGCGGAGTTTCCTCATCCTGCCCCGAACCGATTCGCGTGCATCCAGAGGATTACGGAATTGGAGTTCCTTCGGTGTAATTCTATATGTCAAAAACTGCTTCTGCTCTCACCGTTTCTGACGCTGTTCCTTCTCAATCACCTTCGGAGTGTCTTTCGTGGTAACACGCTCAACCGGGCCGAGCAACCGATATCCCTCTCTCTCCGAAAGAACGCGCATCCGAAGATTAATCAAATCGCGATGCTCCTGGATCGTCGTTCGCTTTGTGAGATGTGTCATCTTCGCACGATAACTCGCACGCCGTCGCTTGTAGTCCTGAACGGGCTCTTCCGTCTCGTTTTTGCGGTTGCTCGGTTGAAGGTTCGCCAGACCCATCTCCTCGGGATTCCAGGGAACGATGGGTTTTGCCTCCGAAACCGTATGGGTTCGGCGTGGAATCACTGTGTTGTCTCCAATCGCGATTAACTATGTGGAGAGTCCGCATCACAGATACATGTTCTCGAATCCGCCGAAGCTCTTGACGCACGAGGTACTTCCACAATTGCAGGACAAAGGGCTATCGATGAAGCGCAGAAAGCACACTCACTCGTGTCTGTGATCCCAGAAACACACGCAGCTCGCCACACAACGCGTCGGGATGGAACGTACTCGTACTTAGCAGCAACGCGATCACCATGTTTACGAGATCCTGATCCTCAAGAATGTCCAGTCTCGCAAAAAGCGTTGAAATGTGTGTGTCCAAACGGGGTAGACTGATCGCTGGAAGGTTAATTCTCAGAAACGAATAGGGAAGCTGAATCATGTCGTTCAGGGTCTTCTCCATTTCAGAAGGCTCCATGCGGGCGAAGAAATCGATTGGTGTGGGGTTCTAGATTCGCAGAGAGAGATGATTCACTACCATGGGATCGATAATCGGGAGCAAGTCGATGTTGACTGGCTCATTTGCGATCACAACCGTTGACTGATTTGCAGGTTGGGAGGAAGTTGGTTCTGTCTTCACGCTATGAAGATTGGGAGCACTTTCGTAGAAGAAATCGATGTTTTCCGTGCAGTCGTGTTGTGTGTTGTAGTGATGAACATGCCACTAGGAATGATACAACGATTTCAACACCACCATATGCTCTTCGTAAAAGCGCCTGCACACGCGATGAGATGGATCAATGGGACAAGCAACATAGTCGTCTGCATCGAACAATTGGAGCGCTTCAATTGATATTTTGGATTCGGAAAGGATGGAGAGTAGCTTTGCCTCTGTTGCCTTCCACTCACGTCCGATCATCACCCCCATACCTTCCCAAACTCTAACAATTCGTTCAGTCGTTTTTGGAGCTCCTCGCGATTGCTCATGGAATCCAAAATGAATCCAAACCCACTGTGACAAAAATCAGTCCGTTTTCGTCCGTTTTATCGTTGCCGGAATTTCGCCAACCCGGCACTCGCTATCCATGGTAACCTGCATATCGGAACTCTGCGAAAGCGAGGTCACTGCGCTTTTCAAACAAAGCCAAAAGGGTAGTGTTGACGAAGGGGGATGATACGCAGATCCCTACTTTATCATCGGTCTACGCACTCCTCAGAAGGTGCTCCTTTTTGGAGTGGAGCGGGTTGGAGAGGATCCGTTTGTGCTCCTTCGGTGACTGATGAACAGAGAATCCTCCTACAACGATACATTCGTTCGTCTTCCCTATGGATATTCGGTTGTTGGGATGATTCATCCGAGTACATGAGAATCAGTTCCGTGATGGATAGCAAATGAGATCGAAACTGTTTGCAAATCACACAGTAACGAGTGTCTGATCCTTCTCTCCTATGACGACTATCGGTACGAATAAGAGACGAATCTGAGTGAAGGGCTTGCTTGTGCTACACTGCAAGTGACGGGAGTGACGTTGTCCTCCAGTCCACGTCGCTTCTCAACGATGTGTTGTCGAATTACATGCTCATCCGCGTGCGCTACTCGCTCCCAGTGTACATCCGACCGAACGATCCCGAAAACGTCGTCATCGTCGAAAAGCGCATTCGTCAGGAAACGATGCGTTTCCTATGCGACTCAAGTTTTACCATTCTCTTCATCTCATCGTAGCGACTCTCCTTTCCGGCGACATGCAGGAGTCTCTCCAGTCGGTGATCTCCACTCCCGGCTCCCCCTCTCTCGCCCCCTCCTTCCCCAGCGTCCACATGCTCGAATTCGTCGATATTGTCTCTCTCGACCGTCCGGTGAACCCAGTTCACGCGACCGATCTGGAGTGTCGCCTCGTCTCACCCGCTCAACGCTAGTCCACAACCTGCTCTTCGACAGTCTCTTCCTCCCCCTGCGCTCCGCCTCCGTCGCCTCCTTCCTCGACGCAGTCACTCGCCAGCTCTGTCGCCAGGTCGTGTCGGCGCTCACGCTGGAGCCTCCTCATTGCTTCCTCGTGGCTCCCCACCTTCCTGTGACGTTGCGTCGCTCGCTCGTTCGTCAGCCGCATTATTCCTCGCTGCCGCTGCCGGAGGGGTGGCGACGAGACGATGCAGATGAGGAATGGCGACGCGCGTGGCATGTGCGACTCCTCGCTCACTTGGACGTAGAAACACTTTGCGCTGCGAGAGAATCGGCCCTTCTTCCGAGATACCAACGCGCTGTTTGTGCCGACTCCCTGCGAGGAGCCGCTTCGCTCCGTGCATCTGCGACTGCGGCCGGTCGATGGCGCCTGCGTGGTCCAGGGCGACTACGCGTATTATCACTATCTGCAGCAGGGAGAGAAGGACAAGGGCTGGGGCTGCGCGTATCGGTCGCTGCAGACGCTCTTCTCCTTCTTCACTTGCAGTCACTATGTGGAGTGTCCTGTTCCTTCGATCGCGGAGGTGAGAAAGAGGTGGTTTTGTTACTCTAGATCCAGAAGACGCTCGTTCACATGGGAGACAAGCCGTCCTCCTTCGTCGGCTCACGCGAGTGGATCGGCAGTCAGGAGGTGAGCTACGTGATGAGCTCGCTGCTCGACGTGGATGGGAAGTTCATCATCCTCGACAGGGGAAGCGACTTCTTGAAGCACGTGCGACAGCTGCGAAACCACTTCCTCCTCCAAGGAACCCCCGTGATGATCGGTGGCGGAGTGCTGGCGTTCACGTGTCTGGGGGTCCAATGGAACGAGGAGATGAAGGAGTGCAAGCTCCTCATTCTGGTAGGGAGTGAGGTGAAGGAATCAACAGCAGGATCCTCATTACACAGGTGCGGACGCATGGGACGAGGTTCTGGAAAAGAAGCACCGGATGGAAGGCTACTATGGCGTTTGTTGCGGGTGGAAGAGTTGGCGAGAGGTGTTCCACGACAAGGACTTTTACCACCTCTATCTACCGACACGTCCGTCACTCGTGTACCCTCTTTGTTTACAAACAGACCAAAGCACAATCCATAATACAAATCAAAGACTATGACTCCGCTCTCTAGGAATACAGTCGTTTCTGCTCAGCTCGCGCACGCGCTCCGAGGTATTTCCGACCAACATGCTCGTGTTCTTCAGTCTCTTGTAAAGCTCGAAGATCCAGCGATAGGTGTCGCGA
Organism: Blastocystis sp. NMH; assembly: GCA_039096215.1. Lineage (NCBI taxonomy): Eukaryota > Bigyra > Opalinata > Blastocystidae > Blastocystis > Blastocystis sp. NMH. Next base: position 134,933 of record JBBPEA010000010.1, on the reverse strand, counting down.
CTTTCCGCCAGCGTCACGTCCTCCACGAAGGGACAGCGCTCGAGACCCTTCAAGCGCCACTGCATGTAGTAAAGATGATTCGGGTCCAGGTCGCTGTACTCGCGACGGTGCGTGCCGATGTGGAGAAGCGTGCGCGCACCCGCAGCCGGTCGCAGCTGGATGGTAGGGAAGAAGTAGCTACGTGAGCAGAATTCAGAAAGCATACCCGAGAATGTAAATGATCCAGGACATGTTCCGGAAGAACTTGGGTGAGGTTCCCGTAATGATAAGACCTGCGAGTGAGCGAGTCGCGAGACCGCTACCGGGACACGCCTCGAACGACTGGACGCCGGAGTCGGCGAGCACCTCGTTGATGGCGGGCTGGAGGAGATGACTGAGGTACTTGTGGGAGTAGAAGGAGAGGTGGCCGTGGATGTGCTGCGGATCCTTCCAGTCGAACGCCTGGGGACTGCAGGTGGACGAGCCCGCCCACACCACGCGACCCGGCAGATTGGCGCTGGCAAGCAGCACCTTGAGCTCCTGGATGAGGATGAACGGCGAGAGCACTTGCTGGCAGAACTCGATGCCGAAGCCGCTGTCGCCAACGCCCAGATTCGCCGGAGTGATCATGTACTTGGTGTTGGGATGGGCGCGACCCGTGGTGAAGAAGTAGCCGATCGTGCGAGAACGCAGCGTGTCGTACATCACGTTCCAGTCGAGCGACTCAATGTGCACCACGCTGCTGTTCAGATACAGGACGTCGATGCGTCTGATGATGTGTCGAATGCGCTTCGCGAAGTAGAACACATTCATGGGGTTTGACGTGTCCACCGTGAGGACCGTCACGCGTCCATACGGACGATTGACAAGGAGCTTTCTTTTCATTCTATGGGTCACAATGCATTCAAAACGCACTACCTCAGACCGACCTTTGTGGACTTCACGCCCAAAATGACGTGGTAGTTCTTTCGGACGAGTTTCTTTGCCAGGCAGTATCCGACAGCGTTGTCTGCATCAATAATCAGTGCGACACGCTTGTCACCGTCTGCGATATATACATAGTCTTCAATCTTCCGATTGAACCATTTGATTACGTAATCGGCAATCTAGGATAGTAAACTGCACCGACAGTCGTACTTTTCGAAAGGCCTGATTGGAGTACAAATAACTCAAGACCACGACAAAGCCGGGCAAGGTCCAGATGTACTGCAATATCCACAGTAGCACGATATTGATCGTGTTGCTAAGGAAGTTACGAACGTGCTTGAATTCGTTCATAAATCGAAGGGTAATTGTACGGAGGAGTTGTCTGGATAAATTGGTCTCATCAGCATAGATAATGGAAGTGAAGCAGATGCGCCGGTAGCTCAGTGGTAGAGCATTCGATTGCAGATTGAGAGGTCGACGGTTCAATCCCGCCCCGGCGCTTTTTTCCTCGCCGCTTCCGTATTCAGGTCAATTCGCATTCTTTTCTCCTCTATCGTTTCTAACAAACACATTCTAAATGGCTGACTTCTTTTCTAATTCCTCAATGCGCTCCTCCATCAACTTTATATCGTTACACCGGTCCATGTGAAGCGAGATGATTGCATCCTGCAGGTGCATGTTGGACTCGCGAAGATCCTTGTTGAGGAAGTAGATTCCCGCGAAGGACGCCAACACAAATCCCCACAGGAAGGGACTCACTCGCTGGGAGAAGGTGCTCTTGCTGACCTTTTCCTTCTCGTACTCCGTTGCCTCCTTCACCGCCTTTTCGGCCGCTTTCCGAACGACAACAGGGACGTCTTCTCCCACCACCTTTATGGAGGGAACGGAAAAGCACCTTCGACAAACTAGACGATAGTCGAGATTCTGCCTCTACATACCCGTATTTAGCAAATGCGCTCCACGTGAAAACATGACTGTGTGTTTGTACGCTGATATGGGATTGAAACCCGATCCGCGGTTATTCTCCCTTTCTCATTCCATCTGTTGTTTAAAAGGGGTCATCTCGGTTCAACGGAGTGCAACGACTGCTACCGTTTAGCCTGATTTGTGGAGATTCCGATCGAGACTCTCAACCATGTTTAGGAACTGCCACGTTTGTGGAATGGATTTGAAACCGGAAGATGCCGTATGTGATTTTGGACCGGTTGTATCTCGTAGACAACTGTCAAGAGGATTGTCGATACAAATGGAGGCATCTTTTACCCGGAAATGAACGAAGATATTAACTACTATGTTACGGATAAAGTCGGATCGAGGGGCTATTTCGTCGATGTGTCGGGATTGCATAACAAATAGTCGGCGCGTCGTCAGAAGGCATCTATCGTTCCTCTGCAGTGGGTACAGGATTCACTGAAGGAGGGAGTATTGATGGATCCTTCCCGTTACAAGTACTCTCTGTTTCAGGGAATGGTTGTCACAACGACGGGATTTGATTTGCGTATACTTTTGCAAGAGCTGTAACATAGACGAACGCTACAGCATTCAGACGGAGTTGGTTCAGAACGGTGGTGCGTTCGAGCGACAACTGGTTCGAGACTACACGGACTACCTGATTGTTCGAAACACGGCGAGCGAGAAGTATCGTAGTGCGCAACTGTGGCACATCACCATCGTGAATGAGTTGTGGCTGGGCGATTGTCTTCGGACGGGAAGTGAGAACATTGAGTTTCTTTGACATAGTTCTCCAGGATCCCATCAACTACCAGAACTACGAGGCGACGCGCTCGAGTCAAACGCACGACGCTGCAGCTGATACATCGTTCACAGGAGCGTTGTCAGGCGACTGTCTCTCCAAGATCACTCCGTTGGAAGAAGGTGAACATGGGTGACACCCGTCATTTCCAGACTATCTCACTCCAAACAAGACTGTGGCGCGGACGCGCGAGGTGGACAGTCTGCTGGACGGCTTCATTTTCTATCTGTGCGTCCAGGACACTGCCATGCGACGGCGTCTCTCCAGTATTCTGACAAGCCACTCCGCCTTCTGGTCCGTTTCCTCCTCCCACCTCACAGACAGCATCGACTGGCTGATGCCGGCGACCTCGGTCATCGTAGCCGACACGCTCACGGACTCTCGCCACGCGCTCGAGGCGCTGCGACAGGCGGAGACCACCTTCAGCAAGGGTCCCGCATCGGTGACGAGCATGCAGACGGTGCCGGACATCGGTCTCGGACACATCCCCATCGTGAATCGCGACTGGGTGCTGGACACGCACTCGCGCTACTGCGTCTGCGACTACGAGCCGTATCTCTGGCGCAACGGACTCTTTTCCAACCTTACCTTCTTCCTGAGCGACTTCAAGCGCGACGAGGCGGCGGTCCGTCGCTGCATCGAGTCAAACGAGGGCATCGTGGTGGCGGATAGTTCGCAGGCGATGTTTCTTCTGTGTCCTCGCACGGTGACTACGGATGTCTACAAGGACGATCGTGCCGTCAGCGTGAAGTGGCTTAAGGCCTGCGTGGAAGCGAAGCGACTGGTTCCACGCACGGAGCTGGCGCTCTTCCGACCGTATCCGGCGCTTCTTCGGGACAAGACAGTGTGTCTGACAGGCTTCGGTCATTCGGACCGAGTGAATTTGGAGAGTTACATTGTGTACGAGTGACGAGGGCGTGTGACGTAGGGCTCTCGGAGGAAAACTGGAGAACACAGTGTCCAAAGAGACGTATGCGTTGATCTGTCAGGATCAGGTCGCGTTTAACATCAAGCTGCAGGCAGCGGAGGCGTTGGGGATTCACATCATTCGTCGTGACTGGATTGACTGGTTGATTGTGCACGTGGACATGGAGCGGTTGGTTGATGCGTAGAAGGAATGGGTGGATCTGGAAGCGTATCGTTACCAGTGGCGAAGGCCGAAGGAGTCGGAAGTGGAGGATTCGCAACTGGTGGCGCCGAGAGTGGATACAACGCCTCTTGCGTTTGATCAACCAAGAGGGGACTCGGTGAAGGGAGGAGACTCGGTGAGTGAAGCGAAGAAGAAGTCTGTGAACGATATACCTACGGGATCTGTAAACGAGTCGATTGCTGGATCTGTGAATAATCCTACAACAGGGAACGAAGTGAAGGAAGCTCCTACAAATCAACTATCCCTGAATACTCTGGAGAAGCAGTCAACGGACGTCTTGGAGAAGAGCAATCCTATACCAAAGGAGATGTCGACGGAAGTCGTGTACACCAGTTTCAGCGAGGTTCTGAATGCGGAGAAAGAGCGGCCGAAGAAAGCAAACTCTTTGGAACAGGACCGGATCATTGCAGCCACCTCGCTGGAGCGGGAGAAGCGGCTGCTGGAAGTGTCGCAGGAAGTTCTCTCTCCGGTGACGGCGCGTCCTCCTGCCTCTCTCGCGACGAATCGACTAGGAGGATTGACGAAGTCGATGATCTCCTGGGGAACAGGGCTGCGCAGTGGGAGACGTGTGGAGAAGATAGACCTGACGGGGGAGGAGAAGAGGAGTACTCGCGTGTCGCTAACGGAACTGGACAGTGACGAGGAAGAGAAGTAGGAATGGAGGGAGAGGTGGAGAGTAGACCGAAGAAGACGAGGGAGCGTTCAAACAGGAAATCAGCAGGAAGAACGAGAAGAAAATAAGCTATGCCTTTTGCTCTTTTGCTGTTGTTTGTTGGAGATGCATCATTGTATTGTGAGAAGTGATTCGATTTCATGGCTAGTGAGCAGGAAACTGGTCTTGATACCATTGAATCACTGAAATCGGAGTTGGAGAAGCGGTCGTTGGAATTGGTGACAATTATCCGAACTGATAATGAATAGAAGAAGACGAAGATCGAATTTAAGAATTTGCATGCGGTAGCGAAAAAACTGAAAGAGAAGCTGGTATCTCCTTTCTCTTTCGAATAACGATACAGGACAATGCCGAAGGCGAGTTGACCAAGCTGAAACAAGCCACACCTGCCGTCACTCCAAGTGGAGCGACTGACTCCTCTGTCGTACAATCTCTTGAATCTGTACGTCTGAATCAGTGAGTTTGATTTGTAGAAAGTGAAAGATCTGGAGGGCCAGATTGTTGTGAAGAATGGTTGATTTGACTCGTAGACGACGTTGCAGGCGAGATGCGATTCCGTTACGGCAGATAAAGAGGTTGAGACAGCGTGATCTGTTCATCTGTAGGCGGCGTTGAGTCAGAAGAGCGAATCGGAGTCGCTTCTGGTAGTTCTACACGTGTTCTGTGATTGTAGCAACAGTCCTTGGAAGAGCGAAGTGTTCTGGCGGCACAGCATCAGTCCGCTGAAGAGGCGCTGGTCATTTTGTCATATCGCTATGATGCATAGTCTACAAAAGAACAGGAGTGTCGTACTCTGGAGAGCAACTACAACCAGCTGTGAGGGCATTTGACCGTATTCACTTGTAGGCGTGAGCAGTCGGGAAAGATGAAAACGCTGCTTGGTCATTTCGACAAGCTGGTGAAGGAGGAGAAGGAGAAGAACAAGAAGTTGTTAGAGATAGTGGAGTCTCAGAAGGCGGTCGCTGTAGTGTTGCATTCTTGTGTCGATCCATAGGAGTCTCTTCAGGAAGCGGAGACGCAGGTTCGCGAGCAGCGCAACTTAGTGGAGAGTGCGGTTCCGCAGGAGGCGTTGGCTGGGAATAAAGGTGACGGGCTGTCGGCAAGTCTCTCTGTGGTGTCCCAGGGATTGCTGTTCTTGCAGAATCGTTTGCAGCGGGAAGAGGCGGCACGCAAGTCATTGGAAGCAGACAACAAGACGATGGAATTGAGTAATCGTGTGAAGGAACTGGAATCGATGAATGATGATCTTACGAAGTCAATGGAAGTGATGAAATCAGAAGACAAGACGATGGAATTGAGTAATCGTGTGAAAGAACTGGAATCGATGAATGATGAACTTACAAAGTCAATGGAAGTGATGAAATCAGAAGACAAGACGATGGAATTGAGTAATCGTGTGAAAGAACTGGAATCGATGAATGATGAACTTACGAAGTCAATGGAAGTGATGAAATCAGAAGACAAGACGATGGAATTGAGTAATCGTGTGAAAGAACTGGAATCGATGAATGATGAACTTACAAAGTCAATGGAAGTGATGAAATCAGAAGACAAGACGATGGAATTGAGTAATCGTGTGAAGGAACTGGAATCGATGAATGATGAACTTACAAAGTCAATGGAAGTGATGAAATCAGAAGACAAGACGATGGAATTGAGTAATCGTGTGAAGGAACTGGAATCGATGAATGATGAACTTACGAAGTCAATGGAAGTGATGAAATCAGAAGACAAGACGATGGAATTGAGTAATCGTGTGAAAGAACTGGAATCGATGAATGATGAACTTACAAAGTCAATGGAAGTGATGAAATCAGAAGACAAGACGATGGAATTGAGTAATCGTGTGAAGGAACTGGAATCGATGAATGATGAACTTACAAAGTCAATGGAAGTGATGAAATCAGAAGACAAGACGATGGAATTGAGTAATCGTGTGAAGGAACTGGAATCGATGAATGATGAACTCACGAAGTCAATGGAAGTGATGAAATCAGAAGACAAGACGATGGAATTGAGTAATCGTGTGAAAGAACTGGAATCGATGAATGATGAACTTACAAAGTCAATGGAAGTGATGAAATCAGAAGACAAGACGATGGAATTGAGTAATCGTGTGAAGGAACTGGAATCGATGAATGATGAACTTACGAAGTCAATGGAAGTGATGAAATCAGAAGACAAGACGATGGAATTGAGTAATCGTGTGAAGGAACTGGAATCGATGAATGATGAACTTACAAAGTCAATGGAAGTGATGAAATCAGAAGACAAGACGATGGAATTGAGTAATCGTGTGAAAGAACTGGAATCGATGAATGATGAACTTACAAAGTCAATGGAAGTGATGAAATCAGAAGACAAGACGATGGAATTGAGTAATCGTGTGAAAGAACTGGAATCGATGAATGATGAACTTACAAAGTCAATGGAAGTGATGAAATCAGAAGACAAGACGATGGAATTGAGTAATCGTGTGAAAGAACTGGAATCGATGAATGATGAACTCACGAAGTCAATGGAAGTGATGAAATCAGAAGACAAGACGATGGAATTGAGTAATCGTGTGAAAGAACTGGAATCCTCACTTTCTTCCTTGCAAGCTGCCGATCAGTCATCGGAACTGATGAAGCAGATTGAGGAACTGAAGGAAATAAGGGATGAATTGGAGCATCGTATCACCACATTGAGCGAGGAGAAGACACAAGCTGAGCTTTCTCGAAAGGAATTAGAAGTGACTTTGGAAAGCGCGAAGCAGGCAGACCGGACCGCTGAACTGGCTGAGCAAGTCCAACAGCTGGGTTTGGAAAGAGAAGAGTTGAAGAAGGAATTGGAGAGTATTCGTTCAAACGACCGAACGGAGGAATTGGGTCACGAGGTGGCGTCTCTTCAAGAGAAGGTGAGGAACCATGCAAGAGAAGAAGCAAGCCTGAACAAGCAAGTCAAGTCGCTTCAACAGTCGAATCAAGAACTGGAGGAAAGATGGCGGAAACGAGAGGAAGAGAGCGAGAAGGAGCGTGGAGAGGCAGCTACTCATGTTTCCGAATTGAACGCAGCGATGGAAGCGAAGAAGCATCTTGAAGCCGAGATTGAAGTACTTAAGGCAAATGATCGCACAGAGGAACTCACCTCCCGTGTGGCTGAACTCGAAGGTGAACAGAAGCGTGCAGAGGAGTTGCTGGAGTCTGTGCGTAAGGCCGATCGTACCGAGGAATTAACGAAGCGTGTCAATGAGTTGGAGAATGAATTGAATGAGACGAGAGCGAATGATCATTCGGATGAGTTGCGTTCTCGAATTGGAGAATTGGAGAATGAATTGGAAAAGAAAATGCATCATTCGGAAGAACTGTCAAAGCAGGTAAGTGAACTCCAGAATCAGACAACTCATTTGGAACACTCGCTTCAAACTGCAAAAGAGATGGACAAGACCGAAGAGTTATCAACTCGTGTGAAGGAACTCGAGGAGAAAGGAGAAAAATTGCGAGAAGAGAGAGAGGCCTTGAAGAGCGCTCTCGAATCCGCTGATACTAGTAAGAAACAAGTCGAGGAAGAACTCCAGTCTGCGAGAGCGAATGACCAAACGGAGGAGTTGAAACGGAAGCTGAGCGAACTGGAAGCAAAGGAGTCAGCGGCAAGAGACGAAGTGATGGAATTGAAGCAGCGTGCCCAGGAACTGGAAGGAAATCTGAAGGACTCGAGAGAGAAGGTAAATGGATTGGAAGGGGAGGTGAAGGCCCTGCAAGAGGACCGCGAGCGACTGGCAGATGAAGTGGAGTCTCTGAAGTCGGCTGACAAAACGAGCGAACTGAGCAGTCGCGTCAGCGAATTGAGTCAGCAGAATGAGGAGCTAACGCAGACAGTGCAGTCGTTGCAGGCGGAAAAACAGACCTCGGACGAGCGCGTTGAGTCCCTGAAGCACGAAGCGGATCAGACGCATGCTCTTCAGACGCAACTCACTGCAAGTCAGGAAGAGGTATCGCAGCTGAAAACGGAATTGGAACGAGTCAAGCAGATGAATAGCGACATCAACGTTGGAATTCTATGCATTTGTGTATCATAGAGCCGCTTCGAGAGCGTTACGAAACAGCTGAGTGAAGAGAACGTTGGGTTGTATTCCCTTTCTCACCTGTAGCAGGCGAAACAGACGGAGCTGCTCCAGCAAACGCAGAGAGCCGATTCTGCAGAGAAGGCGCAGGTGTCTCTCGAATCGGAACTAGTATTCCTTTCGGCTGAAGTGGACTGTAGACGAGTGCAAAGGAGTCGATTAGCAGACTGGAAGCGGAGAGAACCCGTCTTCAGACGAGCGAGGCCCAGTTGCGCGACATCATCAACCAGAGTGTTGAGCGTCGCAATGAAGACGTGACGGCATTTCCTTTCAGTCACGACTAGAATGCTATGAACGAGCGAATTCTTGGACTGGAGCAGGAGCGTGTAATTGATTCGGCTCGGTCTTGACTGTAGAACGCCTGTCTCAGCGAGTTGGCGAAGACGAAAGCGGCACTCGTAGGTTTGCTGGAAGTCCGTTAGAGGCAGATCGACCAAGCGAGTACGGTGAAGAGTCTAGAAAAGGAACTTGTAGGAGAATGAATTGTACGTCACTCCATAGGAGGATGCAAAAGCCAAACTGGCAGAGGCAACGACTTCCATGGTACACTGTGGAGCGACGCTTCTCACGTATAGAACCAGAACAGCCTGACCTACCAGAGCCAGAACAGTCAGCTGGTAAGAACAATCCTCCTCTCTTAGGTAGGCTGCTATGGAGAGTCAACTCGCCCAGCTGCAGACCAATGCGAAGATGCAGGAGCAGTTGCTGAAGGCAAAGGAGGACGAAGTTCTGCTGAAGTGGGAGTGCGTGGTGGTTGCAAACGTAGACGACGCAACGAAACGCGACTGCTTGATCTGAACGGATCACTGCGTACGAAGACAGAGGATCTGGAAAAGCAAGTGATGTCTCTCCGTCATGATTACGCTCCCGACTATATTGGGTCCGATGCAATCGGTCGTTTTGTTGTCTGCTATTCACTGTAGACGTGACAGTGCTGTTGCACGTAACTGTGGAAGGAGAGGACATGTGTTTCTGCAAGCTGACGAATCGGACGGTTGGTTCCTTCCGTGGGGTTTGTTTGGTGGATTGACGGATAGAGGAATCCAGCTGCAAGTGGCTTCAGTTGGACACGGTTCGCCACGCCTTCCCTAAGGCTGGTGAGTGCTCTGTTGGTGGATGACCCGCAGCGATTCCCAGTGAGATCCAAACGAAGCTTCGCTCGGAGACACGCGACGTGTCCGCGTTGTTGGACTCCTCGAGAACCCAGCTGGAGTCGCTTCAGAAGGAGTACGAGTCCTACCGCAAGAAGACACGTCTGGCAACGGTGAAGCTTCAGCAGGAGCTAGAGACGGAGAGACAGCAAGACAGGACGGATCAGCTGAAGAGCCGAGTGACGGAGCTGGAGGCCGCGCAGGAGACGTTGACGCGCGAGAAGGCGGAAAGCGAGAACAAGCTGCAGCTGACGCGTCAGGAGCTGGAGGCCCGAACGACTGCGGCGACGCAACTGGAGCGGGAGGTGGCGGAGCGGCAGGAAACGATTACTTCTCTGAAGGAGGAGCAAGCAAGGCTGCAGAAGGCAATGGAGGAGGCTTCTCATGAGGCGAAGAGACGGGTGCGGGAGATGGAAGCGAAGCTGAGTGCGATGGAGGCAAGTCAGGTGGAGAAGAGCGCGGAGCCGGTGGCGGTGAGTTTTGAGGCTCCTGCGAGTGAAGCGGTGGCTGTTGTTGCTCCATGTGATTATTCCGTTGAGGATGTGCTGTCGGAGCGTCAGTCGGATGTTGCGAAGCTTGATCAGACCAGTGAATCTGTTCAGCCGGACCATTCTGAGTCTGATCAATCTGACCACACTAAATCTGATCAACTCGATCGTTCCACAGATTCCACTCAACCAACCAACGCTTCTCAAGATGAAGCTCGTATTAATTCTCCCATTGGAACAAACGCCCTGTTGAAGGCTCTCCAGAGTGACATGGAGCCAGTGGCGCCGGTGAACCTTCCTTACAAGGAGATCGAGGACATGCGTTCTGAAATCGTGAGTCTTCGTGCTCGTTTGGTGAGTACGGAAAAGTACACGCTCACACGCATCCACTCAGCCGTAGGAACCTCTCCATTCTCCAGTTGGAGAATGACCAGAAGGACAAACACATGGAAGAGCTGGAGAGAGATTTGAAGGCGGTGAGCGAGGTGCAGAACATGGAGAACATTCAGTAGGCGATGGAAGGAGGAGAGGACGCGTAGATACATGCGCCACACCCTTGTCCGCTTCTTGTGCCACAGCAACTCTTCCGAGCAACAGATGATTCTTCCTGCTGTGTCGAAACTACTTCAACTCACGTAGGAATGAGAGAGGCGTGTAACATAGACCGGAGGAAAGGGAAACGCTCTCGCGTCATACAACCAGTTCTCGTTTCCTGTCATGGTTTTCCCAGAATTGCCTTGTTTAATACTGAACAAACAGAGGAGGAAAAGCTGGGTCCTCCACCAATGGAAGAAAAGATCACTGTGTCCAAACGATGTGTTGAGTGTTCTCCATGAATAGATTCCACTCTACGAGAATAGGAAGGCACAAATACATTCTTGATGACTGAAACCTCGTAGCGCATCTTCAACTAGACTGGCGTTCTGACTCTCGTAAAAGATGAACGCGTTCGGACCGGCGTCGAAGGAATAGGCCACCTACGAATCACGTCCCTCTCGCGTGTTTACGATGTACTCGGGATTCTTCACATCCTTGGTGGATCGCTCATTCAACTCCCTCACCATTCGCTTGACTTCCTGACTGCCCTCATTCTGATACTGCAGTCCCACCTCCTTGCAGATCGCTTCCAAGTCCTCGCTATCCTGCATAATGATCGGAGCGAGTCGGTTGAAGTCGTGCGCCTTAAACGCCTCGATCACCTTCGCGATGCGATTCTCCACCAGCTGCGGCGTCCGCTCTCTCATTCGCTGGCTGCTCTTGACACACAGATTCATTCCTTCCGTGCTCCCTGTGCTCTTCTCGCCGGTTGAGAGAATGCAGATGCACACGCGCAGTTCCGGCCATTCTTCCGGAGAATAGATTTGCTCCGCGACGGAGTCCTTTCCCGTATCGCTTTCGCCTCGATTCCAGCGGACGAGACCACCGAAAAGACTTCGGCACGCGCTGCCACTCGCCTGACGAGCGATGGCAGAAAGCGCACTGCGCTCTTCCTCCTTGTCCAGCACTCCATACAGCTTCGAAAGACACATCGCGAGACAGGCGTATCCCGAAGCGGAGGAAGCCATACCGGCCTTCGTGGGGAAGTCGTTGTGGGATTCAATGGCCAAACAGCAATTGGCTAACCGTTCCGCATCATCTCCACCTCTTGGAATGAGAACAAGATAGTGAAACACACTTCTGACGCACGAGATCACGGAACTGGTTGATCATGCGTGTGACTCTCGGGGAATCCTGAATGTTCCTTTCCATTACGCAGCGATCACGATATATACTCTCCATTTAGACAAAACGTATCCACCGAGGAATCGGATGCAAAACGAGCCGTTGTTCTGGTGCAGAGGGCATCCTACACGTTAGGGAAGAAAGAAAGAATAAACAGAGGACAAGGTGAGACTAATGGAAGAGTTGAGGGGCAAGTTCAGCTCCTTATTCCTCTTTCCCCAATACTTGATGAGAGCAATATTGGGTGCAACGGCACAAGTGACTGATCGTTCCATGAACAAGTGTTTGAACAAAGAGGGCATTCTATAGAAAACCATCCACTACATAAAGGAATATGTCAGTTTAGAACTTCATGTCATGAGGACGCTGACCTCTCTCCAGAGTGAATCTCTCATGCAGGTATTCCTTCATCATGGGCACCTTCTCAATGCACTTCACCAGCTCAGCATCGACGGCAGCCTGGGTGGCCTTGCGCTCCTCAGAGACCTCGGGCTATTCGTCAGAAGCCGCACTTTGCAACCCACCTTGTACTCCTTGGTGAACATCTCAGCGGGCTTGACAGCGGGGGCCTTGAAGTAGGCGTCGTCAACGACCTGAGGAATCTTGACCGACGAGATGTCGACCTTGGTCTGGGTGGCAATTACGTAAGCCTGGTTCATGCGGCGCAGAGGCACCTTGTTGATCTGGTAGGGTCCTGCATCGTCACGGGAAAGCGAAACGACTCACCAGACACCAGCAGAAGTCCTGAAGGAAGCTGCTTCAGGAACACGACACGCTTTCCAGCGAAGCGACCAGCCAGAACAATCAGAACAGTTCCGGGGGTGATGGTGGCACGCAGCTTGGTGGGCTTCGCCTCAACAGGAGCAGGAGCCTCGATGGGGAAGAACTTCGACACAGTCTTGGACATTCTAAACCTCTACACAGAATTAGCAAACGTCCTTGGATGAAATCGTTTCAAGTGTAGGAGACGCACCTCCCACAACACAGTACATCAAACAATAGCCTACTTCGGTGGAGATAGTTTTTGTAGAGATACAAGGAAAAGGATGAAAACCGCAATGGCGTGGCCCAATTCCTGGGGTGAGTGGAATATAGGGAAATAATACGGGGAGGTGATTGTTGGGAATTTCATTTCTTGTATAGTCAATTCACTGCAACCTTAATGAACCTGGTGAAAATAGGTGTAGAGAACGATTGGATGGGGTGATGGTTTGGTTCTTGCGAGATCATTATGGATGGGATAGGATATGAATTCGGTGATATGATGAAATGAATGAATACAGATAGATATAAAATCTGTGGGAGTATCGAGAATGGTGAGGAATGAGGTGATTGTAGTAAGTCGAAATGAAATCACTATTCGACAGAAAACACCGTTTACTACATAATCATTTCACAATTTCACGAATCACTTGGATTCGCACATACGACGCAATCCATGCACAAACATACTCGACTCTACCCACATACCCCGTTGACAACACAATTTCCCGGAAAACCGGTTTCCCTGTTCCGTTCAGAATCGTTACAGAAATGTCTCGTGCTGCGTTTGCGAGTTTTGCTCGCAATATCAACAGAGCCCAGTTCATGCGGACAGCGGCGATGTTGGCTTGGAGGTGGCTGTTGAGCGTGTAGGAAGGGGCTGAATCCCCAGTTTGCCAAGATGAGTGCGAACATGAAGGGAATGAATTTCGCGTTCCCGGAGATGGTTCTGAAGAATGAGCGCATGACGCAGCTTGCGAAGCTGACGACCCGCTCCCGTCGCTTCTGCGCTCTTCAGGTATTGGAATCGCGAAGTTGGTGAGGAGTAGATGCAGAAGCTGCAGATTGGTGCCATCTCAGTGCTGCTGACGTCCACGGGAGAGATTCTGATCGATTTCCAGGACCTCATTAATTCTATCGAGGAGAACGACGAGGACGAGCTGCTTCGCAGAACATCTCTCCTTGTACAAACTCTTCGTCTCGTTTGAGGTCTCTTTTATGTATTGACATGTTTGTTGGATTTACACAACCACACTCGTATACCATTATCCCCTTAACAGGACAGAGGAATGTTCCGATCAGTGTTAGGGAAGATTAGCAGAACAGGACGAAAACTGAGCGAGTTGACGGGGGCTCAATTGCAGGTGGGAGCGGGGGATGGCTTTTAGTGATAGGAGCGTCTCGATCTAATCAAGGCGACCATGCTGGTGAAGGCGCTGGGAGATAATCTGTATCGTGATGACCGGTTCGTATGTTGGATGGCTTTTACCCTAGAAAGAAGGAGGAATTTGACGCATTGGCAGATACTGTTATCGGAATGCCTGTAGGGGAGATGGAGAAGACCATTCAGGACTACTTGGAAACACAAGTGGGTAATGAAAGGGGAAATAAGAGATAGATGGACGACATAATGAAACACATTTCGGAGGCATGGAAGGGAATGGACGTGGCGGATATGACGGCGATGAACCAGAAGTCCGCATGTGCGTTCCCAAAGTCGGTGACGGATGCGTTGTATCTGTCCATGAAATGGTGCTTGAGTGTCCAACCGTCCTCCATTCCCAATGCCGGAAACGGAGTCTTCCTGAAAGGTCATATTCGTCCCGGCACCTTTTTGGTACCATTGGAATAGTGTGCTTACGTAGACGGTGATTCCCGGAACGGTGTATCTGCGACAGCACATTGTGGATGTCGTTTCTGCGCCGATCGATTGACGTGTAGAAACAGTACTTCGAGCCGCTGACGCGAGTGAAGTCCGATTACAAGTACTGGAACTACGACGGACTGATCATCGACAGCACCAATTTCAGTAGCGGAGTTGTTTTTGATTGACTGCAGAGCCGACGAGTCCCATCGCCGTCGGTCATCTCATCAACCACCCGTCGAACCCATCACGACCGGATCTGAAGCCGAATGTGATGGTGGTTCCCTACGAGTTTTCCCACCAACAGGGGAAGCTCTACTCAGGGTTCATCCCCAATCACTATGTGGCTCCCGAGAAATTCATGTACAAACTCGCCAACAACCACGTGCTAGCAAATTCGTACGTGCGAGTAGGCGAGGATGTGGGTTGTGAAATAGACTCTGGGAATCATCAGCATTGCGGAGATTGAAAACGAGGAGCTCTTCCTGGACTACCGTCTGCCGCCAAAGGGTCAGCCCCAGTGGTACAAGCAGATTGATGACAGTACTCTGCGACGGTGGAATTTGCCGGTGGAGGCGGACAAGGAGTTGCATACGGAGTAGTTGCGTTTGGTTTCGCTGTTTGTTTCTCACAGTTTGGTTTTCAACATGTTCCTTTCCTGGGTAATGTGTGTCATTCTTCTGTACCTCGTCTACGAGGCCAACCGCAGAAAGCGTCGGTCCATTCCGAGTATAGATAGGTTGACTTGGTGATTCGGAAGATGTAAATGTTTCGGAGCTGTACACCGACGACATGAGTGACTTTGAAAAGGCGTCTACCTATGTGAGTTCGGGATTGTGTCATATGAGCGATGGAGCCGTACAGTTTTTGGGTATTAATGGATCGTAGAAACTGGCCATTTACGGATATTTCAAGCAAGCCACCCAGGGAGACAATCACTCTCCCTCGCCTTCGTCGTTGGATCTTGTTGCGTCTGCAAAGTGGAAAGCCTGGGAGGCGTGCCGCGGAATGACGGAAGAGTGGGGATGATGGGAGTGAGTAACTTATAGAGAGGCGAAGGCCAAGTATGTCGAGTTTGTCACGAAACTCTCTCCGGAGTGGTTGCAAGGAAAGGAGAACGAGAAGGGAGAGGACTCGACCGATGGAGGTTTCGGTCTGAAGGTTAGCACGATGCAGTTGGGGTAGCGGTCCGTTTGAAGTGTCAGGTAGATCGGAGTCGGATTGGAAGGAGGGAACGGATGTCTTCTACTACATGGGAAACAAGGACGATGCGAAGGTCCTGTCGTTTATCGAAGCGAATCCGAATCGATTGAACGAGAAAGACGCGGAAGGTCGAAGGTGGGTTTGACGATTGACTTCAATCTAGTCTTCTCCACTGGGCTTGCGACCGCGGAAGTGAGGCGGTGGTGAAGCGCTTATTGGAGTGTCATGTGGATGTAAACGGTCGTGATAATGAGGGATTGACTCCTCTGGACTATGCTTGCTACTGTGAGCGCGAAGACATCGCGAAGCTGCTTGTTTGTGCGAAAAGATGAGATGACGTGTAGCTGGAGAACGGCGCTCGACTCAGCGAGTGTCAGGAAGATTCGTTAGAGTTGTTGAGTCCCACGCTTCGTAGTCAGTTTAAATGAGTTGTTTGTTCAAACAGATGATAACAAACAGGTCAATGGGGCTGACCCTGTAATTCACACACCTTCTTCTCCAACTCTTCCACTCGCTTCGTCAGTTGCTGGTTGCTTTCGATGAGTGGCGTTACGACCGTCCGCACTGTCGTGTCCAGATACGATTGGATGGACGCGGTGAGCTGGCGGAGCTCGCTTTTAAACAACAGGTTTCGAGAGAGTTCCCCGGATATTTTGGAACTCATCTTCTGGAGATCTCTACAGATCAAAGAGGAAGATGGCGGGGACTCCAAGGAGGCGGGGTTTTCGGAGACTGCTGGTTCATCTTGCTGTTCTGGAACGTTGGAGAGTTTGGTTTCCTGTCCCACGATACACAGCGCGCAGAGAAGCGCGACCGGTTTTCCCTTGAGCGATAGAAAGCGAATTTTCACACTATCTACAACTGCTTTTTGCTGGAGAACAGCTTGTCCGAAGTACATGGGAAAGGCGTTGTCCTGGAACGAAAGAGTCTGTTCCATCTGAGAGCAACGGACCGTTCCGACGTACATGGGCTTTGGCCTGGAGTGTTCTTGTATGTAGACTTCACATATCCTTGCCGATCCGATCCACTGAATTCCTGTGAGTTCATTGGCGTAGTGCAGATCAACTAGAGAATGAAAAGCGTGAATCAGGGGAACTCGACAATTCGCACGGTTCTGTAGACTGTTCCTTTTCCAGAGCAAGAAAGACGTCCGCTCTACGCAGATAAGCAAACAACGGAGCATGTCGTACCCGTTGGTTTTTGGTTCATTCAGCGTGACAACAGAAGCAATGTGTTCTTGATTGCGAAGCGTCCATGAGGAGTGGACATCCATGATAGAAAAAAATGCTCTCCCAGACGGGGTTGAACCGTCGACCTTGCGGTTAACAGCCGCACGCTCTAACCAACTGAGCTATGGAAGACCTATTCGACCTTCTCTCCCTCCCCTGATCAGACCACTTTCTCCCAACAAACAGCCCAAATGACAGATTACAGTTTGTTTCTCTTCTCCGCAGGTTCTCCTCCCCCGGAAGTCCTTCTCTCCGCCCTCTTCCCCCTCCGAGGTGCATAGTACTGGGCGGGAAGCCGCACCACCTCCGCATAGCCCACGTCGACCGTCTTCATCGCCGCGATGCGTTTCTGCAGCAGCTGGCTGGTCAGCGCGGTCAGTCGCGCCAGCTCGCCGTTCCCCGGCCGCAGCCGGTCGCCCGCAGCAGCCATCGCCGCGAGAATCGCCGCGAGGAGTCCGCAGCCCTCCGCGCCCTCCTGCAGGAACTCGCTCAGCAGCAGGTCCAGACATCGAATCTGCCGCTTCGTCGGCGTGCCGGAAATCCCCCGGTATTCCGGCGCGCGGGAAAGCACTGGCAGCAGGTACACCAGCAGGTATTCCGGCGCCAGCTGGTAAATCGGGACGTTTTTCGGCGCCGCGGGGTCCGACTGAAATAGGAGCAAATAGCGCCGTTGGCTCTAGGTGGGAAAGGGCGGGAAAAGAGACGGAAATGACGGCACGGACGGCACGGAGGATTTCTTGCTTGTTTTTGTCACTGGCTTTGAACCAGTGGGGAACCTAGGTGAAAAAAAGGCGGGAAAACGGACGATGAGGGAGATGTATTTGATTGGCAGCTGGCGCTCGACGATGAAACGCTCGATCTTGGCGGGAACGCTGGGCGCGGCGAAGATGTCGAGTTTCTGGACGATTTCCGCCAGTTGGTAGAAGACTTGCGGAGTGAAAAAGGCGGCAAATTCCTTCATGGCGGCAAGTTTGAGGAGCGAGAAGAGGGCCTTTTTCTGGCAGTGGAGCGTGCTGGGAATGAGAAGGTGGGAAAGAGATACTCCCGCGGGAGGGGAGAGTTGGCAGCGAGGAGGAGAGTGTGGAGGAGTTTCGTGGTGTCGTCGGAGAGACGTCGCGTGGCGGCGAGGAAGTTGAAGAGGAGTCGCTGGCAGAGGATGCGTCGGACGGCGGGAGAGGAGTCGTTTGTGGTGTCCGTGGTATCGCTGGTATCACTGTGGTTGTTGCTATTATCATTATCATCGTGATCACTGTCGTCCTTGTTTTCCTCATCGTCTTCATGAGGATCCTTATTACTGTCGTCATTATGACCATCCTCCTTATCCATGTCATTATCCGTATGACCATTATTGTCATCGTCATACTTATCCATGTCATCATCATGCTTATCCATGGCATTATCCGTATGACCATCATTATCACCCTTATGACCATCACCATCATTCTTATGACCATCATCATTATGACCATCATCATCATCATTCTTATGACTATCACCCTTATGACCATCATCATCATCATCATGACCATCATCATCATCCCCATCATCATCCCCATCACCCACTCTCTCCCGCAGCCACTACCTCACAGCCCTCCTCTCACACCTACCTCGCTCGCCTCCCCCACCAGCCCGCGAATCCCCACATGCGACGCAAACCCCGGCTCCCCACGACACACCTCGCTCCCCACACTCAACCACACCCCGCCGAAACGCCCCTCCAGACGCATCGCAGGCAGACTCTCGCTCAGCCAGTCGTTCAGACGGATCCGCAACAACCCGCTTCTCCCGCGGTCACCCGTCTCCACCTTCCCGCTAAACCCCATCACCCACCGGATCACGTGACCACGCTCCCGCCAACTGAAACTCCCCAGCTCGTCCAGCGAACGGTCCACCAGTGACAACAATTCGTCCCAAATCGATTGCGACTCCCCCGCGGGAATGTCAGCAAACGCATCAGGGTAACGCCCGTAGGCTTCTCCCACTGACCCCAACAGGCGCAACTATTCCTCATCGTGATCGACAGCCACTACGAAAGCCTCGCGGGAATCCGGTGATTTCCCCACAGACGGCGTTTCGGTCGGGGAGAGGAAGGACTGAAATACCGCCAATATCCGCAGCTGGATCCCCGCGGTCATCATCGCACCGGGCGTTTCATCCGCGATCATCTGCAGCAATGGCAACACTTCCGCGGGAATCTCCTCGGAAAGAAGCGTTTCGATGAAACTCTCCAGAATCTCCCGCGTACACATCGTCGCGTAGAACCGCGGGAACACCGACTTGAACTGGAGGGAAAGTTTCCCGCCATCCGGCAACGTCCGCAGTAACGCCAGCGCCG
The DNA here is from genome assembly GCA_039096215.1 of Blastocystis sp. NMH. Taxonomy (NCBI): domain Eukaryota; class Bigyra; order Opalinata; family Blastocystidae; genus Blastocystis; species Blastocystis sp. NMH. Next base: position 115,592 of record JBBPEA010000010.1, on the reverse strand, counting down.
ACCGTTTCGTCGCCGCCACCTCCTCCAATGAAACGCTCGCCCGCGCCATCACCGCCAACACTTCCCGCCACTCGTTCCTTCCCGCCACTTTTTCGTCACTTTGCGCCAGTGCCGCAAAATTGGCGCAATTGTCGACGAGTGCGAAGAGGACGTTGTTGGAGGGAGAATGGACCGGCGCGATAACCGCGGAATTGATGGCACAGCGCTTCGACAGCGCCAACAACGATCGCGCCACCTCCGCATCCTAGATGGAACCGCGGGAATGTCCCCACCTCGATGCTGGGAGTGCTCTCCAGTCGCTGCAGCACCGCGGCGATGAGGTCGTTATTTCTACCTGAAGTCGGGTAGGAAAATCTACCTTCGCACATCACGCAGCAGCGTCCGCAGAAGAGGTCGCGTGGACTCGTCGAGTCCCCAAAAGAGCCAGCAACACCCTCTCGCCACACCTACGCGTGAGGTAGAAAAAACTACCCCACTGGCAGGTCCGTCGCAGGCCGCCAGAAGCGTTTCATTCACCAATCGCACGCACCGATTGCGTGTGTCATCACTCGCGGCAGCGAAACTCCTCAGCAACACCGCGGGAACCTCTCCCAGTTTTCCCGCCAACCACCGCGGCGGCGTCTCCCCGCGGTTCCAGTAGGGCGCCAGATGGATTCCCGCCATCTGCGTGCCAAACCCCGATCACTCCTACATTGACCAACCCCGTCACCGCGTATTTCCGCACTTCCCCGCGTTTATCCAGCGCTCGCTCCTTCACCGCACGCAGAACCGAATCCTCGCAGTGACGCAGGTCCGTGTTGGCGAGGGAGCACAACGAATCCACCGCCTGTCGCCGCACCTCCCACGAAGGGTCACGTGACCGCTCCTCCAGAAATGGCGCCAAAATCGGCCGCGTCGTCGCCGATAGCAGCAATCGCGCACTCTACGTCGACGAAACGCCCCGATGAAACTTCCGTCACGGCCTGACGCACGGCGCTGCTGCGGTCGCGGAAACGCCCGCAGAATTCCTGGAAGGGACCTTGTGTTCTATTGGAAGAAAGGAAACAAGAGATACGGCACGGGCGTTACGGCGAAGAGGGAAGCGAGACAGCGCACCACTTGTAATCGTTGGGAGTCCTCCTCCACATGTAACTCCCGCGCGACGAATGGAAGCAAAACCGTCGTATAGTCGGGCGTTACGCTCGCCAGCGCCGAAAGAATGGGGAAAATCTGCGTGAAAGACCATCCGCACACGCACGTGATCTCGTGCGTCCAATAGCTGCGAGTCGCGCTCCATGCACAATAACCGCGTGCAGAACCGCTGCACCGGCGCCACCAACTTCGACCGTTTCACCGACAGCAATGACTCCACGAAACGCCCGCTGGGGAGTTTTTCGGCATCGGGGGTGTCAGAGGGCGGGAGAAGCGTCATCAGCAGGAGGTCCAGCAGGGAGTCGGGAATGTGCTTGAAGAGGTCCAGCGACGACACCGCCACCTCCATCGCGGTGTGGCTTACGCGCTCCTGCTCGGAAGCCAGCTCCTCTTCCGTCAGCTGGCTCGCCGGGTCCACAGGGCGAGGTCGCTTTGATTTCGACTTCGAGCGACGGGGACTGGGAATCGACGTGTAGGAGTCCAGGATGGCGAAGAGTGTCTGGAAGAGATGGAGACACAGCTCCTGGCCCTCGGAGCCCAGAGAGAGGAAGCATTTCAACAATGGGGTCTGAGACAAACGCTCGAACATGTCAAATGTGAATCGGTAGAGGTCTGTGCGCGACGGCGTCTCCAGAAGACGCAGGTTGTGGATGACATGCTCCATCACCGTCTTGTTCACGTCGTCCGAGAATCCAAGACCCTCGTTGAGACGGTACACTTCTACTAGGCAGAAACCCACGTACTGCGAAATCTCGCGCGTCTCGTTCTTCAAAAGCGCATCTGATGTCAACTGGCTCGAGAGTGTCGTGAATCCGGAAACCGAAGACTCCTCCTCCGCATTTCGCAACACCTCTCGAATCTCCTTCAGCGAATTCACCAATTTGGTCCCCTTGAGGGTTGATAAATCGGAATACTGATTCGCATTCTTCTTTGCTCGTTTTCCCTTCACGGCCATTTCTGTCTATATCTCAGAAGTATGCACTCTATGTGTACATAACCAAGGATTTCAGTGAACAAAGAAGTGAAATATGCGTTTCAAATACGAAAGCCGATCCGCCGGTTGCGAAGAAAGCGCGGGCTTTTCAGTTACGGTTGGTGCTCGGGTTGGACAATTGCGGGAGTTGGTAATGGAAGGATCGGAAAGGGAATAATGCAAATACCATTAGAGAGTCTCTTTGGAAATGAGTGGAGTATGTTGGGATAACAAATAGGGCAGTATGTCAACACGCATGCTTCTGAATGATTTCCTGAATTATGCAGATATCAAACTGAGATGAACTTCCGAAACACCCTATCACATCATCCTTGTTCATTTAGATTGAAACTGTTCATTAAAATGGAACATACAAGCTACAGGAATGTATCCACACGATCCACATCATTCTCATGAGTGGGCATGACGCATTTAATGACTACACTGACGTCACCTAATCCTTCTCATGCTTCTTAACGCATCCATCTTATCCAAATCGTTTCTTCAAAAAGCCCGCGAAAAGAGCACAGTTAAGGCACCGAATCGATGAAACGCCCACTTCGTGCGCACCAATTTTTCCCTCTTTGTTCTCTCTTTGTTCTCATATGAAAAAGTACCCTTTTCAACTTGATGTCGCATTTTGATCTACTATACATAGGATGTATAATGGGATAGATGAAGGTACAATTGTGAGTACGTGAAAATCGATGCCTGAATCCGAAGAGGATGTGAACGAAAGTTGGTGGTATTGTTTTATCACCCGTGGGTCATTCATTCTGCTCGCAAGATGCATCGTTAAGTTGTGAGTTTCACATGTGATCACGAAAACGTGATGTATCCGACTTTTGGAGCTATTTCTTTTGTTTACCGTGGATAGTATTATATCACGTGGAATGAGGAGATCAAACTCCTCACCGTTATGATTCTAGGAAAAGTAGTGAGAATTCGTGTTTTATTAGCATATTTGCCGATCACAAACTCGACGGATCACAACAGCATAGTTTTCAGTTCGATTTGACTCAGATGGCAGGTCGATGCGTGAATTCGCCTTTTATCGGGAATCCAATACTCCTACAGGAATGGTCCCTTCATTGCAAATAGCACTGTATAGGCAGATCATTGAAATTCGCGATATTGAAGGGGCTGACATCAGGGTTCCCTAGGCTCGCCCATATCATGCTTTGTACTAACAAAGAACAAACCAAGACAATTCGATTACCGCTATTAGAAGCCATGGTTCCAGATGGTATCGTCCCCCTCATGGGCTACCGATACGACCCAGTACCATAGCTTCTAATAGCCATCACCCTTCTTCTCTTCCAGCAACTGTTGCTCCAGGAACTCTCAACTGACGTTCACCTACATTATAGTTAACCTTAAATGATCACAGCAAACTGGTTTACACACCACAATACTTACTAATACTATATTCTACAAATCAATATGACCACACATCCCATCTCCTACCTTTTTCAATGACCTCAAATCCATAGTGCTCCCTCTATAGGTGAAATAAAAAACAACCCTACCCTGTACACCCTCCAATTCAGAAGATCTATAAATGAATCAACCGTACCCCCTACTATGTCTAGCGCATCATTTTTGCAATGACTAGTAAACACACTACGAATCAGTAGTTACAAGTAATAATGTCATCTCCTAACCTCATAGTACTACAGGAAATGACGAAACGACCTAGGAGCGAAAAAAACGACTACATATCAGTATACTCAAAAGAAAACAGTATGTGTGGCTACGGTATTGTCAAATAACCGCGGATCCTCGTTGCTTCATCTTTTTGTGGATCATGGATGCTACTACGTATGGTAAAACGATTGACGCATATATCTCCTTGCTTGAAGAGCAAATAACGAATTCGGTATATCAGCTGTGGAAATGGAATAATGATATCCGCAAAAACAACATACCAGTGCATGAAAAGACAAAGAGTAGGCTGTTTTCGTATTTTCTTAGTAAAGTGTCTTTGTCATATTTTCTCGCCGGTTTGCTATTTTGGAAACAAAACCTCAGTTGTGTGATCGATACGTACAAGGTGTTTTCCGAGTGTAATGATCACTTAAGTGAATCACTAATTGATCTTCTAACTACTCATTCTTTTGATGCTGCTGGTATGGTTCCGTTATCTATGAGCATATAGAGTTCACTTATGATTGTGGTTGCTACAATCCAGCCAAGGCGAAGGGTGTGAATAAGGCGGAGGTAGGTATGCTAGTATCTTGGTGTTGTAGTGGGTACTCAAGTTTGCAAGCTTCTTAACACCAAGAATATACTTGTTTTACACCAAAGAGAAGTTGGAGCTTATCAATATGACAGTCGAGTTTTATACAACGAAAAAGAGGAGATCAAATGAGGTTATTGACGAAGCTGTTTTAGAAGAACTGAAAGATTTGGCAAAGTATTACAACAAACTAACAAATAATCAAGCGATATCGGACTTTAAAGTTATGCTAAAGAAGAAATGGAGCGGAATATTCGTATTATCACTTCCCATTTGATATATAGGAACTCTGTTCAAATCTACTGAACCGTTCTTCTCAACAATCTCACTCAAGGCAGTCGTCTTCTGTTGATGTTTCCCTTGTGAACCAGTCCACTCCGCAGTCTTCTGGAATCACAGCGTCTGGAGAAGCAATGGATGATGAAGGAGAGATGCCAGACATGGATACGGATTTACTGATTGGTGATAATGGTGATTCCGTTTTTCAGAATGTGGAGGCAAACGCATCAACAATTCAGGATCTTAGTGCTATCGCCGTTGTTCCCGGAGAGGGAGAATTGGAGCAAAGCGGCACCTGCGATCAGGAGAACAACACCTCTCAGAACTCTGTTCAAGTGGGAAAGCCAGTTGGAGAGCAAACGGAGGGAGTTACTCCTTCAAACCTAGCAAGCGAATCCTCCGATAATGCTGATGACTCCGATGACTCCAATTATGAGAATCATCGAGATTCATTTTATGTTATGAATGGGGCTAGGGTTTATGGTTATAAAACAAAGGCAGTTAAGAAATCGATGCAAAAGAAGGTGGCGGCATTACATGGAGTTACAGATGATGTATTAACAGGAAGAGAAAGAGCCTTAATGAATCTCAATAATGTGTCTAATCATGTACAAAAGGAGGTGCAGGAAAGGTTGAAAGGAACAAAGAGGAGTCATGCTAATAGTACTTGAATAGTTCGTCATATTTCATGATGTGTTTCTTCAACTCACAGAAGAGAGGATCACCACAGATTTCTCTGAATTGTTCGACATGAATCACCATAGGTGACAGTCCCACAACACCACTTGTATACTCATAGGCAATGGCTTGCCCAATGGATAGTCGGTAGATGCTAAAACAGTAACAGTCATCCAAACTGTCTTTCCAGTCTGGGTCAATCTCCACTGCACAGAACGTGAAGAAATCCTCCAGAGTACTCCTTACCTTAATCGGAGAGCACAAAACCTGAGGGTACTTGTACTCACCGACGGTAGTATCAATATACCCCCGGATGATGAAATAGTGAACACAGTCTCCATAACCACGACAGTAGGCAATCATACCAGGATTGTTGATGATCCAGTCCAGTGTTATAGACGATGCTGGTACTTGGGTTGACCGATACTCTTTCCCATTCCAACGCAAAGTTCCGTAAACCCTTTTGACACATGGAGGAGTACGAATACGTTGGTGGATGTGTTCATAATCCCTTCTCCATTTCTCTGGATCCTCACCTGTGAGCACATAATCCAGATAGGTCTGATGAGGGAGAGTACAGTTCATTGAGAATACGCAATCGTCCACAAGATTCGATTTGACAATCTCCTCCAGCTTTTCGGGAACAGTCCAACTGACTGGATTCATGAAGTCAACAGGTATTGGATCGCGTTTACCGAAGAGAATGATAGAGCACACTGTGTAGGCAATCTCACGAACAGAGAGGTTATCAAGGACATAACGACTGGCTGTATGATACTGCTTGGGATGCTTATACTGACGTTCACTGTTGAAGTTGGTGAAATAGCGAATAGGTCCAGCAAACAAGAGGATTGTATCAAGGTGATTCAGCAAGTGGGTAGCAGAGCAACTGAAACAAGGAGGAAGATTGGCTTCCAACTGGTGGAGATAGTAGGAGAGTTTCCATTGCATAAAGAGACAGTTCGCATAATCTCTATCCGTGTTGAACAAATACGCCATGATCTGTATGATCTTGTTCATATAATGGACAACGGGATGTGAGAGACTGTTGACATACATGTACGTGAAGAGATTCATATACAGAACAATACGTTGTTCGCATGTCAGAGAATCAAAGAACGATGGTATGACATGTAACCGACTGATCCAAGTATGGTTTGGATGATTGAGCTTGATTAGTTGCTGGAACGCATATCCATTGATAAAGAATGGAACCCGATTGGGGATCGTGGAGAAAACCATGTTCGGGAAGAGTTGACGGAAAATAGCAGTATACCATTTACTCGAATTTTTGCCCATTCCTGTGAGGTCATTGTCAAGAGCATAGGAAAAACGACGAAAGACGTTGGAATAGAGGTGCATTGCATCCAGAATGTAATACCCACCCGATGGTAGGAGGGTGTTTCTTCTCTGCACGTGATCATTACCACGAAGTGGCTGAGTTTTCTCATTTGGGAAATGAGACTTCATTTCTGCAAGCTTCTCATTGTCAATCACTTCATTCACGTCACTAGAACCGGCAAGAGAATGGAGGAAGTAGTCATCGTTACTACTTGGCGACAGACAATTGGGTGTCCACATCAGCGTGAAGGCTGGAGAAAGATAACTGAAATCGTTACACATTTGGTCATACTCTTTCTTCCATAGTTCATCCTTTTTCCCACTTATCTTGTCTAGTAAAGACACACCACTCTGAAAAGAATGATATGCTGCACTGGAAAGACGATACAAGGACGAAGGATGGAGAAACAGAGATGACATGCCCAATGTTTTCACATGATCAAACTTGAAATAGGAGGGAAAGTCAAGATTGACATACGAATTAAACAAAGGATTGTAGTACGATCGACGAATTGGACAGATGATACAGGGTGAATTGGAAGATGGGGCACCTCTTCCAGCAGTATGGGTCAACGCTGCATAATCCGCTAGGAGGCCTTCCAAGTACCAGCGGATGTGATACCATTGTCCATCCTTCTTGAAATAGAAGCCAAGCTTTCCCATAGCTGTTGTTGAGAACTGCACCTCCTGAACTGCCCGATCCAAAGGACTGATTCCAGTATCTTCCTTGTCCTTCTTCGGAACGATGGCGAGGGTAATGATGAAGGTCCGATCCTGTTGATTTACAGGATTCGTGTTGTGGATTGTAAGAGAGATGATATCAACGGAGCTCACGTATTTGGATGATTCGCAAAGCGGAATACCGTCAACATGAAGAATGCCACGAAAGAGTAACTCCGTAACTGTTTCATTCCTCGGACGAGTAAAACGGATATCCGCTCTTCCATTCTCATCCAAATGCACTTCTTCACCAGTTACAGCTGCTCGTACATCAACTACCAATGAATGAAGGAGAGGAATGAGGACTATCATGGAAAACGCGGTTCCAGATGAAAAAATCATCAGCGGAGGTGTTACTATCCTTCACGAACCAAGGAAGAGAGGCCAGATACGGAGTGAGATTTGTTGGCTTTCTTGCCTTATGATTACGAAGCCACACTGTCTTTCCAGCTCCAACGAGGAAGTCATCGGCTATGGTGATCACAACAGCAGTAAAAACATACCACATTTTGAATCCAGCTTGAAGAGTGTGCGAAGTTTACTGATGTCATTCTCTTTTTCCACATCAGCATAGCTCGCCAAAGAATCAATCCATGAAGAGGGTATGGAACCCGTATTTAAACCATCACGAATGGTAACCTTCGTTGTCTTCTCCGGCTTTTCCTTCGTATGGTCACTTGCATCATCACTTGGATCCTCAATAGGATCATCGGTAGATACTCCTTCCTTTTCTCGTTCAACTAGCTCCTTCACTCCCTTGTAATTATGACGCAAATCATAATCTTTCTTCGTCCCTTCCTTTGGCTGTTTGCTCGCTGGTTTCTTGCCTTTCTTGCCTTTGCCTTTCTTGGGCTTCTCGGTTTCTCCTTGAGGTTGGGGAGCCTCAGCGGAGTGATTCTCGCACGGGGAAACATTTGCTCCATTTTCATCGTCGTTGAATTCACCAGACAATCTACAATCCACAGATGAATCACCAGAGCAGTTATTAGAACTGGATGCAGCAGTAGACCCCTCTCCATTCTCCTCTGATTGTGTCTCAGAAGGCGAAACATCGTCATTGATTCCATCATCCTTGTCTTTGTTCGTTGACACAGTTTCACTGGGTTTTATCGTACGAACAGAAGTATAGACTACTGACTGAGTATTGAGTTCTTCCTTTGGTCGTTCAAGAACGCCTTTCAGTTATGGTGTGCATATGAATCCTACTAACAACACTCATCCGATGCTCGAATGAGAAGTCACTATCCATGTGAAGGAATGCACGGGGTTTGATGTCATTCAACTTAGAGTACGCAGACTTCGCTAAAACTGCCAACGAGTGAAGGCCCAGCATGGTATACGCTGAAATGGAATTCAAGGACGTCAAAGAGGAAACGATATTGTTTTCATTACAGTACCGGATTGACGCAGCAATCGATTCCACGGATAATGAATTCAGAAAATGAGAATCCACATGGGTGAGACAATCCATTATGCCCACCCAAATAGGAAAATAGAAGAAATGGGGGTGAGTATGATCGATGGTCCGAGATTCGTGTGTACAAATGCCATCATTTGTGGAGTCATGATCTGAAGGACATCTCCTCGTATTTGCAAGGCAATATGCACCATTACAACCATTAAAGAACTGATGGCCGCATGTCTTACAGAACACGGAATTTGTACGATTGACAGTATTGCAACGATGAAAAGACGGAGTGGGATTATTTCCTTCCTGATTCTTTGCCTTGTCACGACCACTCTATTCAACAAAAGACGACTCAAAGCCCACAGCTGAATCGGAAGATGGTGGAGGATCTGGAATCATGCTGGCACAAAAGTAAACAACGATGTATCCAAGAGGAACACACGAGTTACGGAGAAGTTGATGAATAACACTCTGCCTTGTTGTCGTAAACAATGCCTGTAGCTCCTTATCAAAGTCTTCATTCGGTGAATAGTATTTGGAAGCCAATTCCCTGACGGATTCATAATAAGACTGCCCATCCTCTCTCTCTGCATCATCACCGTTATTTGAATTGAGTGACGAGCGAGCCATTTTCGCCTGTGCAACCGTATAACCCGTTTCTACATATAAAACAGAGAGGCAGAAAACTTGGAATGGAGTAATCGATGGATGTATAGTCACTAATTACAGCGATCTCTTCCTTTGTAAAAACAGCCTAATACTAAACGGACAACAGCTAATGTTACAGTGGTAACATCTTGATTCGTATTCAGTGATTCTTCTGTTCATGATCATCAGCCATTTGATCATACTTGACAAAACAGGGAGAAAGAAATGAAAAAACTCTTCATCGTCGCAGTGAAAGGACTTGAAGTAATGATCATTTGGAATGCTACAACGATGACACATCAAATAGAGTACAATCCCATTGACGCACGGAAATAAGCATCACCTGATAATTCAGGATTCATATAACTACAGACACATCACCACACAAAGAATACAAGTTATTCCTCAGATTGTTAAATCGCATTCGAAGACGTTTAGCGAACAATTCATTTACAATACACATGGTACTTGCATCTCTCTTCAGTAGCCCCTCCATGCATCCATAATCACGTTTTGCACGGCATTCTATAACTCATACAACAAATAGTCAAGAACTCTCCACAAAATCTCCCTCCTTACTTGTAGCAGCACAAGTAACATAACGGTTACTCATTTCTTCGCACCACATAGTGAATGGATAGGCTGGTGTATCCCCAGTCTCTGATGCTCCGTTATCAGTTGTATTGTCCATTAAAAACTCTCAAATCAAGTACAATTGTTCAAATGATCTTCAAGAACAACAACAGTACTCTGGAGTACAAATGACTGGCTATCCATAATCAACCCGCCATTTTCCGAAGCTCATCAAACTATCATAAATGGTATTTCAATGACCAGGGTAAGCAAATAGTCATATAGGTTCGCTAAATGAAGACGGTCAACATGATGGCGGGAAACCTCGCTTCCATTGATACTCATTGCAGTGAAACTAGAACCATAACCGTAAGCTATATACCAATTGTATACAACGAGTATTGCAATCATGTGGGAGAGGGGATACCTAATCACATAACTACTAAATGACATCCAGTACATAATGAAAATAAGTAATGAAACCGTTTAGTGACATCTTCTTTGTAACTGTTCATGATGCTGAAGATGAAGAATTATCAATGGATACCAAGTGAAAGTGATTTTTAGTGCATCTGTAAAATCACCGGAGTGGTTATTGTGGCATAACTATGTGGACTTGATTGCGTGATTGTATCTTCCAGCAAAGTATCTCTACAGTAGCATACGGCAAGGAAAGTAAATGGTTTCCATTGAGGCCAATTACAAGAATACTAATCCACTATAGAGTAAACAACCTAAACTCCTAGCAACAAACAAAAGAATTACTACACTATATCGTTTAATGGATATCCGTAGTCAATTGTGTGAATTGAGTGATGATGCTGATTGATGCAACTCCCCCAAACAGCATAACTAGCGATTAGTAAAGTGTGCGTATATCAGATTTTGAAGGTACTGTGGTTCGGATTTCGTGTTTGTATGCCTTTTCAAAAGAAAGAGGATTCCCAGTTTCTGGTATTGCGTAACAGAATAAGAGAATGGATTTCATGGCAATCGTATATGGGTTACAGTTCGTCTCTACCATTCATATGATCATGACCGTAATAGGATTTGAAAACACGGATGAAGTAACATCGGTATTCTCAATTGATTTCGTGATGACTTTTCGAAAACGGATAACTGCATTTCCAAACAGACGTCTCATGTTATCTCGATAGGATGATTTACACAGATATCCTATGTTAAGTCAAATGACGAAACTCAATCCTGGAATTGCATTCACAGAAACAATGTTATGATCCACCTCGAGTATCGCGAAGATGATGTAATGCGTTACATAACAGCGCATTATATCCATGTGTGAATGCTCTCTTGCATAATGGGGATTACAATACTGCATTTCAATAAGCACTCGATGATTATTGGTACTATTCTGCAAATGGATTTAGAATGTATAGATAAGACAACTGCCGGAATTTGAGGGGAGGCGATTCTGCGATGATTTCGATTACCACTCCCGTATTATCTGATGGCACCAAATTGACCTACCCTTCTTGCTTTCTCTTGCAATGAAATCTCACAATTTAATAACAAATATTAATAGAAATAGGCGCCGTGGCTTAACTGTGAGTCATTGAGAATCTTGATAATCATGGTATTTCTAGCCACTTTCTTGTTTTCATACAATTCTTGATTGAAATGTTAAATACATCATCCGAACCGTTCAAAGACAAGTTTACGCTCTGCTTTGAGAGCTTTGAGAACGAAATGCTCGCGATGGGCATTACTGATTACAACGAGGGACTCGAGAGAGTGGTTGATAAATGGTCACACGAGTACGATGACATCGTTTTGAGACTACAAATCACTGCGGTCCTGTGGGCGGCGGAATGGCATGGAATCGATTTCAGCGACGAAGTGATTGAATCACTCCGTGACAAACTGTTAAAGCGAGTAACGGTAAAGTTTCAGGAGGAGGACGAACCTCGATTCATGCGATCGGATTACATCGCTCTTCTGCACATCAACCACCATGAACGTCCTGACATCCCTCAGTACAAGGTGATGATGATTATTGGCTTCAGCTCGATGGCGCGTTGCGAGGAAATGCGCGGCATCACCATCAAAGATATCTACGTATACCCATGATCCTTTGTCACACGTAGAACGAAGACGGGACCTTCATTGTGAGACTTCGCAGAGCGGACCTGAACGACGACGGTGTCTTCAAGTACTATCCACTCATGGACTACATCGAGGACATCGATACCAACCAGATCATCAACGAATACGTGGACCTTCGGCTCAAGTGCTTCAGTCCAGAAGTGGCGCTGTTCATGCGACCGAGCTCGAAGCGTTATGGTTACGAGAACAGAGCTATCGGGAAAAGCCAGTTCTCCAAGATGACCTGTCATGTGGCAGAGTTATTGGGAAAGCCAAATCCCGCCGCCTACACGCTCCACACCATTCGACACTCCGTCGCTAGGATACTGGCGGATGGCTGTATTTCTGCGAAGGAACTGGGAATCCTCGGAGGATGGAAGAGAATCAAAACACCGCTAGAGTACATCCGAACAAGTGTAGAAGCAAAGAAAAGAAGGCTGAATGGATCGATTACACCCTCCGAACAATGGTTTTTGGATACTTATAGGAAGGCGGGGACTGTAAACTATCTCATTGACTATAATGATGACGTGGATGTGAGAATAATCAATGAAATCATGAAGAAGAGTGGAGATTATCGATTGTAGTGATCATTGTTTGTTGGCAGAGAGGATTGCGGTTGCATGGGAAGATTCGTATAATCATACTCACAACCCTGCTGAATCAACATCATTCACATTCCCTATTGACGTGATGACAGACCACGATCACCTAAAACCAATCTAATTTCACGAATCCATTGCTTCCTATTTAACTTACACACTTTCTAACAATAGCTTCTCTCTCCCAATCTCAACACAATTCTAAGCAAACTGATTGGCTTAGAGAAACTTCCTGGAATTCTCTCGACAGTGTCATGTTGATGTTGACCATATTTCTTACAATACGAATTGAAGAAGTTCTTCATTCACATCTAGAGTCTATGCTCGTCATTCTCTTTACTTGCCTCTTTATTCTTGGTAAGTGTCGATCATGCCTCATCATGTAGCCTTTTCATCCACCTCCAACGCACGGGTGTGGCTTGAGGACGTACGCGGGAATATCATCACGGAAGTGAAACTGGTGGCGAACACAACCATGGAGCCTGTCTACTGCAGATTCAGCTCCAACTACGCCAAGTACACTCTGGACTTGAAGCTTCCGAAAGGTATCAATCTGGACGATAATAAGGGCTTGATCACGGGCAGTCCTTCGGAACTCTTTCCTCGGACAAACTACACGCTCACCGCTGAAGGGTATGTGGAGAGTGCTACCACTAGCTTCTTCCTTTCCGTGACTTCTTGTGAATACACACTCCTTTATCCCAAATTCGCCTATTCGGGATCTGGAAACTTCATTTTGAGCAAGGACAACAACGTCTACTACAATCAGACCTTTTACGCCCGAGAGTCTTCCAAGTACGCTATATGTGTACCTCCGATGGAATACGAATACATGTTCACATGTACGGACTCCTCGTCGACATGCTTTTTCTATGTTGAGGATACGCAAGGGTGGGTCTACCTGAATACCTATGCAGGCTCCGAACTCAGTACTCAGGGTGTAATGGAAACGTCGCTCTCTGCCAAGGCAGTCGTGTCGTTTCCGTCCCTAATTACCATCGCAACAAACGAGCAGATCAACCTCCTGATTCCCATCCGCGGTGTGCGAGGTGAAATCTCCATCTTCCCTCCCCTTCCCTCCTCTCTGCTCCTGAAGTCGGGCGCTGGTCTGCTTTCTGGTCGCATCAGCGACGCGATGATGCAGCTGTACACGATGACCGTCAAGACTCCTCTCGGCGACTTGACCACGCAGTTCACGCTCGCCGTGGGACAGTGTCCATCGAACCTCCACCCCCTGACGATCCACCTGAACCGGAAGAACATCATGGAGCGCTGGCGCGTGTTCGACGCGCAGAACACGCTTCTCTACGACCAGGTGACATCCTCGGACTCAGATACTCACGGCGTGTGCTGGACGCCCGGCAGCTACCGCTTCGAGCTCGTCTCCTTCAAGGGCGTGAGCTGGTCGCCCAGCTCGCGTCTGGACGTGAGAGATGCGACGGGAGTGCTTGCGGAGTTCTGGCTTCCTGATGGTGCCTCCAGCGTGTCTCATTCGTTTGCTTGGGAGTATGTTGTGTCGCAGCAGTCGGAATGGAAGATGCAGCGAGGCAGCGTGGACAAGAAGTGGACGCGTGTGAAGTTCAACGACAAGAAGTGGGAGAGTGGTCACGATGGAACGTGGGGATCTTTCTCGAAGGATATCAGTTCCGTCTTCCTTCGTCGCTCCTTCTCCGTGGATGCGTCCAAATTCACCTTCCTCCATCTCAGCATCAAGCGATCCGACGACTGCGAAGTTGTCGCCTATCTGAACGAGAAGGAGGTCGCCCATCTCTCCGGCAAGGCAGCCACTCCCTTTATGCGACTCACCTTCCCCGTCTCCACCCTGCTTTCCAATTCCGTTGTGGCCGTGGAAGTGCGCAGAGCGGTGACGGCGCAGGAGTCGGCGCCCATCGTGTTCGACGTGGTGGTATCTGCAGCGTCCTCGGGTCCCATCGTCCAGTCGGTGAACGGTCTGGCCTCCGACAACCAGCAGGGGACGCAGACGCAGGCGCGCTCGGCGTTCGACATGAACACGAGCACCTACTGGAGTGCGACCGCTTTCCCTGCCGTTCTCACCTACACGTTCAGCAAGGCGAGTGTGGTGATGAACCGCGTCGCGATCTATAACGTGCACTACGGCTCCTTCGACTCCCTGCGTGTGGAGGGTGTGAATGGAAACTCAACTGTCGTTCTCTACTCTGTTGAGGATTCGCACATGATGCGCAACGGCATCAAGATCCTGAACTTCGACAACGATCAGGCGTTCCCCGCGTATCAGCTAGTGTTCGGAGCCAGTAGCATGATCTCGATCTCAGATATTCGCTTCTTCAGCGTTTCGGACCGTCAGTGCACGAAGCGCTGGGGATACCCAACGACATGGCCTGGTGAGATGCGTTACGGGAGATGCTCGCTGTTCACGGTGGGAATGAAGCAGATGCGCTGCGTGGAGGAGGGCAATACGGTGCGATGGGAGGAGGATCGGTCGGCGTGCGTGAGCAGACTGCCCTCGCGCCAGTGGTCGTTTGTGGACTGGTCGTTCGAGCTGGCAAACGTTACGACGATCGAGTGGAACAGCGCCGTTCGCTCCACGGTGGTCCAGCTCCTGACGACGCACATGAAGGTGGCGGAGAACGAGATTGACTTCTTACTGGTGCGGGACACGACGGATAGCGAGTTGAAGCTGAGTGTGATCAGTCGGATGACGCTGGAGGCAGAGATCGGCGACTACATTCTGAAGCACTTCAAGCTGTTCGAGCCCGACTTCAACAGTGAGCTGGAGAAGGTGCACAAGGACGCCGCGATCCGCATCGTGGAGATGAAGCTGCGAGAGCCCATGAACCTTTCTTCCTTCGTCGATGTGTGTGTCACGATCGCAATCATGCTCGTGCTCATGGTTGTGGAGTACTTCGTCTGCGTGCGGGTGAAGTCTTCCCAGACGAAATCGCTGAAGCATCTGAAGGAAGGGAGCTTGTTGAGCGAATCGGTGTGACTTGTTTGTTTGAAAGCGATAGGCGACGTTCACGGGGATTTTGGAATACCCACGGACAGCAACCATCCTGTCAGTTTCCATGAATACGCCTCTGCGGAGACTAGTAACGACAGGAATCGGTCAGATAAGTCGAAGAAAGGCCATTTTCATCGTCGGCACCACCGGTCCTTCATCCATCACCGTTTCATCCATAGGTGTCGGGAAAACAAAGCTCTCAATCCAACTGGCACATCGCTATGACGGAGAGATCATCAACGCGGACGCGATGCAAATGTACAAGGGTCTGAACGTTGCGACGGCGAAAGTGGCGTTTCTTCCATTGTATTGCCTAGGCCACCATGGAAGAGCGAGAGGGCGTTCCCCATCACCTTCTCGACTTCGTTGATCCTCAGAAGGAGATTACGATTCACGAGTTCCATGATCTGGCGGTGAAAACGATATCCGGAGTTCTGATGCGTTTGTGTCTTAACGAAACACATCGACGACATCTGTTCGCGCGGCAAATTGCCCATCATCGTCGGAGGCACCCACTATTACATCCAATCGCTGATTTGGGACTCGCTGCTCGCCATCTCAACAACGACCCCCGAGGAGGACTCGCTCGATGATCTTCCGACCGAGAAGCTGTACGCCCGTCTGCAGAAAGTCGACCCCGACAACACCCAGCACCCCAACCAGCGCAAGCGCATTCTCGCAGACCTGCGTCTCTTCGCCCAGACAGGTGTTCCGCCCTCGCAGCTGCGTCGCCAGCAGAACGCGGAACGCAATCCACAGGAGCAGCTGGACAACGTGGTGGTGTGGCTGTCGTGCGGCGAGGAAACACTGCGTAAGCGACTGGACGCGCGTGTAGACTCCATGGTGCGTCACGGGCTGCTGGAGGAGAACGCGCAGTTCGTGAGGCGTTTCATCGCCGGGAGCGACCTGCAGCGAGGCGTGTGGCAAGCGATCGGACTGAAGGAGTTCCTCCCGCTCTTTCTCGCGGAGGATGGGAGTTACAACGGTCGTACGACGCTGGATGCGACGGGTGGGGGACGAGAGGGGATGAAACGCAGAGGAAGCCGTGCAGACGGCGTTGCGGCAGGTGAAAACGGACACGGCGCAGTATGCGAAGCGGTGGGAGTGAGGGAGAGGGTTGATTGCAGACAGATCACGTGGATTCGGAACCGATTGCTGGGACGCGTGCAGCATTTGATTCAGGTGGACACGAGCCAGCTGGAGTTCTGGGACCAAGCTGTGCTCTCACCTGTGATCAACGTGGCTGATCATCTGCTGGACGGAACCTTGCCAACGGTGGAGGTGAATAATGCGTTCTGGGATCAGCAATCCGCCAGGTAGGGGTAGGAGGGGAATCGGGAGGTAGTCGCAACAAGAAGTTCGAGTGCGACGTGTGCAAGAAGGTAATCATCGGAGAGGACCAGTGGAAGCAGCATTTGCAGGGACGGGTGCACAAGCGCCATGTGCAGGGACTGAAGCGGAAGGCGGAAGCGGAAAAGTACTTTGAAGAAAAGAAGAAGAGTGTACAATAGTTCGGTTGTTTGTTCCTTTACAGGTGCAGATCTGGTTTCACTTCTTCTTCGTTTTCCAAAATAGACTCACTCTACTCGAAGCAGATCGAAAGCATCGTACGTAGTTTGAAGAACCTTGAATGGGTAGAGGGAGAGACTGGATCGCGTCTATGAAGGGATTGGAGCAAAAGACGACACCTTCGAATACCTTGTACAACAAATGCAGGACATTCGGAAAGACTATGACCAGCTCTGCTCTCTAGAAGGATACGAGCAATATCGGAACATCTGTAACGTTGGGAAATGCAGATCATGCCTAGATAACGCACTTGGGAAAGTGATCAACCTGGGCGGAAGGCAAATGTCGGAACTGGCTGGAACCTCTCCTGATACGATGATGGCATACGTCAATCAGAAGAAATCGACGATCGAGAATGCAGTGGCAGCGATCCAGCCTCTTCTGGAACTGCAGAAGCGTGCGCAAAGCGTTGTTTCTCCAAGTCCGCAAAGATAGCGATGGTAACGGTCTAGGTGATTCCCAATACAAAACGCTGTGCGATTTGAATGCTCGTCTGGCGTATGCTGAAAGAGAGACGATCGAGTTGCACAAAGAGATTATCTCGCTGGTAGCTACGTATTCGCAGTGTGTAGTGTCATTTCCTTTGGTTCATGTGTAGATTACAGAAATAAACAGTCTTCTACTGAAGATAAAGCGATCCTCTGTTTGTTGAAAGAAAAATATCGGATGCGAGGATTGAACTCGCGACCTCTCGCGTGTGAAGCGAGCGTGATAACCACTACACCAACCCGACCTGTTGGAGACCACAGACCTCTCTTTATAAACACTGTTTCCACCAACAAACACGCCAATCTGTGTTTCCTTCCTCCACTTCCAGCTGCTGGTGAGACGCGTAAAAGAAAGAGTTCTCGCTCGGAACCCAGAGCATCTGCCTCTTAAGACTTTACATTTCCTACCAGTACATATGCCAGCACGATTGTGCTGAACAGAAGCGGAACGCCGTCCTCGTAGACCCAGCGCTGCATCCACCAGTTCAGCGGATTCGTGTGGTTCTGCTCCCACAGCAGACAGTATCCCATCCACGCTCCCGCTACTCCCACCAGCACGTTGCGAAGCCGCGCCATCACACGCTGCTTCTGCGACTGTTTCTCCTCCTCCAGCGTCTCCATCGTTCTCCGCAGCGAGAGCAGCGCTATCAGCAGCGTTCCCACATCGACGATCGACGCCACTCCTCGCAGGAGGAATCGTACGCGTCCCGAAGCATGGAAGTCGCCTGCCAGCGACGCGAGGAGCGAAACGACTCCCACGATGATCAGCTCGCCAAAGTCATCTCCGACCACCGGCTTGGTAACGCCCAGACTACATGAGAAGAGAGCGAGAATGCGACCCCTTGCAGATGGCGATGAGTGTGACGCGCGAGAGAGCCAGCGCCGAAGCGGAGATTGCGCAGGAGAGCAGTGTAACTCCCAGAGGAACGGACTGGAACATGTAGATGCAGTAGCCGCTGAGGAGTCGGACAGTAATCGTGCCGAGAAAAAGCGCGAGGACGCCAGTGAGGAGGAAGTGCACCTGCATCACGTTCTCGCCGTTGATGACACACCGCAGCATCCACAGAGAGAAGAGGAAAATGTAAACGCAAGTCATCACTTGGTAGAAGGAGAAGTCTTTTATCGTCAACCCGAACACACCGCTCGTATAGACAGTGCCGGACACAACGATGTTGCGTGTATTCGGGTCACACGAGGCAAGGATCAAATAGTAGCATCCTGAATCCGCCACCGCTAGCTGTAGATCGATATCTCTCGACTTCCCGTTGAACGGAATTTCCATATAGGAAAGGGCAGAGCGATTTGTGTAGTCCAGAATCAGATGATCCACGCTGGAACACAGCTTCTTCTACCCATAAGAGAAGATGGGAACGAATACATTTGCCAAATCCGAACTGCAGCAAATGGGGTGGTTTTCTATCTCGTTATATAGAGTTTGGTTAAACTGTGTCTCTGGAAGGAGCAGGACCTAGTTGAAACAGACGAAATCCAGAAGCTACCTCAATCGTCCCTTCGGGAGCTTCCGTCATGAAACGTTGGTTTACGGCGACGTGCACACTGAGATTTGTTTCCGTCTTCTTACTTCTACGGGTTGTTGCAGGATTCAACGCTTACACTATCGGATTTGGAGCCATGATTTCCACTTTCCGATAGAATACAGATGTCCCATTCAACGTGGTGGGTTCGATTTCAAAACTCGCAGAGAAGACGAGATTGAGAGTCAGAAGGAACACCTGGATCTCACATAACACGGAAACGGACTACCGTTCCAAACAGCGACCAATGCATGAATACAATTGTGACGATTGAGGATGGGAGGATCATAGATAGAACAGTTCATTGTTGGGAACGATGGAGGGTTCGATAAGAGCATGATGATACGAAAAGTGAAATGGATGATGCTACCGAATATCCCCATCCTTGCTCTCTTCATTCACAGAGGGAGATGAGAATCTGCTTTCCCGCTCATTTCACTTATTCTTTGTTTTCCGGATTTCATCCCTTTGTCTTGTTTGGTACACTTTCGTTAGGGCTTGTGAATACTCAGTTTCATGGACGATAGCAACCAATGGTCTCCATGGTACAAACCGCGTAATCCGTTCATGGATTCATCAACTCCAACAGCTCCAAATGCGAGCTCCTCCTTCAATCCCACCTTATTCAACTCTCCGCTTCATCAGGTGAAGAGAATGGATCCAAGTCTCTCTCCTATTTCACCTTCAGTGTAGAAGCGATGAAGCGTCAGAGTCTGGAGTCCTGCGCTCGCGACTTCGTGAACAACCTGAAGAAGTCGGCAATGGCGCGTTCCTCGATTGAGGTGGACGCCGAAAAGCCGGTGGAACCAACAGCACCGGCGAGCAAATGGGATGCGTTTGTGGGAAACCCTGTGGCAGAAGGTGTGGACCTATTTATTTTGCTATTGTAGTTAATCCCGTGCCCACTCCGAGCAAATCAGCCGCCATCACGACCTTGTTGAGTAGCAAAACGGGATGTGCTATCGTGGAGGATGTATTCCTTGGTTCTCTGTATTGATTTTAGGCAGTAGAATCGTCTCCAAAGAAGTCGCTGAGTACGCAATCTACCCGTGAGAAGCCCAAATCCCCAAAGAAGGACACGGTGAGTTCTCTCTACTGGAATGAGGTTCTCGGTGTGGACGTGGAGAAGGAGCGCCAGGAGAATGCGATCGAGTACTACACACAACGAGCGAACTACCTTGAGGGCGGCGTCACGATCACCGGCAAGGCTCCCTCGAAGACGGAACGCAAGCAGAGTTCCCGTCAGCTTGCGGCGACGCGGAAGCAGTTGATTAGCGAGTTGAATGGCGGGTCGGAGAAGAAGGCGAAGCGTCGGAAGAAGGCGGTGGAGGATGGGAAGGGTGATTTCTCGCAGCAGAAGAAGGGAGATTCCTTGCTCCATAAGAAAGATCCCTCACAGCAGAAGAACACAACATCCGTCAATGCGACCACTTCTCAACCCACTTCCGACTCATCATCCAAAACAGAAGCACAGCGTCGTGTCGACGCCCTTCTTCGTCTGGCAGGTCGCAGCGCCTCCGAAACGCCCGCGAAGAAGTCGCGTCGCAAGCGGAAGGAAGACCCGCCTCCGCGCCTGAGCTGGGAAACCAACCTGAAACCCCTTCTCTCCTCCAGCGTAATCGACATGGATGCGTCAGCGTTCGCAGAACTCCTCCGGAAGACTGTGACGCGAGAGAGCAGTTTCTGCTGCGTACTGAACGACGGGTCGCTGAGTTATCAGGTGAGCGAGCGGAGTCATTTCCATCGCAGAGCGGGCAGACGGTTCACGATGATCTCATTCGCGTCGTCGAACCCGTCGCCTTCCTCTTCTTGCTTGACGGAACGCTCAATGTGATTCCTCTTGAAGAGGATGCGGAAGCGCTGCGACGGAGTCTCCAGCAGATTCGCTGCTACCTCGCGACGGAGCAACTGGTGAAGGTGACCAGCGACGCCAAGCGACAGCTGCGTCTCCTCGACCTGCTCAGTCAGCAACGACTCCACACACACTTCCTCGATAGCGCCACCTGTCGCCAGCTGCGCGACGTGGACGTGCTGGCGTGGCTGCTGGACCCCGACTCCTCACATCGGCTCTTTGCCGTGTGTCCGGAGGGGAACGGTGCGGATGGTGCTTCTTCGAGTGGTGCAGCTGCGAAGGATGTCCCACCAAACGACTCACTCTCTGCCAATACTCCACCATCCACGATTCCCACACCAGCCGACCCTCCCTCTTCCGATGCAACGCCCGTCGTGGACAACTCGCACGCCAGCGACGGAATGGTCGACTACCTGTTCCACGCACTTCATCCGAACGAGCCGAACGAACTCTCTATCCGCGACGTGTGGACGCGGGAGGATCCCGTGAAGACGGTGCGGCAGCTGCTCCACGTGACCGGCGTGATCCACGTACTCGCAGCGAGCGACTCACATACAGCACTCTCTGACGGAGCGGACGCCGAAGAGCGTCCACACCGCATATGACCACGTGGAGCTGCCGCTGCTGCCGCTGCTGGCTCGCATGGAGGCCTCTGGTCTGCAGGTGTCGTCGACGCTGCTCAGCGATAGCAAGCCGCTCATCGAGTCGCAGCTGCGGCAGGTCGAGGAGGCGGCCGCGAAGAGCGTCGGCCACAGCTTCCTCCTCTCCTCGCCCAAGCGCGTCTGCGAGGTTCTCTACGACGAGCTGAAGCTGGTTCCGCCGGCAGGGCTTCCGCGCCGCTCCTCCACAGAGCGCGTGCTACAGGCGCTACAGAACGCGCACCCGCTTCCCAGCCTCCTCATCGAGCACCGCCGCCTCTCCAAGCTCCTGAAGTCGCTCTCTCCCCTCCGGTGCATCGTAGCTCCTACCTGGACGGTCTGCAGAAGGAGGTGGTTTCGCCGTCCTTCCGTGAGGGCGACTTCATCTTCGCGACGTGGAACCAGCTGGCCACCGGCACCGGGCGTCTCTCGACGACGGCGCCCAACCTGCAGAGTCTTCCGAAGGCAGGCGTCGGTCGCTGCTGCGACGTAGAACAGCGTGGCGCGTCTGGGCGACAAGGGCGTGGCGGTGCGTCGCGCCTTCGTGAGCGGCTCCAGACGACGCTTCGTGAGCGTGGACTACGGACAGATCGAGATGCGCATGTTCGCCCACTGCAGCCAGGACCCTCAGCTGCTACAGCTGTTCAACCAGCGAGACGCCTCTGACATCTACGCGGTGATCGCCGCATACCTCCACGGGGAGTCGCCCGCTGCGGTGACCAAGGCGCAGCGCGACCAGGCGAAGGTGATCACGCTGGTAGCGGCGGACGGGCGCTGAGACGCAGGGACTCTGCTACGGCATGGGCGTGGACTCCATGGCGCGCAAGCTGGGCATCGGCGTCGATGTCGCCACAAAGCTGCGCGCGGGCATTCTGAACGTAGGTCTGTGGAGGGGCTACGAGGTAGCGTTTTGCGGGGCTGCGGCGGTTCATCGAGTCGACCACGCGAAGCGGGAGAGAAAGGCACTTCGTGGAGACGCTCGCGGGGAGGCGGCGGGCGCTGGAGGCGGCGGGGGAGGACAAGAGTCGGCCGGACAGACAGGCGGTGAATAGCGTCATTCAGGGGAGTGCTGCCGACCTACTCAAATGCGCCATGGTGATGCTATGGGAACCGTTGGAAGCGCTGGGATGCAGCATCTGCGTGCAGATCCACGACGAGCTCGTAATTGACTGTCCGGACGATGACGACGTGGTGAAGCAAGTCGTGGAGTTGCTGCGAAGAGTGATGTGCGAGGACGCCAAGGCGGAACTGCAGAAACTGTACTGCGAGAACCATCCCGACGTCAAGTATGCCTTCGACGTACCACTGGAGCAGACGGTGCAAATGGGGACGAACATGGGCTTCAGTGAATGAGTTTTCTTTTTTCAAGTGGATTGTTTATTCGACCCAACTCCTTCGAATATCATATCAAGTCGGATCCTTCACATAACTGAGTACACTCACTGCCCAACCGCGGTTATTTTTGTATTGTTATCAATTTGTTCCAATAATGGGTACTCTCCTTTCCCGACTGAAACGGTTCTTCAAACCGGAAGAGAATCATCCAGATCAGTGTGGTATGAATCGTTGTCAAGGAGTTCCTCGTAGCCATCTGTCACTCTGCGAGCATACTCCCCATCTCTCTTCAATGTGGTCACCAGTTTTGTAGCTACTGTTTGATGCAGTGGAAGAGAGTCCTTCATTCATGTTGTTAGTAATGTGTAGTCGGATAACAAGTGTCCCATCTGCAAACACCGGATATGTGAAAACCAGGAGTCAATTGTGGGACTCGGGTCAATCATCCATTGTAGACAAATAGCATCATTGCGCATGGACTGATGGAAACGTGCATGAGTAAAACCCTCAACCAGCTGTTCCAACGCATTTTCTTCGACAACAACGGCAGTTTTCGCAATGCTTATGCCTTGTTCATTCGATCCTTCCTATATATTCCTACAGCTGTTGGAGCGGATGCCGCCCATCACCCCTAGGACATTCGGCCCATCCTCAACCAAGTGGAGCAGATGCTGCTGTCGTCACGATACAAGCAGCGTCCCTGCTTTCTTTTCTGTTGTTCGTTCGATTCGATCCAGCAGTTCCACGAGCTTTACGACATCTTCCAGAGTCCCGAGCTAAACGACCCCATCTACTGGTCCTTCTTCCTCCAGCCCATTGCCGACGACGATACCGACATCCCCGACATGGGCAAGGGCTTCATCCAGTCACTGCTGTCGACGGATCCCCGCAAGCTACAGTGCATCCATTCGATCGAGCTCCTCTGGCAGCAGCAGCCCCAGTTCAGGCTTCAGAAGCTCTGCGATCTCCTCAGCGACATGAACGAGGATGTAGGAGTGAGCGACGCATGTTATGCAGGATTACAAACAGTTCCGCGAGATGGTCGTAACGGACCCGCTGCGCGAGTGGAACGACTTCTACGGCATGCAGCGGATGCTGGAGCCAACGCATGAGGTGGGAGAGAGGATGTTGGTCGACTGTAGGGGTGTTTGAAGCGGTTGCTGAGCGATGCGTATCCGCGAGCACTGAACGTGCACTTCATGAAGAAGCGAATCGATCTGTTCGAGTTCTTCAGAAGAATGACTCTTCTGGTAGTTCGCTTGGAGGAGATGGAACGGTAGGAGGTCCAGCTCTTCGGAGAAGACGTGGAATGCATGACGAACCTGCAAGACGCTGTAGGGAAAGGGGTTGGAGTGGACTGTAGTCCATCCGAGAGCTGGAGAGGCTTGCAGAGAATGCGATACAGCGACATTGATTGTATGGGTGTTTGTTGACAGCCACGAATCCACTTTGAATAGACTTCGTTTTGTCAGATTCGCAACGACTTAGGGGACTATGCAGGCCAGATTGAGAGGTGTTACGCACTTTGTTCGGTGCGTCGGAAAAACGTCCGTTTTACCAGTAACAAGACGGATGATGGCAACCGAAGCTGCTTCGGGAAGTGCCGTTTACGAACACATCAGCAACATGAAGACCCAGGATCTTTTCCAGTTTGAGCCCTTCAACGACTCCGATCTTGTTGTAAGTCACTTCGGGGGCTTCCCGGGTTCTCACAAATAGAATTTTCCTCGCGAGTCGGCGGGAAAGGACTACGCTCTCAACTGGGCGCTCGCGAACGAGTGGTTCACCGTTTGGGGTAATGCGTACCGCAATCCGACGAAGGACATTCTGATCAACAACACCCACGGCGAGGTCGACGACCACAACAACGCCGTGTGCACCCGCCCCTATGTCGCCCCTTCCGAGGTGACTGTGCCGAAGGGTGACTTTGGTGACCTCAGCGACAACGTAGGATTTCGTGGAAGGCGTGACAGCGTAGGTGAAAGAGTTCCTCTCGCAGGTTCCCAATCTGTACGTGGAGGACGGCGCCGTGTGCTCTGGCCGCTGCGCGGAGCTGCGCATCCGTTCGGTGACGAACGATCCGGTGACGGCGATGGCGATGAAGAACATGCTGGTATTTCTCCCCTCTCTCGCTCACACCAAGCACCGCATGCCGAAGCGCGATCCGATGACGCCGCATCCTCTGAGTGTGATCGTGGCTCGCGGCATGGCGGAGAGTTCGGTGTCGGTGGGCATGGATCCGCACAGCAACGCGCTGACGGTGCTGGCGACGGGCGACGCGCCGCTGGAGCGCGTGTTGGAGGTGGGCATGGTCTATGAGTGTAACGGCAGGAGGTGGCTCGCGCGACGGCGCAGCAGATGGACGCTGCCCGCGGGACGGTGGAGGTGACGGTTCCCGCGAGCGAGGGCAAGCCGGCGACGAAGGTGAGCAAGAAGGGCGCGGTGGTGCAGAGCGTGGTGCGCGGCGCGGTGCTGACGGACAAGGAGGGCGAAACGGTGCTGGTGTGCGGCCTGGAGTCCGCGCAGACGGCGGCGGCGCTGAAGAAGGGCGCGCTGTGGGAATTGGGAGTTATGATCACGTCAGCTTCTGCAGCGACAACGCGGTGCTGACGCGCGACGGCGTGAGCCGTGTGTTTGCGGGCGAGGAGGTGGCGGCGACGGAGGTGCCGGTGGAGAGCAACGTGGTGGTGAACGGCAAGGCGTTCGTGGCGGTGCCCGGAGACAATCTGCTGAGCTTCCCTGCCAAGGTGGTCTTTGTGGACGCGAAGAGCGGCAGCGTGGACGCTGAGGAGGCGACGAAGCGGATGCAGAAGTTCTGCTGCTGCGAGGAGACCGCGAAGTTCGCCGTGGAGCTGCTGAAGGTGGGCGAGTGAGGGGGAGGCGAGGCGTAGAAGAACGGAGCCGAGTTCGTGCTGAGCGACGCGGCAGCGGTCCAGTCCCTGTATTAACAATGCAATGTCGATCGTAATTGCGAGTGTTTGTTGGAAACAATGGATGAACTACTAAAGGAATGCCTTGATCGTCAGGTAGAGGAAGCAGACGATCGTCCACAATTCCTTGGAGGTGTACTGGGAGAAGTCGCTGGTTCCCTCGTGATAGAAGTAGGTCCAGCCGTGCGGAGTCTGTTGTTCACACGTCCTCCTGTCCTACTCGATACTGGTGGATGTACAATTGAATCTTCCTGGCGTGATCGCGCGTGACACCGAACACAATGATCTTCGTTATGTCGATATCTGTCTGTGTGGTGCTGATGAGTCGCTGCAGGGACGCTCGCATGTCTTCCGAGAGCGACAGCCGCACGGAAGAGGTCGATAGCGACATAAAGTCCACGATGTTCTACGCGTCCAGAGAAGAAAACGGTCGTACTGTACAGAGCTCCAGCAGCACCTTACACATCTCGTAGGCGTTCACCTTGCTCTTGGGCGCGCTTGTCGGGAGATCGATGAGCGTGGTGAGGAAGCAGGTCAAGTCTGTTCGTAGATCGGCAAAGGATAGAGGAGGATGCGCCGGCTCTCTTCGCACAAACGGAGGAGCTGTTGTGGAGAAGTGACCATATTGTGTGCGTAGCGGTTGTTGTGGGCGAGAAGATGGTCGCTGATTTGATGTGGGATGCTGCGTCGACTGATTTGGTGTGGGACGTTGCGTCGATTGATTTGGTGTGGGATGCTGCGTCGACGAATTCACTGCAGGACGCTGAACCGACGCCAACCCTCTCTTCGCATTCCCCGAACGTGCCGATACCGGATGCGTCACAAAGTGAGATACCGGCGTCGGACGAGAAACAGCATGAGGCGCCGCTACTGTGCGCCATTCTGACGCCACTTCGGCACTGGTAGAGGGCGCTGACTCTTCATGGAAACGCAACTAGAATTGGTGAGAACAAGACACATCGACATGGTTGTTGCTATCGACATGACCGTGCTCCTTGTTCTGGTGCTCGATGAGCTCCATCATCGTCGCCGCCACAAACATGTTACACAAATGACAGGGGTAGTGCGCCTTGTCGTAATGCGCCGACAGCTGCTCCTCCGACGCATAGTACTAGACTCGAGAAAAGGACGGACACGCACGTAGCTGGGATCGTTGATGCCGCAGAGGAAGCAGTGGACGTGGTTCGCACGACAATGAATCAACACTTCTCGGGCGTCGTACTGGACCTTGTTACAGACGGGACACGGCTACGTGCCATCCCAGACCCACACCTACCACATGGATGGGCTGTGAGGGGTCCTTGAGAACACCGCTCATATGTGCCTGAATCACCTGAATGATCACCCGAGAACGAACCGACCTGGCGAGCGTACAGTTTCAGCTCGTACGGGAAAAGACGACCCTTGTTGGCACAGAGGGAACAGATCATCTTTCCGTGCTCCGCGCGCAAGTGGTCTTGCAAGGAGCCCACCGTCCCGTAGTCCTCAATCTCATGGCGCGCGTAGCTCTTTTCGTTGATCTTGCTGTACGGAACGTAGGGGTCGCAGACGGTACAGCGCATAATCAGCAGGTCTAGATGCCACTTCTCCACGATCTCGTTGTCGAAATCAATATCATACTCCTTGTTGTGCTTGAATCGGTATTCGCCTTGCAGCTCCGAATACGTTTTCTTCGGAATTACAGTGAATATCGGGGTCTTGACGATTGCCTTTAGTCTCACTCCCATTTCCCATTTCTACCTTACAGTAAGGACACTTTCGATTTCCAAATAACGCGATCTCTTTGAAAATGCACTCTGAGCAGCAGATGTTGTGATTACAGGGGAGCACGGCATAAACGTCGATATTCCGAAAACAGATAGTGCACTGCATCGATTATGAGCACTTAATGTCTTTGGTTCGAATACTCTGAAAGCTACAATTGGGTTTGGCTTCTGTGGAAAGTGAGAGCATATGTGACACAAACAGAGTATCGTCTTATTTGGTGCGTCTCTCCGTAAAAGGAGTAGATGTGGTAGCTGGAGGAAGGAGGGAATGTGTGCTGGATTCCCTCTTTCCTGTAGTTGTGAAGCATGTTTTCGGAGTAGGCAACGGCGATTTGAATCGCCGTGTCTCTCGATTGGCGAAGGTGGAAACGGTAAGCTGTGCTTTCTGAGCCCAGTCCTCCACTCTGACGAAGAATGGTAGTTCCTGGAGAATCCTCCTTTACCGGAATGGATGCGTTGTTTTCACTGTAGGCTTTCACCTGCGTCCAAAGAGATAAGAGAAACTACTAGAGTGGTATTGAAAAAGGTGATGACAGTGGATGCTGGGATGGTTGTGTTGATCGTCAGGTACAGTTTTTCATCACATCTACGTTGGATTCATGCAAGATACACACGATTCGGTGGATTCACAGGAGAGGAACTGTGCGGAAACGGTGGAGTAGTGGCGATTTGGGAACGCGGTGGGAATACTCAGTCCGGTGAGGATGGTGCTGATGGGGAGAATGGCGGTCCAGTTATTCGATTGGAGTGGCTTAACCGCTTCTCCTGGCTGTACGGTTTGGAGCCATGTTTCCAAGTCTTCCATCCCAAAGGGATCGGTTGCGGACACGCAGAGAAACGTGGCATTCTCTTGTGCGTGTTCCATGAGAATGACTTTTCGAGGAGCCCGGGGATTGAACACAAGCATCACAGCCTTGCTTTTCATTCCCGGAACGATGCGGCAGAGCGAAACGAGTCCAGCGGTCAGAAGAAGAGCAATTCCGAGGAGACGGACAAGATGGACGATGAGGGAAAGAAGGGGCCGTCGTTCCCTTCGTGAAAGAAGACTGAAGAAAGGGGAAAGAGAGAGCAGGGCGGGGAGACAGTGCAGGTACGCCAACAATCCACAAGCGAGTTCGATGAAGAGTGGCGGAGCGTTCGACATCTTGCCAACGAGTGGTCCCGCCACGGCATCCAGGGGAACAATGATGTATCCGAAGACTGCGAAGGGAAGAAGACAGTTGATCGTTAGGAGGAGGAGGATTCCCAGACCCGATTCCTCCATCTTCCAACCAACCGACGCGGCCATTGAGAGGAAGAAGAGTGTGGTTCCGGAGGAGAGTGCTACGCAGAGGGGGAGGAAGCTTGCCCCGATGCGATAGAAAGCCATCACGGCGCCGCAGAGAATGGAGAGGAAACAAGATGCAAGAAGGTGTTGACGCAGAAGTAGTGACGGAGGTGCTCGAGGATGGAAGAGCATGTCAAGAAAGGGAGTGATGAGGAAGGCAGTGAAACAGACAGGAAGAGCGTAGAGAACAAGGACAAGAGGGAAAATGGAGTACCAGAAGAGAGCGCTTCGCGTTATGGTGACTAGGAGAGGAAGAAAGGCGGCGGAGAAGAGACATAGGAGGAGGAGCGTGAGGAGTCGGAGGAGTCCCCGAATTACGCCCAGGTTCTTGTAGATGACGAGTGTGATGGCGCCAGCGAGAATTGTGTTCCATGTGATGAACAAAGTCGATTTTGAGACAACCACCATCCTGAGACCGAAGAAATCGAAGTAGACACCACCCTGTCGATCGGCTACGTCACTCAGATCCTTCTGCAGGATGCTCTCTGTCACTGCAAGGATGTTGTCTCCCATGTGCTGGATTTGACCGGACTCGACGTGTTGGATATCGTCGTCGGGTGTGTGGTAGGTGAATCCATTGCGAATGAAGGCAAAGTCCAGACCGGAAACATTCAGATAGTCCCGATAGATGCGGTAGTCTGTGTCAGCGGGGACAAGATTGCGGTCGAAGATGTCCTGCCCAATCACCGTTCCATAGGGATGAGGGGCGTGTCTAGTGAGAATGCAAGGAACAGCACCAACGCTGCGTACTCTCGCAGAACCCAGTCTTTTCCCGGAGTCGCTTGAAAGAGGATCTCCGCTCCTCCGCTCCCCATTGCCTCCAGGTTGATGAACCCCACAACATGAGTCGCCCATGGGTGATGTTTGACGAAGGCGTGAGAGCCTATCAGGTAGCTCTCCTCGGCTCCGTTCAGTACAGCGACCAGCCGATTTCGGTAGTGGCTTGCCTTTTGATTGACAAGACACCGGATTGTCTCCAGAATCACAACAACAGAAACACCATCATCACTCGCCCCGGGACTGCGAAAGGCACTGTCGTAGTGAGCGCCCAGGAGAAAAGCAGGTTGATCGGGGGAAATGGTTTCAGGGGAGAGACTCACGACCACGTTCGTCAGGTTGTTGTACACGTTTGTGAACTGCGTATGCACGAAGTAGTAATCGAGGGCGCCCGAGACGGTCTCCACTTCGACATGGAGTCGCCACCCGTTCTTCTGCGCCACCGCCTGCATCGACTGAATGGTTTCAACAAGAAAGTTGGGTGTATCGATCTCGTTGGTAGTCATTCCCTGCTCCCGCACTCCGATGTCTCCACTCAGATGGGTGAGCAGTGCGCGAGCTGCTCCCTCCGAGAAACCAGATTCATTAGAGTGTTGGATCGGTGGAGGCAGTCGATTGGGGAGGCGAGATGACAGGAACATGATTCCAAAACAGCTTCACAGTATACAAGAAACGAGAGAGTACCATAGACATCCTGCAACAAGCAGATAAGGGTTCATGGGAATAATGAGCGGGAAATGAGGCGAAGAGAATTGACAAGAGAATGACACCCCATCCCTTTCCCTATATTTCCACACTCCCTTTCCAGAACTCTCCTTCCTTCCTCCTCCTTCTCTCTCATTGTTTCTTTATTATCCAATTCCTTTCAAATGAGCATGTTCTTCTGTGACCCGTTCTTTGACGATTACGATTCGTTCCTTACTCTTACTCCCTACACTAAGAAGGAGTCGGATCTGATCAATCCCGCTAGCGGATTCGGTCGTCTGGATGTGGAGGAAACGGACAAGGAATACAAGGTGCTTCTCGATTTGCCCGGAATGAAGAAGGAGGAAGTCAAGACCAGTATTGAGAACCATTGTCTGGTCGTGGAAGGTGAACGCAAGAGTGAGAAGAAGGACAAGAAGTACCACGTGAGCGAGCGTTCGTTCGGAAGTTTCCACCGTGAAGTGTCGCTTCCTGAGAATGCTGATCTGGATAATGTGTCTGCTGTGTATGAGAATGGAGAGCTGAAGGTAACCATTCCAAAGAAGCAGTTGAACAATGGAAAGAAAGCGATTACTGTAAACTAAGTGTATTATAGTGTGTGTTGTGTGTTTGTTGTAATAGCAATCGTTTCAATCACATCATGTGAATAAAGGTAGGAGGTGAGATGAATCGATTATCACTCTGTGAACGGAAGGTCTCCAGTAGGCAGTGTTATAACCTTGTTGAAGATGGTGTTGATGAAGCTCTCTTCAGATTTTAAGAGCTGGTTTCTCCGATGAGCAAATGACCTAAGGAAGATGTGCTATCATTGCTGAAATGAAGTAATCATCACAAGGCAATGAAAAATCACAATAAGAAGGAAGTGATTCCTCGATCTGAGATAGGAAGGTGGAAATGCGCTATTGCAATCATCCATTACACACTCTGCAACACCCATTATTCGTTCATCACCATGCCATGAGATACTCGTATGTCGTTGGTAGGCTGGGTGTAAGTGATCCGTATTGCGATAGAAGGAATGGAAAGG
The DNA here is from genome assembly GCA_039096215.1 of Blastocystis sp. NMH. Taxonomy (NCBI): domain Eukaryota; class Bigyra; order Opalinata; family Blastocystidae; genus Blastocystis; species Blastocystis sp. NMH. Next base: position 83,965 of record JBBPEA010000010.1, on the reverse strand, counting down.
GAGAATTCAAAGAATTCACATCGTATCAACATGGAGTCGTTTCCATTACCTGATGAAACATGACAGAATTACGGACCCATCGATGGATGAATAGAATGATATAGATGCATATTTGCACTGAAGGAGGTTTATGAGAATCTAGCTGGGGGAGGAGTTGATGAGAAGAGTGTGTTTTGGAGAAGGGGGAAGGAACAAGCAAAATGAGTGATTTCGTGATTGGCGAAGATGTATAGATTGTTTGTTGAGCGAAATGAAGGGAGTTGAGTCACACGCACGTGATAGGAGTATGGACAAAATGGGTTGGAATGATTGTCTGTGATGATGTAGAGATGGAGGAGAGAGAGAAAGAGTGGTATTTGGAGTGAATGGGTTGGTGATGAGTTTTAAGTACTGCAGAATTGCGTGGTTTGGTGATATTGTGCAGTACTAGGAATATCCTAGAAGGAAATAGAGCGATTTTGAAACACCACCCTAACCAATCGCCACAAAAAAGAAGAGAATGAGCTCCAATATCGAGTTCGTGAATACTGAGTTAAACAGAGGTTTACTCAGTGGGTTTGTGGAGTCGAGTGTGGAGAAACCGGCAGGTGGGAGAAACGGAGAGTGTATAGTTCACTATTCCGGCAAGTACAGCAAATATGAGATGATAGTACCACTCGTGAACGGAATGCGAGAAGGGATAGGGACGATTATGAAAGAGGGGGCTCCATTTATTCAAGTGGAATACCATCATGGATTGGCGAGTGGAACCGTGTGTCGAATGGATGACTATGGTATGGTGGAAATGCGTGGTCAGTTATTGAATGGGATGGAGAGCGGGTTGTTTGAGGAGTACGATGATAATGAGAAGGTGGTGTGGAGAGGGTATTATCGGGATGGGAAGAGGTATTCGGAGGTGGTGAAGAGTGGGCAGATGGAGGGATATTATGATGAGAAGAGTGCAGAGAACGGGAGGTTGTTGAGTATTGCTCAATATGACAAGGATTTGAGAGATAAGAACGGTCGTTGTCTTGAGTATGAGAATGGTTCATTGAGGAGCGAGTGTGAGTATGAGAATGGAGTGAAGAAGCACACGAGTCGCCAGTTTGTGAATGAAAGGATGACTGTGTTCGATTCTAATGGGAAGAAGGTGTATGAAGGGAAGTGGTTTGGAGATATGAAGAGTGGATTTCTCTGTCATGAAAGGATGGAGGGAATGAGTGGGTATTTCAAGGAGGTGGATTCTTCAGGTCAGTTGATCAGTGTGAGTGAATACGATGAATTGAATGTGTTTAAGAATGGGAAGTGTTTTGAAATGGAGAATGGGAAGGTGAAGCGAGTGTGTGTATATGAGAAGGGTGTAATGAAACGAGTGATGCAAGAATTCGATAAATTGATAATGGTTGAGTATGACGGGAAGAGAGTGTATGAAGGTGGATGGAATGGAGACATGAAGAGTGGATTTGTGAGAAATGGGAAAGGTTGTGAATTGGATGAGAATGAGAGAGTGAAACGAGTATGTGTGTATGAGAATGGAAGAATGAAGAGGGTTGTACAAGAATTCAATGGGAAGGAGATGATTGAGTATGATGAGAATGGAAAGAAGGTGTATGAAGGAGGATTCAATGGGTTTGATCGAAATGGAAATGGCTATTGCTTCAATGTAGATGGAAAGGACATGGAGGTTTGTTTGTATGAGAATGGACAGTTGAAGCGTGTGATTCAGATGTTTAAAGGAAACGAAATGACAGAAAATGATGCGAATGGGAAGAAAGTGTATGTGGGAGGATACGCAGGTGATATGAAGAGTGGATTTGTGAGGAATGGAAGAGGATATTGTATTAGCGATGAGATAGCGAAGCAGTATTGTGAGTTTGAGAATGGAAAGATGAAACGAGTGATGCAGGAATTCAATGGGAAGGAGATGACTGAATACAATGAGAATGGAGTGATGAGTTATTTGGGTGAGTGGAAGGGAGACATGAAGAGTGGATTTGTGAGAGAAGGGAAAGGAAAAGAGTACGAGAAGGATGGAAAGAAAGCAATCTATTCTGGTCAGTGGAAGAGTGGAAAGAGGGATGGAAAAGGAACGGAGTACCGTGATGGGCATGCATTGTACACGGGAGAATGGAAGAATGGAATGAGGAATGGGAAGGGGAAGGAGATGGATGAGAATGGAAAGGTCGTGTTTGTGGGTGAGTGGAAGGATGGAAAGGGGAAGGGAAAGGAGATGGATGCGGATGGGAATGGGATGTATGAGGGAGAGTGGTGGAATGGAAAGAGGAATGGGGTGGGAGAAGTGTTGAAAGGAACGAGGTGGACTGGTCATTGGAAGGATGGAAAGATGAATGGAATGGGATATGAAAGGGATGGAAATGGAGTAATGAAACGAGGGTGTTTGTTTGAGAATGGGGTGATGAAGAGGGTTGTTCAGGAGTTTGATGGGAGAAAGATGGTTGAGTATGACGAGAATGGGAAAAAGGTGTATGAGGGAGAGTACAAGGGGAGTGTGGAGAAGGGATTTGTGAGGGAGGGGTTTGGAAAGGAGTTCAGGATGGTTGAAGAGAGAAAGAAACCAACAAATAGTCATTCCTTGTTCTGTTGTTGGGTGAGAGAGATTGAACATGAAGTGGCGGGAGTGGAATTGGTTACAAAGAAGTATCGAGAAGAGGTTGTGGAGGGGTATTGGAAGGATGGTAAGTATCAGGTAATAGTGATTCCTTCCTCACTCACATCCCATTCATTGAGTATTGAGGAATTGAGGATTGAGGATAATAGTTACAATGATGATAGTGTGACTGAATTGAAACTGAGTGGGTTGGTTCGATTGAAACGGATTGTGATAGGAAATGAGTGTTTTGGAAAGCTGAGAGTGTTTGAGTTGAATGGATTGGGTGAGTTGGAAAGTGTGGTGATTGGGGAGAGGAGTTTCAGGACTGGTAGTAGTGAACGAAGTGATGGTTCGTATCGAATTGTGAATTGTCCAAAACTCAAATCCATTCAGATTGGTGGTTATTCATTCTCTGATTATCATTCATTTGAACTGAACAATCTCCCTCTTCAATCCATTGATATTGGTAGTAATTGTTTCTATTATGCTCCCTTCTCACTGACTGGTTTGATTGTCTAATCGGTTTGAATTCACAGATCTTCCTCATTTACAATCAGTCAAACTTGGTGGGTATGCATTCCATCGTGTTCATTCGATTCTATTTGAGAGTGATGGAATGGATGGATTGATGATTCAGATTTGCCTAAACTACAATCCATTCAACTTGGTTTGGCGGCTCTTCATGGTGATGGTCGTGATGATCGAAAGCAGAGTAGCGAAGCACCCTTCTACTACAAGAACACATTAACAATGCGAAGTGAGATTGAATGAGTTGATGAATGAATAGATCTTCCTTCATTGACAGAATTCAAAGGAAATGGAGGCAACTTCCAGTATATCGGATCAGTGATTCTGGAGAGTATGGATTTGGTGTTTGATTGATGTAGATATCCCTCGATTAACATCTGATGGTATCCAGTCACTTAGCTTCGACTACACCTATTCCCTCAAATCCTCAAGTACGCATTCTCCCATTTCCTCATCATTCGATGCTGCTGCTCTCAAATCAGCCATCAGAAGCAAATGCTGGTGCCTCTAATCCCCATCCCTTGTTTCCTCTCTCCCTAACGAATCGCCTCGATGTTCATGAACCACTAAACACTCAGTCAACCAACCGCCAACTTCCTCACCACTACAAGCAAGGTTCCATTCAATCCATTTCCAATGAGACCACAGATTACGGGAGGAGTGTGAAGAGTGGAATCCCGTAACCTGTGAGTCTCGTTCTCCCAAAACGCCTCCGGAAGTCTCATCAATATAGTACATTGGTCGACCGACAGAGTGGTTGGTGAGCTGCGCACACTCACTTCCCACGCTGGACTTCTCCCTCACCACTCGAATGGCGAAGAAAAAAGTGACAGATCGACAGCTCGCTCACGGTTTATCCGAAAGATCGTCGGGGAACAACAGGGGTTGGTGTTACGGACATTGGTTAACAAACTAAATCCGTTCGATTCGATGGGATAGGTTGTATCACGGTGGGAGAGGAAGTGGAGGTGGCAATGGGGAGAATAGACAGGTTACTAGGAACCCATGAGATAGAGCCATAGAATAGACTGATTGGGAAAGGATGCAACAGGATGGTTAAATACCCGTTTCGCATCCCTTTCATGTCCATGCAGATCGAGATCATGACCTGATCTTCCATCATTTCCCGCACGATTCGATGCTTTAAAATGAGAGTAGGGATGATCCATGACGTTATGAGAACGGGGATACGAATGGGAACTACTCCAGTTAAAATACATTCAGTGGAATGCCCATTGGATTTGAAACAGATCCAGAATGGGTTTGCTCAAAAGTGAGAATAAAGATGTCACCAATGTCACCTCAGAATCATCAAATCCATACACTAGCCTGAAATTCCAACGCACTCGATGGAAATGGAGTTCATCATGGACATGAACGATGTCACCTCCATTCACCTCCTCTGATACTACATGCAATCAACACTCCTATTGTTTTATTCCCCTTCCACGCCGAAGCATGCTCACTCAGTGTATTCTCCAACACCACCAAATCTGTAACCTACAAGCAGAGCCTGTGAAGATGAACGAGTTGTTTGATGGGAGAGAGGATCATCCCTTGATTCCTTCGATGCCATGGTATCTAACACAAATTCTCTATTCCAAACCGAAATAACACCGATTACTTCAAGATACCTCAACTTCACCCTCATGAAACCCAGTACATCCCCGATTTTTCCTATGCGATCCTCAGAAATACTCCATTCCAACACCAATGCGACCACTCGAGTCAGTTAGTCAGTGATTGTGGTGATTTCTTCGATTCGATTGCTATGGAGTCTTGTCATCGAACCAAGTCAACTGTCAGTAGTACTCATCGAATTGGATGATTCAGGTAAACTGCTATTCACGTGGAAAGTGAATGGATTGTATCTGCTATTGGTTCTGTATCCAGAGATTCCATGACATCTGTTACTAGGTTCTTGATCATTCTTCTTGGATGTGAACTGGTACTATCCATTGGTGCATACGACACCCCATTCCCCCTTTCACATGATACTCGCGTGTGTACTCTCATCTCCTCGGTATCGATACAATTCCCGTGTCTCTTCTGCCAGTAGCTGTAAACGATAGCGTATATTGGAAAAAGGTACTTTCAACGAGGATGATGTCGCCCCTATCAGAAACCGTTCAATCCGATTAGTGTTAGAACGCCCTAACCCTTTACTGCAATATCCCATCAGTAGTTGGCACTTCCTACTCATCGTAATGACAACCGATTCTGTGGTATTTCATTGGATTTGGACTGGAATCAATGTGGACAATCAACTATGAGTAACTGTCGATCCTCTCTTCTATCTCCGACCCATATTCTACCTTCTATGACTCCACCTATCTCTTTGACTATCACTACTACCCGCTCATGACCATTGTGTGATATCAGCATGTTATAGCAGTGCTTGCACTCGGGAGAATGGTATCCTTCATCAGTATCGGTCATTCCTCATACAATGTGTTTCATTCGGACAACTTATCAAAACCGTCATTCTCCTTAGGTTACATTCAACACCATTCGCTCTGTGAACATCACCACAATGAAACAGGATTTGTGAATGATCTGTGATTAACTTATCAACAACCAACAAGCGAATGATCTTCTTTGTCATTAACTTGTCAAAGAAATACTACTTGTAATCTCTACTGCTTTCAAATGACACTCAAGTATCATCTTCCAACGCATTCCCTTTGTTTCTTAGATACAATCATCCCACCTAATCAACATCATTCAACAGAGTATTCAAAACCATCAGGCATTGATATCATCATCATATCACCTATTTGCAATTGAATTTCCATCATTGCACAGTCCTCTTCATTCCATCAACACTCACTTCTTGTTCCCGTTCCATATGATAAGCAACCCACTCATTCAGACACATTCCCATTCAGAACCATTGAAGCATACACATACAGCTTCTATTCTTGCCACTCTTTGCAATCCATGATTCCAAATTACACTTGCAGTAATTCAACCCATACGGTGGATTCATGGCACTCATAACGTACAGGATATGCTCCATTGAAGATGGTGAGACCAGAACCAGTTATCTTTTCATCGTAGGAAGCGAATACCACGATGATCATGATGGGGCGATTTGCACTTACTGAGTCGATGGGTCGCTATTCACTTCCCAAACAACTCGTTAACATAATCACCTGAAAAGTCAAAATCAAATAAACACACATCAAGTACAATACCATAAACAAAGAAAGAAACAAGGTCAACACAATACAGAAAAACCATCACCAATTCCCTCTTATCACCACCCACTCACACAAACACCACCCACACTTCACTTCCTCCTCTTCCTCTCCATTCACTGATTGGAATGGGTTGGGTTTGAGTGTGATCATGAACAGTAAGAGTTACGATTCAGCTTCCCTCTGCTTCTAGTGCAGTTGTCAATGAGATCCACAAATGCATCGCTACATTCTGGGTTCAAATCCCAATCATTCTTCTCTTTCTATTCTACAACACTATCCTATTGCTCGAAGTCATTGTTTATTCACTTTTCCTGCGACCCTTCATTCTATTGCTCGTTGTACTCTGATCATGTTCGAGTCAATCTCTTCGTATTGATGTACAGGAACGACATTGTCATCTACTCACTGTTCATTACTCCTGTGACATTTTTTTGCTCATTCTCACCTGAAGAAGCAAGCTGATGTGTAAACGATGTAGAATGTGATAACACACTCATATTCAAATCAATTCTTCCGTTTTAGCCACTTTGGAAGTGTAATTGCTACTTCTTCCTCTATAACTCTCCTCTGACACTCTTCGCCTCATTTATTATTCATTATGAATTCAATTTTGTAGTCAGTTATGATTCTGATTCCCTCTTTCACATATTCTCTGTATCTTTATATTATCACCGTAAGCACAAGTGACATATATTGGATTCCTAGTTGATGGATTGTAACTTGTATCATTCATTTCTCATGCTCCATTATCCTATATCAATCCACATTCACAAACACGACAATGAATTGAGTTATCACAAAACCAACAACACACAACAACACAACAACACAACGCTCCTGCTTGAGACAAACGCTTCTTCTCCGAATGGCAGCTTCAATGGCTCGAGACTCAAAGAATGACGGTACACAAGCATGGTTACGTTGGGACTGAAGAGAATAGACCCACTGAAAGCACTCATTGCCGATACGAATTCCACGCCATGATATCTGTATGAAACGCTTCACGAATCTGTACTCTCAAGCGTAACAGAACCGATGAACTGGAAGTTGCATCGATAGCTCTTGAAGGATGTCAGGGAAGGGAGATCTGTCATTACACCAATCATACAACACCCATTTTTCATTATCAACGTGTTCTTGTAGTTGTACGGTTTCTCTTCCAACGCCTTTTGTTCATCCCGCTCGTCACCTCGAAGCGCGCAGTAATCGAGTTCAATGGAATGCAATTGAGGCAGATCCAAGTCGTCATACTCTCCAACACAACCGAATGACACCAACAAAACGCGTGTTTACCCAGTTGAATGAACTGCAATTGGAATAAATCTGCAAATTCAATTCGACATCGCAATCAAACCAACGAGTGAAAACAGCGGAGCTTCATAGAAACACCATTCTCCCATTTGAATCGATTGGAGAGAGGGCAGATTCCTCAATTCAAGGGAATGATAATCCGAGAACGAATACTCGGCAACTTGAATGGACTGGAGCTTGGGACAGTTCACGATTCGCAAACAACCATCCAGCGACATGTCGTCCCACACTCGTTCCTTGTAACAAGAGAAGTTCTCGTTCCTAATCTCCATGATCTCCAGCTCGCTCAATCCCGATATCTCACACAGTCTGGCTTGCTCAAAACAGTTACAACCAGTCACAATGCGGCGTAGTTTGTGAAGCCACTGAGGGAGAAATAACGACTTCACACGATTGAATCCATAGCCGGTGATGAAAAAGAACTCGGTGCGATTAGTGAGAAGCCGACCGTCTATACGGGGTGAATAGGGTTCGTCGTTCTTCCACAATCCATTATACTCGATTCCTCCTTTGCGATCATAGAGAATACCCTCACCAAATCGCCGATTATTCATGTAACAGCCGTCGTATCGGATCTGACAGATGTCTGGATAGTATTCCTTCCCGTAGCAGATCCTGCTTGTATCCAATAGGAAGCCATCATACTCCTTCAGACCATCTTCATTATAAAGAGTACCCCATCCAAACGGTTTTCCGTCGTTGACTTCTCCTTCCAGTTGAATCCAAATCGATACAATCCACACATTCTTGAAAAACCTCTTTCCATTACACACCCAAACCCGTACTCCGGAATCCACAGCGATCACTTCTGTTTTCGTATCCCGATGCCAAAACACTTGGATCCAACCTCCCGTAATGCGTACCACACCAACACCCTCTTCCGTTTCCACCTCGTAGAAAACGAGTGATTTATCCTCTACCGGATCACAGGGCATTGAAAGGCTATTATAAAAGTCAATTCCATTTCCTTGTTTTCGATCATCATGGCAAATCACTTGATCCTGATTTGTATTATCCTTATCGTCCTCACATACACACCCTCTCTCCCCTCTTCATCCATTTCTCCTTATTCTCTTGAATCCTGTTTTGTAATACTTGGAACTCTGACAATACAATTCACAATCCTTATTTATTCTCATCCAACCCATTCCAATTCAAGCAAACCATCTCATCATTCCCCTCCCAAATCTCTGCCACCACCATCCCGCATGTCGTAGTCAGTTCCCCGTTTCCCTGATTCTCTCACCAGCACAATCAACTTGAAAGAATGCTGGCATCTGTTCCCGCGATGATTTCCAAGCGTGCTGTCGCGTTGACCGTAATAGGAACGAATAAGGGTGATTCGGATTCCGGCAAGAATTAATGAGAACAGATTGTTGGATTGGAGGGAATAATTGGCGTGAATTGTTGTCATCGAATAGTAGTAAATGCAACGAATTAATAGCTAACCGAGATTTCTCTCAATCAATTTCATCCTATTAATTTCATCCCTTTCATTGTTCTACCCAAATCAATTCTACCTCGTTGCATCGAATGCCGTTCCGACAGATACCGAGTTTCGAGCAATCCGTTCGACCGGATTCAATCGACTTGTCAAACTCAAGTCAATCTGTCAATTGATTCGTCCGAGAGGAGTCGATTGCGCTGTAATTTAAATTCTCATAAGACAATCTGGAATCTCGATGAGTGTTCCGTTGTTTTATGGAACCCACCGCTGTATTTGCGAAGTGTGCTCCCGGGAAGGCGTTTTGTTGTGTTGCGACTACTGTCCGCTGGTCTACCACCCCAAATGTCTCTCCCCGCCTATTCTCTCCCAACCTACGGGATACTGGATGTGTCCCCAGTGTGAAAACGACATGGAATCGAGTATGCACGAGCAGAGGAGATTACCAGTAGCGAAAGGAAAACAGCTAATCCGAGAACGCTGTGGTACGATAGAGAATCGACCAGCGCCACCGAAGAATGTGAAGAAAGAGTTGGGACCCTCCAGGTAGATGAATGTTCATCGTTTCAAAAGTAGAAGAACGGGCTCCTACAATCATGTATATACGAGTGGGTATCGAGGCGTGTACTCGCGCTCTGGTAAATGGAATGCCCAGATTCAGTACAATGGAAAGAAACTTGTATCGCTTGTTTGTGGTGATGAGATAGTACTTGGGGAGCTTTTCCTCTGAGGAAGAAGCCGCACGGGCCTACGACATTGCGGCGAGACGATACCACGGAAGCAAGGCGATTCTCAACTTCCAGACATCCGAGAGTGGCGTCAGTCGGAATCCCATTCAGATGAATAGCAAGCCCACTTCCCGCCACAACTCGGTCGTATCTGCTGGAGACGACTATGGAGAGTACGGCTCGGAGAGTTCCCACTTGGACGTGAACGTGGATTCGCGTCCGTTGGAGTTGCAGCGAAGTGGTTGTCTCTGGGTGTGGTTATGTGTAGCAGTCGTGATCTACGCGTCCAAGGAGGAGAGCGAGGAAGTGATCAAGGATAATAGAAAGGAGTGTCTGTGATTGTGTATTCAATGCGATGCAACATTTTCCATTTTCGTGCAGTTGCACATCTTTCGTCTTCACTGTTTGTTTGCTCGGACACAGTTTTTTATTCCATCATGCCCAAGACACGTATGACGGCTCTCGACGTGAGAGCCTGTGTGAATGAGTTGAAGGCGACGGTCCTAGGCTCGAAGGTCGTCAACATGTTCCATTGGCGAGAGCGATTCACCTTTAGATATGATGTTTCAAACAAGGTATATGTGATCAAATCAGTGCGCGGAGGCATTCAGCACAATATTCTGATCGAGTCGGGTGTTAGGCAAGTCTCGTGAATGGGGATCACGGCGTAGAATTCATGCGACGAATTATCTCCGCGATAAGAATCGTTTTCCCAGTGCGTTTGCGTTGAAGCTGCGTAAGCATATCCGAAACCGACGAATCGAGGCCGTTCGCCAGATTGGATTCGTGAAACGTGGCGTAGCTTGCTCATGGGTAGGATCGTGTTGTCGATCTGGTGTTCGGAAACGGTGAGACGACGTACCACGTCATTCTTGAGTTGTACGCGGGAGGCAATATTATTCTAACGGACTACAAGTTTGAGATTCTCGCTCTGCTGCGTGTGTACAAGTTGGCGGACGGAACGGAGGTGAACATCCGCCAGCGTTACGACATCCAGCCAAGTGCAACCTCGCGAGAACCGTGATCTCTAGAGCAACATAGTCCCTTTGAGACGATCGCCTCCATGACAACAGACACAATGAGCGAGTTGATTTCGTTTTTCTCCTCGCGGTGGTCGGAGCTGAAGGCGAAGGAGAAGCAGCTGAAGAATGTGCTTCTGACCAATAACAGCTTCGCACTCATCGGCGGCGCCTACGTATCGAATGCTCTGCGGGCGCAGCAGCTGGACCCCGCATCGACGACGGCGCTCATGGACCGGCTGCAGGACGCGTCGGCGCAGGAAGCTCTTCTGACGCAGCTGAAGAAGGAGGCGGCGACGGTGGAGGAGGCTCTGCGACAGCCGAAGGGCTACATTCTGCGACAGGCGTCTGCGCAGGTGGAGGGGAGCTCTGCGGAGCCCTACGTGGACTACTGTCCGTTTCCTCTGCAGACAAGCGGCGACGAGAGCTGCGTGGAGTTCAAGTCGTTCAACGAGGCGCTAGACGCCTACTACACGAACGAGGAGAGCGTGAAGCTGGTGCAGAAGCTGGCGAAGGCGCGCGAGAACATCGACAAGAAGGTGAACACGATTGTGGAGAAGCAGGACCTGCGCGTGCGGGCGCTGCAGGACGAGATCGCGGCGCTGCAGCGGCGAATCAACGTGCTGTTCCGACACCCGGACGTCGTGAACACGGCGATCGTGGTGATCAACCAGTATCTGAGTCAGGGCGTCCAGTGGAACGTGCTGGAGGAGCAGGTGAAGCTGTTCAAGCAGAAGCCGTACAACGTGTTCCACCACATCCAGTCGCTGGATCTGGAGCACAACCGGATCCGTCTTCAATTTGACGACGACGAGGACGATGAGTATGACGAGGACAGCGAGGAAGACAGCGAGGAGGAGGCGGCGCCTCGAGAGCGGAAGGTGAGCGTGGAGGTGGATCTGAGCTGCAACTGCAACAACAACATCGCGATGCTCTACGCGCAGAAGAAGGAGCTGAACGACAAGCTGGAGAAAACGCAGGTGGCGGCGGAGCAGGCGGTGAAAGAAGCAAACAAGCAGCGTGAGACGGAGCTGAAGGTGGCGGAGCGTACGCAGCCCGCGGAAATCGCGCGTCGTCGCCAGAAGCGATGGTTCGAGAAGTTCGACTGGTTTGTGACGAGCGAGGACTACATCGTGGTGGCGGGCCGCAGCGGCGAGCAGAACGAGCTGCTGGTGCGCAAGTACCTGCGGAAGGGCGACATTTTCGTAGCGACGCGGAGTGGGTTCGATGTAGATGCACGCGGACGTCCACGGAGCGGCGACGGTGATCATTCGCAACTACATGTCGGTTCCCTCGGACCTGACGCTGGACAAGTGTCCGCACAGCGCGGTGTCGCTGATCTCGCTGCAGCAGGCGGCGGTCTTCAGTCTGTGCCACAGCGTGAGCTGGGACAACAACCTGATCAATAAGGTGTACTGGGTGTATTCGCACCAGGTAGGCGAGAGGCGAGGGGTCCACGGCAGGTGAGCAAGACGGCGCCGACGGGCGAGTATCTCCCGACAGGCAGTTTCATGATTCGCGGACGGAAGAACTACATGACGCCGATGTGTCTGGACATGGGACTGTGTCTGCTGTTCCAGGTGAGCGAGGAGAATCTGGCGTCGCACCGCTATGAGCGTCGTCGTCGCGACCTGAGCAACGAGGAGTGGGACGAAGTGATCGCGAAGGGGTGTGTGAGCGGCGTGGAGACGGCAGCGGACAAGCTGGTGGAGGACGAGGGCGTGGAAGACGATGATGACGATTACTCGATCGAGGTGATGGACACGGTGACGACGACGTCGAAGAAGGCGAAGCCGGTGGTGCGGTCGCAGCCACGTAAGGTGGATCCGAAGGGGTCGAAGAAGTCGCTGAAGGGCACGACGAAGAAGTCGCGTCTGGCGGCGGAGGAGGCGGCGGAGATGGAGGCGCTGGCGCAGGCGGAGGAGGAGAAGCTGAAGGCGCGGTCGAAGGAGCCGTCTCGCAGTGAGCGCCGCAAGCAGAAGAAGGCGAAGAAGTACGAGGGTCGCGACGCGGAAGACAAGAAGCTGCTGGACGTGCTTTATGGACACGCGAGCGTGGACTCCATTCTCCGCGACATCAAGCCGAAGGCGGAGAAGAAGCCGGCGGCGGATGCGGATGCGGAAACGACGGATCCGAACGACCCTGCGGCGATGCTGCTGCGCGAGCTGATGGACGCGGAGACGAGTCCGAGCGAAGAGACGCCAATGTGCTACACGTGCGGCAGTCACGATCACGAGCAGAAGCAGTGTCCGGAGAGCTGGCGCGTGATCGAAGGAATCGAGGACGGCGCGGTGGAGAAGGAGGACGCCAAGGAAGATGGAAAGAAAGAGAAAGAGGAGGACGAACAGCCTGTGGAGACGAAGGAGGAGCGTAGGGGTGGCGGATGGAAGTGATGGGTAGAGCGGGACACGGGCGACTTCTTGCTGGACTGGACGTACACGCCGCACCCGGAAGACACGATTCTGCATGCGATTCCCGTGTGCGCTCCGTACATGGCGATTTCGAGCTATCCGTTCCGTGTGAAGCTGACGTCGGGAAAGGCGAAGAAGGGCGCGATGGCGAAGAGCATCGTGGAGATGTGGCTGAAGTCGAAGGTGTCGGAGGCGGAGAAGCGTGTGATCAAGCTGCTTCCCATCGAGGACATCAGTGCGACGATCATGAACAACTCGAAGGCGGTGCTGTCTGGAGGAGCGAAGGGGAAGAAGTAGAGAAGTGATGTTTGTTGATTGAAGAAATGTGGGTCTTGTGAAGGACTCGATTTTTGGAATTGCAGAAAAGGGATTCGGTCACTACCGATCTGCAGAGTGTTTTGAGCTATGGGAGAGAGTGATAGCAAATATGCGAAGGTGATAGGCAAGTTCGTTCCGGTGTGTGGAGGTCGTCTTCTGTTTAATCGTTCGGGAGACTGGACGGTGTATATGTCAGTTGCCATGGTTTGTCATTGTCATGCTTCCACTATGTAGATTGCACTTCCATTGCTGATTCTCGTTATCTTTGGAATACGGAACATGGCGTAGGGATTGCAGTTGATTGTGCAACGTAGGCTTTATTTGCATTGTTCTTTGGCGATTGTGTTGATCCTTCTGAACGTTTTGCATGTTTCTGTGCTCGGCTTGACGTGTAGATCGCTTTATTATCTCCTTCGCACATGGTTGACGGAGCCCGGCATCATCATGAAGGATCCAACGAGTGAAGATGAGATGCTTCCGCAGGCGACGGCCAGTAGTGGTTCTGTTGTGTTGCTAGGTCAGGGGAACGACGTGTCGCTGGACTCATGGTGTCGGTGAAGAACTCAAAGGCCGAGTACATCACAGTGGGCACTTTACACCAACTATGATCCATAGAAATCGCTGGAAGTACTTCCGTGCCTGGTAAGACTGTAAGAGAGTTGTCACCCAGATCAACGACGTGAATATCGAGGGTCGAACGCTGATGCACGTGGCATGTCAGTTCAACAAGCCCGACGTCGGTGCAGATCTGTTCCTAACACGTAGATGGTGCATCTGCTTCTGAGTTTCCGTCCGGATCTCTCCATCCGCGACGTCTTCGGTCTGCGTGCGATCCATTACTGCGCATTTGACAATCTGAAGGAGTCGTTCGCCGCGCTGGCGGCCGCAGAGAACGTGACGGACACGCTGGAGCTAGAGGCGTATCGCCAGCGACTGGTGCGCGAGGTGTGTTCGCTGGTTCCGCGGTACGACGAGATGCGCAACGTGTACTCGACGGAGGAAGGTGCTGAGTTCGTCTCGATTGCCGCGTTCTATTCGCAGCGCGGTCCGGTGGGTGAGGCGAGTGGAGGAGTGGTGGCAACGAACGAAACGGGGGAGGTGGTGGCTGGTGGTGATGGTGCTGCTGGTCAGTCGGCTAATGCTGGTGCTGGTCAGTCGGCTACTGCTGGTGCTGGTCAGTCGGCTACTGCTGGTGCTGGTCAGTCGGCTACTGCTGGTGCTGGTCAGTCGGCTACTGCTGGTGCTGGTCAGTCGGCTAATGCTGGTGCTGGTCAGTCGGCTACTGCTGGTGCTGGTCAGTCGGCTAATGCTGGTGCTGGTCAGTCGGCTACTGCTGGTGCTGGTCAGTCAACTACTGCTACTGCTGAGTCTTCTGCTGCCACCGAGTCAACGGCTACTGCTACTAATGAATCTGCAGCGACTGCTACTACTGAATCAACTGCTACCGCTACCGAACCTACTGCCACTACCCAGTCAGCAACAACTGCCACACCCGCCAGCCACCCCACGAACTACCTCTGCCGCCACAACGGACACCTCTGTCCCGTGCGCCGCTGCACCTTCTGCCACATCTACACGCCGCCGCGCGCCTTCCACTGCCGCCTCTGCGACACGTAACGCCGCCCCTCCCCTCACACGCAGCTGCGTGCGCAACTACGACCACCACTGCCCCTGGGTCTCCAACTGTGTGGGGCTCCGCAACCACCGCTTCTTCATGGGCTTCCTCCTGACGAGCGAGGCCACCTCCCTCCTGGGCGCCGTGCTGATGATCGTCTTCTTCGTGCGACTCGCGCTGACGATGCTCGGACAGGTGGCGGAGGCGGCACGAACTCATCCAGAAGGGAACCATCGACCCCGTCGACTTCGTCGTCGCCAGCTGGCCGCAGATCCTCTACTTCATCGTGTGTCTCGGCATCTTCCCGCCTATGATGAACCTTGTCTTCTATCACATGGGAATCGTTGTTGTGCGGGGAGTGTATCATGTAGTCCAGCCACAACATGACGACGCATGAGGAGATATCGCTGCCGTCGAGAAAGGAGCGGAGGAAACATCCCGATCGAAACTACTTCCCGAACTCGCAAGGACTGTGCAATAATCTCCATTACACGATGTGTCTTTGGAACGTCCCTTCATTGGTCAATCTGCAGGAAGCTTAGATGTTGTATTCTATTCTGTTTGTTGCAGATTTTTCTTTGTTCCAGACGATAGTCGCGGGAATAATGGAATACTCGCACCTCCCTCAGAGAGTATCAAATAGTTGAGTAGTAGCGATGTCGATTCCAAGTAGTGTTCACAGGTGATGCAGTGAGGTCTAGATGAAGATGAACTGAGAAGAATGAGTAATAAGGAACTCAGTGACATGATATCGACGATGCAGAGTCAAAACCGTTCGCTGGTGGCACTCATTGACGACCAAAAGCGTAATCAGGAGGCGAAGGAAAAGGAAGCCAATGTGTTAGAACAGCAACTAAGTCGCGGGATTCGACTTCCTTACCTCGTGGCGTCGGTTGCAGAGGTACGCTGAGAGAATGAAACGCTGATTCGTTAGGTCATTCGGGTTCCCGTCGAAGATGAGGCGAATTTGGCGAAGCCCGTTGAGAAACAGGAGTTTGAGGAGGGTGTCATTATGAATACAATTCAAAGAAAAGTGGTCGTTGCATCGATTTTTCATTTGCTAGAAAGTCTTCGTTGCTGACAAGGGAATGCTCTACGGAACGGAGCTCCATCCCGGAGATCTAGTCGGAATCAACAAGGACACGTGCATGTTGTATCAGTTGTTGCCAACGGAGTACGACAAACGTGTGAAGGCGATGCTACTCGACGAAAAGCCCACAGACGATTACTCAGACATCGGTGGTCTGGACAAACAGATTCAGGAGCTGCAGGAAGCGGTCGTCCTTCCTCTGACGCATCCGGAACTCTTCCAACAGCTCGGAATCAAGGCGCCGAAGGGCATTCTGCTCTACGGCCCTCCCGGAACGGGCAAGACCCTGTTGGCGCGTGCGTGTGCGAAGCAGACGGATGCCGCGTTCATCAAGCTGTCGGCTACGATTCTGGGGCAGACGCACATTGGTGAGGGTGCTCACGTGGGTGTAGTTTTTTGGAGTAACGACAGATCGTGCGCGACTGCTTCGCTCTCGCAAAGAAGAAGATCGAAGAGACGGGCACGCGAGGAAGCATCATTTTCATCGACGAAGTGGCTGTGAAGAGGAATGGTGATCGCTAGTTGGACGCAATCGGTCTGAAGCGCAGCGGTGACGGCGAGGGCTCTCACGAGCTGCAGCGTACGCTGCTGGAGCTGCTGAACGCGATGGACGGCTTCAGCAGCGACAGTCGCATCAAGGTGATCGCCGCGACGAACCGGCCGGACATTTTGGACCCCGCGCTGCTGCGTTCGGGACGCTTCGACAGGAAGGTGGAGCTGCCGAACCCGAACGAGGAGGCACGTGTAAAGATCCTGCAGATCCACAGCAAGAAGCTGGTGCTGAATCGGGAGAGTGGGTTTGTCCGTTGGGTGCGAACTAGGCATCAACTTCGAGGAAATCGCGCGATGCACCGAGGACTTCTCGGGAGCCATGCTGCGTGCGGTGTGTGTGGAGGCGGGCATGCTGGCGCTGCGACGCGGAGCGTCTGCCATTGAGCATGAGGACTTCATGGAGGGAATCGGACAGGTAGCGGCGAGGAAGAAGGCGAATCTTATGTATTATGCTTGAATTCTGTTTGTAAACAAACACGCGCTAGGGTTTCGCTGGAGAAGACTTCGTAACGGAAAGCTGTCTTCGCTGAACAAAGCGAATCACGAAAAACAACGTGATGAGAAGCACCACGAGGATACACACAATACAGAGGACAAAGAGCCACATCTTCGAGTTGTCAGCGTAGCCTTCACTGCTGACGCGCTCGTAGTTGACGCCGTTCAGGAGAATGCCCGTCTCCGTTTTGGTAATATAGAAGGACTTGGCTGTTCCGAGAGCGGAGCGATACTGGGCGAATGCGTCGTTGCCGCCAAGCACGCAGTTCATGGATCTACTCGTCAGTTCTCATTCGCAATGCAACGTGATATCGATCTCCCTCAGAGGTCTCCATTCCTTGTCGCAACTCAACTGTCCCTGATACATCGTTCCATAAATGGCATTCACTTGATTCACAGTGGCCTCTCCCGTGATCTGACTCTCCGTCATGCGGACGTTGACACTCAATGCATATTTGTAAGACCACCCGACGAGGAAGTTCTTGTATCCATCGATGAGATACGACCGGTAGGTGTGCTTGAAGGAGGTGATTGCATTCTTGTTTCCGAAGATCTGGAATGATTGAATGGATATGGCAGCTATTGATAGGTATACGAACTGCACTACATACAGGAATTCGACTGATAGATCCCACACCCTATTGTTGAGAAGACCTCGAATCGACATACAGTTGGCAACCGATACCGTGGATCCGAGCGCAAGCGTCAGTAGGGACAAAAGAAAGAAGTGGATCATAGAAGTAAAAACAAACATGACACTCATAAAGGTAGTTAAGAGTCCATTCTACATTTCCGTTAAAGCGATGGAGCAGCATCAACACCTGGTCGTCCACCCGAATACCTATTTCTTCCAGCTGCTTGATTTCATTGGGGTAGCGATTGCGGATTTCGTCGGGGGTCATGGGTTGTTGCCTGGGGAGTCCGCCGAATCCCTGCGAACCGCCCATTCCACCCATTCCACCCATTCCACCTAGTCCCGCAGCCTCGAGGTCGCGCGCCAGCTGCAGATTTTCCTTGGAGAACATTTGCCGGATCATCTCGGGGTTGCTCATCATCTGCTCCAGCTGCGGGTTGCTGCGCACCATCTCCTGGTACTGCGGCATCGTCTTCATCATCTACGCTCGCACCGCGTCGCCACGCCTACCTCCATCAGCAGCTGCGGGTTCTCCTGCGCGATGCGCGCCATCAGGTCCATGTTCGCCTCGTTGCCTATCATTGCGTTGCCGCCGAGACTGCTGTTGAGTCCGCTGCCAAGTCCGCTGCCAAATCCGCTACCGAAGCTGTTTCCCAAACTGCTAGCGAAACCACTTTCCGCACTCCCAGAGGCCGGAGAAGACGGCGTCGCAGACGTGGACTTCGGTGTCGGCGCAGGAGTCTGCACACGCGGCGTGCTGCTCCAGAGGTTGGGAATGGTGGACTGCTGCGCCATGGCAGGGTCCGCCTCCTCCATGTGTCCGCGGGTCTTATTGTCCTGCTCCTTCTCCAGCGGCTCGTAGTACTGGCTCATCACGCGCTCGTACATCGCTTCGCCTCCGGGGATGTCACTCAGCTCGTTGAGCGCGTTGTCGGTCATGCGCTGCGCCTCCTTCATCGCCTCGGGGTCCGTCATCATCGTTAGCATCTGGTCCACAATCGCCGGGTCGTGGAGCATCGCCTCCATCTGGGGGTTCTTCTCGAGGACATTTCGCATTCCAGGATCCATCTTCAGCATGCTTAGGAACATTTCCGGCTTCTCCGTGAACAACTTCTTAAACGACTCCTTGGCTCCATCACTCATCAAAGGAGCTCCTCCTGTAGGCAGAGAGAAGGGATTCGGATGCGGAGCAGGAGAAGATGTGCGTTGAAATGAAGTCACCGGCTTCGGCTCCTAGCAATCATTCATCAACACAGAGACGGACAGGAGTAGAGGGCGCGGGAGGTGGCGTCGTAGGAGTTGCTACGGGAGTGGGGACAACTGTCTTCTTTTCGGGAGCCTCCTGCGTCTTTTTCTTCATCACAACCATGTGGACAATACTGCCGTCCACAATTCCTTCGCATAAGGATCATGCTAAACACCTACCGCAAGACTCAAGAACTGCTTCGTCCTTCAGCACCTTTCCCTTGAAGACGAGGGTTATGAGTCCCGATTCAATGTTCTGGGTAGTAGCAACCTGTTCTTTCAGATCCTTCACGGAGGACGTAAGGTCTATTTGAAATGAAACCTTGTCACCCGTAGTATAACGGACAAAAACAGTAACCATTTCCTTCGATACCAATTCTGAACGCATGATGACAACGAGGATCCTTTTCACAGTGGCGCTATGTGAGAGGGAAGGCAACATCACAACGAATCGAATTCGGCGATAGTTAGGCAACAAACACAAGGTAAAGTCAACCATGATAACAACCGTGTCTGTCAACTTCGTTCGCACGTCCCTTAGATGTTCAGCTTAGTGCGCTTCCAATGACGACGCTTCGCATTGTATCTACGAGAGAGTGAGCCAATGAACGCTCCTCAGTCACCCACTTACCTGATGGTGTTTCCAGTGCGAAGACGGAACCACTGAGGAAGAGGACGGTTCTGTCTCATCTTTTTAGCGAGAATACGCTTGGTGCGGAAAGACTTCTGCGAAGGCTACACAAACGATTACAAACCGTCCTACAGAGCCAAATGCGCATCCTACCATTATCAAATTGTTGACACTGATAATCTCTGAGATGAAAACGAGAGAGCCGTTATCCAGGGGGTCATTTCAAGTAATCCATCCCTTTGCACCGATTTTCCCATTCACCCCTTTTCCCTCTCTTTTGAATCCCAACAAACACTCTCTTCACGCAGATTACATGAAAACACTCTCCATTGACAAACACCGTTTAATTTTGTCGGAAAACTGGAGATCGGATTGATTTGATTGTTGGGGATCCTTTGGGGCTTTGTGGAGAATTCTACCTATTCACCGAAACATGCATCCTACCATTCCACTTCCTTTCGATCCCGATGAGCGCTGTAGTTGCTTTTGAATACGTTCGTATTGCTCCCGCTGCTGCTTTTCCTTCATCTTCTTCCTTTCCCGCTCCTGCTTCTCTAGCTGTTCCTTTTGCTCCGACCATTGTCGCCTCTTTTCTTCCTTTCTCTTTTTCTCCATCTCTTCTTTCTGTTTCATCTTCTCCATCATTTGTCGTCTCGCAGCTGTTTCCTTTTCGTACTTCGCCTGCTCCGCCTTCTGCTTTCGCAGACTCTCCTCGCGCAACTGTTGTCCAAAAGCCTGTCGTTCCCGTCGAAGCGCTTTTTGTTTCTCCTCTTCCTTCTTGTCGGACGCCTTTCGCTCGCGCATCTGTCGCTCGTAACGTTCACGGATCTGCTTTTCCCGCTTCGCCTCTTCCGCTGCGTGTGTTTGAATGTTTCTACGCAGTCGAGTGATGGCGGCTTCGCGGAGTTGCGGGATATCCATGGCTCGGTTGGGATTGCGCCGTTCCCTTGCTGCAGCGGCGATGAGATTCTTCTTCTCTCTGTCAAGCGACTCAATGAAGACAGTGTGGCGACGTGTTTCCTCGGCAGCTTCCTGCTTGAGTTCTTCCTCGTCACTCGACAGCAGCCCGTTCTCTCGCCGTAGTTTCTCCAGCCAGGCTTCGCGCTCGCGTCTTTCTTGTTCGTGCCGAGCCATTTCTTTCTCTTGGAGTCCGGCGATGACGGAGTTGAGGCGTTGCTTTTCCTCTTCAATGGAAACGAGGAATTCTTCATCGAAGGAGTCAGAAAAGGTCGTATCGTCGATGACGTAGGATGGGATTGTGGGATTGATTTCTTGAGTAGAATCAATAGGATTGGCCTCATTCACCTCTTCAGTAACACTCACACTCTCCTGAACCTGATTTCTACGTATTTCCTCACGATCCATCTCTGAAATTGTTCCCGTTGCAACAACTACGCTTAATACTCCAATTCATACCAACGCATATCACCCATAGCGGTCTCAATAGATGCTTCCACAATAGGAGCTGAATGCTGCCGAGTAGTAGTATATAAAACTTTGAAGAGATGAATCAAACAATTCACCATCGATCGCATCTACATCTCAACGAAGAGAGGAAACAATACATCTGAATTCACAAACACGTCGTAATTTATCACGCTGCTCTGATGAACACCCAACGAAAGACAACCTTGACTGAAGAAATGGATGTTCTCCGTCTCAAACGCAACAATATGATCTAGATAAAACAGAAACACAGTTCTTACTCGTCTTCTTGTGCCACTTACCCAAATGGACGTTAGGTGCACACTTCTCAAGAAGACTACACAGAAGCTACGTCATATCCCCTGTGCTACTGTACAGTTCCATCACGAAGACTCTCTAACAGATTCGGTGATACTGACTCATTCAGAATTCGCCCGATAATGATGCTCAATGACTCGGCAACACTCTACGGAATGATACGCACACATAAGAAGAACGTTTGTTGTGTCTTGGTTGAACTGATCGATTTCGTCGGAGAGTCGTCCCACCGACTTGTCTATTGTGAAGGACTCATGTTGAGGCTCAATCACACTCAAGACAGATTCCATTTTCTTTTCATGTGATGTGTTTTGTAGGGATATTGCAATGAAATAAAGGCAACTCTTTGAATCGAACGTTCAGATACTTTATTTGAACTACTTCGGCTGTTGATTCAACAACTATGCGCACAATCCTCTCCACTGAACTGGACCACCGCATTCCTGATATTTCGCATTATATCCCTTGGGTTTTGGATATGCTTCGTGATTGTATCCTTCTTCTCCTGTACATCCGTTTTCCCTCATCCGCTACCTAAATTTTGCTTCAACAGGGATGAACAAAGCGACCATTGCTTGTGCCTTACTATTGCCTTCTCTCGTGTTCTCTTTTTCTATTCACAACTACTTTGTGGCAGAGTCCTACAGTGGGTGTTGCACTTGAGCGATCACAACTAGAGGGGGCGGGATTCACCGCGACTCTGACCTCACCCGAAGACTACGAGATC
The DNA here is from genome assembly GCA_039096215.1 of Blastocystis sp. NMH. Lineage (NCBI taxonomy): Eukaryota > Bigyra > Opalinata > Blastocystidae > Blastocystis > Blastocystis sp. NMH. The sequence continues at coordinate 61,681 of JBBPEA010000010.1, read as the reverse complement.
ACGGTGAATCCATTTCCGCTCCATGTGACATTCTCAGAAGAGGTGATGGAATTGGATGAAAGTGCGATCTTGGTTGGACATTGTAATTCATTTCATTTAGACATCAAATGGACGCGTCGTTTCGCTTATCCGCGAATCTCCCACTCAATACGTCATGGAAGTGTCTCCCCTGATATCAGGACCTCTCTCCGTTACACTCTCCAAGTACATCATTTCAGCGGATGGAAAGCCGATCCACGATATTCCCTCGCTCTCCTTCAACTACAAAGGAGTCGCCATTGTCGGCGTGGAAGTATCCAAACTCGCCTCCACCGAAGTCAGGGTAGGAAATCTCAGAGCTTTTTCTCCTAGTTGCTTGTAACGACGACACAGCCAGCGGAACTCTTCGGGCTGGTGACCACCTCAACTACCCCGCCGTCGTATCGCGAGATTGTTTCGCAAGGACAACAGTTCCAATCGGGAGACGATTTGGGCGTTTCCTTCGTCGATCTGACGGGTCTGACGCCAGCGACGACCTACAACGCGTTTGTGGCGGGTCGCGAAAGTTCAGGAACACTGCTGGAGACGCCGGTGGAGAACACCCGGACGGTGTTTGTCACTCCGCAGCTGGACGGCAGTACGTCGGCGAGCTGTCGCGTCGGGTGGAGCCGGACGGCGGAGGGTCTGGCGAAAACTCCCTGCAGCGGCCACGGACGCTGCGTCGCCGGACAGTGCGTCTGCGACCCGAATTACACTGGCGGCAACTGCGCGGCGGCACGCGAGCTGGCGCTCGACGGGGCGACGAACCGCACATGGGTGCTGCACAGCGACTGGGAACTGACGGGGGCGGCGACGCTGGACGAGGAGCTGGCAACATTCTGGAAGACGCAGCTGCGGGAGGCCTTTGCGGAGCGGCTGGCGGTGCCGGTGTCGTCAGTGCGGCTGCGCGAGTGGCTGGTTTTCCGCACGCAGGTGGCGCAGCTGGTGCATGTGCCACGACGGGTCGCCTCGCAAGACGCCACGTCACCGTTTTTGTTGCAAGTCCACGTGAGCTGTGGCATGGAGGCGGAGGCGATGCCGTCCGCTGCGGATCAGGTGAAGTTGATGGCGGTGACGCGCGGACTGGAGCGGGCGCTGGAGGGACGAGGCGTGGAGGTGGAGTCGGTGCGGCTGAGACGAACGGCGATACAGAAGACGGCGGACAGTTGGAGCTGCTTCAATGGGAAGAAGGATGCGGGGGAGAGCGACGTGGACTGTGGCGGCGAGTGCGTGCAGGGCTGCAAGGAGGGACTGAAGTGCCACAGGAAGGAGGATTGCAGCACGAGCTTGTCGTGTCGCGAGGGCATCTGCAGTTCGCTGGATCCCGCGACAGTGATTGTGTGTCTGACGGTGGCTGCGCTGGTGGTGGGCGTGATTGTATTTACGATTGCTGTTTTTGTGAGGGATCGGTTTAAGGTGATAGAAGATAGCGGGTGTAATGGGTAGAGAGAGCGTCAGCAGTCCTATGAACGAATGAACTCCGGAAAGATGGGTCAAAGTGCTTGATTGAAAACACTGTTTGTTTTGTTGGAATACTCCATGCAGACGTTTCTCGATTTGGATGGTAGGAAGAGTGAATAGTGTGTTAGAGAGAGAGTTGAGTCGAAAGAAGCGATCGCATCTGTTATCGGAAGGGAAGTGTCCAGAAGAGTTTTCTACTGGAGGTGAAAGAGATGGAGTAATGAAAAGCAAGAGTTTGCGACCGACTGATCCGAAGACGGAGTATTTGAAGGTTCGGAACAGCACAATCCGAATAGGTGAACAGTAAGGTTGGATTGGGTGTATTCCCGTAGGTATCAGGCAGTGATTCCAGATCTGCCCAAGAAGTAGTTGTTTCCATGTACGGTTGTTTGTTGTATACAAAGATCTCACAATGGTTCAATCAGCGAAGTACATGTCACGATGGTCTGTGAGTAGGTCGTTATCGGTAGAATTGGTGGGTGTAGACTGCGTATTGGTAGGAGTGGCAGTTTCCTCCTTTTTCGTTTCTGGTGTTTGTGTAGAGATATCTTCCTTTATCGGCGTACTCTCTTGCGCTTGTGGCTTTTCTGTGTCCGTTGATTCCTTCTTTTCTATCTCCATCACTTCACTCTTTTCTGTCTCCTTCTCCTCGTTATTAACTTCCTTCTTCACTTCACTCTTCTCTATCTCCATCGTTTCATTCTTCTCTACCTCCATTGCTTCCTTCTTTTCTTCTTCCTCCACTTCCTTCTTCTCCTCCCCCTCCCCTGTTAACCGTGACGGATCAATCTTCAGCACGATGTGCCGCTGCTCCAGCGGCTTCTTGAACTTGGGGATCTTGCGCTGGTTCACTCCCGGAACCAGCTTGATTTCGCGAATCGGTTTGGGCACCAACCGAACTTGCTGTCCCTTCTTCTTGGAGACGTAGTCGTGCAGCGTCCGGATCTGCACGTTCTCGTCGAAGATGAAGGCGTGTCGGTCGAAGTGCGTCACCGAGACGCCTCCGTGTGCGGTGACGAGATGGTGGTCGAAGGTGATGAAGGACTTGAAAACAGTGGGGACGCAGCTCACGGGACAGCGGAAGCGCAGACGATGTACCTCCACGCGTCCATCGGGCAGCTGGAGCGAACTAGATGACACGCGCTCACAAGGAGTACAAGTTGCATCCGATGGAGCGCGCGATGTCTGGATACATGGCGGGGTGGCAGGCGCGTCTACGTGGGAGCGGGAGAGGGGTCGCACGCGTGAGAGAGCATAGAGGTACGGTTCTCGCTGACGGTGTCGCAGCCGGCGACGGGACACGTCAGCGGCTCGCGCGCGGCGTGGCGCTGGGGCGTGAGCGTGTGACGCACCTGGGGGGTTTTGCGCTTGTGGAGGACGAAGGGCTCGTCATCGAGCGGTTGGCGGCGGCGCGGGGGACGCACGGGGGGAGGTGGCGGCGGTGGCGGCGCTGCGGGCTTGGCGCGCTCGCTGTCGGAGTCGTCCCAGAGGTCGCCTTCGGTGACGGAGGAGTCGGTAACGGGATGGTAGCGGCGGCGGCGCGTCTGGGGAGTCTTGGGCTTGCTTCTAGGCTTCCTGGGCTTCCTGGCGGGCGCGGCGGGTGGGTTGGCGGCGTCGGCGGGTTGGTTATTCGAGTCATCGGCGGGTTGGTTATTCGAGTCGTCGGCGGGTTGGTTATTCGAGTCGTCGGCGGGTTGGTTATTCGAGTCGTCGGCGGGTTGGTTATTCGAGTCGTCGGCAGGCTTGGTAGAATCGTCGGCAGGAGCTTCGTTCGATTTGTCGTTCGATTCCTCATTGGGTTCCTCATCGGGTTCCTCATCGGGTTCTTTAGCAGGTTCCTCCTCAGGTTCTTTAGCAGGTTCCTCGTTCGCCTCCTCGTTCGCCTCCTCATTCGCCTCCTCATTCGATTCCTCATTCGATTCCTCATTCGATTCCTCTGCACCTGCTTCACTAGCTGCATCGTTCGGTTCCCCAGATTTGTCGGACTCCTCAGGATCCTCAGCAGACGCCTCATTCGATTTGGCAGATTCCTCCGCAGCTGCCTTAGCAGATGTACGAGACCGACGAGACCGACTCGCCCTGTCAGTCCTGCCAGCCGGCGAGCTGAGAGGCGTGTCCACAAGAATGTCGACCGACTCTCCCTCCGCGTTTCCCTCATCCTCGCCTGACCGCTCGTCCGAATCGCCCTCCTTCTCTCTTCGCCGCCGCTTTCCACGCTTTACCGTCCTCCGCGACCGCTTGCGCGTGCTGTAGTCCTCGTCCTCTGCGTCGTAGTCCTCGTCCGTCACTTCCTCCGGCTTCGCCGAGTGGCTGCGTGGGTGCTCGCGCTTCAACAAGCAGTAGGGACACAGCCACTTCTCGTCCGTCGGCATCGACGACAGCTCCACGCACTCCAGGTGATACGCGCGGTTGCACCCGCCGTCACACAGGATCAGGTCACCGCCATCACCGCAGATGTAGCAAACTTCCTAGGGGAGAGGGAGTGGGAAAAACGACTTGTTGCGTGGTATCTTCGAGGAGTTCCTGCACCTTGTCCATGCTCACTAGCTCGAGAGACGAATGCACTCCCTACCGTTCAACTTCTCCAGCTGCTTCATTCCCCAAGCGCGTCGGAAGTAGCTTCGGTAGCAGTTCTGACGATAGAGAGAAACTAGGGAACACCAAGTTGACGATGGTACAGGTGTGGCAGAAGCAAGAGCAGGAGAAGGGAAGATGTCCCTTCTGGTACACAATCGAAGGGTGGTTTCCAGTTATCTAGGAATCAGTGATCCTGAGGAAGGAATACGCGTTTCAGCGATTTCAACGCTTTCATGTTGTCAAAACCGCACTCGTACAGAACATGAAGCAGAAAATCATCTTCACGAGGGAGCACTTCCCGTGCTTCCGACAGATACGAATCCACTACCGCCTCAATTCGCTCGTCGGGCTCACCCAACGTGACTACAAATAAAGGGGACAACAAAACAGCACAGTAGGGAATCGACTCATCCTCAGCAGATTGCTCCTCTTTCGCGATTGCCTCGTCAAAAGGAGGGACGACTGCGTTGTACAGCTCACCTACGCGACTTTCGTGGTGGGGAAAGCTATAGATCGTTACAAATCGCTCACGGGAAACACACCAAACAAGGGGAATCGATTCACCGAGTTGCCTATGAGCAAAACCACTTACTCTCCTTCTCCTTCTGTCACACGCACTGCTTTCTTCGCTGGTGGTTCAGAAGGTTGCGTTGTTGCCGAGATGACTCTCATTGTTACTCAAAGCAGAGAAACAATGATATGAGAACGAAAACGTTGAACAAGTGTACGAGCAATATGGAGACATTCCCGCGGAACTCTCCCATTTCAGTCGAGAGGATATGGATGTGAGGAGTCCATGGGGTACCACTCTGTGATTGGTGACAATGACAACAAACAGAAATCACAAACTCACAACAGAATAACGATAATCACGATGGTGTGAAAGCACTATGCAAATCCAGAGAGCAAATAATCAGCATGCTTCTTTGAGAATACAAAACAACTATCTTTATTGGTTTCGCAAGGGAACACATCACCAAAATGCGTGTCATGTCGTATAGGAAGAAGATGAACTCTCTGAAGCTTGCCTCCAGAGAAGGAGCGTTTGAATGACTGTTTCATTTCGCTGAAACGTGAACGACAAAGCTCACCACATTCACTGAAACGTCTTCGCAATGGTTGAATACGTGGGGGTTCGTAGATACAAGCAAGATCCGAGTCAAGTTGACCATCGGAATAAGATGGACGGTCATCAACGGCAGGACAACTACTCAGGAGGTCACTCAGTTGACAGTCCGAATCGAAGGATGCGATACGGGTCGGATTCGATTCATACGGGTCCCTAGACAAGACAAAAGGAGAGTCCACACTCTCCAGTTTCTCGTCATCATAGATGGTAGTTGGCGGTATGTTACAAGGAATATGCTGGACTGCATTATCAGTCAAAAGGTCGGTCGACAAAGAGAGAGCATCATCCACACGATCGTTGAGAATGGAAAATGATAAAAGCTCCTTCGCGTCACTGTGCTAGAAACCAACAATCACTCGTACTTCACACTGAATTCAGGAGCCGTGGATATCGACTCAGTAGACATCGTAGTGGTATTAGAAATCGGCATATTGTCGGTTTCGGAGTACAGAAGACAATCACCATCCAAAGCACTTGGTGGAAAAGCATCCATTCCATCAACTGTGGTTGAGTCGTCGAATGTGAAAATGGAAGGAGGAAGGGCGATGGTTGAATACACGTTTGGACACACAGAAGTATCACTCCTGTTAGAGGAAACCGGAGACGAGGTATCTGGTTCACATGTAGTGTTACAGCTGTTCATCTTCAGTTTAGATGGATACGTGCTCATACATGAACAAAAGAGTCGAGTTTGATAAGGATATCCTGGAGTGAAACAAATAATGGATACTTGTCAAACAGAGTGGAAACGAAGAAATTGGGTCCATTTCATTGGATGAGACCGTATATATGATATCCATCAAATTGGACATTTACGATAGTAGATAGGGATTGGAAGGTTATTGTAGTGAATATGATCGATAGGAATGCGATTGAGGATCGGATTGGATGATCATTGCGATAGGAAGAGTTGCATCGGAATAGCATATGGATCCAGTTTGTTTGAGTCATGGATACAACTGGGGTTGTTCGTTCGATAGTGTTTGAAGAGGAGTGTTATTTCGGAAGAAACGATAATAAACAAATACAAGAAAACCAGATTCCAGATGGCGGGAAAAGATACCAACCATCTCTCCTTAGTGAAATGATAGGAAAATTGAGTCAGTCCACCATCAACGGACTGTGTAGTCAGTACATCTTCGGCATCAACACTGCCATCCTTCATTACTGTTCCATCGAGGAAACGAAAGTAACCACTAGTATTGTTCTTGTCCGCACATCGTAAAGCTTCCTTCGTTCGACTCTATGTCGGAATCAACCAAGATGAGATTTCCATCGAGGAGACCTACGCGTCGCTATCGGAGCCATTGCGACAGACCTATGAGTCGCTTTCATACGTGGTGTCAGTGCGTCTCGTCCAGCAATCCAAGACGGAACGGACGGAATACGTACACGTGTTTTCTTCTCTGTATCTAGATCCTCATTCGAGGCAAGTGGGAGACATCGACCGAACGCGGCTCCTTCCTTCCCAGTCTGTCAACGATCGTCGGCTCCTACTCCACCTTCGGTTTCTCTCCCGTGCGCATATCCCCTTTTCCCCTTTTCCCTCCCCTAACTCTACTCCATCACACGCTCACAAGGCCGATGGAAAGCCGATCTCGCCGACCTGCTCACGAAGGTCCACATCCTCCACCCTCGCTGTCGCTACGAACTGTCCTCCCGCGGAAATCTCTTCACCCTAGCATCGACAGCAACGCCAGCGAAGTCCTCCTCACACTGCGGCCGCTCGCAGACTCCGCAGCCGCTCTCCGCAGCCACCTCCCCGCGGGAACCACGCTTCTATCCGTTTCCCTCTCTTCGCGAGCCACGCTGCTTCTGCCCCACCCACAGTCGCCTCTCCCCGCGGGAACCGGTATCGCCGTCGCAGCGGTCGGAGATTGCGTCGTTGAAACCGCGGGAATGCTGCTGGAGACCATCGCGACCTGTTGGCGACGACAGCTCCCCCGCGGGAATGCGCGAGTGACGCCGTGGTGTTTGCTGCGCATCGATGGAGTTTCTGCAGACTGGATGGAGGATCCGCGGGAATTGGCGGAATTGCCGCGTGACTGGATTCAGCGTCTGGAGGCGGCGTTAGGGAAGAAAGAAGGAAAAGGAGAGAGTATGGTGCGAACAGTGAAACGGAACGAAGGACTGGACATGCGAAAGGTAGATGGGATTGAAGAGTTGCGGGGAGCAGAGTTTCGAGGTCAAGCGTTTGATAGCTTCCTCCTATTTCAGAAAAACGACGTGCTCTTCCTAATCGACCAACACGCTGCCCATGAACGAATAAACCTTGACGCCTACTTGCAGATGCTTCGAGAGGATCCAAAAAGTGTCATTCAGTCCGTTTCCGTGAAGAGCGAATGGCATTTCACAGAGGCTCAAATGCAAACCGCCTGGAGACAGCGAGCATCCTTGGAGCATTGGGGATATACAATTTCCAGAGACACAACGGGTGTTCGATTGGAGGTATAACAAAGGGGTTGGAATAGACTGAAGGCCATTCCGTCGATCGACGGATTTGCAACCACAGAACGCGATCTCGGAGAGTACTTGGATTCCATTCAGGCAGACTCCAGTGATTGTACCTTGTCGTGTCCTCCGGCTATTCGCCGACTCCTTGCACAACGCGTAGAGTAGGAGAGGCATGGTGATTCGTAGGCATGCAAAAACGCGGTGAAATTCAACACATCCCTTGCGGAGGAGGATGCGGTGAAAATAGGAAAGGCACTCTTCCAATGTCAACTTCCACTCGTGTGCGCACATGGCCGACCGACCATTATGCAGATGACGCTGCCCCCTCGTCATTGGAATGGGATCTATCCAATGGATAAGATGAATAATGAAGGAGGAAGAGAATGCTATGATAGCTGATTGTGTTGTTTGAGGACAGCAAACAGAAAATACCACACAACAGATTCACAGAAAGCAATTAGTCCACAGCGTCTTTTGGCTTTGTAGTGATGAAAAAGTACAGCATGATGAGTGCGAAGACGGTGACGCTGACCACATTGACATAGAAAACGAGTTGCTTGTCCAGACTCTCCATTTGAATATCTATGGAATGAGAAGGGAAATGGAAGCAGAACACACAGGTCAACAGTGATGATACCCTGAATAATGAGAAGTCCTGCGTTGAAGAAGCATGGGCGCGAGAACGAATCGATAACCGCGGGTTCGTTTGAGAATGGCGAGCTCATTATTCCTCTTAACAAGCATGCGAGTTTGGATTACTGGAAGGTTAGTTTATCTGTTCTATTTCTTATTATCTCTTTAACCAATCAATCCGCCCATAATACTTTTGATCATTCCATTCGCATCCACACACTCTTCTCAACGAAATGACTACAAAATAAGCCAAATCGATCAAATCCATGTCATCCCAACCATCCCAACAATTCGGATCCGTCGTCATTCTCAAGCAGATAGCTTCTTGAGCCCCATTGAATCGGTCAAATGTCTCAGGAAACGATGGAAGTGGAAAACCAGCCGGAGATGGTGGAAAATCGCCAGTACTCCGTTGCAAGTGGGTGATGGAGTGACCCTTGCTGATTCCCTAGTATTTCAGAACATCAAATCGTGGCAGTTACAAAATGGAATGCGTCAAAATGATTATGAGCGTTATCGGCGCTTCTGTTCGGTGAAGATTCAGCGGACGCGCAAACGAATCGGTTTTCTGAACAAGAAGGGGAAGCTCTACCAGAAGATGGAGTTTTCGGCATCTTCGGTGAAGGATGCGGCTTCGCTCTTCTATCCTCTGCTGAATGCGGAGCGTGCGTGGGCGTTTGCGAACGAGCTGAAGGAGGAAATGAATGACACTCGCAACATGCGCATTCGCTACCACTTGGTGAGTCGAATCAAGAAGGCGAGCAGCTGGGCGGAGCAGTTGATGAACCTGTGTCACCAGCTGGGTGACGACCGCACTGCTCTGGAGAGCGATGCGTACTACTACTTCATGAAGGGCAACGAGGCAATGGAAACGAGCGAGTGGGTAGGTGTGGGGCGTTGTTGGGAGGGGTAGAAGACGTCGATGGAGATGTTCCTGCGTACGCAGAAGATCTTCGAGTCGCTGAGCCAGATGGGTTCTTCGTCGAACCGCGACCTGTTCACGTCGCGTCTGTCGGAGCTGGCTCCGATTCTGCGGTATTGCGAGTACAACCTGAAGAAGCACGAGGGCAAGAACGCAGACGCGCTTCTGAACATGATGACTTCGTCGGGTGGGAGATGGGGGAGTCGGTCACCCTCAGATGCGACCTCGGAGTCGCTGAACGCGCGTCTGTCGGAGCTGCTGCGCCGCGACCACATGCAGAACAGCGAGGAGATGCGCGTGGTGGACGTGCGTGGTTGCTTCGTGACGGTGGAGGAGGAGTCGCTGCGGCTGAGCCTGCTGGCCTGTCGCGACGCGGAGACGGCGCTGCTGCGCCAGGATCCCCGAGACGAGGAGCGCGCGCTGGGCGCCTTCGCGACGCTGTTCGACGCGTACGACGCATGTCTGCGGCAGCTGGCGAGCGAGCGCGACCGGGCGTCGAAAAGCGGCTCCGCGCGGGGTGGCGAGCTGTCGCTGTTGTTCGCGTGGACGAAGTTCTGCAAGCAGCGGCGCAGCGTGGAGCGGAACGTGCTGCTGCTGCGGAGCGCGGCGGGCGCGCGCGGGCTGCAGAACGGGATCGCGCTGTAGGAGTGACGAGGGGCTGCGAGGTAGCGCGAGCAACGTGGTGGAGGCGCTGGAGGAGCTGAACGCGCTGAACGAGGCGCTGCCGGCGGGCGAGGCGCTGGCGGGGGCCATCGACGCGCTGCACCTGCAGTATCGCGCGGTGCGAGCGACACTGGCGGCGGAGAGCTATCTGGGGAACGGACGGTTCGACTATGCGAACACGCTGTGTCTGTTCGCGCAGCAGATTCTGGAGGAGCTGGGCGAAGGGCTGCACGCGGCGCTGTTCACGCAGGAGGAGAAGCCGTTCCTGTCGCTGTGTCTGCGCGAGGACCTGGCGGGCGACGTGGAGGTGCTCGCCAGTCGCGTGAAGGCGGAGGCGCTGCTGGCGGGCGAGGAGGCGCCGGCGCGCGAGGGAAAGTTCGTGTGCGACGACCTGGGCGGCGAGGTGGCGTTCAGCGCGAGCGGGAAGTATCGCGTGACGCGGCTGCCGGTGCCGATGAAGTGCGCGACCTGCAAGCCGCTGTTCTTCGACCTGTACGGCGACTGCGTGAGCTATCCGGACATGGCGGCGCGGGCGGAGAAGAAGAGCACGGGAGGATTGTCGTGGTTCAAGCGATGGATTTGGTGTGTTTGTTGGAGAGTGTGCTTTGCATGACAATGGTGAATGGTAGTCTATTGCATGACAATGGTGAATGGTAGTCTATTGTCATAGTGGATAGGAGTAGAATGTTCATTATCATACCAAATTGTAAACTGTACTCCCAATTCAATACTATACTACCAACAAACAAGGAACGGCTTCTTGACAGGCAGAATACTCTATGGGGAAGACTGGCCCGCGCAGCTACGCGACTGACGAAGGTGCTGCCGAAGGCGAGTCCCTTCTTGACGAAGGCGTAGAAGATGGCAGAGAAGGAGACGACCAGCAGCCCATCCATCGCGATCGACGCGTACTCTGCGTCACAGTCCCTTGCCACACCCACCCTCGCCGGCCACTCGGGAGACCACACGCGAGGCCAGGAAACACGCGGCAGCGGCAGGCAGCAACACGACGGCGAAGAAGGAGTCCTACATCTCACCCGTGACGACTGTTCCCACGAAAGTGTATTTCTTGCGCTTGAGGACGAGTCGGTCGGCCGCCTCATCGATCAGCACGCGGTCGAAGGTGAGGTTGAGACAGTCCTCGAAGTACCCGTCGTAGAAGTTGTTGTTCACGTAGCGGATCACGCTATTGACGCCGTCCTGCAGCGCGCCCAGCGTGGACCGCTTGCCGGTGCTGTGCTCAGCGTCTCCTCATAGTCCTACCGTGTGAAGTCCGTCTTTAGCGAGCGCGAGGACGCGTACAGCAGCGACATCTCGTCCGCGTTGTCCGCCCACAGGTTATTGAACGCCTGCGTCAGGTCACGGGACGCGTCACTATCTCTCACAAAACCCCGTCACACGCACAAGGCGGAGGGAGTTTCGCCGAACAGTTCCGTACACAGCAGCTGCTTCGCGTAGACACTTTGCACCACATTCGTCCCTATTTCGCACGGGCGTTTCATCCTCACGGTCGAGACAGTCGATACAGTTCGTGCGGATGACCAGCGACTGGCGTTTCGTCACCTCCCCGCGGGACAGGTCATATGCGAAATACCTGGGTGAAACGCCCTCGAAACGCCCACTCTCCCTCGCGGACCTCGCGTTCGGTCATTCCCGCCAACTTGCTCAGTTTGTCGTAGCGCATGTTCTTGCACTCCTGGTGGAAGTCGAACCAGACGAAACGCACGCTCTCCTGCGACGGGTCGCTACGTGTCACCCGCGGGAATTCCCCACTATTTCAGACACGCGCGCTCGAACTCGCAGCCGATCAGAAGTTGGTCCTTTTTCCGGTCGATCAGATTCACCACCAACACGCGGCCGTAACGCCCGCGAAGCATGTCGAAGTGAGTCCGCAGGCGTTTCGTGTCCTTTGTGTCACGTGACCATGAAACGCACGTCCTCGATGTGGATGCGTGGCGTGTACTTCATCGTGGGGGTCTGTGTCCACGCCAGCGGGATGCTCCCGCGGATCTGCACGTGCGAGAAGAGCTGCCGAGACGCCGTCTTCACGATCTGCTCGGTTTCGACGAAGTTGGCTACGTAGCCATCCTCATCGGCACCACGGGTGTTGAAACGACGACCCATGCGGTGGATACAACGACGGGAAATCAGGGTGAGCGTGAAGGAAACCGATCCAGCCGTCAGCGACGGGATGATCTTCATGAAGCCGAAGATGGTAATCGGAATCAGGTCGCGAGGGAAGTACTCCTTGAACGGCGCCAGCTCCTGAATCGTCGGGTAGTTGAACATGAACAGCGGATTCATCGTCGTGGGGAAGAGGTGGTCTTCCTCCGTCAGTCCCACACACATGCTGTCTATGTGGAATAGCCGATACGAAAAGAATACCCTGGAGACGCTTCGTCAGATCCACATGAAGGGAGAAGTACAGGTGAGCGACCTTCAGCACGTCCTGGAGCATCTGCACGTACTTGGTGTCCACGTACTCTTCCTTTCCACCGGGCACTCGCACAAACTCGACGGCTTTCACCTGGACGTGATCTCTTCCATTTTACGATGACTTCGTATACCGGATTGCCGTCGAAGGAGCTGCCGATCATCGAGGTGGAAGTAATCACTTCCAAAAAGATGGCTACACATGTGCTTCTCCCCGTTCACGTACATCCAGAGAGTTTGTACACTCCCAAGAGACCATCGCAAAGGAAGTCGGTGGCGAAGTGCGACGAGGCTGCCTCAACAACACTGACCTTCAGGTTGTTGGAGGAATCCGTAAATGAAATGACATAAGACGGGTCTTCGATGAGTCCGCCTCGCTACGCCTACCACTGATTACACGGAGGAGGACCGCTTGTTCTTTGATGGAAATTTCAAATCGACTCATTCGTTGCTTTTCTTTTCCTTCGTTCCGAAATAATCGCGGGAATCCTCTTGTGTTTTCCCTTTTGTTTGATGGCCTAGAACATCGCTGGATGTGTGTGGTAGATACACAGTGTTGATGGGAGAGAGGGTGGGAGAGAAGGAGAGAAATACGACTGTATCCACGACCGGATTCACTTCCTCTCAATCGTTGACGCAATCCGGTTGATTGCTTTGGAAAAGGGAGACCTCGTATTTGTCGCAAGCCGTTTTCTCGGATTTCTCGGGAGTCGCGGTTATTCCGTGCATCTCTCCGCTTCCCCGTTTCCCCGATTCCCTGATTCGTCATGTGCAGCATATTATCTTTAATATCACAAGAATGTTTGCTCTTGCTAAGTCTGCGCCTAAGTTCGCTGCCGTTTCTAGAGTGGCTGTTCGTGGAGTTGCCACCCGTACCGAGTCTGATCTTCTGGGACCTCTGGAGGTGCCTGCTGATCACTACTACGGAGTCCAGACCATGCGTGGTTACACCAGCTACGATATCTCTGGAAAGAGACTGTACGACTTCCCCAACTACATCAAGGCCTACGGTATGGTGAAGAAGGCTGCCATCACCGCCAACAACAAGCTTGGTCTGGTTCCTGATGACAAGGCCAACGCCGTCAAGCAGGCTTGCGATGAGGTCATCTCGGGCAAGTGGAACAGCGAGTTCATTGTGGATATGATCCAGGGAGGAGCTGGAACTTCCACCAACATGAACACGAACGAGGTCATCACCAACCGTGCTCTGGAGATCATGGGACACAAGAGAGGTGACTACGAGTTCATCAGCCCCAACGATATCGTGAACAAGTGCCAGTCCACCAACGATACGTACCCCAGCTCTGCTAAGCTCGGAATGTACCTGGACCACTTCGCCCTGGTCGAGCAGATGCAGCTTCTGGTCAACTCCTTCGAGAAGAAGGCTGAGGAGTTCAAGGACGTGATGAAGATGGGTCGTACCCAGCTTCAGGATGCCGTGCCCATGACTCTGGGACAGGAGTTCCACGCCTACGCTTCCACCCTCCAGGAGGATGTGGATCTGGTGAAGGAGGCTGCGAAGGTGTTCCTGACCGTGAACCTGGGAGGCACTGCCATCGGTACCGGAACCGCTGCTCACCCCGACTACTCGGCTGCTGCCGTGAAGGCCCTGCGTGAGATCACCGGCTTCGACATCAAGATCGCCCCCGATCTGATCAACGCTTCCTCGAACACCTCGGGTATGCTGTACTTCTCGGGCGTTCTGAGACGCTGCGCCATCAAGCTGTCGCAGGTGTGCAACGATCTGCGTCTGATGGCTTCGGGTCCTCGCTGCGGTCTGCACGAGATCAACCTGCCTCCTCGCGCTCCCGGTAGCTCGATCATGCCCGGAAAGGTGAACCCCGTCATTCCTGAGGTCGTGAACCAGACTTGCTTCCAGATCATCGGAGGAGATCTGACCTGCGGTCTTGCCTCGGAGGCTGGTCAGCTGGAGCTGAACGTGATGGAGCCCGTTCTGATCTACAACGTGTTCAACAACATCAACATGTTCACTCGCGCCACCAAGACTCTCCGCACTCTGTGCGTTGATGGAATCACTGCCGATAAGGCTCAGTGCGAGAAGCTTCTCCACAACTCGATCGGTATCGTCACTGGACTGCTGCCCTACATTGGCTACAAGAAGTGCTCGACTGCCGCCAAGATCGCCAACCAGACTGGCAAGTCCATCAAGGATGTCCTCGTGGAGCAGGGATACTGCACCAAGCAGGAGGTCGACGAGCTCCTGGTCCCTGAGAAGATGACCAAGCCCAACTACATGACCAAGCACTAAACGTAATAAGGTATTGTAGAATGGTGTGTTTGTTTGAGAAAGGGTTTCATAGTTGTTCACTTTAGCATGACGTAGAGTGTTTCACCGATGAAGGTAGATATCCAAAATGCCATTCAATGCGAACAAAGAAGAGAAAAGTGAAATCGAAAACTAAGACTATTCCGCTTCAGCAACTCCACACGCTGCAATCCCTCGATGAAGGCCAATGGGTTCGCATCGAACAGCGCCGTCCACTCCGGATCCATGCGAGACAACACCGTACGGAGAAGAGGGAACGGACAGGGGTAATGGATGGTGGAGATCTGCACGAAGCGCTGGAACAGCACGCCGCCCATCAGCGAACGCAGATCGCGCGCCGCCGCCACGACAGACTCGCTGATCACCTCCTGGTTCTCCCGCGCCTCCAGCAGGTACTCGTCGACAGAGACCACCTCCTTCTCCGTCACCACCAGTCTCTCCCGCAGAAGGCGCGTCCTGTCTAGCAGCATCTCGGAGGCCACGTTCCAGGTCTCGCGCAGGAAGGTGGGAACGTGAACGGTGGAAGCCAGAGCGTCCGCCTCGGGGAGTCTCTCCGGCTGGTAGAGGTACAGTGCCCAACGCAGCAGGTCAACGGGCGGCGAGTTGGCGGAGGGATGCCGCGGAGGCGGCGCGGCGTCGATTCGATGACGCACGCACTGGAGGAAGCTCTGGGAGAGCGCGAAGGAGTGGAAGGAGAAGAAGACGGGCGCGTCGTCCTGTCTGTCGAGCTGGACGATCGCGCCGCTTCGGGCGCCTTCGCAGCGACTCAAGACGGCGCGTCGGATGCGGCTCCAGGGACACTCGAGGCGGAGCGCGGCCTCGACGGGGTCGTGGAGGATGCGCAGGCCGGCGCGGCTCAGCACGAGGAAACGGCGCTTCCACTCCCGCGTGATCTTGACGTAGGCGAAGGCGACGCCGTCGATGGCGGTCGTGGCGAGTTCCCAGGCGTTGTGTGTCGGCGGCAGGAAGACGACCTCGGAGTTGAGGAGAGTACGGCGGGATGGCGTGTGTCGGAAGGATGGGTATTGGGATGATGATGATGGCTGGTGGGATGATGATGGCTGGTGTAATGATAATGGTTGCTGGGATGATAATGGCTGTTGCGATGATGATGGCTGGTGTAATGATAATGGTTGCTGGGATGATAATGGTTGCTGGGATGATAATGGTTGCTGGGATGATAATGGTTGCTGGGATGATAATGGTTGCTGGGATGATAATGGTTGCTGGGATGATAACAATGCCTGCTGCGAGAGCGACGACATCGCACACAGGGAGAGCGACGAGGGAAAGGGAGAATGCGAGGACTCGCGACACGACGAGTCCTCATCGCTCTCCTCCACGCCACTAATGGCCACCACGCGATCCAACGGCTGCAGGTCCAGACAACGCGCGTCCTCCGCCTGCAGAAACGCGCGCTCCTCCACGCGCAGCGGACGCAGCCGCGAGAGCACCTTTCTCGGCGGCAGACGCGTGGGCAGCGTGAGCGACGGGGAGAGTCGCTGGGAGGCCGAGGCGAGTGAGAGGCGCGCCAGCGTGTCCGCGTGCTCCTCGAAATCCCCCGAGAGCGAATGGTTGAGTCGGATCTTGGGGTGACGCGCGCGCGTCGGAGAGGAGGGCGCGGAGAGCGACTCGCTCCTGCGACTCTCCAGGAGGTTGCGACAGGACGACGGGACCAGCTCCCGCGCGCCCTTCCAGAGCATGGGCGGCTCGGCGGGAGAGAGCGAGAGGGAGGAGGCGAGCGAGGCGGAGGAGGCGGAAGAGGGAAGGGAGACGAGGCGACGCTGCCGCTCCTCGTGGATGGCTTGCTGTGTGGCCAGCGAGTCGCTGCGCGGACTAAGCGTCAGAGGCGAGCGCGAGGACGACCGGTGGCGGGGCGAGAAGGTGATCAGCTGCGCGGCGAAGGAGGGCGTGAAGGGGACGCGGCAGTCGCTCTCGAAGGAGACGCAGGTGAAGTTCAGGTAGAGGGAGGAAGGACTGGCGGCGGAGCCCTGCGGCAGCAGCAGCGTGCTGACGGAGAAGTGGAAGAGCGCCTCGTTCTCGTCGTAGAGCACGAAGAGAAGGTCGCCGGTGAAGACGGTGCGGATCTGCGTGGGAGAGGGCGGAAGAAGCTACGGGGATGACGAGGTGCGGCTGCAGCGAGCTCACAACCTGGTGGTCCGCCGAGGTCCAGAGCGTGTTGAAGACGATGCTGCGAGAGCTGTGGTGCTTGAGGAAGATGGCGAGGTGCGGAACGATGATGCCGCTCTCGCCCACCGGGACGTTGTAGAGAACCAGGTCCGAGACGTAGACCGAGGGCTGCAGACTCAGACTCGACTGGAGGAGGATGTCGGCGCCCATCGAATCCGAGGACTGCAGGAACTGGTAGATGAAGCGGATCTGGTCAGGGTTCTCGATGCCGTCCCCGCGCTTCTCCCGGAAGAAGTTGATCGCGCTGTTGACCACGTCGACCGTCGACAGACCCTTCATGTCGTTGAAGTAGCCCTGCATCAGCAGCGTGCAGATGATGGCCAGGCCCGTGCGACCCTTTCCTGCGATGAGAGACGACATGCGTTCCCACCCGCCAGACAGTGGACTGCCACCACATTCAACGGATCCAGCGCCAGCCAGTAGTCGATAATCGAGTAGATGCACCACATCACGGAGAGCGGCGGCGAGTGGTGGTCCGGAAAACCCGCCGAAATGACGCGACCCCCGAAGATGTCCGTGTCGTAGTCGCGGCCGCTCAGATTCAGCACCAAATAGTGGTTCCCGTGCTTCTCTGTCAACATACGCGCAACCTAATCTTCACATCCATTCCCGCCTCTACGTCGGTGATCTTGTTTCGGTAGAAGCTCTCAAAGCGCGTCGACGGATACCCCATGGCGATAATCCTACGTTCCATCCACCCTCCAACGATACCGATCGGTGATGTAGGTCAGGTCGAGGTTGAACGAACCCTCCTTGAACCGATTCCGATTTCCTTCCTCTCACAGATACACGACACAATCTACCAGAAAAGAAGGCGCGAATGGCAGCATTCATCGAGTCACGGCGATGGAGAGGACCGGAGGATTCAAAAAAGAAGAAGAGTGAAAAGAAAGGGTCAAAAAATCATGATACTTTCTCAATGTATGCGTGTCATCCTTGCGCAGGGACCATGCTAATCTTCTCTGTATCGTTCCAATTTTTACGGATGACCACCCGAAGGTGGTTCCACAGACAGTTGTTGCGGCTTCCTTATAAGCAACCTCTTCTTTGCCTCACTGTTTCGTTATGGGTTTCTGGATTCGCTTGGTTTCAACTGGTTTCTATTCAGATGGTTTGGTTTGAATGTGCTCTCGATGAATTCGCATTCCACACACTCCGATCGCCCGTACATTCATTCCATCACACCTTTGCTCCTTTTGTTCTCTCGCACCCTTCCCACACCCTCTCCACACTCCTCCAGGATGAACTCTTTCGTTTGAAGATTCTTTTCTTCATGACCCAATTGTTGCATTTGGGTTCCTCGAACAGAAACACAATTATTCCTTGCACCCATGGACCCAGCCGAAACTGTGAAGCAACCTCTCGTTGAAGCCGCCATCGACAACAGCCAGACGCCTCTTCTGGACCAGAAGGAGGAGCAGAAGACCAAGCTTCCCTTCTGCATCTTCCTTCTCTCCAACGGTGCCGTCGGTACACTTTCTGCACGTAGGTGACGTTTAGGAGCCGGTATTCTGACTCTGACCTCCGCCGTGGGAAAGGTCGGTTGGGGACTCGGTCTCGGTCTCTACCTCTTCTTTGGCCGTCGGAGATGCGTTTGGAAAGTCACAATTAGTGTTCGCCGGTTTCGCCAACATGATGCTGCAGAAGGCGTTCAACTACACGCAGGAGAAGACGTACTCTGGAATTGCGAAGGCTATTTGGAACAGCAAGTTCGAAGTGTTCGTGGACGTGATCCAGTTTTTGTACAGCGTGGGCACGTGCTGTGGCTACGCCATCATCATTGCCAACGAGCTCTACCTCAGCGTGTCCTTCATTACGCAGGGCAAGACGGTGTCCCCGGCGCTGGAGTTTTTGACGCACCGTGAGTGGCTGCTGGTGATCGCGACGTTCCTGGTGATTCTGCCGCCGTCGCTGATGCGCAAGATCACGGCGCTGCGCTACACCTCCATCGTGGCCATCTCGGGCATTCTGTACATCACCATCGTCGTAGGCGGAGTGCGGTTGCTCCCACGCAGATGCTGTACCGCGCGCTGCACACGCACGCGTGCGGACTGGCGGAGTCTGCGGAGTTCTCGTGCCATCTGGGCAGCTGTATGATCGAGGCGAACGCGGCGCTGGCGAACTACACGGGCTTCGAGGAGTGCTCGCTGCTGTGCGAGGGCTGCGAGCCGAGTCCGGCGAAGTCGCTGCTGCACGCGGCGATCGTGGACAAGAATCTGTGGGCGGTGCTGCCGATCTTCTGCTTCGGCCACTGCTCGCAGGTGCAGTTCATCCCCATCGCCGCGGACATGGAGCGTCCGACGCGCAAGCGCGTGGGCGTGGTCGTGTTCTTCGCGTACCTGCTGATCTTCCTGCTGTACGTGCTCAACTCCTTCTCGGGATACTTCTCCTTCTGCGGATACTCGGTAGCGGCTGGACGACACAATCACGCGTAGGCCTCCAACGTGCTGGACAGCTACAATGCCATGGACCCGCTGATCCTGGTCGGACGCCTCATCATCTCCTTCGCGCTGTGCTTCACCTTCCCTCTCTACGGATACTCGGTGCGCGAGGTCGTCATCAAGACCTTCCATCTGCAGAACACCGCCTACTGGAAGCTGGCGCTCGTCACCATCATCATGGTACTGTCGTGCATGACGGTCGGCATCTTCTTCAACGACCTCTCCACGGTCATCGGAATCACCGGTGCCATCGGCGGATCCTCGCTCATGTGCATCATTCCGTCCATTATGTTCATGCGGTGGACGAAGCTGAGCGATGAGAAGAATAAGTGTTTCAACTACATTGTTGCAGGCTTCTACCTCACATTGGGTCTCCTTATGGCTGTTGTGGGTACGTATGTGACTCTTGCCTTTTAACGTTCCATCCTTTATCTTGTCTGTTTGTTGGATTCCCGTGATTCCAAATTCTAGTTTCACATTCCCTGTAAGAAGCTGATTTACGGTATGCACGTTCCCTGCAACGGGTTACCCGTGTAGATAATGGAAACGAAGGACATTAAGAAGCTTGTCGAGTTGTTCCGGAGCTGCAACTTCACACACTCTGCAGACGCCCTTGAGGAGCTGCTGAAGAGCGCTGTTTGGTGTTATGCACGTATTTGAGTTGTTAGGGATCGAGAAAGAGAAGCGCCGATGTGGAGTCTCTGGACTTGGCGATTGAGTCTGGCATCAAGTAGGAGGATATTCTGTGGTGGTTAGCGCGTGTAGGAGACAAAAGTGCGAGGAGGAGGAGAAGGCGAGTTCTTCTTCTGCGGAGTCGTCGAGCTCGAGCAGTTCGGACAGCTCGAGTAGTTCGGAGAGCGAGGAGGAGAAGGAGAGCGAGGAGGAGAAGAAGGAGAGTTCGAGCAGTTCGGAGAGTTCAAGCAGTTCGGATAGTTCGGATAGCTCGGATAGCTCGGATAGCTCGGATAGCTCGAGCAGTTCGGAGAGCTCTGACTCGGAGAGCGAGGAAGAGAAGAAGGAAGAGAAGGAAGAGGAAGAGAAGAAGGAAGAGGAGGAGAAGAAGGAGAGTTCGAGCAGTTCGGATAGCTCTGACAGTTCGGATAGTTCTGACTCTGATAGCTCCGATTCGGAGAGCGAAGAGGAGAAGAAGGAAGAGAAGGAAGAGGAGGAGAAGAAGGAGAGTTCGAGCAGTTCGGATAGCTCCAGCAGCTCGGATAGTTCTGACTCTGATAGCTCTGATTCGGAGAGCGAAGAAGAGAAGAAGGAAGAGGAAGAGAAGAAGGAGGAGAGTTCGAGCAGTTCGGATAGCTCTGACAGTTCGGATAGTTCTGACTCTGACAGCTCCGATTCGGAGAGTGAGGAAGAGAAGAAGGAAGAGAAGGAAGAGGAGGAGAAGAAGGAGAGCTCCAGCTCGGACTCGGACAGCTCCAGCAGCTCGGACAGCTCGGACTCCGATTCGGAGAGCGAGGAAGAGGAGAAGAAGGAAGAGGAAGAAAAGAACACAAGCAGCTCTGACGACTCGAGCAGCTCCGATAGCTCCAGCAGCTCCGATGACTCGGATTCGGAGGAGGAGAAGAAGAAAGAGGAGAAGGAGGAAGAAAAGGAAGAGGAAAAGGAGGAGGAGAGCAGCTCTGATGACTCGAGCAGTTCGGATAGCTCCGATTCTGATTCGGAGAGCGAGGAGAAGAAGGAAGAGGAGAAGAAGGAGGAGACGTCGAGCAGCTCCAGTTCGAGTTCCGACAGCTCCAGCAGCTCCGACGATTCTGATAGTGAGGAGGAGAAGAAGGAAGAGAAGGAAGAGGAAGAAGAGAAGAAGGAGGAGACGTCGAGTAGTTCAGACAGTTCTGATAGCTCTGACAGCTCCGACGATTCTGACTCGGAGAGTGAAGAAGAGGAGGAGGAGAAGAAGGAGGAGGAGGAGAGCTCCAGTAGTTCCAGCTCGGATAGCTCCAGCAGCTCGGAGAGCGAGGAGGAGGAAGAGAAGAAGGAAGAAGACAGTTCTGACAGTTCCGACAGCTCCAGCAGCTCTGACAGCTCCAGCAGCTCCGATGACTCGGATTCGGAGGAGGAGAAGAAGGAAGAGGAAGAGGAGGAAGAGGAGAAGAAGGAGGAAGAGACATCGAGCAGCTCTGACAGCTCTGACAGTTCGAGCAGCTCGGATGACTCGGACGACTCAGATAGCAGTTCTAGTGATGATGAATGACGTGTTTGTTAACAAACAGAGCACTTGTACTTGCTTAACACGGTCTTAAAGAAGCCACATACAAACTCCGACAAGGTGCCGTCGAGTTTCACGCGATCGTCGTAGAGACAGTAGCCCAGACTGGTCATCTCCCGCTCGCCGCGCAGGACGATCCGCACCTGCAGATACTCGCCGAGCTCCTCCTTCAGCGCGTCGATGACCCTGTGGATGCGCTGCAGGAAGGGATCATCGCCCTCGAGGATGGAGACGGAGGCGGCGTGGACGGCGTTCACGAGCGTGTCGACGCCGAAGACCCTGCGGGAGAGCTCGATGGGGAGCGCCTTGCCGACGATGAGGGAGAGTCTACGTGGCAGCCGGGCGCCATTGCCACCCCTCGGGTCCGGTCATCAGGAAGAGCGCGTCGTGCGTGAGGGAGGCGCCGGAGAGCGGGAGCCGGTCGGGCATGGAGACGCCGTGCTCGGTCTGGCAGCCCCAGCGAGGGTCGTCGGGGTCCAGTCGGTAGAGGCGGGGACAGAGCCAGTCGAAGACGCGCTCGGCGGAGGCGTTGTAGAGGACCTGGGTGGGAGGAGGGGAGAGAGCGGACCCATTTGGCGAAGACGCGGAGGTCGGCACGGGGGTAGACGGCGTCGATGCGGTCGACGGCGTTCATGGGGGTCATGGCGAGGAGGGGCGACTTGAGGAGGTTGTTGAGGAGGAGCGGGAGCAGCGCGAGGGTCTCGGGGAGCGTGAGCTGCGCTAGCGGTGAGGGAGGGTCGGCGAGCGCACCGATGGGGGCTCTGCGACACAGCGTGTTGCGGTAGGCGGCGAGGAGCGTGGCGACGGCGGTCTGGAGCCGCTGGCGCGCGGCGAAGATTCCCTGGTCCTCGGAGAGCGCGATGGCGCCGCGTGTGAGGAGGAGGAAGACGGCGGCCTGGTCGATGCCGCGGTAGAGCTTGGCGTAGTCGGTGACCACGGGGAAGCGCCGGTTAAACACGCGCACGCAGCACTCGTTTTCGTCGTTGAGGAAGCTGGATGTGAGTCGAAAAAGAGGGAAAAACAGGACGGCGAACTGTGCGTGGGCGAGCGGGGGTTTCACGTAACGGTCCATGTCGAGTTCGGCGACGACGGCGAGATGGTCGTCCATTCCCCCCGCGAGGAAGGTGGCGGAGTCGAGGTCGGTGGCGTTTCCCCCGTGGTAAGCCAGCACGTGCAGTCCGGAAGACAGTCGCAGCCGCGCCGACACCCCGCGGGAAAAGGGCGCCAGCGCCGCCAGCTGCAGGAAGCCGTGGATCTCCGCGAGGATCTGCGCGCGGAGCGGGGAGTTTCCCGCGGGGCGGAAGAGGATGCGACCGCCGGTGTCGCTGACGAGCGTTTCGAGAGCGGCGAGGTGGAAGAAGTTGGCGGGATCTCCCGCGACCACGGCGGTGAGAGTCAGTTTCCCCGCGAGGAACAGGTGAGTGAGCGTTTCAAGGAAGGAAGAGGGCGGGAACGCGTAGAGAGCCTGTTCCTCCGTGGAGCCGTACACCTTCACAGTTTCACGTATGGGCGAAACGCCCTCGCCGATGGCGGGAGCGGTCTGCACGAGAAGGATCTGTCCGCCTGTTGTCTTCAGCGTGGCCGCCACGGCCTTCAGCGCCGCCGGCAACACAGAGTGTGTGCACGTGCTGCTCGAGGAGGCTGTGCGCAACACATGGTCCAGCAGTCGCCAGTACCGCGGGAGAGTACTCTCCGTCACCTCCGTCAGCCACGCCTCTGCCGCCAGCGGGGGAAACGCCTCCTCGTAGTCCGCCAGCGTCACGTCACAGACACGATCCCCGCGGAGACACAAAAAGTGGGATCGCACGTCCACCATCGTAACGCCCACACGCGTGCCGTTGCGCCGTTGCGCCAGTGCCGCAAGACTCACGCGGATCGCCTCCACTGCGCAGCGCAGCACTCCCGCGGTTATTCCCTGCACCGACAGGTCCAGCACGTACGCCACCACCGGACTCTGCGTGAACCGCGGGAATCGAACCTACCCGCGGGGACATGCGGAACATCGCAGGGTCCACCACCGCCTCGTAACTCCCGCTCCGCAGCTCCACCGGATCGGCTTCCGCGGGGAACCAGTCGGGCAGAGGCGTCTTCGTGCCGCAGAGGTTGCACAAAAAGGCGCGATTTCCGTCGCAGAGGGAGCAGAAGGGGTTCAGGTAGCCGCGACACTCGGAACACCGCGGAATGCCCCGGCGGCGGTCTGCGCGCGGCAGCGGCTGTGGAAGAGGGAAACAAAGAGACATACGGCGTTTGCGAAGGGGGTCAGCACGATGCCCATTCCGGTCGCCAGCTCGTTGTCGCCGCCCGACAGCGCCGTTTGCATCATCGAACGCTCCTCGCCCAGAACCGAGAACGACGGACGCATAAACAGCGGGGAACTGTTCATGCCCTCGACCACCTCCAGCGGGTCGCCCGGAAGCGGCAGCGACTCGTGGTGAATCGGAAGAGAGACGTACTGCCTCCGGGTCGTCGGTGTGGTAGATGACCGGCGCGTCGTAGTGGGCCGGGGGGTGCGGGACGGACGCAGCGCTGATGCGCTGGTCCGGAGGGAGCACCGTCGCTTCCTGAAGTGAGATCAGTCGGTCAATGGTACGGGCTCGTGGTAGATGGGAGCAGGGGCGACGACCTCTGCCGTTTGGGAGCTCGGAGGCGCTTGCTGCGTCGGTTGGAGAAGCGCTGGAATGATGTCTCGGTGAAGAGCCCACGATTTGAATAGAGCTCCGCCGCCGTCTTGCCGCGTCGACTCGCATGCGTCGCTGGGACGGCGGGAATGGTGTCCACGGGAGGAGGGGGGAGATGCGCACTACGGACTGAGGAGATACCCAAAAAGCGACGCAGCCGGCGTGACGGGCGGGGGAGCGAGCGTTGATCGCGACACGGGGGCAAAAGGCATTGGACTCGGCACCGGAGGAGGGACAGAAAGCGGTGTGGAGGCTTCGGACACGACTGGCGGGACCATGGGCGTGGTTCCCTCGTTTCTCTGCGGAAAAGACACATCCCGAGACGCATACTCGTCGTAAGAATGGATTCATTCCGTAGATGGGTGAGAAGCCGCTGAATTGAGCGAGCGGAGGACTCGCAGGAGGGCAAATCCTTGGGATCGGTGGGATGGGGACAGACACAGTTGACATGAATCAAGAAACTGCCTTTCCATCTCTGTAGACGTGGGGATGCAACTGGTGACGCGTGTAGTCCATCTCTTCCACCGATGGAGATCCAAGAGCTGGCATTGTCACTCGTGCAGCAGTTTTCCGTTTTTTACGGCGAGGGGAGTCCCGAAATGAAAAGGCAAGCGGAGTTGACGATTGAGCAGATCATTCAGAGTCCTTTGTTTCCGCAGTGCTATCTGTAGGCGTCGTGAGGGGTAAGGAGTGTAGGAGCATATTGCAGATGGACACTTCTCCGGTGGTGCTGTTTGGAGTATTGACGTGCATGAAGAACGTGATCGGGACGCGTGCATCGCAGATCACGGAGGATTTGAAACCGATTCGTGCGTGTGCATGGTGGATGTGACAGGTAGGAGATGCGACGCTGCAGTATTTGCTGGAGCGTCCGAATACATACACGAACGTATTGCGCGCGGGCTCGGCGCTGATCGCGCGCGTGGTGAAGGTGACGTGGGCGAAGGACATGCGGGAACGGACGCTGCTGAAGGACATGGCTCCGTTTTTCGAGGGCTCGCTGTTCTGCCAGAAGGCAGGTCTGGAGATCATGACGGAGGTGGTGGTGGAGATGAACCAGTTCATTCCCTGTGAGGTATCTGGCGGTATCTCACGCGTAGCGGTGGAGACGAAGTCGAGCCACCGCCCGTCGTCGGCGACGTTCCGGGAGACGATCCACCTGCCGCTGGCGCAGCGCGTGTTTCCGCTGCTGCCGCGCGCGGAGGAGGCGGAAAGACTGCCACCGGAGCGGATCAGCGTGACGACGTCGGCGCTGGGTCTGCTGACGGCGCTACTGTCGGCGGACTACGGGGGCAGCGGGGAGGGCGCGGGGGAGGAGGCGGAGATGG
The DNA here is from genome assembly GCA_039096215.1 of Blastocystis sp. NMH. Taxonomy (NCBI): domain Eukaryota; class Bigyra; order Opalinata; family Blastocystidae; genus Blastocystis; species Blastocystis sp. NMH. The sequence continues at coordinate 36,249 of JBBPEA010000010.1, read as the reverse complement.
CGATGCTGCCGAGCGAGTGGGCGCCGCTGGCGGGCTCCCCCGCGCTGGTGACGCAGTTGGCGGCACTGTGGGGGTCGTATGGGGGCGTTACGTGCAGGACGCAGAACGAAGAGGCGTTTCTGGCGACGCGGGCGGCGGAGACGCTGCTGGCGCTGGCGGCGGTGCGGCGGTCGCTGTTTCCCGCGGGGGAGGCGGCAGCGGCGTTTTACGCGGCACTCTACGCGGCACTGCGCGGGCTGTTGGCGGGAAAGCATCTGGAGTGCGAGGCGTTTCACTCGCTGGTGGCGCAGCTGGCGGCGAAGTTCAAGGTGAACGTGCAGCTGGGGGAGATGGTGAAGTTCCCCGCGTTTCCCGCCTTCTTCCGACAGCTGGCGGACTTCGCGGCGGCGTCGCTGCGCTCCCGCGGGTATCTGGGAGACTTCGCGTACTCGCTGCTGCTGTGGTCACGACTGCTGGAGGCGGTGCGTTTCACCTCGGCGCCGGTGTTCTCGTATCTCCCCGAGCGGGAGTTTCACGCGTGTGTGCACGGACTGTGTCATGCGTTCGTGTGGACGGCGGTGGAGGAGGGGGAGAAGGGGGAGGAGGCGCTGGAGGCGCTGGAGCAGCTGTTGCGCGTGAAGGAACGTGTGGCCACGCTGCTCACCTTCGACTACGAGGCTGTGCTCGAGTGGACCGCGGGAATCGCCGAGCGCGCCCTCCTCCGTCTCCGCGTGCTTCTCGACGCCGGCGATGTCAAGGATGTCCATGATGATGTCCATGATGATGTCCATGATGATAGCAAGGATGATGTCCATGATGATGTTCATGATGATGTTCATGATGATGTCAAGAATACCAATGACGCCACCGCGGGAATGCAGCAGAGCGATCGTAGGCGTGGAGAGGGCGTTTCAGACAGGGGAGGCGGCATGGAGTGTGGCGCTGATGGCGATGACGCTGCGGCGGCAGCAGTTCAGCGACTCGCAGCTGCGCGCGGGAACCCATCGCGTGGACGCCTCCTTCGCGGGCATCGTGTTGCGTGCGCTGCCGCTCTTCCGCCGCGCCGACGCCGTAGGAGTCATCGCTGCCTCCCAGCCAGCCGGCCCGTCTCCCGCGTCTCACACGCGCGCTGCTGGAGTACCTCGACGCGCTGGCCACGCTGTGGGATGCGTTCAGAGACCTCAACTCACAGTCTCGGCGACTACAAGCTCCGTTCCCTCACCCAGAGTCCCGAAACGCCCGCTCTGGGGTCCCGCCGCTCCCAGGCCTTCGCCGAGTTCTTCGCGCTGCTCGACCCCGAGGGTCCCCCGCGGGTATTCCAGACTCTCCTCGACTTCCTCCTCTCCCTCCTCGCCGCGCCCTCTCCCGCGGTTGCCGACCCCGCCGTGCGACTCCTCGCCGCCGTCACCGCCAACCCCCACACCCAGGGGGTCCTGCTCGCCCTCCCCGCCGCCCGCCTCCTCGTCGCGCGCCACTACACCCTGCCCCTCGCCGCCCTCGAAACGCCCCACCCCGGGCGTTTCCTCACGGGGTTCTACGCGGCGGTGACGCAGCTGCTGCTGACGCACGCGACCCCCGGGGACCTCGAGCAGTTCTGTTTGCCCCTCCTCCGCGACCTCCAGGCCCTCCAGGACGCATCCCCGCGGGAATCCGACCGGTTCTGTGCGGCCATGCGCAAGGTCACCGGCGTCGTGCGCGCGTGCGTCACCGAGCGGGCGTTTCAGACGGTCTACGACATGCTGTGGGAGTGGAGGACGCGATTCACGCAGGAGTCCCGCGGCCTTCGCGGCGATGGAGCGGTTCCTCGCGGGGAACGGGGAGGATGCGGCGACCAGCGTGACGGCGTTTCGGCTGCTGGAAGAGTTGGGGTAGCGCAAGGATTGGCTCACCAGCCAGCAACAACCGCAAGGGGCGTTTCGTCGGCTGCGAGGTGTCGGCGACACCGGTGCTCTTTTTCCGCGGGGCGACGGGTCTCGCGGGGAGTTACTTGCATCGGCTGGCGGAATGGCGCGCGCGGGTGCCGCGACAGGTCGGCGCGGGCGTTTCCTTACAGATAGACGCCGGCGTACCCGCAGGCGGCGCTGAAGACGCTGCGCGTGCTGCTGGTCGGACTCACGCGGATCTTGGAGGGAAACTTCGTCTCCTTCGGCGCCATGCTCTTCTATCACGACGACTGCGTCCTGCGGCTGCTGACCGCCCTCGCCGCCGTCCTCGCGCCTCTCGAGCTCAGCGACCTCGCCATGGCGCCCAAACTCATGCATGCCGTCTTCGACTTCCTCCGCGCGCTCTTCGCCTCCAATATGCTCATCGTGGCCGCCCTGCCGCGCGACCTCTTCCCGTTCTTCTGCCGGTTGCTCATCGACGCCATCGCCTGCGATGGTACCGCGCGGAGGTGCTGAGCGACCTAGACGAACTCGCCGTGAAGAGCGCCGCCGCCGCCATCGACGCGCTGGCGACATTCATGTACACCAACAGCAGGAGCCAGCTGGAGACCTACGGAAAGGTCCTGCAGCTCGTTGGAGACCCGCAGGCCTTCTGGCCGCCGTAGCGCTGCGGACATGATGCCACGTAGGGTGTTCCAGGAACTATTCAACGCGGTGCTGTTCAGCTCGCTCGGCGCGCAGTGGGCGCTCTCCCGGCCGCTGCTCTCCGTGTATCTGACCTACGAGAAGAGCTTGGGTGACTACTTCGCGTATCTCCAGAACCAGTGTGCTCCAGAGAAGCACGACAAGCTGAACAGCGTGTACATGGAAATAGAGCAGCTATCGGACCGGAGCTTGGATGCGATGTCGCGCGACTCTTTTAGTATGAACCTATCGAAGTGGAGGCGGCAGCTGTTGGAGGTCGTCTACCAGCGTTCCTTTTCTGTTTGTTTGGCAATGACCTGTGCTCCCCCATACACAGTTCCCTTCATCTGAAAACAAGGAAACACGCTTTCCCCTAGTGTTAGATTTATCCTAGCATTCCATTCATTAGTCCTTTTCCGTGCGTCCAATCCTTTTCGCGATTTACCCGTGCGTCCAATCCGTATTATTTCCTCTGTTTTCAGCAAATCGATGATACGATCGAAAAGCGCTTGTTCCGACGTCGTCGGAATTGACCTGGGAACATGCACGGTGGAGGTGTGTGTATGGAAGGACGGCACCCTCTGCCATATCCCTCTGAATAACGGCAGCAACATTTATCCGTCCTTCATGTATGTGGGCAAGGAGGGCATTCTCACGGGACCCGCAGCGTTTCAAAAGAGTCGGAGTCGTCCGAAGCAAGTCATCTCCAACTCCAAGCGACTCATCGGCGTGAAGTACAACGATCCGCTGATTACGCGCGACCGGCGGTTTTGGGCATGCGACCTGGTTCCGTCTCCGAACGAGTTTGTCCAGTTCCAGGTGCACTACGGTGACGTGACCAGCGAGTACACACCGGAAGACGTGGCAGCGACGATTCTCCGCGATGTGCATGAGCAGATCAACTCGTTTTGCGACACACCGATTCACAACGCGGTGGTAAGCGTTCCGGCGACTTTCAACAACGACCAGCGGGCGGCGACGATGTCGGCAGCTCGCATTGCGGGTTTCGACAAGGTGACGCTGTGCACGGAGCCGACCGCGGCCTCCATTTCGTACGCGTACAACACGCAGCAGTCTGCCAACGTGAATCAGCTCTCGGGGTACGTGCTGGTGTACGACCTGGGAGGCGGGACCTTCGACGTGTCGATTCTGGAGGTGGCGGGACGCAACTACCGGATCTGCGCGACGGACGGCGACAGCCACCTGGGCGGGGAGGACTTCGACCGCCTGCTGTTGGCGTACTGCGTGAGCGTGCTGCGCGAGCGCGGCGTGGGTCCGTTGACGGCGCACCAGCAGGCGGTGCTGCTGGAGAAGTGCGTGGAGGCGAAGGAGTGCTTCACGCGAGAGGGCTACAAGACGGAGATCTCGGTGACGCTGGGGCCGGGCGGGGAGGAGCGCATCGCGGTGACCTCGCAGACGATCGCGGCGCTGTTCACGCCGCTGGTGGAGCGGACGATCGCGCTGGCGCGGCGGTGTCTGGCGGAGAACAAGCTGGAGGCGGAGCAACTGTCGCGCATCATCCTGGTGGGCGGCAGCTCGCGGCTGTTCCTGGTGGAGTCGCTGCTGCGCGCAGAGTTCAACACGCCGCTGAGCAAGGGCGTGAACCCGGACCTGGCGGTCTCGGAGGGCGCGCTGCTGATCGGGCTGGGCGCGCGCGCGCGGGAGACGGGGGACACGTCGATGCTGGCGGTGACGGACTGCATGAGCTACAACCTGTTCCTGCAGACCAGCTACGTCAGCAGCGAGCTCTTCATCCCCAGGAACACGCCGCTGCCCGCAGGCAGGGAGGCGCGCTTCGCCGTGCGCGACGGCGAGAGGCTGCGTATTGCGCTTTATCAGGGCAACGACGCGTACATCGGGAACAATACGCTGCTCGGACACTTCTACATCGAGGGCCTCTCGGAGCTCTTCCGCAGGTTCGTCGTGGTCGAGTTCGTGCTGAACGTGTTCGTGGACGAGGGTGGACTCATCCGCGCCAGCGCCACCTGTCTCAACGACCCCTCCGTGACCAAGGAGCAGCGCATGACCATGGTCAACAACTTCATGGACGAGGACCTCATCCGCGAGAAGAGCCACCAACAGGATCGCCGCGTCTCCCAGCTCAAACTACAGAGGGAAAAGGAAGCGGCGCTGGACATGATCGCCACGGTCGAGGCGGCGACCGAGGACCCCGAGACGCTCAAGGACATGGATGCCGCGCGATCCTTCCTGGACCAGGAGTCGATCCCCGAGGACGCACTGCACGAGCTGGTTGAGTCGCTGAAGGAGCAGTGCACTGTAATCTACGCGTTTTGACCTGTTTGTTGAAAATTCGGTCTCTTTCTGTCAAATGCGCGGTTCCCGTTTTTTCACATTTCCGTTCGACTATGCAATACGAAGCCCCGAAGAATGCGATTCCGGAGAGAATCTCCATCCACCGTAACATGAATTGGAAGGATTACGGCGTGATGGTCGGTTTGACCCTTGTGTCTCTTCCCCTTGGCTGGTATTTTGGTATTCGGTGAGGCGGAAGAGGGGTGATGCGTAGGAAGAGGCAACGGCCGCTTTGTGCAGAGAGCTACCATGTACACGACTGGCTTGGTGGGTCTTCTCGGCGGTTATTCCATCGGACTCGTGAATGCCAGAAAGCGTGTTCTGGGAGAATAGAGGACTGTTTATTAAGCAATGCAACTGTTTAGTGTTCTTTCGTTTTTGTTCCGACCGAATTCTACTTGCCGAGTGCAAACAAACACTTGCAAAGGTCGTTCTCCCGAGGAGCATAGCGCTCGCGATAGCGATACACCAACTGTTTGCAGCGCTTTGCCGTGATTCGGCACCGGTCGAGGAGGTCATCCACCTTCTCCAGATTGGCTTGGGCTCTAGGAGGAATGCAACAGCGGAAGGGGCACTTTGGGGTGTTTCGAGAGAGGAGAAGCGTCTGGTTGCGTTCGAGCGTGGGGATCAGTCTGCATGTCAGACATCCACCCACCCCGACTCGTTTGTGAGGGATTTGTAGTTTTCTGAAAGATTTTCATAGAGTTTTCGCATCGTCTCTTCGCGCTTCTGCTTCTTCTCCAATTCGGTTTGGGAGGGACCACGCGGTACATCCAGAGTGTAGTCGTACTCCGTCCACGAAGCGTCCATGATCTCATCCAAGGCTATGTGAGAGGATGGCGATGGCACTACATAGAAAGGTATCGGGAGGATCCTCCGTCTCCACAGCAACGACGAGTTCCGAGTCCAGCTGTTCCATCTGCTTGAGGAGCGTCCAGACCATCTCGTTGACGACCTCTTGGAGCACCTCCATCGATCGCTTCTTCTTCGATGCACTTGCGTGTGCCGTCGCCTTTGGAGGGAGCATTCGCTTCTCATTGCGCCTCTCCTTTCGGAGCTGGTCTTTCAGGAACTGGTAGCAGACGGCGAAGTGAGGGTATTCGTCTCCGAATTTGTTGGCTCTACCGTTCACTGAGACGGACAACCGAAACAGGATCTCGACCACTTCCAGGTAGCGGTTCTTCAGATCGAGACTCGAGGATTCGGGTCCCGGGAGAGGCGAGTGAATACCGAACACGCGATCGGTCATTTCCTGTCTGTGAGAATAGGTGTGGAATTGTACGGGAAGGTCATTTACAAAGAGATAGCGGGCTTTGGGAGAATGGAAGAGGATGGGAATGAGGATTTGGAAGGCGAGATTTCGCTTCTGCATGTCAACTCCCCGCTTTCCAAGACGGTGGCGTTCTTTTCATTCATCATGTCTCGTATCTTTTTGTAGTAGCGAACGCAGAGTCTACGCTCCTTGATCTGTTCCTTTTCATGACATATGGAGAGCAATGGTACGAGGATGTCGTTGCGGAGTCGCGAAGACACGAAGAGCGTTTCCTCTTCTACCGACGTTGCGTCTAAAAGTAGTTTGTCAATGAGGGAGAGGATTCCATCGGGTGTGTTCATGATTGAATGACCTATTGCAGTTGTTGTTGTTGAATGACCTATTGCAGTTGTTGTTGTTGAATGACCTGTTACCGTTGTCATTGTTGAATGACCTGTTACCGTTGTCATTGTTGAATGACCTGTTACCGTTGTTGTTGTTGAATGATCTATTGCAATTGCCATTGTTGAATGACCTATTGCAATTGCCATTGTTGAATGATCTATTGCAATTTCCATTGTTGAATAACTAATTGATCAACCCCCATCATTCCTTTCACTTTCACCTTCTTCCAACAAACACAGCGTGATTACTTACGCCCACGAATTCCCTTCACCTTATTCTCTTTCACCTCCACCGTCACCCTGCAACTGGAATCCGTATCCGAAATGATCTGCGAGTTGTAGCAAGCCCGACCCGTCGCCACGTCCTTGATCGTCTGCGTGTCGTCCTCGCACTCCGCATACTGCGTGGTGCACGTGTTCATCACGAAGCTGCCCACTGTGTCGACACACATGATGCCGGAGAAGGAGCACTCCACGCTGTCGCAGGCGGAGGTGAGCACCTGCTCGTCGTTGTAGCACTTGGTTCCGTCGGCCGTGAGCTGCGGCTTCGTGTACGCGCCGTTGCTGCACATGACGTAGTAGTTGGTGCAGCGGTTGGCGATCACCTTGCCGTTGCTATCCGAGCACCGGATGCCGTCAAAACTGCAGGTGCCTCCCGAGGAGCACTGCGAAGCCTCCGCCGACACGATTTGCTGGTTGTAGCAGCGCGATCCCTCCGCCACGGCAATCGGCGTCGAGTACTTGTAGTCCACGCACTCGACGAAGTAGCTCGTGCACGTGTCCGAGAGCAGCGTTCCGTCCGCGTTCGAGCAGATGAAGCCGGAGAAGTCGCACTCCTTGGGAGTACAGGTCGTCGACACCACCAGCTCGTTGTTCAGACACTTCTTGTCCGACGGAACCGCCGTGGGACCCACCTGCACGCCGTTCTGACACTCCACGTAATAGTCGGCGCACGTTCCCGACACCGCCACGCCTCTCGCGTCGGTGCAGCGAATACCCGTGTACGAGCACTGCGGAGCCGTGCAGAAACTCTCCAGGACGAACTCGTTGTTGTAGCAGCGCGTACCGGACGCGACGGGCTGGGGTTTCGTCTGGACGCCCTCGCTGCACTCCACGTAGTAGCTCGTGCAGGCGTTCGTGGTGAGAGTGCCGTCGGCGGTGGCACACTTGAAGCCTTCGTACGAGCACTCCGCTCCCGGACAAGTGGAGGAGAGGACGATGCTGCCGGCGAGACACTTGGCTCCGTTCGGGACCAGCATCGGATTCGTCACGTGACCGTTCGTGCACTCCGTGAAGTAGTCCGTACACGTGGTGTCGAAGACGGTGCCCGCGGCGTCCGTGCACTGGAGGCCTGTGAAGTCGCACTCCGTTCCCGTGCAATTGAACGGCAGCACCAGCTCGCCATTCAGACAGTAGGTTCCGTCCGCTACCGCTATCGGAGACGTGTACTTGCCGTTGTCACATTCCATGAAGTAGCTCGTGCACACGTTATCGTACGCCACGCCGTTGACATCGCTGCAGCGAATCGCCGTCGTCGTACACTCCACACCGCCACACGTGGACGAAAGGACCTGCTCGCCGTTCAGACAGCGCGTGCCGTTGGCGACCTTGCGAGGAGCCGTCCAGGCGTTGTTGTCGCACTCCGCGTAGTACTGCGTGCATACGTCCGTGTGCTGTTCTCCCTCGGCGTCCACGCAGACGATCGCGTCGTTGGTGCACTGCGTTCCCTGACACTGGCCGCTGGCTACGATCGTGCCCTTCAGACAGCGCGTTCCATCGGCAACGGGACGCGGAGGCGTCAGCGTGCCCTCGTCGCACTCCACGTAGTAGCTCGTGCAAGAAGTCGTGTCGATGTTTCCAGAGGCGTCCGTGCAGCGCAGACCCGAGTAGTCGCACTCCACTCCGGTGCAGTTCGCGGCGAGAACGATTTCGTTGTTGTAGCAGCGCGTGCCGTCGGCGACGGTCATGGGAGAGGTGACGGCTCCATTGTCGCACTCGACGAAGTAGTTCGTGCACGTATTGGTGACGACGGTTCCGTGCGCGTCGCTGCAGCGGAATCCCTCGTAGTCGCAGGTGACGCCAGAACACACCGACGCCAAAACCAGCTCGTTTCGCAGACAGCGCGTTCCCGTGGGCACTTCGCGCGGAGCGTCGACATTGCCATTGTCGCACTGCATGTAGTAGCTCGTACAGGTGTCGGGGTAGTAGACGCTGTTGGCGTCGGTGCAGCGAATGCCCTCGAAGTCGCAGCTGGCTCCTGTGCACGCCGAAGCAGACACCTGCTCGCCGTTCAGACAGCGCGTTCCGTCGGCGACGGCGCGTGGAGCCGTTGCCGCTCCGTTGTCGCACTCGACGTAGTAGCTGGTGCACGAATCCGTGTACACGTTGCCGTTGGCGTCGGAACACTTGATTCCTTCGTAGTCGCACTCCGCAGACGAGCAGGTGGACGCGTTCACGATCTCTCCCGCGTAGCAGCGCGTTCCCTCGGCAACGGGCATCGGCTGGGAGATTCCCGACTCGCCGCACTGCAGGAAGTAGCTGGTGCAGGCGCTGGTGTAGACGACGCCGTTGGCGTCCGAGCACTTGATTCCGTCAAAGTCGCATTCCTGGTTGTTGCACGCGTTCGTATTCACCAGTCTGCCCTGGTAGCAGCGCGTTCCGTTGGCGACCGCCGTTGGCGACGTCAGACTGCCGTCTGCGCACTGCATGAAGTAGGCCTGACACGTGTCCTCGTAGATGACTCCGTTTGCGTCCGAGCACTTGATGCCCTCGAAGCTGCAGGTGGCGCTCGAGCAGGCCGAGGAGTGAACGATCTGGCCCTTCAGACACTTGGTGCCGTAGGCGACCGGCTGCGGCTCGATGTAGAGTCCGTCGAAGCATTCGATGAAGTAGTCCGTGCAGGAAGTCGTGTCGACGATGCCCGCCTTGTCGGAGCAGACGAGGTCGCCCTGCTCGCAGATCGCCGTCGTGCAGTTGGCGTTGGAGACGATGGCGCTGTTGTAGCACTTGGTTCCCTCGGCCACGGGCATCGGCTGGGTCTGGTAGCCGTCGCCGCACTTGATGAAGTAGTTGGTGCACGCGTTGGTGATGACATTTCCCGAGAGGTCGGAGCACTTGAAGCCGTCAAAGTCACACTTGGCGGTGCACGCTGTCGTCATGACCTGCTCGTTGTTGTAGCAGCGCGTGCCGTTCGCCACTCTGCGAGGCGCCGTGTAGGAGCCGAACTCGCACTGGACGTAGTACTCGGTGCACGTGTCGCTGGTGAGAACGCCCTCCGAAGTGGAGCAGCGGATCCCCGTGAAGTCGCATTCGTAGTCGGTGGAGGTGCACTGGGACTCGGCGATGAGATCGCCGTTGTAGCAGCTCATGCCCGCGTCCGTCGTCTCCACCGCCTGATCGAAGGTGCTGTCGATGCACTCTTGATAGTACTTGGTGCACGTTCCCACGACGGGGACGCCGGAGTAGGTGGTGCAGCGCTTTGTGCGGACGTTGTTGACGAAGTCCGTGCACTTGGTGTCGCAGAGGTCCTTCAGCGTGATCTCTCCGTTCTTGCACATGGATCCTCTGGGCACCGCCTCGACCTGACCGTAGTCTCCGTCCACGCACTGCTTGTAGAAGCCGGTGCAGACGTCTTTCTGGATGACGCCGGTGTTGTCGGTGCAGACGATTCCGCTGTCGGTGCAGGTGGCTCCGGGACACACGTCGTTCATCACCATTTCGTTGTTGTAGCACTTGCTTCCCTGCGCGACGGGCATGGGCTTGGTGATAGTTCCCTCGTCGCACTCCACGAAGTACTCGGTGCACGCGTTGGACACGAGCGTTCCCGAGGCGTCGCTGCAACGGAAGCCGGTGAAGCTGCAGGAAGGACTGTCGCAGGTTCCGGAGATGACGAAGTTGTTCATGTAGCAGGAGGTGCCGTCGGGAACGGCGGTCGGTTTGGTGACGCTGCCGTCGTCGCACTCCACGAAGTAGCCCGTGCAGGTGGTGTTGATGAAGTCGCCGGCGCCGTTCGTGCACTGGATTCCGGTGAAGGTGCAGTCGGCGGAGGTGCAGTCCGAGTTCATCACCATCTCGTTGTTCAGACACTTGGATCCGGGAGCGACGGGCATCACGTCGGTGAGGACGCCGTTCTCGCACTCGCGGTAGTAGCTGGAACACGTGTTGGCGACCTCGGTTCCCTGCGCGTCCGTACAGTGGATGCCCAGGGTCGTGCACGTCGTCTGCGCGCGACAGGACGTGGCAGCCACGATGATGCCGTTGCGACAACTCGTTGTTTCGGTGTTTTGCACCTCGATTGGCGAAGTCTGAATTCCCTTCTCCGTGCACAGGGCGTAGTACTTTGTGCAACTGTCGGTGATTCGCGTTCCATCCTTGTCAACACATACGGCCCCCTCGAAATCGCAACCTAGATTTGATTGATTAGAGGAATCTTACTGATGAGCTGCGACAGGGCGAGCTGGGCGATGGCAACCATGATCAGTGTTACTATCCTCATATTCTGGTATTCCTTCCGAACCACTAAGAAAATTATGATGAACGGCGTGTCTTTTGAGAAACGAAGGTTGTCAATCTTGACAGTTGGTTTGAAAAGCGATGCAACTCGATGGGACTCAGCCGTTATGACAGGTGAAGAACCTGCGAAGGTTGTCAATCGGTTACGGAGGAGAGGAGTTGATTCGATAGAGTTCACTCCCACATTCGGAAATGAAGAATTACGGTATGGTTTACAAGAGAGGGGCATTGAAGCGATTGGCGTTCCCAAGGGAAATTGATAATTGAAACGGAGGGTACAACGTTTCATACCCAAACGGACATAGAATGTGCTCCCATTGAAGAATCGATAATGGAGGACAAGTCGGATTCAACGCGACCGAAAGACACTTCTCCATTTCCGCAGAAGGATACTACCGAGTTTAGTACGGAATACAAGCGAGATTTGTGAGTGTCGTGAAGGAGAGGATTCACTCGTCAGAGAAGCGTGTACGGATTACGTGAACGGAGGCGTGCTTGACAGCGACAATCGACGGTATGACGAGATACTGAATCCGCTGGTGGAGGAGGAGAACCAGATGCGGCAAGAGGGATTCAAGAAGTTGAATTTGCCGGAGGAGGAGTTGCTGAAAACGGAAACCAATCGCGATGTGTTTCCGGAGAACAACAAACCTGCGGAGCCGAACATTAAGATCGACAAGGAGGCGGTATCGGGAACGCTGAAGACTGCGGGAAGGGGTATCTCTTCTGGAGCGAAGAAGGTGTTTGCAAAGGTGTCAGAGTTCCGGAGACGGCAAGTGGAGAGGAGAAGGGAGAGTAGTGGAGGTGAGGAGGGTCATGGGAATGGGGTGGTTAGTGGGAGTGAATTGAGTGGGGTGGTTAGTGGGAGTGAATTGAGTGGGATGGTTAGTGGGAGTGAATTGAATGGGATGGTTAGTGGGAGTGAATTGAGTGGGATGGTTAGTGGGAGTGGATCGAACGGTTCGACCAATGGGGATAAATCAAATGGATCTTCCAGTGCAAGCAATGCAACCAATGAAAACAACACAACCAATACAGCAGCCACAAATGATGACACACCCAACGACACTCCCCGTATTTCTCCTCCTCCTTCCTCACATGCAGAGAGTGGCGTAACGCACCTGAAGGATCTTCTTCGGAAGGAATCACAGCTGAAGACGATCGAGGAGCTGAAGAAGCCGGAGCTGGCATCGTACCCCATCATGGCGCCGAAGACGGCGGAGGCGATTCAGAAAAACGAGGAAGATAACGTGGAGGAGGAGATTAAGGAGATCAAGAAGATCGTGGATCCCGGCGTGTCGGTGGCGAAGGACCTTCCGCAGCCGAAGGAGGACCCGTACGTTGCCCCTGCGTCCCCGAAGCACGCGAACTGGGCGCGACGCCACGGCGCAGCTGCCTGGAAGGCGACGAAGACGTCGTCGGCGCGCGCGTGGGGCCAGCTGAAGGAGAGCGGCGTGGCGACGCAGGTGGTGTTGTCGGTGGTGGGAGCCGGCGGTGGGGGACGCATGAGCAGTGACACGTAGTGCTGGTGGCGTTGGTGGCGAAGCGGAACAGTTTCCGGTCGCTGCGGTCGATCGAGGACCTTCGACACGTGCTGAAGCTTCCCTGCCGCTTCCACGCAGCCATGCAGTCGATGAGCGACTCCTCGGTGCTTCAGCTGTCGGCTCGCGGGCGCAGTGAGACGTAGACGCCAGATCCCGTTCCCGCGGTACCTCTCGTCGCGTGCCGTGGAGACGGCGGCGCTGTCGGACGTGTCGTCGACGATTCCCCTGCGGCTGCTGGCGCTGAAGATGACTCCGGAGGCACAGGTGGGAGTAGCCGGGACATGCGAACGCAGAAGGAGGCGGTGGCGCTGCTGACGGCGGGCAATCGAAAGGCGATGAAAGTACACGCGCTGTATTGGTAGGAATGCGGACTGCGTGTGACACAGTCCTTCGGACGTGAACGCGTCGCTTCCGGACGGCGTGGTCTATGGCGAGGTGTGCGTGAAAGGTTTCGGGTCGAACGTGCTGTCGCGCGAAGTGTACCACAACGTGGGCCAGTATCTGGTGCGCATGGGCTTCTGCTCGATCAATCGGGACATGTTGGTGTGGAATGGAGGTGACACGAAGAAATCTCGACGTGAACAAGGAGACAATGAAGTACATGAAGCAGCTAGGGAATGACGAGTTGTACGCGGTGAGAAGGGTGGTTGTGTTGGTTGCGGATAAGTGGTAGAAGCTGGGTATCTGGGAGGAGCGGACGAGCACGTTTGAGGACAATCTGGTCATGAAGGGGTGGTTTGCGTTGTATCGACCCTTGTACCGTCGTTTCATTTATGGAAAGAGAGTGTTGAAGGTGGAGAAGAAGTGGCTTGTTTGTTGCGTGTACGCATTGCTTGGAGTGACTTCATGCGCGGATGGTATTTCCTATCTCGACTATCCAGTTCGTGAGAGGAACGATTTCATCTCCATCAATCCATTTTAAGAATATCGGCGATAAACCAGAGGCAAACCACAATGTATGACCAAGAGAAGAGTTTATAGTGGATAACACGATTGCACAATTCGATTGCAGTGGTACCGAAATATGTTTCCGTTGTTCCATTTAAATCAAACCTAGAAAACTTGATGAATATCCACTCTGGCATTCGTCACCCTCTTCGTGTTTACAATATCGGTAGTTGATTTGTGGGGAGAATGAGAGACAGGCGATGAGGTGCGTGCTCGATTGGGGGACAAGTACTTCCCTGCCAAGATTATCGAAATGCAGGTGAATAAGACGGATCCGTTGAAGAACAACTACTACATTCACTTTGGACATGTTTGGAGTGGAAGGAGGGCGTGTGATGTAGGTGAACCGTCGTATGGATACGTGGATGACGGCGGCAGATATTCTTCCGTACCGAGTGGATTCGGGCGATGTGGAGATGGATAGGAGGATTCATGGATAGGTGATTGAAAAGGACAAGATTGTGGACACGATTGTGAGTGAGCGATTCCTGTCTGAAACGCTAGAACAAATTGGAGGTGGCGGGAGTGACGATTCTACAGTCGTCGGGAGTGATTGAGTATTACGAGCCGGAGCACACGAGCAAGATGGGAATGGACGATGCGTCTATCCGTGAGCACGAGGAGGTGACGAAAGTGAAAGTGGGTGTGGATGGGAACAGGAAGCGTAGAACATCAAATCCATTCAGATTGGTCGCTACATTATTGATAGCTGGTACTTTAGTCCGTTTCCGAAGGAGATGTATCCGACGGGTCACACGGACTGCGTTTGTGTTTCCTTGCATGTACGATATAGCTCTTCATCTGCGAGTACTGCTTGAGCTTTTTCCTGACATATGGCGAGCTTCATCGACACATGCAGAAGTGTACCTTTTTTGTTGGATTCGGTGGGGAAGATGACGTGTAGAGTCCGCCGGGAGACGAGATCTACCGCAAGGACAACATTTCCGTCTTTGAGGTGGACGGAAATGGCGACTACAACCAGCGCGTGTACGCGGAGAACATTTCGTACATAGCGAAGCTCTTTTTGGACCACAAAACGCTTTACTACGACGTGACTCCGTTCTACTTTTACGTGATAACGGAGTACGACGACCAGGGCTACCACGTGGTCGGCTACTTTAGCAAGGAGAAGTGTAGCGAGTTGGGGTACAATTTGGCGTGCATTATGACGCTCCCGCCGCATCAGCGCAAGGGCTACGGTCACTTCATGATTGAGTTTTCCTACGAGCTGAGCAAGATTGAAAAGAAGGTGGGTTCTCCGGAGAAGCCGTTGTCTGATTTGGGTCACATTTCGTATCACAGTTTTTGGAAGGAAGGTGTGTGTGGATGGGTTTGTTGAGGGATAGAGATTGTGAAGCTGTTGTCGCGGTCACACCAGCAAATGCTGAGTCTGATCGATATTGCGAAGATGACGTCTTTTACCATCGACGATATCATGGAGACGCTCAAACTGCTGGATCTGCTAAAGTGCGCGTCGATGTTTGATCTCACGTAGATACTACAACGGTCAGTACATTCTGACGGTTCCCCAGAATCTGATTGACATGATGACGAAGCCGGTAGGCAGAAGGGTGTGTGGGAGACGTAGAATCGGAAGGGACCCACCGTGTGTCCGTCATGTATTCACTGGCGCCCTTCCAGGGTGGGTTTGAGGAGGAGGATTGAGAACTAGTTTAGTCGGAAGGACAAGTGGTCGTATGCGAATTTGGGAAACGAGGAGAAGCTGGTGTGATGTGTTTGTTATAATGCACTTCAACTCCAAATGGCTTTGTGGATTGGAACCCATTACATATCAGTTTTGGAACAAAGAAGGGAGCAGAGATTGAACTCATCATCATCGTCGCCAGCAGCAGCCTAAATGAGATTTGTACAAAACCCCTACAGCCTGTTCGAGTGCAGCGAGAGCGGAGAGTGGCTTTGCAGGTTCTGCCTTTTCCTCCGCGGGCTTGTCTTGCGTCGAGCTCTTTTCGGCTGGCGCATCAACCTATGTGTGAGTTTTCTCTATTGTTATGACCTTTTTCTCGGCGGGTTTATCCTTTTTGTCGGCAGGTTTATCCTTTTTGTCGGCGGGTTTTCCCTCCTTCTCGGCAGCTTTTTCAGTAGGCTTTTCCACCTTCTTCTCCACCTTCTTCACCTTCTTCACTGTCTCTACCCCTCACTCACCCACTCCTCACCCACTCGGCGGCTGCATCAAACTCGCCGCGACAGGCTTTCCAGGCGCCAGATCGCTACCATGCCAACTCCCCTCCACTCCTACACACTCACCGACTCGTCGCCGCTCGCCTGACGCACCAGTTCCTCGCTCTCCGAGCAGAACCAAGCCACGGGCATCGACACCTGCAGGTTCTTGCCGATGCGGTTCACCTGCTGCTGGACGAAGTTGAGTTGGTTGCTCTTCTTGAGCTCCTCCAGCTTGTCCTCGTCGAAGTCCTCGCACGCCCGCACCAAATCCTCTTCCAGAGCGATCTCGCTGCTACGCAGGTAGGTGTCGCATCTACTGAGCAGCACGACACAAAACTACTGCAGATGCTTGTTGAACTCCAGCTGGGCGGCCGCCACGTCGTTCATTCCGAGGTAGATGATGACGATGGAGAGGTAGCACTTGAAGCTACATGAGAAGAGACGCACGCATCAACATGTTGTGCTCCTGCTGCAACTTCTGGAAGATCTCGATCATGCGGCGGAGAAGGACGATGGCGGACTGAAAGCTACCGATGACGACGGCGCTTTTCACCCACCGACCGATGCGAAGCAGCAGATTCAGCGTGTTGTTGAAGGTGTCCACGGCAAAGTCCTGGCGGTCAAAGTTCTTGCGGATGAGGCAAACGCGCCAGACGGTACCACCATCAGGTTGCAGGCGCGAAGCATGTATCCGGCCGTGACGTTGATGTTCGTCTTCTCCATCACATGCGCCACTTTCACGAGACACTCGGCCGCCTTGTCCATGCTGTTCCCCAGCTTATAGTGCTGACAACAGCGATCGTAGAACTCGCGGGCGTCCTTCTCGCTGGATGCGTCGTGACGCTGGATGGAGAGCTAGAATTGGATAAGGAAGGGAAGCGCTACGAGCGCACACTTCTCAAACTTCTGCGCCGCGCTCAGGTCGTCCTCCATCTGGACATGAAGAAGCGAAATCGACCCCACCTCCACGTCCAGCTCTCCGCTCTTCTCGTAGTACTCAATCGCGTTCTCCAAATCCTCAGCGACGTAGAAGGCCTGCGCTAGTTGTGAGTCTGCGAATACAGCGTTACCTGCATCGAAGTAGGCGAGCGTCGCTGCATGGATATCGGGCTTTCTCTTGAAAAAGCTGGTCTTCATGCTATCCATGATAAAACAGCTTCAGCGTCACCATTTCGCGGCCTCCTCCAAGTGTTTCTGCGCCTCTGCCAACTTTCTTGCTTTCATTCGTGTTGTGTTTGTACAATGCGATGCGAATGTGACTCTCGCAGCAATCTCGTCAAAACCGCGGACACCGGCTTTGTTTGTCCAGTGTAATTACAAAAATGTCCAATTCTATCGTGGATGCAACGTTTGTTGTGGAGTCGACCGGAAAGGAGTTTACGATTCCAGTGGATCGGAGCTGGCCGATCAACGACGTGATTAACCGAATCTTGCTGCAGTCAATACACGTATCGTTACATCATGCGATTACCGGATAGGAGGGCAGTGACAAGGATGTGATTCATGGGGTTGTCCTGTATTTAAACGATGGCGTTTTGAGCCCCAATCTATCGCTTTCGACTTATGGATATCAGGAGGGAGACGTTATTCTTGTCCGTTTCCTCCATGTAAGCGTTTTTGAGGCAAGTGATGTGTGTAGGGTGATGGTACGCAGGATGCTCTGTCTCCCTGTAGGAGGAGTGGGTTGGTATGAGATGTAGCTGTGCAATTGGCGCAGTACCTTTTGAACAACGAGTACAACGAGGCCTGTGCGTTTTTGGTTGCGCAGATCAACTCGGCGGATTCGCTGGAGCGGTGTCTTCAGATTTTCACTGCCAATATCAACACCAGTGGGAGAGAGGAGGTCGTTGCATGTAGAGTTTCTGCCCATCCAGTCGGTCCTTTCCTTTCAGAACGATCACGACACGATTCTGACCATGATCGCCCAAGTGCTGCTTCGCTACGGCGGTCGCGACTTGCTCGATTGCAACGGGATCGTGAACTCCACTCTCGTCCTTCTGAGTTCCATCTTCAGTCACTGTAGGATTGGACGGGGAAGAAGACGTAGGTTCTACAGAGTTCATCGACGATAACACGTTTCTCTTTTTGTGGCGCGTGACGCTCTTCGTTTTGGACAACTGTTGTCAGACGTACGGCGCACAGCGCACGCAGTTTGCCCGTGCGAGTCCTCCCTGCTACATTGACAATATGTCCGTGGACTATCTGGAGTGCGAGATGAGCGAGACAGTTCTGAGCATGTTGGGAGCCACAACGATTCTGGCCCTGTACGTGACGGGGATTCTGCTGACCCGCGAATGCGTGATGAGTGAGCTTCTGACGGACTACGGCATGGAGACGGTGGTGGCGTTGCTGGAGCGCTACGGCGAGAACCCGATGATCTGCGGCTTGTTCTACTACATGATGGGACATGCGCTGACGCAGTGTAGGAGTGGACGGGAGGGGTGAGAAGCAGCCGAAACGCTGCGACGAAGCAATCTGAGCACCTTTGTCGCGCGCCACATTCTCCACTCCTTCCAGAGCTTCTTCAATGTGGGTTTGAGGAGTTGGGTGGACGCTAGGAGTGCATTTCGACGAGCGACGACGTTGTGGTGACGACGGAGGACGGAAAGAGTGTGCGATTCTCGACAACGTTCACCTACTGTCTGGCGGTGATTTGCACGGACATGACGGGTGCGAATGGGAGGAGTGGTTGATGCGCAGAGGATTTGGACAGGGAGTTGCGCGAGCCGGAGATTGACCTTCCCGGACTGCTGGACTTGATTTTGAACGCGCTCCAGGGTGTTGTCAAGGAGACAACCTCGGAGTTTGACCGCTCCGACTTCGAGGAGCAGCTGCACAACCTGTTCCGCCTCCTCACTGTTCTGACCTACGACCCGAAGACGTGCGAGTTGTTGCTAAGCAACGAGAATTTGCTGACGACCTGCCGCGAGGTGGCGTCGTCGATGGCGTATGACTGCGTGCTGGCGGTGCATCTCTTTTCGATCGTTCGCAACTGCTCGTGCTTGGGTAGGATGTGGGTTTGCGTGATTCTGGCAGAGAGCAGTGTGTCCCAGCTGACGAGTGAGGAGTGGCTGAGTGTTCTGCACATGCTTCTGATTCGTGAGTGGGAGCGTCTGAAGGAGAAGAAGCAGTCGGGACTTCAGTGCATGATGTTCGTGAACGAGGATTTGAAGAGTCTCCAGGAGTCGGACATGCTGTCTCTTCTTCTAAGTCATTACATGCGTTTCATCTCGAACTGCACACTGATAGATCGTTTGGTTGCCTCCTGTTTCTGACGCGTAGACGGATTCTTGCAGAAGGTGCTGCGCAGCGACTACTGGAAGAGCGGAACGTACCTGACGATTTTGAAGTCGATTCCGTTCAATGCTTCCTTATCGATGTCCGTGTTGTCTGCCGTTCAGTTGATTGTGACGGATAAGGGTGGGAGTGTCTAGGAGGTGTGAGAGTAGAGGCGACGTATGACGTGGAATCGATGCTGGCGATTCTGGCGTGCGCAT
Organism: Blastocystis sp. NMH; assembly: GCA_039096215.1. Lineage (NCBI taxonomy): Eukaryota > Bigyra > Opalinata > Blastocystidae > Blastocystis > Blastocystis sp. NMH. The sequence goes on along the minus strand of JBBPEA010000010.1, from coordinate 17,052 downwards.
ACGAGGGAATTGACGAGGAGAAGACTCGCATGGAGGATGTGTCTCGACTGATGGATCCCCGCGGTGTGGAGGAGTATGAGGTGCTGTACAATGAAGTGATGGATTTGATCACGAAACTGGACCAGTACATTGGAAAGAATGGTAGGTGTGGGTGCGAGCATGGAGGGTAGTGGTTCAGTCGTTCACGACTCCGGAGATTGTTCCGATTCCCGACTCGCAGCTGTCGATGATTTGTGGGGATGAAGGGTGGGATTGACGCGTAGTGTTGACTCCGGCGATGGGAATGGAGACGATCACGTTGCTTGTCCGTAGTTGCATGAGTTCGATCACACTGGCGTCCGTGTTGCTGACTCCCCGCGGTCGCCAGCCGGATTTGCAGATGGATCCGTCATATGATCTCTTTTTGCAGCTGGATGTTCCGTTCAGCGTGCTGCGTGAGATTGTGAGGTTGTGAGGGTGTGCTGATGTAGTTTTCGGATCAGTCGATTGACCACATTGAGTATCAGGGCGAGAAGGTGGACGAGACGAAGATGATGTCGAGCGTGATTGTGGACGAGACGGCGATCATCGTGTTGATTCTGACGGCGCCCATTCGCGAGTCGATGGTTCGCACGCTGCGTTCTGCGGAGGAGCGAACGATGCGTCCGTCGTATCCGCAGCCGACGTCGACGTCGAATATGATGACGCTGACGATGATATCGGAGCGAACGATGAAGGGAGTGATTGAGAGGCAAAGCGATGTGGATGAGGTGTCTCGGAATGGCACGTTGCGTATGTTGACGGCGCGCAAGGACCGCTTGAATCGTCGTTTGGAGCGACTGGGCATGGATGAGTTGGCGAATGGAGTGTTGGATGATGTGGTGTTGGAAGATGGTGATGGTGATGGTGATGGTGATGTGAAGAGGGTTGAGGAGGAGAAGGGTGTGGATGGTGGTGTGGATGAGGGTGTGGATGGTGGTGTGGATGAGGGTGTGGATGGTGGTGTGGATGGTGGTGTGGATGAGGGTGTGGATGAGGGTGTGGATGAGGGTGCGACTGAGGATCTTCCTGTTGAGAGAAAATCGATTCCTAAGGAGAATGCTGCTCCCAAGAAGGAGTTTGTTTTGGAGAAGGAGCAAGAGGATGTGGAGGAGCAGGACATGGAAAAGCATGAGGACATGGAAAAGCATGAGGATATGGAAAAGCATGAGGATATGGAAAAGCACGAGGACACACCCAAGCCAACCGCAACACCCAATAAACCCGCCCCACAACCACCCGTTCCCGCAAAGAGCCTCGAAGCAATCAGCGAGGGAGAAGAAGAAGTCATTGAGACGAACATTCCCGGACTGCCTGAGGGAATGGCGCTCCAGCCCATTTCCGAAAAGGAGGCGACGGCAACGCTCAAGAAGGGACACGTGAGAGACACGCTGAAGCGCATCGTCGAACAGTATGGAACCATGCGAGGCGAAACACTGCAAGCAGAACGATTCCGCTTGGTGGTACGAGATAAGGAGAAGGAGAAGCAGTGGAAACCGTCAGCGTCGGTGATTGTAATGGAGGAGGAGGAGGCGAAATCGAAGCTGAAGATGAAGCGAATGATTCGCAGACTGGTAGACGATAGTCAGAACGATGAGCGTAAGCAAGTGGATTTGTTGTCACGTAGACTCTATGATTGTTCTCGATTTCATGCGGGAAGGATCGCTTTCGCGCGTGTGGTACGTGCTTCAGAATGTGGCGACCGATTTGTCCGGTAGAAGAAGGAATAGGAACTGAGGGGCAGACACAACGGTGGACGACTACGGACTGATCATCGAAGGAGCCGTAGAAACGCTTCCCACTGCACTGAGGGGCCTGAAGTACAAGGAGAGCAAGGAGGATGTCGTGCTGACACTCAAGTATCTGTCGGAGTGCTGCGCCATGGGTATGCGTGATGGGATGATTTGAAAGGAAGAGGATGTGTTGCGTCGCATTCTCCAGCACGAGGGAAGCGCGTTTGTCAAGTCGCTGAAGCAGATCCATTCGATTTGCTGTGGCTGCGAGGAGGAGGAGTATCTGAACGACTGCTTGAGTCCGATCCTCGGCATTCTTGAGAACGTGGTGTTTGACCGTATGATTGGGGAGTGAGTTGAATGTAGACGTCATGTTGAGTCAGTGCTTGCGATACGGAATCATTGACTTGTTTGTGGACATTATGAAGGTGAAGAAGGTGGCGAACGAAGACGGAACGGCCAGTTTGATTCAGTTGATTGCGGTCATGAAGCGGTTCATGGATGCGAGTGGGAGTGAGGAGTGGGATTGAGTGTAGGCAAGGATGACTTGACGGAGCTGAAGGAGGCAATCAAGGTGATGGCGTATCTGTCGGATGATGCAACGTGTAAGCGAAGATTGGGAAGATTGGTGAACTAGTGTGAATGTTTGTTGGATATAAGGTGTGGAAATGGGTTTGGAAAGAGGGCGTTGCTTATAGGAGTTTTCTTTCATGGCTACGTTCCAGTGATAAAACATGCTTTGACGAAGCTAAAGACATGTTGAGCCACTTTAGTACCATACGAACAATGATCTCGCCAGAATCATACCAGGAATAAAAGATCCCAGCAGCAGTAGCTGGCTACACTCTCAATAGGCAATTGAATTATAACGCATAGGAACTATCATTCACCCAATTCTCTCATTCGTAGTGATTTCAAAGTCCAACCCAACTCCAATCTCTCCTACCCGCCCCTTATTCCAAACACCGCATTTCCAACCTCATGCCAAATCTACCCTCCGAACCGAATCCATGCATGAATACGTTTCATTGTGATTTGATTCATTCGTTTGGTATCCAAAACCAATGGCCACCGCCGTGACGCAGAATTCTACGCCCGAGATCCAGATGACAACCGTCCCAGTCATCATTGCGATGACTCCTCCCGATGAAAACACCACGCATCCGAATCTGTATCTCCCACCTGCAAGGCCGCAACAAGGCGTCAAGGCTGGAAACACGCAAAACGAAGATGACGACGATGAAGAGGAGAGGGCAAATCACACCGCCTTTCACGTTGCTTACTACATCCTATGCTTGGTGATGTCGATCCTGCTCACCTTTCCCTTGTCAAAGAATACCATTGAATGGGCCTTGTCACCCAGTATCACCTACATCGTCATTGGGTCTCTGTGCTGCCTTTCCAAAAACAAGGCTCGCTATTTGCTTGCCTTTGAGATTTGCTTGTTCCTCTCGACAGTTGTTAAGGATGGGATTTACGGCATAGCGTTTGTCTTTGCCATCTATGGTGTATTCGTCGTGTTGTCCCTTCTGGTTCCATCACTCATCATCTGCTGTGTTCACGGATGCCTTGACACAGAGAATGACAAAAAGACGATGAGTAAGGTGGTAACCATCCTCTTCCTCCTCGACTACGTTGGCACCTCCGCCGTAATAGGCTACAACATTGGCGACCTGGACTTGAACGTTCTCTCACTGGGCATCATTCTATTCCTGTGCATGTTCTTCCTCCACATATCGGTCGCATGCGACACGGAAACGATTGACAGCTACTTTTGCCACTTCGCCAATGCATATCTCTGCATCATTGGCTATTCTTGCTTTCAAGAGACAAGATATACTGGGTTTGTACTAGGCATGATTGGCTGCGTGCTGCTATATATCATACTGTTCTACATCGATTATTTTCGTGTAAAGTGAAGTGTTTGTGATGATCATACCGAGGAACCTGAATTGGAGCGAATGAAATTCTGTTATCATGCATGAAGGAATGATGCGAAGAAGAAAGAGGTGATGCGAAGAGAAAAGGGGTGATGCGAAGAAGAAAAGGGGTGATGCGAAGAAGAAAAGGGGTGATGCGAAGAAGAAAAGAGGTGATGCGAAGAGAAAAGGGGTGATGCGAAGAAGAAAAGGGGTGATGCGAAGAAGAAAAGGGGTGATGCCATGAACTCAGTCACATCTCATCAAACACCGAATCACCTCCCTGCCACCCAAACCATGTATATTGCAATTCTCCATGCGTTTCCCATTGTTTCACTAACAGTCACCCATATATGGGGCATTATCGATCCATTACCTACAATGCATACTGCAGTTGCACATCCAAACGACCCAATTCCTGTTTTTCCTAATCACTCTTGTGCTTATGCCATGCTGGCGCTTTGGGGAATGGGTCCGATGCCTTTCTTTTCGTTGACGTGTAGTGTGCCTCTGTATATTGGTCGGTGCTTCTGGTTCCCATGAGCCATTCCATGCGCCATCCAATGAACCATTCCATGAACCATTCCATGAACCATCCAATGAACCATCCAAGGAATCCATGAAACAACCCTTTGACGCGATACATGGAAAATCGACTCTTGCTGCTTCATCCTCCAACGAACCTCTCAGTTTATCGACAGAAACCATTGTCAACCTGATATCTCTTGGCGGAACGGTGTCGCACGGAAAGGATATCCTCTGGAACCAATCGCAGGATGCTACGAAGGCGTTTGATGGCTCTGTATACACATCGTGGTGTTTCCGGAAGTCAGAAGACTACCCTTGGATTGCATGGACCTTTCTGAACAGTCGCCAAGAAGTTGCGAATATGTACGATGTGTCTGTTCCAGGTGACACTTCTGCTCGCAATCCCAAACGCTGGAAGGTTTACGGCTCGAATCAAGGGGGTTCTTGGGTGTTACTGGACGAGAGAAGCAACATCATGTGGTCGGAGCAGTCTCAAACGAGGCGATTTGTTATGAACAACGTGGTTGCGTACAGCGCGTACAAGTTTGAGTTCATTGAGCGGTGTGGAGACGATCCTCAGATGGATATGTATCATCTGTCGGAGTGGACGATTTTCTCCAGATATGCTGCCACTCCTTCGCCTGCTCCGGAACCCCAGTCTTTCATATACGATCCATTCATTTTTGGCGATACGACCAATTATGCAATTCGAGAGAGTGCCCTGACGGATATGGAGGTGCTGAGAAGGTACTTGGCTGCGCGTGATGCTTATCCCACGATGGCGTTGCAGAACACACGCGTGCTTGCGTTGTCCGGAATGACTCTGGAAGGCATTGAGTTGCTCAAAGCCTCGCTTAGCAGACAGACAAGGAGTACGAATTCCATCGACTTGTACTTGTATTCGAATCACAAACTCGGTCATTTGGTGGATGCGAGTGCGGCTGTGTCTCTGATTTCGCTGGCGGAGTTCACACATCCTTCTCGCATCGTGTTCGGAGAAGGAACCATGAAGAGAGAGGGTATGGCTGCCGTGATTCAGTGGATGGTTAATAATCGTGACAAGGGCTACTTCAAGGAACTGAAGTACTTCCAGATATCGGGTCACAGTACCGCTGCGTATAACGGAACTACCGAGGAGGGGCTTTCTCTTCAGAGTCGGATTGTCAGCAATCTCCATATCATGTGTACGGAAATGAACAGCTTCCCGAAGCTGAAGACGCTCAACTTCAACGACAATGGGTACAACGAATTCAATAACGGATTCGATGCCGCGTTGCGAGATGCTTGTGATCCGGAGACGACGGGGGTGACCATTCGCGCATATCAGGTGAGCGTGTGGTATCCTCCGATGTGTTCCGCGATGAACGCTGACAACTACGCGTACTATGACCGAGATGACGAGAAGGAGATGAGCCAGTGTCGTTTCACCTGGAATTGGGAGATGAGTGAGGAGTGAGAGAGTGTGGAGGCGTTGAGGGTTTTGGGGGGTGAGTGCTGTAAGGAGCATTTTTCGTGTGTTGCTGTGATGATAATGGGAGCGCTTGTTTTTCTGGTGAGAGCGTACTTCTAGTGAGAGCGTACTTCTAGTGAGAGCGTACTTCTAGTGAGAGCGTACTTCTAGTGAGAGCGTACTTCTAGTGAGAACGCTCGTTTTTTTACGAAGGCGCCCATTCTCTCGAATGAGAACAAACTAATGGTATGAAAAGGAAGTGATGCTTGATGTAGTAGATGTATTCGTTACCAAATGACATGCTCCACGTGATTGCTATGAGAATCCTTGTACTCGTATTCAGTGATCGTTATGTAGAAACAGAATAGATTCGTTCCATTTTTCCAACGAACGGCTTACACATCGTTCAAACAACTTGTTTCGTTGGAACTGTGTAATAAGGAGATTTGATCATTGTTTCCTAGAAAAGAATTGCAGAGTTCATAATGGAATGGCGCGTATTTGAGTCTAGGGTTCTTTCTATGGGCTTCCAATCCGAAGGGTCACCTAAACCAAACACTCTGTTGAAACGCCCATATCTCCGTAATCACTTGACCTATGAACGTATCTCCTTGGTGCTTGTACAAAGAAGGACGTCTACCATCATATAAGAGTGCAAAGATGCATATGCGTTCTTTCGTTACAGAGATAATCTCATTTGAAGACAAGCCTGCGATTTCCCGTTACTCAAATCGTCAAAAGGAACAGTCGTTCATTTCCAGACGACTATTCCATTCCTTCTGTAATGATTCGCGATGATGGATCGTCTATATCCAATCATTCCAGTGCAGAATCACTCGAGTTACATAAGTAATTGCTGAGGAAAGAAGGGTCTTGTTTTCAGTTAATACTCAATTTGGTGTCATAAATAATGCAATGATCACATGTGTACTGTGGTGACGGTAGCGCATCGTTTAAGCACGATTGTGGATATCACGGTTCACGATGGTATGATTGCGGCTGAGGGAATAGATGAGGAGTTGTTGAAGAATAGTGACTTCTACGCGAACTTGGTTCGTGGGTAGATGAATTGTGTGATAGTGAATTGTTGGTTGAATATCAGTAGTGGGGTAGGATTTGGAGGTTTCCCATTGCCGAACAGGTGATGAATCAGTGTGCGACTTCGAGTGGGACGATGGGTTATGATTGTTTGGGTAGAAGAGTGATAGAGAATACGAGTGAAAGAAAAGGCATTCATTCCAATTCAGAGAAATTGATTTGTGCATGGGGTTGTACATCAAAATGGATCATTGCATGGTGAATAAAGAAGAAACAAGTGTCGAAATAGTGGATTCGATTGAAGAGGGATCATTGTGATGAATCGGAAAGAGTTGAGTTGATGGAAACGAGGCAATGGATTGAATAAGATATGATGAGAATGGAAAGGAGTGGTGATGATTGCAATTGTGAAACTCTAACGCGAGGCGATGTAAGTGATATAGGAGTGAGGCCGAATGAAATGAGATTAAGAATTCAAGGAATAGCAGACTCGCATGATTCCTCTCCCACACTCAGGTTATCGGAGGAGATCAAGAGAATAAAGCAGAATCAACAGATCATTTCCTTTCACAAACGAATTCATCGATTGATTCAACATCACAAGAGGTCACAATCAAGCAAGCAACACACACTCTGAATAGAGATTCCATTCTGTTTTCAAGGAGTAGTGTTCGTTCAACAACAAACGATTCTTTCACTTCCACAATGTCAAAGCATCTGACACACCCATTCCACATCTTATTCGGACCATAGAAATGAAATCATCATGGAATCAATGGAATCAACAACGCTATTATCGAGATGCTGAAGGATCCAAGATGGTCAAACACGACCCATTTCAACTGATCATCGAAAAGAGAGAGAATCCCAATGAATCATCCCAACTCCATTCTCAAGGATTCTACAAGCAATGAAAGAGTGAATCAATGGATGAGCTGGCATTTGAATGGGTGAATCGAAAACAATTGTGTTTTGGAAAGTGAAACAATGATGCTGATTGGACGGCGTAACAAATCGGAGAGAATCCGTTCTTCGACCCTTTGTTTGCAGGAATCGTTTCACCAAACAATCAGTGTCAATGGACTGACCTCGATTATACCATTCATTGGATGGAATATGAACTCCCATGTTGATCAATGAATCGAAAATGGAGGAATGGGTTCCAAAGGGTTCCAGTAGACAGGTGGAAGGCAGGAATCGGAATTGGGTACGATAGGAATGGAGAGGACCAGAAGTAGTAAGTGAAACGACCTAATAGTGGTACCCTGTTTCCACCATTCATTCTTAGGATTCAGATTTCTATTGAAATGACAGTTCGTTTTGGAATTGGTTTGAAATGGTGTTGAGGAGTGATGCATAGTGTGTTTATGTTTGGCTATTGGAGCAGTTGCCTTCAATGGGAAGGAGGCATATCCGAAGGATCCAACGGATGAGAAATCGGATTTTAGTTGTGATGAGAAGGGGTATTTGGAGTACCTGAGCAAGTGGGGCGATGCGAAGGGAACATCACGTGATGTGAAGAGTGAGGAGTTCAAGAAGCGTCTGGAGTACTACAAGCAGTCTTGCAAGAAGATTCACAGAGGAAGTGGAAAACGCAGGTACAAGTTGGAATTCACGTTCTACGCTGATTGGGCTCCCGAGGAGTTTGAGGAGATCACGGCGAGCGTGGTGCGATACAAGGGAGTTCAGCCAGAGACGGAGGTGATTCCGATAATGAACAACACCAACTACCGCTATCTGATGCCTTCCATGGATCCGTGTGATGGAAATGCTGAGTTGAGAGAGTTGATCTCGAAGCCTCAGAACTGTTCGGTGTCGTGGGCTTTTGCTATCACGAACTCGATTGAGTATGCGATCAAGAAGATGTACTTCGAGGAGTATGATCAGATTGTGGAGGTGTCTCTGTCTGCTCAGGAATTGATTGATTGTGTGGGTGAGAATGGTGAAGATTCCGATGGATTGTATGATGAGAAGAAGGGAGGTTGTGCTGGATTCTCTCTCGCTACTGGATTCGATTATGTGAGTTTGTATGGAATCGCTTACAGTAAATACTATCCTCACAGGAATGAGAAGGGTGACTGTAGAAGAAAGGAGATTGGAGAAGAACACCGATACCGCATCGCTGGATACGAGAAGCCCGTGACGTACAACAAGCTGGGTCTGTTCGATTTGATGAAGCGAGGACCTGTGGCAGTGACGATGGGATTGGATCCTCAATACTTCCAATACTATCGAAACGATCGTGATGGTGAATTCTACTTCGACAGTTCTTCCAACCAGCCATCGGTGTATGGAGTGGTGGTAGAGTATTCTCAGTTCGTTGTGGATGGAAAGGACGAGTTGGCAAAGTACCCGTACTTCGCTGTGGAGACGCGTCTGCGTGGATGTGACTCGATGGTGTTCCGCCTACCGATTCTGGATACCGTAGAGAATGCGAATGTGGGTGGAATCGCTGGACTCGCCATTCGTCCGATTGTGACGGAGATGGTAGAATTGAAACCGACTGTGGTACCGACTGTGGTTCCTCCTACTCAATCACCTACAGAACAACCTACTACTCAACCTACTACTCAACCTACTACTCAACCTACTACTCAACCTACTAATCCACCTACTCAATCACCCACCACTGCTAGTCCTACAACCCAACCCACTGAACAACCTACTACCCAACCCACTCACACACCCACCATTCAACCAACCAATCCTCCAACATCACAACCCACTGAACAACCCACTACTCTCCCAACCACACAACCTACTAATCCACCCACCATTCATCCCACTACTACTCTTCCTACAACCCAACCCACTGAACAACCTACTACCCAACCCACTCACACACCCACCATTCAACCTACCAATCCTCCAACATCACAACCCACTTCTCTTCCAACCACGCAACCTACTAATCCACCTACTCAATCACCTACAGAACAACCAACCACTGTACTTCCTACAACGCAACCCACTGAAATACCCACAATTCCCTCCACACCAACCATCACCCTCACCTCCTGTTCCCAACTCGATTCCCTTCCCTCTCAACTCCCCTCTGTCACCCAACTCATTCTTTCAAGTGAATTCGATTGTGAAGGAACAGTCGATTTGAAGCGATTCGTTAATTGTGAATCGATTGTGATAGGGTCGAATGCGATGGAGAACGCAACGTCACTGGATTTGAGTGGAATGGAATCGTTGAAGAGTATTGAGATTGGCGATGGCAGTTATCCTGCTCTGACAGAAATCATTGTTGGTTCGACAGAGTTCAGTCAACTCACGAATGTGACGATTGGATCGAATTCACTCAACTCCCTCACCTCACTTCCCTTCTTCCCTTCCCTTCGATCAGTCATTATTGGTGCCAATTCTCTGACATCCGTGAAGCAGTTGGTGATAAGTGAATCGCTGCAGTTGGATGATGTGACTATTGGTGAGGGAAGTCTGAGTGGAGTGGAGGATTTAGTGCTTGGCAATGCTGGTCGGAGAAGACGATTGGCTGATTCTGGGATGACTCGGTATTCTGGAATGAGTGCGTTTGGACTGCATTCGGATGGTTCTGGTTACATCTTTTCAATGAACAATCGGAGTGTGTTGCGAAATGTGAAGAAGATTGAAGTGAAGGAGAACAGTTACAACAACGTTCATCGATTTGAGGTGACTGGATTGATCAAGTTGGAGAGAATTGTGATTGGACCAAACAGCATTTGTGGAGAGGGAGAGACGAGTGCGTTCATGGTTGAGGAGTGTCCCTCTCTTCAGACAGTGACGATTGGAGATGGATCGTTGAGAGAGTATGGGATGGTAGTGATGAGAGAGAATGCGAATCTGACGCGAGTGGAGTTGGGAGCTTGGAGTTTCAACAAGGCTTGGAGTGTTGAATTGAGAGGTAGAAATGAATGGATGGTGTGATGTAGATTTGGGTAGTTTGGAAGGGCTGGTGATGGGAGACAATGCTCTTCTTGGTGACAACAGCACGAGCAGAATGACGCGTTCTGAGTATCCGTACTACTTCAACAGCACACTGATGATGCGAAGTGGGAGTGGATGGAGGGAAGTGATGGTTAGATCTGCCATCGTTGCGTGCGTTGACAGGAGTGTCGAACAATCTGGTGTACTTCGGTTCAGTGAGAGTGGAGAGTGATGGAGAGGAGAGGAGGTGATTGGTAGACATTGCATCGTTGGAAGAGAGTGGATTGGTATTGAGCAAGGAGGCGTTCTCGTTCACATATGAATTGGAAGCGATGAGTAAGGAAGGGATGGGAGTGATAGGTAGATGCGGATGCGTTGGAGAAGTTGATTCGAGAACAGAGTGGGTATGGAGGGGGGGAGTGATGGGTAGTGTATGTGAAGCCGACGACGGAGGTGCCGACGATGGTACCGACAACGGAAGTGCCAACTGTTCAACCACCCACCTTTGAACCAACCATTCCTCCAACTGCGATTCCGACATACGAACCAACAATGACTCCTACAACACAGTTTCCCACTGTGATTCCAACAATTGAACCCACAACCATTCTTCCCACACCTCACCCAACTGAACAACCCACTCCTGAACCCACAATACCACCCACTACTATTCCTACAACGATAACACCCTCAACAATTACTCCAACAACAATCATACCAACAACTACACCTACTACAATCACACCCACCACCTTCCCTCCTATTCCCATTGTTGTGGTTCCCGAGGACATGGTATATGATCCCGAGACGGTTGAATCAATCGAGGAGATAGACACATGCAACGATTATGATGAAACGGAATTCATTCTGAAGGGACTTCCCAAGCTGAAATCGATTGAGATAGGAGAGGAGTGTTTCCTGACCACTCGCACCTTTGAGCTTGATGGATTGAATGCGATGGAGAGAGTGGTAATTGGCAGATGGAGTTTTGCGGATGTGAACGGTTTTGATGATGTAAAGAACAGTCAACGAACCGATGGCAACTATACCATCAGCAACTGTGCCCATTTGAAATCGATTGAGATGGGTGATGTGGCATTTGGTGACTATCGCTACTTCAGTCTGACGAATCTGCCTTCTTTGGAATCGATTGTGATGGGAGCATATTCGTTCTATCATGCTCCATTGGTTCTGCAAGGTGGGAAATGTGACTGGGATTGAGAACAGATCTTCCTTCTCTTCGTTCGATTGAATTTGGAGATTACGCATTCAACAACGCTCCTTCTGTTGTAGTAATGCGTAACCATGAATTGTTGGAATAATGAGGTAGATATGAAGGCATTGAGGTCGTTCAATATCAGCAGTAAGGCATTCCAATCAACAAAGCTATTTGAATTGACAGAGTTGGAAGCGCTTGAAACCGTTGAGATTGGTGAGAATGGCTTGAATTCCGCTGCTTCATTCGCTTTGATTGGTATTGTTGAATGAATGTAGTGAGAAATAGATCTTCCCCAGCTCCAATCAGTTAGATTGGGTGATGAAGCATTCCGTTATACCAAATCATTTGCAATGTCAAATCTCACTTCTCTTGTGTCCATTGAGTTTGGTCAGTGGTGTTTCGGTGGTAATTATGATGAAGAAAATAATAATTGGATACGTGGAGCATCATCATTCTCGTTGACTGGTATAATTGAGTGATTGAAGTGAGGAATAGATCTTCCTCAACTTCAATCAGTCAAACTGGGTGATAATGCATTCAGTAGTACCGGATCATTTGCAATGTCAAATCTCACTTCTCTTGTATCCATTGAGTTTGGTCAGAGGTGTTTCGGTGGTTACAGTAGGGGCTATGGCGGAATGAATGGCGGAGCATCATCATTCTCGTTGACTGGTATATTTGAATGAATGAATTGAGAAATAGATCTTCCTCAACTTCAATCAGTCAAACTGGGTGATAGAGCATTCTGGTTAACCAATTCGTTTAGAATGTCAAATCTCCCTTCTCTTGTATCCATTGAGTTCGGTTATAGTTGTTTCGGTGGTTACTTCTTCAGAGACAAAATATATGGCGGAGCATCATCATTCTCGTTGATTGGTATGATTGAATAAATGAATTGAGAAATAGATCTTCCTCAACTTCAATCCGTCAAACTGGGTGGTGATGCATTCTGGTTAACCAATTCGTTTAGAATGTCAAATCTCCCTTCTCTTGTATCCATTGAGTTTGGTGCGTGGTGTTTCGGTGGTTACAGTTACGGCGAACGCAGAATATATGGCGGAGCATCATCTTTCTCGTTGATTGGTATAATTGAGTGGACGGAGTGAGTAATAGATCTTCCTCAACTTCAATCCGTCAAACTGGGTGATGAAGCATTCCGTTATACCAATTCATTTGCAATGTCAAATCTCCCTTCTCTTGTATCCATTGAGTTTGGTCAGAGGTGTTTCGGTGGTTATATCAAATATGGCGACATGTATGGCGGAGCATCATCATTCTCGTTGATTGGTATAGTTGAATGAATGAATTGAGAAATAGATCTTCCTCAACTTCAATCAGTCAAACTGGGTAATGAAGCATTCCGTAGAACCAGACCATTTGCAATGTCAAATCTCACTTCTCTTGTGTCCATTGAGTTTGGTCAGTGGTGTTTCGGTGGTAGCGATATCTATGGCGGAGGTGCATCATCATTCTCGTTGATTGGTATGATTGAATGAATGAAGTGAGAAATAGATCTTCCTCAACTTCAATCAGTCAAACTGGGTGATAATGCATTCAGTAGTACCGGATCATTTGCAATGTCGAATCTCACTTCTCTTGTATCCATTGAGATTGGTCAGAGGTGTTTCAGTTCGGCATCATCATTCTCATTGATTGGTATGATTGAATGAATGAAGTGAGAAATAGATCTTCCTCAACTTCAATCCGTCAAACTGGGTGGTGGTGCATTCAGTGGTGCTTCCGGTCGAAATACAATTAATGAGTATCCCTACAACTACAACAATACGATGACAATGAGGAGTAGGATTGGCTGAGGAAAGGAACAACATAGATCTCTTATCGCTGACGTCATTCACAGGAAGTGGAAACAATTTCATGTATTTCGGTTCGGTGATTCTGGAGAGTATTTGCTATTCGTTGTTGCTAACTAGATACTCCTTCACTGTCATACAGCAGCATTCAGTCGTTGTATTTCTATTACACGTACTCACTTCAGGTTTCAAGTATGTATTCATCATTCTTCTTAATAATAGATGCCAATGGGCTTCAAGACTATATCAGTTTCGGACAGCAGGTTCCATCATCTAGTGTTGTGATTCGGAATCAAACTGAGTTGAACAGAATACCAAGTGATATGGAAGACTTGTGGATAGCGAATTTCATGGTAGCAGAGCAAAAGAAACTGATATTAAATCAACAACAATCCATGAAGAATCTAAGAATTGGAATTAATGCGCTGAATGGAGTATCGGTGTTGGAACTGAATGGATTGGAAGCGTTGGAGAGAGTGGTTATCATGAGAGGAGGAATGTATGATGGAAGTGGTAGACTAAGAGTGAAGAACTGTGCAAATCTGAGTAGCATTGATATGGGTGAGTACTCATTCATGAAGTACAAGAATCTGGAGTTGACGAATCTTCCTCTGCTGCAAAGAAGTAGTTTCGGAGAGAGTACATTCCAGATCATTCAGACTATTCTGATGGAGAGTAGTTGAGAGAGAGAAGTGACGAATCAGATTTGCCTTCACTTCAGTCGATTCAACTGGGAAACAACGCACTTCAAGGAGACAGTGGTGATAAACGCAAGATGATCACGGAGGAACCATACAACTACAGAAACACGATGATGATGCGAGGTGAGATATCGAGGTGATGAGTGAATAGACCTTCCTTCATTGACGTCCTTCAGAGGCGGTGAGTACAATTTCCAGAACATTGGAACAATCACTCTAGAGAGTATTGATTTGGAGGTTGATTGACGTAGATGTAATCCAGAGCACATCCAGCGGAATTAGTTTCGGTAGCTACAGCTTCCAATACGCGTACTCGGTTGAGATTTATAGTAATCATTCTCTCTGATATTAACAATTCGATGCTACGACTCTTCATGCGTATCTCATGGATAAGAGCGAGTATGTCCAATATGATCTGTTAAAGTTGACGGAGAGTTCAATTACATTGATTATTCCAAATGGACTCTTCAACGGAAACAATATTGCATCATTCAACATATCCAATAATGGAGTATTGAAATCGATTGTGATAGGAGATGAATGTTTTGGTAAAGTGAGAGTATTTGAGTTGAATGGATTGGATGAGTTGGAGAGTGTGGTGATTGGACAGAAGAGTTTCACATATGCCAAGACGGATGGTGACATCTGGAATAGTAAACGGACTGATGGTGATTATCGAATTGTGAATTGTCCGAAACTCAAATCCATTCAGATTGGTTATATTTCCTTTGGAGATTATCGTTCATTTGAACTGAGCAACCTCCCTTCTCTTCAATCCATTGATATGAGTGAGTATTGTTTCAATTGGGCTCCATCATTCTCATTGACTGGTTTGATTGATGGATTGGTTTGAATTCACAGATCTTCCTCAACTACAATCAGTCAAACTTGGTAGAACTGCATTCAAGAGAGTTCATTCGATTGTGTTTGAGAGTGATTGAATGGATGGATTGATGAATCAGATTTGCCTAAACTACAATCCATTCAACTAGGTGGTGCTGCTCTTAATGGTGATGAAGGTGCTGATCGAAAGACAATTAGCAATGAACCCTACAACTACAAGAACACATTGACAATGCGAAGTGAGATTGAATGAGCTGATGAATGAATAGATCTTCCTTCATTGACAGAATTCAAAGGAGATAGGTATAACTTCTATGCTATCGGATCAATGATTCTGGAGAGTATGGATTTGGTTATTGATTGATGTAGATATCCCTCAATTATCATCCAATGGAATCAAATTCGATTTAGGCTTCTTCTACTACACCTATGCCATTGAGTCTTCAAGTATTCATTCTCCCATTTCCTCATCATTCGATGCCACTGCTCTTGAATCAGTCATCAAAAACAGAAGCTTTTACGTCTAATTGACAGAGAGTGTTTCCTATCAATACAACAAATGAACATGCGATAACGATGATCCGAATAAACATGGCATAGAACTCATAGTTGAGACACGTATATGAGAAGCGAAGAAATGAAATGAATGGTATGTGTAGGAAGGAAGACAGATCATAGAAAAAAGGAGTGGATGAAATGAAAGTGGGCGCCGGTTAAAGAAGTAACAGAGTTCCACTGATCGTGTGAGAATGAGGAGTCAAAAGAGAAAAAGGAAATGAACGAGAATGATGAAATGGAAGGAGGATGGAATGAGGATGATGCAGGATGAATGATAGATGAATATGCGAGGTGATGAGCGTGATGCAGATGAGATGATGAGAGAAGACATGGAATGTGGTTAGAATGAATAGATGAATAGAATGAGAGAGGAGACAGAGAGAATGATGATGTGAAGTGTGATGTGATGAAATGAGATGAGAGTGAAATTAAGAAGAGGAGAGAGTGAGTTGATGCATAGAATAGGAAAGAAGAGGAAATGAAGAAATGAGGGTAGTGAGGAATGACATAGGGTAGAGAGTGTGAGTGAGGAACGACGAAAATGGGAGTGTATCGAAATGGAATGAGGGTTGAGAGAGAAGCACAATGGTGATATTGAATGAATGAAAGGAAGTGATAGTTGATGCGATTAATTAAGGTGATGTGATGAACGTGATAGGATTGTGTAGAAATGAAAGGAGATGAACGAGAAGAATCGGAATGAGCCATGAACGAGGGTTGAAGTGCGTTGATGGTGTGATGTCCATGGAGTGAGATGACCGTGGAAATTCGAGAAGCAGAGAGAGCATGCGTGTGTGTGGGTAGGGTTAGGGTTAGGGTTAGGGGCCCGTCCGCGCCTGCCGCGCTGGGCCGTGCGCTGGGCGCGCCGCCTGCCGCTGCCGCGTATCCGCCGTACCCGCTGACGGATTTTGCAAAAACGCGCCGGCGCCGGAGGAATCTCCTCCGACGCCGGCGCGTTTGTCTTCGTACCGTTACAGCCGGCTCTTTTCGTCGGCCGACCCCGCCTCGACGGCTTTGCGCTTGAAGGCCTTCCCCGACTTGAAGTTGTAGGTCAGCCCAATTCGGAACGAGCGGTTGCTCCACGTCTGCCGGGCGTTCATCGTGCGGACGAATCCGTCGCCGTGCGCTCCGATCACCTGTCCCTGGTCCAGAAGGTTCTGCACCGAGAACGAGGCGGTGAACCGGTCGCCGAAGCGTTTCTTCACGCCGGCCTGCAACCGGTGGTCGGGCAGCACCCAGCAGTTGCCCAGGTCGATGCGGCTCTGATAGTTGTACGAGAGGTCGATGTAGAATTTAGCCGGCAGCGTGAAGGTCGTCGAGAT